>JANRMT010062809.1:4897512-4975947 GCA_026402145.1 Polypterus bichir lapradei
TTATGCACCTGCCTGATTTTGTTTGAACAATTATTGCACACTTTCTGCAAATCCAATAAACTTCATTTCACTTCTCAAATATCACCAAATGACAATATATTATTTACCCTTTACAACTCCAGGCACTTTACTCCATGATAAACACTGAGCACTGAGAACCTTCTTTGTGAATTGAGCTATGGTGGTGGGCAGAGGGGATGGGATAGCAAGCTGTTTGTTCTGATCAACATATTTACAGCACAAAAGATGCGGACGGAGAGCTGCGAAAGAATTTAAGGTGAGCCGGTTTTTTCGTAGGCTTCGGTAATTCTAGTATTATAAGGAAGTTTGGATATTCATCACAGCTGCATTACAGATACGGCAGGTGTGTGTGGAGGGGAACTATTCATTCAAATTTTATTTGTTTATTTACTATTACTTATGGAAATGTAGAGAATTTCAGTCCCAAATTCAATCAGCAAACCAAAATCAGCTGTGCCAGAAAGAATTTCGATTTGGAGTAAATCGATCTCCTATTGATTAATTCATATTTTATCAGATGTTAATTCTGGAAGGGCATTCTGGCAATGTGCTTTTATCAAGCAACAGAAAATATTTTGAAACATGTAGTTTGTCACTGTAACAATTTCTTACACTCATTTTTTTTTTCAACAAATCTTTAAAGGAAGAAAAAAATAATGACTTCTAGTACTTATCACTGTTACACGTAAAACAACACACATCTTCATAAGGAAGGAGAACATGTGATTTTACAAAATGTCTGAAATTCAGACACTTGTAAAAGACTGATGCAATTAATCCCACCAGTCATTTCTGTAGTCTCTGCACCACCGTGATACTGGGTCCATCAGGTTGCAATGAATCCATGCTTTATGGAGTTCAAGAGAAGAGTAGAGGCATAGGTTCAAAGGACAGAGTGGAAAGCTGTGAAAGGATATCAAGAAATGAGGAGTTTTTACTGCACTGAGATGTAGGTAACTCAATAATATTCTGATCATTCAAGTTCAGTTTTGGAAGCAGGTCTTTGTTTGGAATCTTTATTTGATCAATAAAGCTCCCTTTTTCTTCTCAACCTCTTTTAGTCGGACAAACTCAAACATATACAACTGTGTAAAAATGTAAATATGTATTAATATTAGACACGTCTAACCTTTGATGATAAAGAACACATGTGGAAGGTGTACTTCCATTTTAGTTGGATGTAAATACAAAATTTATAATGTATATACTGTAAAAATACTTTTCTTCAGTAGGCACATGAAAAAGTTCACAATAGTACATTTGAAAGTAGAAAATAACCTAACAATAACTGACAGTATAATGAAACCTTACAACTGAATACCAAAAACCACTATACCTTGAGCTCCTTCACATCAATGGTACCTGTACCTTCAGTATCAAACAGATCAAAAGCTTCCCGAATTTCTTGTTTTTGTTCTTCAGTAAGATCTGGTTTATTGGTTGCTTTCTTTCTCTGGTTTCCTGCAAAGTTTGGTTTTCTGAAACTTGAAGCCTAAAAGAAATGATTTAAAAGACACATAAAACCATTACTATTAGTTCAAAAAGATAATTTTATAAAAATGTATCTCTATGCAAGCTGAACTGTAGTTTGATTACATAATGAAAGGATTGTTTTTTTGTTGCTTGAGACAGTCATTTTGCTTAAAATCTGCATTATATCAGCATTATATTTATTTCAGCCTACAGAAAAACACTGTACCTCTAAAGCTATAAAAGTGCTGTTAGACGAATGAAAACATAGTGCTATTCACATCTTGCAATATAATGTGTGGTAACAATTTGATAATAATAAAGACATAAATCATCAATTATAATGTTCTCTCCTCAAAGCATATAAAAATGTAATACAAAATGTGAAATATCTTAAAAAGTTATTAAGTATTTCCTTTAACATTACTGATGTTATTATTAGGTGCCATGAACTAGAGTTACAAGGTTTCTATGGTTTAATCTAATATTTTTATTATTCCACCATTTTAAAATTTTAAATAGCAAAACACAAGGACAATAACATCTAACAATTTGTTGAAATAAATAAGTTAGGTTGTCAATTTTATTGGCAGTTATTTTCATATCTTAGTACTTGTCTTTTTTGTCAACAGTAGCGTTATGAGAGGGAGTTTGGGGATGCAACAGAAAACTCCTAATTAGACAGTTAGAAATTACTCAAAGGAATGTTTTACTGCCCTGAGTTGGAATTCCCTGCCTTACTACTGTTCCTATGGACTATCCACGTCATTTGTGTGGGTTTTCCTCAAGGTACTCTAGTTGCCCTCCCACATTCCACATATGTGATAGATAGTTGATTGGTGATACAGACTAGCACTGTGTGTATGGACATATGCATGAGTCAAACCTATGATAGAATAGCAACCATCTAAGATTCAGCAATCATAAACTCTTTTGGTGTGTTTATCTTTGTCTGGAGTGTACCACCATTGTATATAATATAGGCCTTGCAAGTACTGAAGGGAAGCCACACCCTCATTTTACTAAGCGAGTATGAAAAGGATATATTAACTTATTTTTTCTGCAATCAACAACTGAACTTTTGGACGTTCTCATACCCATTACTGAAACATTCTATACAGATTATATCTATTTTACAGGGTTTCAAAAAAAACTGTACTGATTAGGCTGTTAGTAAGTCTCTTCACTAAAGTTGTTGAGCATTTTATGCTGTTAAAGTCACAAAAAGACATTAAAATTAAACTTTCAATGAAGGTCTGCATTACACAGACTTATTCAGTTCTACCAATTGGCAACCCAAGTATTGACTAGCACCTGAATAAATGCTGGCAAAAAAAGGATACTTGTTGCAAAATGTTAAAATTCAGAACTTAGTTTGAAAAATGTTAAACTATGTGAACAGGTACATACAGAGCAAATAACAGATAAGATTAAATATGAACAATTCACCTGAAAAATAATAACATTAACATGTAATTTAATCACACTGAATGGTGGATTTCCTGTTCACCATATATTTACGAACCAATTATTACCACAAAGTATATCTTCACCTAATTTTCAGAGGGAAAAAACACTCTTATCTTGAAAATGTGTTTTCTTCATGAACTCTAAAATAATCATACTTTTTATCGAATATGTTAAAATATTTTTTTCCTCAAAAGCCCACATTTTAGAAGAACCTAGCATGTTTTGTGTGACTTAAAGGTTACCTTAACTGTGTTATGCGCATATTAGGTATAAACACTCACACAAATTTATTTAGATTTCAACACTTGACAGAGACTGAACTTTGTCTCGGAAAAAGTGTTAATGTGATATGCATTTTCTCTTAATACTACGTTAACGAAGGGATAAAATATATGTTAAACCTAAACGATATTAACTTACCATCCCAGCCTTTCGAAAAAATGTATTAGAATAAATAGAATCAGCGCCGTATCCACATTAGATTACTACTCAAAACGTTGACTCAAAAATGTAACATTAAATAAACAAAACCACGTTCTTTAAGCGTCATTAAAGTAAGTGACGTCGCCAATAACCAATTGAAATGATGTGAAGCCAGAAGGCGGCGTGTTTTGTGCGCTTTACATCCAATCGCAATTGGGAGGCGGGGCTACAGCAACAACTTTTCAGGTTTGGTTGCATGTAGCTACTACGTCTCCTAAGCAACCACCGCTCAATTTGCCGCCGCAGCCGTCAATTTGTAGTACGCATGCGTAAATGCTCAGCTAATCATCGACATTAGCAAGAAATGGATCCAGTTTACCCGAGAACGCAGGTTTGTACGGTGTATTGATAATACTTACTAAAATGGGTATTTCAGCATAAACCTGATATAAAGAAGAAAATCAAAATATTTTAATTAACAATTTCATCTTATGAAGTACACGGAAAGTTATTGTTTATACGATACTCATAATTCTTAGTCTGTCATTTAAATTGGTACTTTCTATACGCATTTCATTTTGAGGTAACAAAGAATATATCACACATAGTAATACTTTCATGCGAGACAGCTCTAACGCTATTGACTCCCGCAGAGAGATTTTAATAAGCTTTCCGTTCATTTTGACCCTTCTGAGTAGCCGTGGGAGTGGTTTCACGCTGCGTGTTGAACTTTTTTTTAAATTTATTTATGAAACTATTGCCCGTATTGGAATTGAATGCAAATAGGCTCTTGCGAATTCCAGTGTATGCGTTAGTAAAATTAGAAATAAATGCAGTAAAAGCCCATTTGATAAGTGTAGTTAATATAGAAGTTGTAAATCCCAGTCAGCTACACACCAAGACGCTGTCTATAACCGTTTTTCCTAGATTTTCCGGAATGTCCGGAATGTAGTTTTTAATTTATGGAACAATACACTTAATCAGTTGCAAAGAAGGAGAACTTTTGAAAGTATGCTTAAGAGACCAACAATAAAATTATACACGCTAATAGGGCCAGTTTTTTTATCATCCGTCAATCTATCCAGCAAAACTGTGGGAATATATACTGTATAGGAGGAAGGCACAGTGAATGTTCAGATTTCACACGGAACACCTCAGGAAATGGGACACAAGCCCGGGATGCTGCATGAACAGGCTGCAATAGACACTGTACGAATGTGGCTTTTTTCACAAATAGAAGAAAAGGCAAAGTTTTTCATCCCTTTTGTACATTGAAAGTATTTTTAATGAAGTTAAAAGCAGGTACAAGTCAGGAAGAAAGCACGTTGGTCAAAAAAAACTTTCTATACAGTACTTCCATGTAAGTTATATTTTAGTGATGCCACAGAAGGTCATTTAATGGAAGATTTAAATATATAATGCAATAGTATATAATCAAGTACATTAACTTATATGTGACATGTACACATAAATGTAGAGGTTAATGAACAGCAAACTCAATCAACTTAAATCATTTTAAATATGAAACTAAAATATTGGGTCAAAGAATTAAATACGCTGCGTGGACAGACAAATCATTACAGGCGTGGCTTATTGCCTCTGTCCTATTCAATTGTATGTTAATTGTTTTCTCATCATCTTCCAGTATATGCCTAGTAGGGCAAACATGTTGTCTGCTGTCTTCACTTATGTGTTTCTTTGAGTGTATGTGTGTGCCAGCGTGCATGTGCTTGGGTATGCCTCTGTGTGTGTATATGTATATTTACGTATATGTATATGTATATAAATTGTGCATCCCCAAAACTACTCATGCAGAAATTTTGAAAAGCAATAGTCCTGATCACAGGACTAAATGAAGCAGACTGCAAAATTCCCAGTTTAATTAAACAATTTCTGTGCCAGTTATCATTAGACATAGGTTGGACTGTTCTTGAGGTATATGGTATAAGCATTGTACCAAAATGGACCATAAACAACAGGCACGGGGCCTGTAACAAGGCAAACACAGTGTAACTTGCTTGAAGAAAATAGGACCTTAATGCATAGGTCTTAGCATTCTGGGCAGATATCATGTTTTAAAATGTTCTGCCTTTGCTGGGATGCAGTCATCCAGGAGCACTTCGTAATGCAAAAGAATCCTTAATTTTCTGATAAAAATTATAATTTAAAAACTTGAAAATCAATTTACGTTTTCCACAGACACCATGCTAATATCCCCTTTTCTTATAGTTTTAAAAATCATACAAAAAGAATCAGAACTTATCTTGGTAGTTCATTTTTGACTATTTCACCAAACTTCCATTTATATGGAAGTAAACAGTCAAAATGGAAAAGCACAAATACTGCCTAATGTACATTTACCTTGTTTGCTTCAGAATGGATCTAATAAAATGGTATTCACAACAGTAAAGTGTATCAGAGAGGCTAGATTTTTTGAACAATAAAACCGAGCCATGTATAGAATTATAGTGTCCTATCTGAGCTTGTCTTCATGTCTGCGCCCAGATATGATTGGCTCTACCCACTCTGCCTCCCTGAATTGGATTAAAGAAAATGGATGGATGTACTGTAAAGACCACTTCTACTATGTCAACTTAAGCCTGGTCCATCTTGTAGCCAATAAGAAATAAGTTATTAAAAATAGATGACAGTAATAAAAATATATTTATTAGATTATAGTTTCAGTAATTCAAAGTGTTGTAGAAATACCCATTTTAAGAATAATTGGAAAAAGTAAGTAAAATGAAAGATGAAATTAAAGTTACAAGAAATTGTGGACATTATATACAGTACTGTACCATAGGTATTGGCCTGGGCTATGAATGCCTGTTATTTATATGGCTGCTGATATTTAATTTATTATGTTCTGCTATCACCTTAACAGTTATGACTGTTATGACTGGTACATAATAACAATACTATTTTTTTACATTTATTTTCAGAAAATTGCATCTGATTATCAAGTTATTAGGCACAGACGGCACATTGGATTACAGCAATTAATGGCATTATCAGCAAGTGTAAGCACAATTTTGGGTCCTAACAAAGCATTTAAATTTATTGTGGGGCAGAACGATGATGAAGCAGTTCTTGCTTGCTCTGCATTTCGCCTTTTGGAGAATATGGATCTGACTTGTGCTACTGGACAACTACTTAATGAGGCTGTTCAGTCACACCAAAAAGTTTATAAGACTGGTTCAAGCACATTCATGTTTATGGTTGGCGCCTGGAGTTCAGCAGTGTTAGAATGCCTTCGTCAAGGTATTCGTATCTCCTTGATTGTGCCAGTTATGTCAGGTGGACTGGAATTGTGTATCGAAGCCTGCAAAGCTCGTGCTTTGCCCATTCAGGACATCTGCAGAAGGATATCTTGGAGGACTAGAACAACAGACTTTCCAGATGATCATCCTAATTCTGTTAGAAATGATGCCTTCACTCATTGTAAAAAGTCACAGACTGTTTTAAAGTCAGTATCTCCTGTAGTAGTCTCATCACAAAAATCTGCTTTAGCTGAAAGTGAAGTCACACTTCATAAAGAGCAGTTAAAACTCAATTCACCTTTATCTACTAATTTAAAAAGCAATAAAAGCTTACATAATTGTTTAAAGCTAAAACATAGCAGACACTTTTCTGTTAAAAATTTGGAGGAACCCTTACTATGCAGAGGTGGTCCAAATTTTGTCCCAGATTCAATGTGCTCATCAATGTTCTTCACGTATCTAGCTCAGTCATTATGTCATGGCAGCTCACATGCAATGAGGTTAGTTATTGATGCTTGTAGACTTCAGTTGAAACTTGCAAGACTGAAAGAACCTACTAGTGGAGCTGTAACTGCTTTTGATGTAAGCAAGCTGGAGACTTTTGTGTACCCTGGCCTATCTGAAAACTATTCCTGTGTAACATCAGGTTTTATTAGCTGGGTCATGGCAGATCAATATGTATTGGCAAAATCATTTCATGGGCAGTATTTGCGTGTGGTGTTTATTAATGGAGATGCAACTGAAAAATACAGACACGTAGGACTGAATAATACTTTAAATGTTAAATACATTACAGATACATCTTGTTTAGAAATGAACACAGAAGAGAGTTGGGACTGTCGTACTTTAGCAGCTCTTCTAAAATTGAAAGTAAATTTAATTTTAATACAAGGGATCACCTCCACAAGATTTGTTGAAACATGTGTAAAGCACAGAATACTTGTGGTCCAGAAAGTGAAACGTGAAGTTTTCGAAGACCTAGCAGAAGCCACAGGTGGAATACCAGTATTCTACTTTTCACAACTTGATGAGAGCTGTGTGGGCAATGGCGTAACTGTTACCCTCTGGAAGACAACATTGAATAAGGAATCTGCAGCTCTTAAAATAACTACCAGTTCTACAATGTTAGTTACAGCTTTCATCACCTCTCCGGCAATCTGTAAGCTTCAAATGTTAGAGGATCAGTTCTGGACTTGTGCACATAGGCTTAATCATGCCCTTAAGGAGGAAACTGTTTTCCTTGGAGCTGGTGATGCAGAAATGTTTTGTATCATGCATCTTGAGAGTCTTGTGGAAGAAGACCCTGCCAGACTTTATAAGACTGTTCACAAGCACATGACCACGGCAAACTTGGTAAGCATGTCAGAAGATGCTATGCAATATACAAGGCTAATCCTGCAGCTAATGGCCAATGGCTGGAGAGACTATATAAGTACAGTGTATTACAACAGTGGTTTATGTACCACAAAATTGAAAGCCTTGACAGCTATAAGTGAATACCTGAGGAAGAAGGAGAAGAATGTGAGCTTGTTTTCACACTTCACGCCAAATGTGTTAGGCTGTGACAATGATGGTAAACCTACTTGTGAAAACACAGGAAATACTGAAGTTTATGACAATGTTACAGTAAAGCTAGAAGCTTGGCAGGGTGCACTAGACCTGGTAATGCTTGTACTCCAGACTGATGCAGAAATTGTAACTGGGTATGTGGAGACTGACTCCTAACACCTAATAAATGTCTTTGTCTTGTTTCTGTTCAGTTAACAGAGTTCTGAAACTGTTAAGAGTGTAGGTAAATGGGGATAGCTGTGTATTTTAGTGGAAAGTGATATCTGTTATATTTTTTAAGTTTGAGGTAGGAGGTGTACTAAAGAGTACATGGTTTAAGCCCAAACTATTACTTTACTTAAGTACAACCCTAATTCTAAAAAAGGTGGGACGCTGTGTAAAATCTAAATTAAAACAATGCAGTAATTTGCAAATCTCATAAACTTGTATTTTATTCACAATAGAAAACAGAAAACATATCATTTGTTCAAAATGAGAAAACGTAATTTTAAAAAAAGAATAAGGTCATTTTGAATTTGATAGCAGCAAAACATATCAAAAAAGTTGTGACAGGGCCAGATTTACCACTGTGGAGCATCCCCTTTTCCTTTAATAATAGTCCGTAAATATCTGGGAACTGAGGAGACCAGTTGCTGGACTTATGGGAGATGAATGTTGTCAGATTCTTGTCTAAAATAGGATTCTAGCTGCTCAACAGTCCTGGGTCGTCTTTGTTGTATTTTCCATTTCATGATGCACCAAATGTTTTCAATTGGTGAAAAGTCTGGACTGCATGCAGGCCCCTTGAGCACCTAGACTTTTCTACTACAAAGCCATGCTGTTGTGATAGGTGTAGTATACAGTTTAGCATTGTCTTGCTGAAATATGCAAGACCTTCCCTGAAAAATACATTGTCTGAATGGGAGTATATGTTGCTCTAAAACCTTTTTATACATTTTAGCATTGATGGTGCCTTTCCAGATGTGCAGAGTGCCAATTCTATAGGCACTAATGCATCCCCATACCATCAGAAATGCAGGCTTTTGAACTGATAACAATGTGGATGGTCCCTCTCCTCTTTAGTCCAGAGGATTCCGCTTGCATATTTTCCAAAGAGAATTTCAAATTTTGATTTGTCTGATCACAGAACAGTTTTCCATTTTTCCTTGGTCAATTTTAAAAGGGCTTTGGCCCAGCGAAGACAGTGGCATTCCTGAGTCATGTTCACATATGGCTTCTTCTTTTCCTGACAGAGCTTTAATTTGTGGATGGCATGACAAATTGTTCACAGACAATGATTTCTGTTAGTGTTCCTGAGCCTTTGCAGTGATTTCCATGACAGAATCATACGTGTTTTTAATGCAGTGCCGCCTGAGGGTCCAAAGATCATATGCATCCAGTATTTATTTTTGGCTTTGTCCTTTGCGCACATATATCTCCAAATTCTCGAATCTTTTGATCATTTTCTTTACTGTAGATAATGTGATATTCAAAGTTTCCGCAAGTCTTTGTTGAGGTACATTATTCTGAAATTGTTCCACAATTTGTAGGCGCAGATTTTTGCAGATTGGTGAACCTCTGCCCATCCTTACTTTTGAGAGACCCTGCCTTTCTAAGATGCTCTTTTTGTACCCAATCATTTTACTGACCTGTTTCCAATTAACCTAATATGTTGCAAAGTGTTTCTCTTGCTGTTTCTTTTTAGTATCACTTACTTTTCCAGCCTTTTTTTGTCCCCGTCCCATTTTGAGACGTGTTGCTGCCATCAAATACAAAATGAGCTAATGTTTTTCATGAAATAGTAAAATGTCTCAGTTTCAACATTTGATATGTTTTCTATGTTCTGTTTCTGTTCTGTAAAATGTAGATTTTTGAAATTTGTAATCATTGCATTCTGTTTTTAGATTTTACACACTGTTCCAACATTCTTGGAATTGGGTTTGCATAATACTGTAAAATATGCCATTTATCACATGATTTTTTTACATTTGATATGCATTTAGAAGCAAAGTGCCATTTGGCCTGAAACCAGTTCCTGTGCTACTTCAACAGTGTGTTAATATTGTCCAAGAAAAGCTAAAGTTTGTTCTCACACTGAATAAGCTGGGGAAAAAAACCTTTACAAATCATAAATGGTAATTATGACACTGTCTAAAATATACACTAACCAATTAGAGATAGGTGAATCTTATTTACAGTGAGGCTGTGTGGTCCACCACGACAGAAACAATGTGAAGATTCATGTTGCTTTTGGATACATGCACTACTTCTGAGAAATACAAAAAAAATTCTTACTTAACAAGTAATCACATAATGGATTATTTTTTACATAAGAGAACTCAACATACAAGGAGATATCATCTCAAAGTATGAAGAGTAGCATGCAAGAATTTCTACCTGTGTCCTTTACAACAGGGGTGTCAAACTCCAGTCCTGGAGGGCCGCAGTAGCTGCAGGTTTTCATTCTAACCATCTTCTGAATTAGTGACCAGTTGTTGCTGCTGATTACTTCTTTTAATTAACTTGACTCAGGCCCTTTAGTTGTTTCTTTTTCCTTCATTAGCAACCAAATACTAATGAGACACAAAACAAGCTGCCACATCACACAATATCTGAAAATAAAGAAAGGTGAATATCTCAGTAAGGTTGATCTCTCAACTCACCAAAACACTTTGACGATGTTGTTATGAAAAACAGAAAATCAACAGTTTTGGAAATGTCAGCTGTGGCAGAATGAGAGCAACAACAAGCTGGAATTAAATAACGAGTTTAATTAACAGCAAGAATTGGCTTCTCATTAAGAAACTGGTTAGAGTCTGAAGCCCCAGTTTAGCTGGTCATCTGATGGCTCGTTTCACGTCTCATTTCTGTTTGGCTGCATTTTAATGAGGAAACAAATCAATTCAGAGGACTGAATCCTTCTAACAGGGCCATTAAAATGTGAATTAGCAGTGAAAACAGGTCACTGATTAGGAAAAGGGCTAGAATAAAAACCTGTAGCCGCTGCGGCCCTCCAGGCCTGGAGTTCGACACCTGTGCTTTACAAAGACCATCTGATACTACATAATTATGGAAGAGTATTCGTACCAAAATTAAGTGCAATCCAACATGTTAACTACATTGAAATGCAATACATATGCAAGTGGGACATTTAATTTTGGCACAGTTTTATTGTATTATTTTATAAAGTCTATTCAAAGGGTTCTGGAGATGAGGGTCCGTCGGATAGTCGAACCTCGGATTCAGGAGGAACAGTGTGGTTTTCATCCTGGTAGCGGAACAGTGGACCAGCTCTACACCCTTAGCAGAGTCCTGGAGGGTGCATGGGAGTTTGCCCAACCAGTCTACATGAGTTTTGTGGACTTGGAAAAGGCGTTCGACCATGTCCCTCGGGGAATCCTGTGGGGGGTGCTCCAGGAGTATGGGATACCGGACCCCTTGATAAGAGCTGTACAACCGGTGTCAGAGCTTGGTCCGCATTGCCGGCAGTAAGTCGAGCCCATTTCCAGTGAGAGTTGGACTCCGCCAGGGCTGCCCTTTGTCACCGATTCTGTTCATAACTTTTATGGACAGAATTTCTAGGTGCAGCCAGGGTGTTAAAGGGGTCCGGTTTGGTGGACTCAGGATTGGGTCACTGCTTTTTGCAGATGATGTTGTCCTGTTTGCTTCATCAGACCGTGATCTTCAGCTCTCTCTGGATCGGTTCGCAGCTGAGTGTGAAGCGGCTGGGATGAGAATCAGCACCTCCAAATCCGAGACTATGGTCCTCAGCCGGAAAAGGGTGGAGTGCCCTCTCAGGGTTGGGGGAGAGATCCCGCCCCAAGTGGAGGAGTTCAAGTATCTCGGGGTCTTGTTCACGAGTGAGGGAAGAATGGACCGTGAGATCGAAAGGCGGATCGGTGCGGCATCCGCAGTGATGCAGGCTCTGCATCGGTCTGTCGTGGTGAAAAAAGAGTACGGCTCAGCTCTCAATTTACCAGTCAATCTACGTTCCTTCCCTCACCTGTGGTCATGAGCTATGGGTAGTGACCGAAAGAACGAGATCGCGAATACAAGCGGCTGAAATGAGTTTCCTCCGCAGGGTGTCTGGGCTTTCCCTTAAAGATAGGGTGAGAAGCTCAGTCATCCAGGAGGGGCTCAGAGTAGAGCCGCTACTCCTCCGCATCGAGAGGAGTCAGATGAGGTGGCTCGGGCATCTGATCAGGATGCCTCCTGGACGCCTCCCTGGTGAGGTGTTTCGGGCACGTCCAACTGGGAGGAGGCCCCGAGGAAGACCCAGGACACAGTGGAGGGACTATGTCTCCCGGCTGGCCTGGGAACGCCTTGGGATTCTCCTGGAAGAGCTGGAAAAAGTGGCCGGGGAGAGGGAAGTCTGGGCCTCTCTGCTCAAGCTGCTGCCCCCGCGACCCGATCCCGGATAAGCGGAAGAGGATGGATGGACAGTTTTATTGTGTCATAATTTAAAACATATCAATCAAACGATCGATTACTTTTTACTATGGCACAAAATTTTCTTGTCAGTTTAAAATGCAATACTAAAATGTGATGCATTTTAGTTCATGTCCACAGTTTGCATGTCATAAATATAGAGAAAAAAAAAAAGCAGACGTATTGCATTTCACTTAGATGCTGCACCATTTATATTGCATTTTAATTCGAGTACTTTGCTTAATCGTGCCAAAACTAAATGTACTGTAATTGAATGACCAATTAGCATCAGAAGGTGCAGCAATTGAGGAAAGAGGCGTTCCTCATCTAAACCTTTCTGTATTATGGTGGTAAGCATACGTTTAGTGGATATTGTTTAAAGTCCTTACTGAAAATTGAAAATAAGTATTTCTGAAATGCTGTGATAATTATACATTGTTTGTTTTTTTATAGACATTCATTGACTATTCATTCAATCATAGCACAAATGTGAGGTTTAGACCTTAGGAGAGAAAAAAATTTGTTGATCAGACCTGTTTAAATTTTAATTCAATACCCCTGCTCTATGAAATAGAAGTGTAATAATTATTCCTATCTATTATCCCAGTTTGCAGTATCTTTGCTAATTTATGCAATGAATGCAGCATAACCATTGAAGCAATGCACAGTGTTAGTTTTTAAGCAAAATAGCAGCTACGGAGACCTTGTTTAGAGTGACAGAAGCAAAGGGTTTGGCAGAGCCATGTTTTGCAAACTTTTTTCTGTGGTGGCACACTTATTGTAACCCAAAAAATCCCAATGCACACTACGATTCTACCAACCAAAAAAAAAGCATTAAGTTAATTAGACGTGCTAAACTGTCCGAAAGGGGCAGGATGGGGGCAGCAAAAATAGCAGCTTGGAGATTGCTGTTTGTAGACATAGCACTTAATGAGCACTTTAGATGCATTTCTCAGCTGTTTCGTCCCTTTGCCCACTCATACAGGAGATCCTCTCTCTGACTGCATTCCACTGACACGAGGTCAGAGACTACTCATATGCACACTGGCCCTCAGATCTGTGAAAATCGCTGGTAACATGTACCCAGGCAGATGGACGTCTCCTGGCTGCTAAAGTGCTCCCTAAGTGCTGTGTATGCAAAACAGCAATCACTGTGCTTTTATGTCAGCTTCTGCAGATTGTCCGATCCTCTTCAGACAGGTCTTGACCACATGAACAGTGTCTCAGGTCAGGACCCAGGGGTACTACACTGTTATTTCCCTGGTGCACCAGTTGAAAAACATTTGTGTAGAGTATAATTATCAAATCATTCTTGGTGATGAGCAATTGAGGATAGCATTTGCAGAGTTTTAACATACGTTTTAATGTATGCCCATTTAAAGTCAGTAGTCATTTCAGTCCTTACTTTGACACGTCTGTGTCTCATATGCTATGCTAATTTGAGAATTCATACATTGGCCTCATTTTCTTATTGCCTTCTTTTCAACTTGCCTTTTAGGAAGCCATTCAAATTCACGTTGTACTTGCTTAAGTAGTATTTTGTTAAAAGTTCAGGCTTCAGGTCATTGCTTAAGTTTAAACTATGACATTAATTTTTTTTAAATTCCTTTGTGTTTATTGTACATTAAGTTTGTGATTCGCTGTGTATTTACTTAATGATTTATGTATTAATTTTATAATTACATGTTTTAATATTAGATACGGTCAACCATGATTAATTACATACATTTATGTGATTCCCAGCCCTAGTTTATATATACAGTATGTTACATTTTCAAGATGTGGGTTATTAGCGTCATATCATTAAATATTTGTTAGCGTCATCAAGGTTGGTTTCTTCAAAACCTTTTATTCAAATCCTCTGTGATAACCAGATATTATATAGTTTTTCCCTTCTTTCAACACGCAAGAGAAATAAATCGTCCTTTCGATCACCAGCTTTCACTTCCCTGCCTTATCAACTTTCACCTTCTTCCCAAGTACAACACCATCGTGATTGGAGCACCCCTTTTCCCAACTGTTAATGCCCCGGCCCACATTTTGACTGGTCATTGTGATTGCTTTTACTTTTAAAACAATTAAAGTGTGGTCTTGAATTGAAATGCAATACACACAAAGCTGCTGCTAAGCAAAAAGCAATAAGTTTGATTTGCTTTTAGTTATGAAACATGATCAATGGACATGAATTAAAATGCAATATACCATTGTATTACATTTTAAAATGACACGAAAATTGTGTGCTGCTGTGAAAAGCATTCGATCATTTGGTTGACATATTTTTAACTATGGCACTGCAAAAACATGCCAAAATTAAATGTCCCACTTGCACAAGTATTGCATTTCAACATAGTTAACATGTTGGATTGCATTTCATTTTGTCACAAATAATCTTCCATACATAATGAGTTTGATATTTTTTTACCAAAGTATTGACTAGTTAGTACTCAAATCATATCAATTACTGTATGTTAATAGTACAAATAAATTCTTATTTGACAGTAGTTTGTCACATGGTGTTTTCCAAATGTGTCCTGCATAATTTTCACAAAGGACCTGGGTTTGATACCTTCCCACAATCCACATGTAGTAACATGTCATGGTAAATAGCTGATCTGGTCCAGGTAGAATTGTAGACTAAGCACTTAAGATCTGCATCAAAATCTTTGTTCTTGCAAGGTGGCATGGATGCAAAGCTGTATAATCTGCGTTTTTTTATCTATGGGGGTACGTTAAAGAAAGTGTTTGTTCCACCTATGCCCGCTAATCTTCAAGATTTGCAACATCGAATTGAGAAAGCTGTGTATTCAATAACTAGAGACCAGTTGACTCGTGTGTGGCAAGAAATGGTCTACCGTTTTGATGTTTGTCGCGCTACATATGGTGGTCATGTTGAGTGCATGCAACCTTGAGGACCATAGGACCAAATTTTGAATGTTCCTCTATCCAGTGATGTGCGGAATGTCTTTCTGTCTTATACAGTTTGTTTGAAATACATTTTTGAAATCTGCTCTTTCATTTTGAATAGCCCTGTATTGTTTCTGTGTAAGTGCTGTACTGCATCACAACTTGACATGCCCTGCAAGCTCACAGAGTCTTATGAAAAAAGGGAAGTGTGAGTCTGCTTCCATGTAGTTTCATCTAACTGTATAAACATAGATTGAATGTCAGCTCATGAGATTTATTTTCCAAATCTGTCTTTTTTGTCACCTCCACATTTTATACAACAGATTATTTCAATATTATTAGCCTTATGCACAACTTCTGATAGCAACCAAAGAAAAGCAGCATACCTTGTGTTCTTTTGTTTTTGACAGTAGTGAAAGGTGTTTTGAGTGTGGGGAACAGCCTGGACACAGACAGACAGACATCATTAAAGTCACCACACATGCTTTATTTACACTATTTACACAATGAATACCCCGCACAACCCAGTGCTCCTGCACCAATCACCCTTAGTCCAGGCCTCTCACAGCAATGCCTCTCTTCACCGCCTCTACTCCTCTGTTCTCCTCTCCTCTCCTCCAGGCTCCATCCTCTTCCACCTGACTCTCACCCTCGAAGGGAGGCGGCCCCTTTTATGCTCACCCGGACAAGCTCCAGGTGCCTCCCGATAACCTTTCACCGGCCCTCCCAGGTGTGGCAGAAGTGCCGGTTGCGCACCGGAAGCACTCCAGGTGTCCCTGGTCTTCTTCCCCCCAGCACTTCCGGGTGTGGTGGAAGTGCTGATGGCCAGGGCTCCACAAGCATCGGGGCGCCCCCTGGCGGTGACCATGGGCCCCTATAGGGTGGAGCTTCTAAGCTCAGTTCCCGTGGTCCCCAAAGCCACCAGGGTGGTCGCCCCCTCGTGGTCTGGAGGAGGTATAAGCCCTCCTCCGGTCCTTCTGGGCGTCCCGGCTGGGTACCACCCCCAGCCACTCGCCACATCAGGTAATAAGCTAGCATTTAAGAGACATGTAGTATAACTGCAAACAGACTATGCAGAAATTCCATTGTTGAAATTAAAGATAGTTGTAAGAAACAATGAAATTGAAGATATGATACACATCCTAACACATTTTATTTAATGACAGATTTTTTTTGAGTAAAAAAGATTAGGCAAAAAAGGGCTCATCATTACACTACATTGACATTAAATTTGATATTCTCAGAGAACGGATTACTTTTTATAAAGAATGCTTCAAGGCCTGATAGTAACTCGTGATCTCGAATTGAATCAAGTGGGTTTCAGAATGTTAAATTATGTAACATAAAAATCTGTGTAACACTTTAGAATGGAGCCACTGACATGTATCTATTAGTCAGTTACTACTGTGCTACAAGAAGACTTTAACAAAAGTTTTATTTGATTGTGATAAGGCTGACAAAGCACCAGTGTCAACTTTAACATAAGGACTTACTGTCAGTGGTATGATGGAAGCCTACAAAAAAGGATTTGTTTGTTTTGCATACAAATAATTGACTAATAGGTTCACTTTCACACTTAAAATCTCAGCTTTAAATTGTTACTAAAATATGTGGACTTGTTCAAAAATAAATTCATTTATTAACACTAGGTGGTACCAAAACCTCTATTTCAATATATTTTTGTAAAGTGTTTCTCAGACTTTACAGTATAAAATATGAATTTCTTACAAAAAACACATATGTACAGTACTTTATATCCATTATTTTTAAATTAAACTGCATATTTAATGAAGCATGAAAATTAAACATGACTCTAAACTGTGATATTTTGACCTTTGTATGTTCTTGCCCTAATTAACTTGTTTGGACCATTTTTATTACATACTCATTCTCTGTGAATAATTTTGTTTTATTATATAATCTCATAGCCTCTGTGACAATGACACTATACCAGCGCTTAACCTGACACAGACAGATGCAGGAGGCACACTGATAAAACATAAATGGTTTTATTTTCTTCACCTCGCGGGAAACGCCTTCCTCGTTTCTCACAGGCACAACACAGTCCCAATACACAGAACACTGCATAATACTCTTCCTTCTCTATTTTCTTTCTCCTCCTGGCAGGCTTTGTCTACCTCCTCCTGACTCTGGCTCCCGGAGTGGTGACTGCTGGCTCCTTTTATAACACCCCCAGAAGTGCTCCAGGTGCTCCTTGACCTACTTCCGGCAGCACTTCCGAGTGTGGAGGAAAACACGCCAAAGAGGGCTCAGCAGCTGTTGCAGCATCCCCTGATGGCACCCCTAAATCCCAGCAGGCCTGTGGATAACTCCAACTCCCATGAAGCCCTGCGGGAATCCGAGGCACCACTCCAATCCATGGGTGCTGCCATCTAACGTCCCAGGGTTGGTACTGTTCTAACCACGCTTGCTCCCCCGGTACTCTCCGTGAAGTGGCGGCAGACCCCAGCCATCTTAAACTGATATTTAGTATATTCAGATTGTCATGGTTGCACAGGTGTTAGCAAAACTGGATCACAACACCATGTTTGAATCCTGGGCTTGGTCATTATCTCCGTGTAATTTCTATGTTCTCACTATGTATACATGCAGTTTCTCCAGGTACTCCAGTTTTCCTCCAGCATGCTGAAAACATGCAGGTTAGGTAAATTGGTGACTCTAAACTGCTTAATAGAAGTATGTGTGAGTGTGCAGTGTTAGTTTCTTTTTCTTGTCTGAGGCTGCCATTACCAGCTGCGACACTCTGAATTGGACAAAGAATGAGTAATAACTGATAACTGAACTGACAGAAGTTTTATGGATGTTACTAATGTTTGACTATGGTCATTATTTTTTTAGCATTTTATTGAATGTAGTAAAAACAAATAACATACGATGCAAGCATGTCAAATTTTATAGAACTAAGTTCAACTCAAATCAACAGTGGGTCGGCACCATGGTGTGCTAAGAAGCCCCTCTAGGAGTCTTTTCTGTCCACTGCTATCAGGCAATTCAGTTCGTCTTCCCAATGTCCCAAACTAAATGCTTATAGTCTCTAAATTCATTTGCTATTTCTGCACAATTTACAATTATTTATTAATTCATATATTGATTAACATTATTTGTTGTGTCTCTGTTTTATGTTTCTGCTAATGTATGCGTCTAAATTTCCCCTTGGTGTTATTAAAGTTTATCTAATCTAATTAGCAAAAATAAACCTACCCTTTGTGGTCTTTAGTCTTTGATGTCAATGATTTCAGTGCTTTCTTTGAATGATGACATACTGACCGAGGGGAAAAAAATCAAAAGCTTTAGAGATAAGTTAATTCATTGCCTCTGAAAGATATTGCTTCATGGAATGGTATGAAAATCTATAAATACAAAAGCTAAGGTTAGTTTGGATGTATTTACAAAATGCGCTAAAATGAGCAGTACGCAATGTTCATACTCAAGTGAGATTAACAAAAAATACTGCCCTTCAAGGAAAAATATAATATATAAGTATATAAAAATATAAATATATTGGATTGCTGTTTACACATGTTAGAAATTGACTTTTAAAAACTGAATGTATCGTTCCTACAGGTTTGTGTAGCATCTTTGATAAAACATGCAATGTTGATGGTTGCAGTGTGATAATCTGTTCATATTTCTGTATTTTTCTTTAGCGTTCATGTTTAGAAAATCAATCTGTAATGTTTGGTGGACTACTAGGAGAATTTGCTGTATCTCCCTCAATGTTTATAAATATCTTTCTTCTTCTTTTGGCTGCTCCAATTAGGGGTTGCCACAGCGAATCATCATCTTCTATATCTTTCTCTCCTATGCATCTATAAATGCATCTATACTGTATTTCGAAATATATGTCTATCAATTGATATTGGTTAATTTACTTCAGCTGCAAACCTATGTCACTGTCCTGTCCATTTTGTGGTGGGTTGCAGGAGTCCGAGCCTCTACTCACAGCACTATTTGTATGGGACTTCACTCCATGGCAAGTCATATCCGTTCATGTCAATCTAGACTTTTCAATTTACCAAATAGGTTTGGATTTGGGATATGAATGGAATATTTATGTATAGAAAGAACAAAAAACACCAACAATTAAGAACTGGACTTACATTCCTAGTATTGCAAAGCAGCATGATTAACCACTGTGCAACCCTGAAGAGATATAAAGCTTTTTCCGTTCTTTTAATTTTTCACTGGACAAGTTGACATTACATTTCTTTAAACAGATTGTAAATTTGTCTCTGAACAAAGTGAGTTTGACAATGTCATGCTATTAAATGAGAATATATATATATTTTTTTAATAACAGTTGAGTATTGGTATCCATGCACATGCTCTGTGAAATAGAAGACCTTCCATTGCTCTGAGTTGGAGGATGGCTTTTTTGCCTGTGTCAGTTTGATTTGGTTTTTGTATCAGGCATACTCCTGTAATGTGAAGAAGAATCTTTGCCTCTCGATTACATCAGATGTGAACTAAATCAGCAGGTTGTTGAGAGGTCTGGGATTTGGCTCAAATGTGAGGATGTGAGGGCCAGCTTCCTGTGGTAATCATGTAGAGGGCCAGACAGGGCTGCTGTGTGCAAGTCTTTCCAGACTTCTTCATTAGCCTTGTGAACAGCAGTTTGTATAAATGTAGTAAAGTAACTGCTGCATTTAGTCAAAGAACGGTAGTTAAATTTGCACTTCTTCCATTACTGTATGTAGTGTGAAGTATTGTTATAATACTGAAATACTGGTTACGTTATAAATGTGGTATTTAAACAGACCTTTGTCTTCTGACTACCCCATAGCTCTTTCTGCACCCATATGTATGTAGAAAAAATGAAGAGTGAAGAACCTGACCTGTATGAATCCATGCTTTTTTTTATTACTGTATCAAAATATGCCAAAGAAAGACCTTGACATTTTTGGTCATTCTATATTTTATGGCTTATCTGTGTGTTTCTAATTATTTTTGTTTTTATGTAGAATGGGTGTCTACAACATTCCTGCTGAATATCCATCAATCCAGTCTGTGAACCTGTTTTTTCCCATTATAGTATTGTGGGAAAGTAGAACTTATCCTAGCATTGTATGGGTTATTATGACTGGCATCTTTATTTAAATGATCTAAAGCTCATTCACTAATTTTTAGCATATTATAGTTTAAACTTTTTTTTGACTCTATGTAATGTATCACTTAGCCTGCCTGTTTACAGGGCTTCCACAAGTGGTAAAGAATTTCATTGTTTACATACCCTTGCTGCCATTTAGTAGGAGAACAATCTATTAAGGGCCAAGTTTTATTGACTAAACAACAGCATTCTTTTTAGGGAAAAATTAGCACATAAAAAGGATGATATTTAGTGTAACATAGATAGCCAGCCTGGCATCCCCACATTCAAGATAGTTTGTCTGCAATTGGACCACAAAGCATACGAAACTTGAAAAAAATGATAACCCAAACCACTGATTAGCATTTTCCAGTATGTACTCTTGTATCTAAAATTTGATATATGGTTACAAAATGTAAGCTTGTATCATGCAAGTCAAGACAGAAAACCCACTGCCACAAAACAAACCAGTGCATGATGCCATTGTATAGTATACAGTAATCCCTCCTCGATCGCGGGTTGCGTTCCAGAACCCCCTGCGATAGATGAAAATCCGTGAAGTAGAAACCATATGTTTGTATGGTTATTTTTATATATTTTAAGCCCTTATAAACTCTCCCACACTGTTAACATTATTAGAGCCCTCTAGACATGAAATAACACCCTTTAGTCAAAAGTTTAAACTGTGCTCCATGACAAAATAGAGATGACAGTTCTTTCTCACAATTAAAAGAATGCAAACATATCTTCCTCTTCAAATAATGCGTGTCAGGAGCAGAGAATGTCAGAGAGAGAGAGAAAGAGCGAGAGAAAAGCAAACATCAAAAAATCAATACGTGCTTTTGGGTTTTTAAGTATGCCGAAGCACCGCGATAAAGCGGCATTTTTTAGAGGAGCATCCGTATCCTCTAGGCAAACAGCCTCTGTGCAAACAGCCCCTCTGCTCACACACCCTCCGTCAGGCACAGAAAGAATGAGAGAGGCAGAGAAAAGCAAACAATCAAGCACCGCACGGGAAGCATATCATATATCATTGAGTATTTTTATTTAATACATAATACATGCTCTGATTGGGTAGCTTCTAAGCCATCCGCCAATAGAGTTCCTTGTATAAAATCAACTGGGCAAACAAACTGAGGAAGCATGTACCATAAATTAAAAGACCCATTGTCCGCAGAAATCCGCGAACCAGCGAAAAATCCGTGATATATATTTAGATATGCTTACATTTAAAATCCGCGATGGAGTGAAGCCGCGAAAGTCGAAGAGCGATATAGCGAGGGATCACTGTATACGCTATTAACTTTTGTTGTAACCCCCATTTTCTTTTTGACATATGCTATAGGTCTATTTGTGGAGCGGCCCAGAAATCATCATGGAGAATCACCTTTCCCAGAATGTATTTTATTACAGGGGCCTTTTACTCACACATCCACATTCACTTGGTGCCAGTTTTAGAACCACCCCTTAACCTGTCAAGAATGTCTTTAATATATGATACTGTATTAAAATCATGTAGAATAAAATCAATACTTACCGTACACGAGGAGAATGTGCAAACTCCATACAGACAGGTTCTTGTTCAGGACGCATGGTCAGTGAGGTATCTGTACTTACAAGTGCATTACCATGCTACCCCAATAAATATTGTCATCCTTGACAGCATGGTGAGTCTCTTGCAGGCATCAGTTCTAAAGCATATTCTAAAGCACACATTAGGAAGTTTTTCTTCAAACAGAGAACCATAGACACATGTAATAAGTTACAAAGTGGTAACTTCAAAACTCGATTTTTGAACGAATTAAGTGGATAGGAATGATGAGTTTTGTTGTGCTGAATGGCCTGTTCTTGCCTAGATTTTTCTAATGTTCTAATATTGGGATACACCTCGAGATTTTTCATTGCACAAATGCAGCCTGCAATTACAGTATGTCCTGCTTATATAAGATGGCAGAGTATATATCTTAGAATACTTTGCTTTGGATCTCGATTTAAAATACAAAATTCACATTAGATGTAATAGTTTGGGGTAAGAAACCCAAGACAGTATTAGAATGTTGTAATTTTGAGTTTTCATTGGTTAGACCTCATTTAGTGCTTATGATCAGTTTTATTTTTTTTTTTTAGTTTTTGAAATTGTCTGACTCATGACAATTCTACCCCTCCCAATAGAGTGCCTTATTAATTTCCCCATCATGTTCACTCAACTAAATTACAGGACATTTCCTCATATTCCTCTATTTTCTGCACATATTTTACAACTTTGTTTTCATTTTGAGGTTCTGGTTATTAGTTATTGTAATTTTTAGTATAATTCAAAGGATAACACCATTCTTTAAGTCACATTGTTGCTTCCTCTACCACTCAAACAGAAGTTGTCACAGACCATTTCCTATTTAAGATGGTGGCGCAGTCATAGTTCCAAGTTTGGATTTTCTTTAAAAATAAAATTAAAAAAAAACTTGTACTGCTGTTTCGGCAGTTAGGACTTTGCTGATTTTCTACATTGATTTCTGATTTGCAATTTGGCAATTTTTTTTTTTTACTTTCAGATTTTGCTTTTGCTTGTTTTTTCAACCTCAACTGGGGTCTCATGTACAGTATAAGCATTGTGTGTACAGACAAAAATGTTGCATACGCCCATTTACACGCTCACTTCGAGATGTATAAAAAGTAAATTTGGCATAAAGCCACACACATTTTCATTGCAGCCTTCCCCCTTAAGAAGTAAGTTTCTGCTGGGTTTTGCAAACTGGCAGCACCCAGCATCAAAGCAGTGCTAATGTTTCTGTGTTATGCTTTTCCTTTTTAGATTCACATCTATGAAGCAGGTTTTATCATCCATCCATCCATTATCCAACCCGCTATATTCTAACTACAGGTTCACGGGGATCTGCTGGAGCCAATCCCAGCCAACACAGGGCGCAATGCAGGAAACAAAAGGTATTGTGTCATACGGGCGGGACTTCCGGTCTTGCATCATACGGGTGGGACTTCCGGTATGACGTCATAGGGGGCGGGACTTAAGGGTCATAAATCATTTTGACAGAAGGTGCATGCATATAACTACTTATATACAACATCCAAATATAATTCAAATTTTATTATAAACTTTAACACAATCTTCATATATAACTTTAATCACAAAAGCACCAGACGTACACACCTCTCATCATTGAGCTCCTGTTTAACTGTCAGAGCATGAGACTTGACTTGAACAAAAACAAGAAACAACCCAACCAGAGAAGAAACCCTCCAACATTAAAACAAAAGGATTTGTGCCCACTACAGAGCAATTACACCTGCTCGTTTTCCAGTATAATAACATTATGTAATTTCAACATTATTTATTTCACTAGTTGCTCTGAATGCCAGGCCAGGCCAGGCAGCAGGTCACCAGGAAATCTCCTGCTGACTGTAAATGTCAGTCCAGCGCTGTACAGTAAATAATATATAATAATTGGTATTGAGAAGAATTTATATTGATGCTTTCTTATCCGAGGGCCTCTTGAGAGACACTATTTTTGGTTTTGCTATCAGAGACGAGAATGTAGCTGTGATCTCTTCGCCAGAATTGTAAAAAGTTGGCAAGGTATCTCTGGCCAAGCGGTTAAATTGCAAGCATAGAAGGTTGGCTGAACTGCTGATTAGGCATCTCTTCGGCTGCAAGGTCACATTTGGGGTTAGCTAAAGAGATGTCCGTTTTTAAAAAACTGGGACTGAGTTTTAAAGGTCAGTTGCCTGCCTGGGAGTTTTTAACCTCCAATTTGAATAGATATTTATTGGAACTGTTTTTAATGTCTACCTTTACTTCTTTTTGTTGGATTTTTTATTTATTTAACTTGTTGCACTGTACTGTTTTGAACACTGACCATTTTGGAGTTTTGAATAAAAACACTATCGCACTTTTGCAACTACCCTTGCTTTGCATGTGTGTCCTCATTTGCTAGGCTTATTCCTCAGGTACTTTCCACACTGTGGCAGGTTCAAGATGCTCCCTGGGTGGACCCAGTAGCATGAGGCTTACCTGCACCATCACAGTATTACATTGAGATGAGTGATGCTCACAAGTTTTTTATGGTTGGGCCTACTCTCACTCACCCTAAGTAGAC
The DNA here is from genome assembly GCA_026402145.1 of Polypterus bichir lapradei. Taxonomy (NCBI): domain Eukaryota; kingdom Metazoa; phylum Chordata; class Cladistia; order Polypteriformes; family Polypteridae; genus Polypterus; species Polypterus bichir. The sequence continues at coordinate 4,922,256 of JANRMT010062809.1, forward strand.
ACACTTACTCAGAAAGATGCACACACTCACACATGCTACAGTATATACTTGGGCACTGATTATGAGTGATGCCTATGCTGCCTGTCACTCCTTGGTATTCCACTTAAGGAATCGCTAGGTTTGGCTTGAGCAGACTAGATGGGTGTCCCATAGACTTACACCTTAATGTGTTGCTCACTGTTAAATGGTTCCCTCTTCAGTCACTAACTTTGTGGGAATCTACCCACCACAGGTGATAATAGCAGTAAAATGTACAATAGCGGCAAACAATATAAATGATAATATAATAACTGCAAAGTCTAGATGCATCCTTGTTCCAAAGTCAAAAAGCCTAAACAATATTTCCATAAGAATATGAAAGCTGAAGAGTAGCAACAAAGGAAACGTATGTACAGGAGAAGAAGAAAGAGAGGGCTTGTTTTTCTTGTGGCTCATCTTGGCTCAGGTGTTAACCTGATGGACGATGTCTTCAATGTCCAGGTGGATGGTTCTCTCTCTCACCCTCAGATAATCCTTCCTTAATGCCAAAAGCACAACATGGGGTCCAAACCTTGTGGTATTATGTACAGACTACTCTGATGATGGACACCTTGCCCCAGAATCTTTCATCTTAAAAGTATGTGCAAAATAATTTAACTTGTCAATAGTATTTACCTCTATTGTGTCCAGTCCCTTCTTATTCTTCTTCCTCTTCATCTTTTCCCACTTCTGTGTGGGCTCAATGTGCTTCATCAACCTTCCCCAAAAATAGCTCAGTCCTACACCTCCAGCTCTTTTCCTTCAGACCTTCTTTTACTTTACCCACCTCCATTTTTTCTTCCCTATGTACTTCCATTCCCATCACTCTTTTGCCATCATATTCATTGTCTCTCATCATCACATGTCCATTCCACTTGAACCTGCTTGCCTGTACTTTCTTAGTTCTCTCTCCTACTTTTGTTGTAACTCTGATTGTTTCATTTTTTATTCTGTCCTTTTCTGTAACTCCACACATCCATCTCAACATTTTAACTTCTGCCACATCTAACTTCTTCTCCTGTGCTTTCTTTACTACTCATGTGTCAGCTCCATACATCATTGCTGGTTTTACGATGGTCTTAAAAACCTTACCCTTTAACCTTTAAGTTTCAATTATAGATTAAGTGGTCATTCTATCCTACATTTGTAATGTAAGTTATATAATAAGATAGGACAGAAGAAAAATGTGCATCGGTTCCAACAAATATATGGAATTATCAAAACATAAAGTCTCACAGGGTTGCTCTTCATGAAACATTTATGAGTAAAGTTGCAGAACTCAATGACAGTTCACTGGAGCTCATCTGAGAAAACCTAGCAGCAAAAAGACAGCCCACCGTGAATGTCTGCAGTCACAAAATGGTGAATCTGTCTTTCCAGAACAGAAGATATCATATTATGTGGTGACAGGTGCACCATGTGAAGACATGAAACACAGAGAGGCAACATCTTGTGGGTGACATTTGGGGGCAATGAGGCTGCTACAGTATGTAATATGATACTTTTGCAGTTGTAGTAAAACTCAGAAACCTGCTTACTCGCTTAGCTAAAGGAAGCTTCCCTTACCTCAACGGCACAAGTTTACTGGGTTTGTAGACAACGTGACTGACTGATTTCTGACTGGTGACATGCACTATCACAAATCTAATTCTGCTTATGCTGATTCAAATTTCAGCATATTACAAAGTGCTAAATTCAGTAACAATTAATTGAGCCGAATAAACCCCCTAAATTCTATTTCACTAGGTCAGCACATGTGTCAAAGGTAAAATTTATTTATTGGTAAATTAGGTGTGACAGTTGAAACCATTGTGAGTTCCATATTCCTTAACTTTGTTCAAATAACATTTCATTTGTACTCTGCAAGCTCAGCAAAGTTCAAAACAAAGTACTCCTTTGTGAAAATCAGTTCTTGTATCTTGCAATGCCAAATGAAATGTAATTTTTCATCAAGTATATAAGAAACCTGCTATGGACTTACTGTACATCCCATATGTAGACTGAGCGCATTTGATACCATGTGAATGAATATATAGAAAAAAGGTCTAACAATATGCTTTTTTTTATTACATTTTAAAATTGCTGATTAGAGACAGCCGTCCACTAGAACAATGTGACTTCATATTTACTTCATATTTTTTCTAAGTTGGTTTCCTTCCATAAAGACATGAAAAGTTTAATTAGGTTGTCTAAACTTGCCCAGTATGATTGATTGTAGACATGGCCACAAGGGTCCCTAAGAATGAACTGACATCCTGCCGAAAAGGTTTGTTCTGCCTTGAACCTTATGCTGCCAAGGAAGATTACATGATCCTGAAATGGAGAAACAAGATTTTGGGAAAAGGAGGAGTGGACAGCTGCAAGGTAATTAAGTAAAAATGTATTTTGTCCTGTTGTTAAACTGACTTCAAAGTCTTTCATGCACTGGGGTGGGATGGGGGGTCACTTTACTTCTTGTCTAGGCTGAAAGAAACAAAGCTTCACTTAATGAAAATGATTTCCAGTTAAAAAGCTTTAAAAAAACAAACATGAAATTTTATCCTTTTTGAAGAATAGTTTGTGCAAGTCAAACAATGGATACATTTTTTCTGTTTTAAGTAAAACAAGGTGCATATTATTAAAGAAGCATTACATTATAAGGCATTCCATTCTTCAGTTCTTGGTAAATTAGCCATGACAAATTAAATCATTTATTGTTCCAGACAGACGTAGTTTAATTTAAAAGCATGTAGCAAACAGAAGCAAAGAAGGCCAAAAAATTAATGTTTACATTTTTCTTCCAGATTGCACATTTTCTAAATTTGGTACAGGTTTGTCAAGTGTAGTGCTAACTATAATTGAGTATTCGGTTCTTTCCACAAGGTTTAGTAAACTTCAAGTGTCACAGAACAAGCGATATGGAAACGGGGTGAGGAGTACATTGGGTAAGCTGACTTGTTATTTCTTTTTATCTTTTATTGAATGTATTAAAAGCAGTAACATTCCATACAATCAAGTCAAACTTAACAAAACTAAATTCAATTCAATCCCCCACCCATGAGAAAGAGAGAAAGTACCAAAGTAAAACTTTGAGAGTAGTAAAGAGGGAAAGGAGTCCTTCTATGAAGTAAAATAATGTTCTGTATTTTATGCTTATCTTGACACTGGACAGTGGGAATGTGTTGCACATTGGTTGGGAACGAAGAATTTCATGGCAGTCTGTACATGTGACATTACTACCAATAACAATGCTCGACAATTTATTTTTTTAATAAGATAACTTTTGAGTTGTATGGTTGTTGCAGTGATAATGGTGGTTCATGATGTTTGCTGCTTCCCACTCTAAAGGACCCGAGTTCAGGTCAAGTGAGTCTTCTTCACGCATCTGGTGACTCAAAATTAGCCAACATAATGGTGAGTTCAAGTGTGTGTGAGCATTTACTGGAATTAAATAGCCCTCATGTCAGATCTGTGTCCTGCCTTTCTCCTGTTGCTGATCTCCAACCCCATCAACCTTGCACTGGAGTGAGCAGATTTACCAATGGATGGAAGGTTGTGATAAACTAATCTTACTGGGTAACTTTTAATATTCACACAAAAGTATAAATGAAAACCCTCATTAAAAGGTTTCTGTCCCTGGGAATCTTCTTAAAATTGTGAAAGGTTCTAGGCATCGTCACATTTATATTTTACATTCATCTTTCACCCAGGGAGTGATGGTTTCTGGGATAGGTCCTGGTAACCTGGAATAAGTGGGCTAAAAATGAAGGTGTGGATGGTCAGATTAAATTTGCTTTATACAAGGGTATGTGTGTATTGGTCTCATTTTAATGTTGTTCCATCCAGAGCTGATTCCTACGTAATACTTGTGGGGATGGGCTATAACTTACCACCACTCTGCGATGAAAGAATAAGTTCAGGTAAGTATTGCAAAAGTGTATCCATTACTCATTTACTGTTATGTAACAAGACCTTAATAAAGGTTTCTTTGGGTCTTCACAACACTTACAAAGCATTAGTAGAGTGGTTATTCATCTGTGCAATAAGGACTAGTAAAATTATTTCATTTTGGAATGGTAAGAGGTGGAGCTTAAGTGAGACACATTTTACTTAATATTTTATTCTTCAATATAAGATCTGATAATCCTTCATATTTACAAGTAATTTTACCAGCAAATCAAAGATTCTTAATATGCCACACTATTGTTGTTTTATAATGTTATGAAGACCAAAAGAAGCCTTTGTTAAGGTCTCATTACATAAGATTAAATGAGTAATTGATTCAATTTTGCAGTACATAAACTAAAGTGTTACCAATGTTCATCTACTTAAGGAGTAGTATGTTAAATAATATATAACATATACTATATACGCTGGCAGTTTGGTGTAGTAGTTACGACTTTGGACCTCAAACCTTGAGGTTGTGAATTCAAATCCCACTGCTGACACTGTGTGACTGTGAGCAAGCCACTTCACCTGCTTGTGCTCCTGTTAGAAATGCAAAAGAAATAAACCAATTGTATTTCAAATGTCAGAAATTGCCTTGGATGAAGGCATCAGCTAAATAATAAGTATGTATAGTTATGTATTTATATGCAGTATATACAGGGGTGGGCAAACGTAGGTTTACAGTTGTTCATAGGTAAAAAGACATGCAGGTTATGATGATTTTTGCAATATAATGCAATAGTTTTATTAACTTGAAAGAATGTCACAATGGCACAGCACACTTAAGTGCTCAAATTGCCGGCCTTGCATACTCACAACTGTAAAGCTACTTTTGCTCACCCCTCTGTATGAAAAAAGAGGTTAAAGGTTGTTTCCAAACTACCTGAAAAGGAAAAAAACACATCATGTTGGCTGTATAGCATTAACTGGATACACAACTGAAAAGGAAAAAGCATGTAAAATATACAGAAGGAAACAAAGCCAGGGCTGATGAAAGGAGAAGGTGACAGTAGATGAGAGACTGCTTCCATTAGAGAAGATAAAGGGAGGGAGTCTGTCATTGATCTTGGGCTGAAAATGAGTTTACCTTCTGCATTTTTTTCTTTCACAGGTTTCACTGAAGCCCTGTGAAAAAAAACACACACAGAGGTCAGTATAGCTATGATCAAGGGATCTGAAGCCTCCTACAAGCCACCTGTTAATGTCTTTTGTGCAAATACAGGCACCATTTGGAGCTGAAACTTGTATTTGGAGTGCTTTTGGTCTGGGTATGGGATGCCCTATAGTGGCCACTATGTGCATACCTCTATTATAAAAAAAAAATCTTTGGATATCTTGAGAGGGAAATGAGACGTGATCTTCTCGGAAGACAATTTGACGTCCCGCGAGACAATCCAGTGAGATAAAAGGACACTTGCTGTACAAGCTTTTAAATGGTCGACAGCTGATACATCCAAATCTCCTTAGCAAGTGTTCAGCTGGGGCGGGCCCCCCTCACAACGCAAGCGGGAGAGACGAGAAGTGGCAGGACCGTAGCTTGCCTAGCCGTGATCATCTCGGAGAGACACTTTGACGTCACGCAAGACTAGACTTTACAAGCTTAGGAAGCAAAACCCATGAGACTTTTCCACCTCACGCCCTACTTACAAACAATTTAAAACAAGTTCACAGACATCTAACCTAGCAGTTGTTGGAATGCTTTTGGCAGACACAATCATGTGCTCCCAGCTCTTAAAACAACGACAAGCAACAAGTAGAACACACGGCTCACCAGCAGCAGCAGTAGCAGCAAACCAGCAGATGATCCGACCGCATCTCCTTAGCATGTGTTCAGCCCCCCCCATTCACAACACGAGCGGCAGAGACGCAAAGTAGCAAAAGGACAGCTGCTATTCAGTCTTTTAAATGATCGACATGCAGCGCAACAAACAGAGCACGCAGCTCGCTAGCAGCAGCACGACAGCAGTTGTTCCGACACCATCTCCTTAGCTTGTGTTCAGCCACCCTTTCACAATGCGAGCAGCATTATACATCCCATGAGAAAGAGATTCAACCATGCCCGGGACCGGAAATAAAAGACAAATATTGTTTTTACAAATGTTTTAAAATAAAAGTGAAAATAATCTCTTTAAATTGTATATCCAGTAAACAAACCCGGGGGTGGGCAAGCAGGGGACGGAGCCCCCTAGTATAATATATGCTCTTCATTCTTTCTTTTTTTATCTTGTTTCTTGTAGTAAATCACTTTTCAAGACAATACATCCTTTAGGTGATTAAAGAGTGAAAATGAGTATGTTTAGTCATGGTCAGAAAAACAGGCAGGAATCTGTAACCATATAAACAAAATACCAGTGTCTAAGCCAAAGCAAATATCAAAAAGGAATTAAAAAAAAAAATTGGCAAAAAGATCACAACCACAGTAGAAATAATTTGCACTAACCAAAGTGTATTAAATGCAAAGCTATGGTCAGCGAGAATTGCTTTGAAATTTGCTCAAATCTAGGATACTGACCGTGCATCTCTGTTGTATTTTTTATATCACATGCACTTGAGAACAGGTCAGTTGCACAATTGGGCCTGGCCAGTATTTGGATGGGACATCTAGGAAAGCTTGGGATGCTGCTGTTGGTGTTGGTGAGGACTGCAGGGGAAGCTTACCCTGTGGTCTGAATGTGGATCCCTATGCCTTAGTGCCGTGATGGGGACACTGTGCTGTAAAAATGGTGCTGTCCTTCATATGAAATGTAAAAGTGAGGTCCTGACTCTCTATGGTCCTTAAAGATCCCTGGACATCCTTTGTAAAGAGTAGGGTGTATCCCAATGTCCAGTTTAAATTGCCCACCACGGCCTGGTCATTCTGGACCCCTAACCATCCCCTTGTCTTTAATTGGCTCTCTCTCTCACTACTTCACCACCTAACGGCTAACATATGGTAACACGTAATGGCACAAAAATGGCAGCTGTCACTTCATCCAGGTGGATGCTACACAGTAGTGGTGGTTGAAGTGGCTCCCGACTTACTGAAATGTTTTCAGCAGTGAGAAAGGTGCTATATAAAGTAAAATTATTATTAAGTGGGCCAGATGATACTGTGTCATGTGACTCCCCGCTGATCAGCAATATGGCAATAGCCTTGTTAAATGACACAAAATGGCAACACCTGCAGGAAAAAAACTTACTTCAGAATTATGGTGAATGATCCCACCAAAATATAATCAATAATTAACAATGACCTAGAAAACACCAGGAAAAAGCGGCATAAAATTAATTAAAAAGGTATCAAAAGAATAGATCATAACATGAGGTTTAGTGTCATGGGGGCCAGTGCTTGTCCAATCAATTTGAATTCAAGATGAGAAACAACCCTGGCACATGATGACAGCTTACCACACTGTACAGCAGGGGTGTCGAACACCAGTCCTGGAGGGCCGCAGTGGCTGCAGGTTTTTATTCTTACCATCTTCTTCATTAGTGACCCATTTTTGGTGCTAATTACTTCATTTAATTAACGGCCCTTTAGTTGTTTGTTTTTCCTTAATTAGCAGCCAAACAATAATGAGACACAAAACGAGTCGCCACATGACCAGCTCACCTCTGCCCATCACACAATATCCTTCTATATAAAAGCCGTCGGGTGTCCTTCCGGCAGTGAGTGCTATGCAGGCGCGGAGTTTCACACACACCCCGTCCATTTTGCAATGCACTATGGGATTTGTAGTTACGTTTTTCCAGGTAAAAGATGATTTTCTACTCCAGACTGTGCGATATCTTCTTCTTCTTTCTTACTATATAAAAGTGGTCGGGATTGTCCTTCCGTCCCGTGACTTACTACTTGCAGCTTGCGGTACGAAGCGACATGATGTGAGCAGAGTTCTGGTGCTCCCATCGTTCCCTTTGTTTTTGTGTGCGATGCGCTGGAAAAATAGACAAAATTATGTCTCTGGAAATAATTAATGTTGATGGAGTACAAATGCCTCACCACGAAGTAAATATCAGGGGGGTTCAAAATGGCGACCTCAATATAGAAAAAAAGTTTAAATTTCATCACAAAAATAACAGAAACTACGAGTATTAAAGTAATACCGCTCAAATGCAATATAACCAAATTAATGAGTTTGTACAAAATATCAAATTGATCTACATATTGAATTGCCTTAAGAAGTGGTCAACTTAAAAGTCGGTCGCCTTAAAAGGCGGGTCAGCCTAGTATGAATATAAAGAAAGATGAAGGTCTCGGTAAGGCTGATCTCTCAGGTCACCAAAACATTTTGACGAAAAAAAAACAGAAAATCAACAGTTTTGGAAATGTCTGCTGTAGCAGAATGATAGCAGCAACAAGCCATGAAATTAAATAATGGGCTTAATTAACAGCAAGAATCAGCTCCTCATTAAGAGATTAGTTGGAATGAAATTGGTTGGAGTTTGAAGCCCGAGTTTAGCTGGTCATCTGTCGGCTCGTTTCACATCTTATTTCTGTTTTGCTGCGATTTAATGAAGAAAAGTATCAATTCTGAGGACTGAATCCTTCTAACAGGACTATTAAAATGATGAGAAAAAAGTGAATTAGCAGTGAAAACTGGTCACTGATTAGGAAAAGGGTGAGAATGAAAACCTGTAGCCACTGCGGCCCTCCAGGCTTGGAGTTTGACACCCGTGCTGTACAGTATACTCACACATATTCATGCCAATTTAAAGGCACCAGTTATAACCAAGCATGCATGTCTTTGTGATGTGTGGCAGAAAGAATATCATGGTTTTACACAGGAAGTGCCCATGTCCAGAATTGGAACCCAGAATGCCTGAACTATGAAGCAGTAGTACTAACCACTGTGCTAGCTTGTCACCAGGCACGTTACTTTCTCTGTAGCATTTTGTGGCTGTTTATGTTGCATCAATGTAATTAAGTCACCTGCTATTAAAAGTGTGATTTTAGTGGATGAACTGTTGCAGGCTCCCCAGTAGTTGCTTTAACGGGTGTCACTTGTAAGCAGAAGGTGTGAAGATTTGATGCTTGACTCAAACTGTTTTAATAAGTACAGCCTGTAGAGACCTCTGCTGGTTTGGGAAGATAATTGCATAATGGAAGAAACACTCGAACATATGTTGTACTGCATGCCCTGGTCAAGTATGAAAATAACCAAGAATGGAGAACTGACCCAGATTTTGTTTATGAGGTGATATATTAGCATTTGCTGTGTCCTGAAACAATAAGGACATCAATTTCAAAACAGAGTACACAAGGTAAAATACATGGAAAAGTGAAGCTGCTCAATTCATGCCATTCATTCAGTTTCTACAATTGCTTATTCAAGTTTGGGGTTGTTAAAGTCTGGAGCCTTATCTGACAGCATTGGGTGCAACATCAGAGCCAGCTCTGGTTTGTATGCTGTTCTATTCTACTGTATATAGACACCAACCCATGCTTATATTGCATGAGCACTAGAATTTGGTTATTTAGCAAAAATAAAATCTCCTTGCCAGAGTTATACAGTTTAGCCTAGTCAATGAGCCTTGGATTGAAACTACTGCAAAGGAGGAGATGGCAGAAACAACAAAAGAGTGGAAATTGGATTTGGCTTCAGTTGGTCATTATCTTCTATCTTACACCTTTTTTCAAAGGAGTATTTTTTAAAAAATGTGTACCATTTTACATTAAGTCGCTTCTATTACAGTGTATTGACACGGTTGTTAATCAGTCCACCCGACTCTGGCTTTCCGAATGGAGCAAGGCAGCCTCCTTTATACTGCACCCAGAAGTGCTCCAGGTGTCTCCCGATTGACATCTGGCAGCACTTCCGAGTGTGGCAGAACTGCTGCATGCCCAGACTCTGGAGCTGTTCAGGCGCCCCCTGGTAGTGGCCATGGACCCCCACCGGGTTGAGCTTCTGAGCTCCAATTCCGTGGCCCCGACGTAAACCAAGGGGGCTGCCCTCTCATGTCCCAGGGGAGGTACTCCTGGTAGTATGCCCATTCCCTGGGTCTTCTCTTCAAAAGGGCATCCCGTCCGGCAAGATCCCCGGCCGTCCATCACAGTATGTATTGATATGAATGGTACAGAACCAGGAATGAGAAATGTGAACTTGCCTTCACTACTGCATGAGCCACACTGTAAATATTTTGTAATAATGCGGGGGACAACTCAGAGTAACAGAGTAAATAATAAAAGGTAATATAAATCATCCTTTATTGTCAATTTTCACCTAGCTGACATTTAGCTTGAGCAAGTGCAGCACACAAAATAAAAAACACAAACACAGCCTAGGAGTTAAAGTGAGTAGTGGACATGCTCATGGATTCAACCTTTCAACACAGAATGGGAGAAGTGTGGCATTTTTATCTTACTTTTGCTTTTATTACAGAGTTAAGCCAATGTCACATTACTTGATTTCTTGTCAAGGGGTATGTCAGATGTACTGATTGCAGTCGTTGATCTTGTTGCTGCATCATGTCAGATTACATGACTGAATAATCACAGCACATGACACATTTACAGACTGAGCACTGATCTTCTAGCGCTGATGTGCTCGCCCTTTTTTCTGACAGCCAATAACGTGCAGCCTGACGGAGCTGGCGATGTATAAATGGTTAACAGCTGCTGTGAGTTCAGCCACAATCTTGACCCTATCCTTTCTTTTTTCCATTCCAATATAGTATGAAAAATACAAAATAAGAGACAGACGAGCTTCTATTCTGTTTTTGGTGCATTCAGCTGCAGTCTTGACCCTTTTACTTTGTTACATTCTGTTTTGATACTTAAACCACGAAACATCAGATAGATGAGCCTCTCTTCTGTTTTGAGGTTCAAAATATGTGTTCCTTATTCCTCACTGCTAAATTCTAAGCATTGAACTTCTGGATTCATTGCTTCTCAGCTCTCGTGTATACAGCCCGCTCCATCGACTAATGAAAACATCAAACAGGATTGATTTTATTGTAGCTAGTGACAGACTAGTTGCTCTCAGTTGTTAGGTATTTCACATTAGGCAATCATCTTCACAGGAGTGTGTCTCCAACTAGTTAAGATTATGTAAATGGAGACTACAACTGAAAATTGCAGTGTGACATGGGCTTTAGGTGAAGTTGCTGTTTATCTAAGGTGGCATAGATGTTGCCACTGCTGCCTCAGGGATCCAACATTCTGGGCTCAAATCCAGTACCTGGGGCCTCATGTATAAAACATACTGTTCTTAAGCTCGGAAATGTGCATAAGTCATTTCTTATGCAAAATTCGGTACTGTATTTATAAAACACTGGCATGAAAATTGGCTTAACATTGGTAGAAAGATTCAACCATCTGCTACTAATGCATAGACTTTTTTTGGCGTTATCATTTTATCAGCAGTGTGTTTGTCGACCACATTGAAAGGTTTACTTACCTTGGCAGCAACATTCATGTCTCTGGTGACTCTTCCTATGAGGTCAGTAGATGGAGTGGGAGAGCATGGGGGGTCGTGAGGTTGCTGGAAAGGGGTGTGTAGCACTCCCCATATCACTGGAAAAGGAAGAAAGTCAAAGTCTTTAGAGTGCTGGTGCTTCCTGTCTTGCAGGTTGCATGACATGGATGCTATCCAGTTACCTGAGATGAAGACTTGACTCCTTCGGTACTGTGTCTCTTCTGAGAGTTCCTTGGGTACCGCTGGTTTGATGTTGTGTTGAACGAGCAGTTGCTCATGGAGTCCTGAATGAGGCACATTACCTGCATTGTGAGGAAGCGTCAGTTACGGCACAGTTCCCCGAGGGTAATCAGGCTCACAGGGTCATTGCCGAGTACCTGAGCTGCTGGACCAGGCCAAGGGGATGGTACCGTAACACCTGGCTGCGGAAGATAGATGATCATTTCTGGTGGGAAGGGGTCTGGACCATGTGTCTGCCTGGGGGGGGGTTGCCAACTGGGATCCCAAACTGCTTGATTGTGTGGTGGGTGCAGCAATGCGCTGTACCAGTGCATGCTCCCCAACCTGACCTAAACATTTTATTGACTCCAGATGGCAAAATAATGAAATGAACAGAAAATCTCATTTCATTACGCATTTCAGTAACATGTCCAATGTCTTTGAACTAATTATACCACAGTTAATTGACATGTTCTCTAACCTCCAACACCGGTAATAACTGTCAATGAATATGTTTAATGATAATTACCTTATTGTGTATTTAGTCTATAAAAAGAGACATAACTGGCAATGGCAGTATTACTAAGAAGCCAAGTATCACACACAGCATGACCCTGAAGTGTGTGTCCCACACTACTATTTGATAAAATAAAGGAATTTTGGGTTCAGCCAGGAGAATTCACAACAACTTTACTCAGACACTTTTGAGCATCATATATTACTTGTATATTAATTAAATAAAAGTGCTTTGTGTTTGCTAAAGCAAATTCATTCTGTGACAGTGCCTTTATCGCAATATGAGTTCAGACAATTGTGCTGTTTACATTAGGAAATACGCCATCACTGCAAAGCATTTGAACCCCTGCCACCCCAAGCCTCAATATCCCCATCCCTGTATGTACTGCACAACACAGCAGTGAAAAATGGACTGCCTCTGCCATCTGAGAAATGCCAATATGAGCACAAGGATGACCCAGACACTGTCCCTCAGGACATCAACACAGTGGCAATTCCATCCATCCATTATCAAACCCACTATATCCTAACTACAGGGTCACGGGGGTCTGCTGGAGCCAATCCCAGCCAACACAGGGCGCAAAGCAGGAAACAAACCCTGGGCAGGGTGCCAGTCCACCGTAGGGTACACACACACATCAAGCACAATTTAGGATCACCAATGCACCTAAGCTGCATGTCTTTGGACTGTGGGAGGAAACCAGAGCACCCAGAGGAAACCCACGCAGACAACATGCAAACTCCATGCAGGGAGGACCTGGGAAGCGAACCCAGGTCTCCTAAATGCGAGGCAGCAGCGCTATCCACTGCGCCACCGTGCCAATTCAAAGACGTTAAATGAAAAGACTTGTACTGTATGTAGTGCTACAGTGACATTTGTTTGGCAAAATTATCCATTTATGCATTTATTTTTTGCTCTCTCCAATCAGCTGCTGTCACTTGCTCCCAGTCGTTTTATTTCATTTATTTGTGACTCTTGTAGAGAGACGAGCAAAAGGAATTTTTGGTCAGATGAGACCAAAATGGAACTTTCTGGCCAGACCTCAATAAGGTGTGTTTAGCATAAAACTAACACAGCCCATGCCTCAAGAAACACCATACCTATGGTGAAATATGGTGGTGGCAGTATGATGCCATAGGGATGCTTTTAATGTACTGGTACTGGGAATCTTGTCAGAGTTGACGGGACAATGGATGGACAGACAACACAATATTGCAGGAGAACTTGTTCCAGTCTGCTATGAACCTACGGCTCCGGAAAAGACTCATCTTTCAATATGACAATGACTCTAAGCATAAGGCCAAAGTGACGTTGAAATGGCTCAAGAACAGAAAGATGAATTTTTGGAATGGCCACGTCAAAGCCCTGGGGCCTCATGTATAAACAGTGCGTAAGCACAAAAATGTTGCGTAAGCCCGTTTCCACGCTCAAATCGTGATGTATAAAACCTAAACTTGGCATAAAGCCACGCACATTTTCACACTAGCTAAAACCCTGGCGTACGCACAGAGCTAGGTTTTGCAAACTGGCGGCACCCAGCGTCAAAGCAGTGCTACTGTTCCAGTGTGGCTTCCCTTTCTTTTTTAGATCCACATCCCTGACACGGCTTTATAAATACACTGAAATTAACCGCATACTGTTTATTAGTTTAATGTAATGATTGTAATGTCTGATTGTAATTAACCTGTAACAATATAATGGTCCATGGAACGGTCAAACTATTCTAAATACCATAGCTGCTTTAGCGTTGTTACTCTCACTGCACCTTCTTCTTCTTCTTTCAGCTGCTCCCATTAGGGGTTGCCACAGTGGATCATCTTTTTCCATATTACTCTCACTGCAACACTCAGAGTATTAATATCACTGTATCTGAGTGGGGAATCACAGCTGTACAGCAGCTGATCGGAAAGAAATTATTGGTATACAGCATCAAGCAAACGCTGCCTCAGCTATGCTGTCTATTGAACTGCTCTCACATGGCAAACACTTAAGAGCCTTTCCTGTACGGACCTCACAGTTCAGAAACAGTTTCATCCCAATAACTATAAATGCACTCAATCAGTCCATCAAGTGCTCCTTGTAGAACTGTTTGTACTTATTAGTACAATCACCTAACTGTAAACTTGCGATACAGTTATAATATTGCACAACCTGAGCCACTTTATAAAGCGGGTATTTACATATGATGACGATATCATTGTTAAGATGAAATGCAGCTAAATATGTTTGTTATATTATACAGATAAAACTTTTAACTTCATTTAAATAATCTGTATTGTTAGTAATTAAACATGTAAGGACACGGTGCTGCAGTGCTAGCGAGGAGCTGGCGCTCCGTTCACGGATTGTTCCTGCCTTGTGCTGTATTCTTGCTGGGACTGGCGCGACACTGGAGTATAGAATAATTAAACATGTACTACGAAGATATTTCAATGTTCCTTAAAAGTTTTGAATAATCGGCGTTCTAAGTTTACAGATGGCTTAACGTCTATTACAGAGCAGATTGTGTGGTGATTAGAGAAAGAAAAGTAAGGACAGGAATTGGGGGTTAGTCAGTTTGAAACAGACAGTACTGCTGCAATAAATTATTTCATCAAAGGTCGTGCATGGCGCAGCAAGCATCTTGCATGAGGCATGAACAATCACTGTGCCACCGTGTTCCCCTGTTTAATAACATGCTTTAATTCCTATCATCATGAAAATGATATCAAGTATACATCTCAGTATTTTAATTGTTCATAGAGCTATAATATCACGAACGAAATGGATTCTGTGTCCTGTCGGAGGAAGAGACAGCCCGGAAGCATGTAGTGATTCACACACATAGAGCACATAGAAGATCAAATACAAAACAAATCATTTAACGTGCTACTTTAGTTACGATGGGATTTGAGAAACTACTAATTTAAACGATTTTAAGATGAAGTTTATGATGTTCTACTTTAATGACAAAATAAACTATGTGATTAAAGTGGAAATTTCGAGATTAAAGTTGACATTTCATGCTTTTTTGCCCCTGTGTGTCTATTTATTTTTCTCTGTACCCTAATAAGCTTTCATATGAAACTCAGACTGTGGGCTAAGACTTGCCTTTTCACACCGACTTTGATATCTGACTTCTTTTTAATTTCGGGCACTGTGCGACTTTGTGAACTTGAGCTTTCGAGTTTCTCTGACACTCTATGTCACTCGATCAATTTCCTTTTGTTGTTTATACCACTATTTAAATCAACAAATAGCATATTTTTCCTTTGCCTCCACTTGGTATTCGCTGAAATTCTTCTATTTCCCCCCATGCTTTTACCATTGCCTTTTTACAGAACGCTGAGCTTAAGGGCTATTTATATTGATTTGCATATTCAAAGAAGCATAATTCTGGGAGGAGTTTGGGGAGTGGCAGCAGGCACGTGCACGTGTGTTACTTTTCACGCTGACTGGGATTTATGGAGCGGAAGAATGTGGAAGTTGGCGAACGCACAGATTTATGCAGCTGGATTTTTTTGTGCTTACGAACATTTCCGCTTTTGTCCTTATGCCATGTTTTAGTGTGAATTATACGCATGCCGTTATGCATGAGGCCCCGATCTTATCTCTATTGAGAATCTATGGTACTATTTGAAAACTGCTGTCCAGAGGCTCAATCCCACCAACATAGAGGATCTCTATTAATTCTGCTATGAAGAATGGGGAATAATCACTCCTGAACAATGTGCAAAACTGATACGTACCCCAAAAGAATTAAAGCTGTTATTGTAGCTAAAGGACTCTCGACAAAGTATTAATATGTAGGGTTTGAATACTTATATAAACACTAAGTTACATATCTACAATGGTTTATTTTGACTTTGGAGCTGTGTTGTTATAGCATAAGAGTTCACATTAAGAGTACTGAATGGATATATGTACAAAACTTTTGTCATGTAGAAAAATATGATGACTTTCAACCGGATTGAATATTTCTACACTTCACTGTATGTGACGTGGTTTGTATGAAAGACATCACTAAGGAACATGGCCAAATGTATATTGTGATTAGATCATGAATATTGAAAAACTGTGGGGTTTTTTTTAAGCCATACATTGTTACTGGAGGGCGGTGACAGCTAAAACTGTGTGCACAAGGGTATAGTTTTAAATCATTTGAGATTTATGAAGAAACTTTGTGTGGGATACATACAGTTTTATAGTATAGATTTTTATGTGTGTGTGTGTGTACACACCATTTTTTACCTTTTGAGTGTAAGCAAAATTTTAGTATGGAATCTAAGCATGGTTTTATATGCGAGTTCCCTGGTCATTGTCTTTGTGGTGTACCCACTGTGTTTCAGGGGGTTTTCCTGTTTCCTTTAGGCTTGATGATTTTGTGTTGTTAAGATGTTACCATTTCATATCTGACTTTCTTAGCATATAGCATAGTTCTGTCAGCTCAGTGTCGTCTAATCTGTGATTTCACTTCTAGCTAGGAGGCCTTTCCTGTGAAGTTTTACATGTTTTTCTAGATTTCACTTTGGCTTCTTATGGAGATGGTTCCTTGACTCTTTCCTAGGTTAATTTGCTATACATGTGCCCTTAGCTTTCCATCTCAGACTGGGTTCTTCTTTTCTTGTGTCTGTGTTGGCAGCCATGTACCTCTTAGGCTCCCTTCAACTCATTTATATTTGTGCAAAGGGGAATGTAAGCACTGGTCACAGTCCAGTATGTGACCGCTTGTGCTCAGCAGAGGAGCAACTCCCTAATTTAGTTATTGGTGATTAACTGCTTGTTATCAGGGAGAAATACAAAGCAAACTCCAGTAATTTTCTACTCAAAATATCCAACTTAGGACCACAGGAGATTGGAGCCTATTCTGGCAACATCAAGTGCATGGGTGCTAGTCCATCACTGGGCACTGCCACAGTGCCAAGCACATACACACTCACACATATTTGGCCAGTTTAGATTTACAAATTAAAATAACTTATATGTCAATGGAATGAGGGGGAAAAGCCACGTGGACACTGGGAGAACGTGTAGACTCCACACAGGCAGCACTCAGACACACCCTGCAGACACATTAAGTTGTAGTGTGAAGGACGCAGTTCATTTTCTTTGATTTCCATGAAACAGACTGGAGGACAAACTACATAGGTTCAACACAAAAAGTGATAAGAATAAAAAGCAGACCCTATAATGCAAAACAGCATCCTTTAAACAAAGATGTCCCGTTTAGCTCAGGGTAATATTTTTATCAATGTCTTCTTCCAACCAATAATTAGAGGGTTTCTAACAGGAAAGAAAAGTTTGTGTTACACAAGTGCATGGGTGGACTTACATTGATATGCTAACCTTATGTATTCTTCATTTTTATTTATTATTTCTGAAGACATACATTACTTGGGTTGTTCCATCTCAAAATGCATATGTGGAAAAGCAGTTGCCAAATGATTTAAACAGACACTTTAAATGTCTGCTTTTGTAGCCAAAAAAGAAGCGTAAAGTGCCAACACTGACGTAGATCATTATGGTCTGTATTCCAACAGCATTAATCATCCATGTCGTAAGCCTGGTTTTTCCATTACAGGATCACAGGTAGCTCAAAACTGTCCAGCAGGGCTAGGGACAAGGTAGGAAGGAACCAAGATGGGTACCAGTCCAAGCAGGGCACACCAGATTCGCTCATGATGGGGACTGTAACTTAACAACAGGTTATCACTGTGCTTGCATGTTCTTCTTACATCCATGATAGGCAGCAACTGAGCCTGGTGCTGAACCCACATCCCTGATGCAATAATAACAATGCTGCCCAATAATGAATCATTCATCAAGCCATCCATCCATTTTCTGAACAGATTTCTACCACTTCAGTCTTGTAGGTAGTTCAAGCTACTCCAGCAGCACTGGACACAAAACAGGAATTAGTACAGGATGCTAATCTTTTGTTGAGCCCACTTACTCATACAGGGGAAATGCACATTTATTTATTAACTGACACATCTTTGGGATGTTGGAGACACTCCATGTGAACACAGGAAGAAAAGACAAGCTTCACTCAGACAAGAATCAGGCCAGAATTGGAATTCTGCCTCCTGAAGCTGAAAGGGAACAGCACTGTTTCCTAATCGCTTTAAATTCTGTTGTACTGTATCTTCAACTTTATGTCATGTAGGTCTGTGCTATAGTGTGGTTTTGAAAGATTATGTATTTTCTATTCAAGACCGTATTGAGTTAAACTGAGCTGAAAAGGTTCAGAATCCTGATAGCACTGGGTGCATGGCAGTGCCATTCCAAAGAAGGGCAAGCTCACCCATGTATCTACACACACTCTGAGGTCAGTGAGTAGCATTACCTGAAATCTATGTGATGTCTTGGAGGTACTTCACACAGAATGCAGACATGTGAGGAGGGTGCAAATTCCATGCAGACGATGAATTAAAATGAAGCCCTTACAAGATAGTATGTCATACATAAGAGACAGGGGGATTCATTATTTCTATTTTTGTGAACTTTATTAGGACCTCACTGATGTTAACAGAACTGTTTGGCACTGTGGACTAATACCTTTTCTCTTCCTCCTTCTGCAGAACAGAAGACTGACAGCCACTCCACTGCTGATGTCAGTTCTGTTCTCCTAGACCCGGCCCTTCCTGCCTAGTCACCGTATAAACCTGGAACCAGCCATCTAGCTCCAGTTCAATTCTGAGCTCCCGTCTGAACAGACGTACTTCCACAAGTTGTTGCATGCTATATTATTGTCAACATTTTTTTAGTTATTCGGGGTCACCAAGATGGTGTCCCAACTCTTTAATGTCGTTATGTCCTCTCTATTACTATATATGTATGTGTGTGAGAGAGTGTGTACTGTGTTTTTAATGGGGTGTTTTGGTCTATTTCTTGGGGGGAAAAAAACTAACTGAACTGAGTTTCACTTTCCATATTGAGGTGCTGACTTTAAATATTCAGAAATTAAATATATTTCTAATTAGCGTGTCTTTATCAGAGTAAGGACAGGATATACTGTAAAGACTTGCATATAAGTTGAAAAATTTATGCCTTAAAATTCATTCAAAAAAACAGAGTCGACTTATCCACGGGGCAACACAATTTTCCATAGAATTTGGGTAATGGCACAGTGCACAGTGCTTTTATTTAAAACAGTCAATCAAAATCATTGTTCAAAGTAAACAGTGCAGTGATTCAAAAGAACTCTTCATTAAATAAATAATCCATAAAGCAAACATGGAGGTTTAAAAATCAATAAAATAGAAAAACAATCCTTTAAAAACCCGGCCTAACACCCAGGCTTCCGCACAGCTGCCTGCGAGCGCTCGTGGGCTCACTCGCCCACTCGCACCGTCTCTCTCTCTCCTGCTTTCTCCAGCCACCTCCGTCTTTCTTTCTCTTCCTTGTTGTTTTTTGGGTTTTTTTTTCTCCATTTTCCTTCCTCTCTAACTGACTCGCGCTTCTCTTTATATGCAGAGAGGACATAGCAACTGCAGCACTTTAGCCACAGGAACGATCACGGATGTGGGCAGTCCCTCACCTGTGCACTAAGTGAGAAACGCCCACACCGCAGATTGCCCTGCGGCTCGCTAAATTGCGAGTGGGGTGATTATTTATTTAAAAACTAAAACGGCCTTTGCTAAGAGAGCTGTGGACCCATAACACCACATAAGCCTTTGTTGGAATTTTAAGCATTGGCTGGCTGGTGTACGCGGTTTATGAACAGATATGGGCTGTGCCTTCGTCAGCGAACAAAAATCGCGCAGAAGCTGCCAAAAGATCTAGAAGAAAAGGTCAGTTCCTTTCATAAATTTATTATCAAGCAAAGACAAAGGCATGACTTTGATCTCAGTAACATTGCTAACATGGATGAAACGCCAATGACATTTGATATGCCGGGGAATCGAACTGTAGCAGGTATTGGTGAGAAGACCGTACTTATTAAGAAAACGGGCCATGAAAAAACCCAAGTTTTACCCTCGACTTATACGCGGGTCATAACAAATTTCGAAATTTTCGGCTTAAAATACACTCGACTTATCTGCGAGATCGACTAATACGCGAGTATCTACGGTACTCCAGGTAAGAATAAAGAAAGAGCGGCTGTCAGGTTTAGCACACATTATTTGGCTATTATTACTAGTCAGTATATAAGTCCCTCAGTGCGAATGCCTCAACCATATCCTGGCACTGAGGGTTCTCATAGAGTGCAGACACAAATATCGGCAGAGTTTCTTTGCAGCCTTTGTCGATTTTCGCAAAGCGTTCGACTCAGTTGATCGAGCTTCCCTGTGGGTTCGCGGGATCCCCTCAAGGTTGCTGGATATCATAGCTGGCCTGTACATTGGTACTGTGAGTGCTGTGCAGAGTGGAGGCAGGACCTCTGTGTTTTTCCCAGTTGATTCTGGGGTTCGTCAGGGGTGTGTTCTTGCTCCTACTCTGTTCAATACTTGTATGGACTGGGTGTTGGGTAAGGTCGTAGGGTCCAGCGTCTGTGGGGCATCTGTTGGTGAAGAAAGATTCACGGATCTTGACTTTGCTGACGATGCTGTGATCTTCGCAGAGTCAATGGAGGCTCTGATCGGGGCGCTCGAGAGACTGAGTGAGGAGTCTGATTATCTGGGCTTGCGAGTGTCCTGGATAAAAACCAAGATCCAGGCCTTTAATGACCTCTTGGGCTCAGCCATCAGCAGTGTGTCTGTTTACAGAGAGAGTGTTGACCTTGTTGGGAGGTTTACTTACCTTGGCAGTGACATTCATGTCTCTGGTGACTCTTCCTGTGAAGTCAGTAGACGGATTGGGAGAGCATGGGGGGTCATGGGGTCGCTGGAAAGGGGTCTGTGGCACTCCCGATATCTATGCAAAAGAACCAAGGTCCAAGTCTTTAGAGTCCTGGTGCTTCCTGTCTTACTATATGGTTGTGAGACATGGACGCTATCCAGTGACCTGAGACAAAGACTGGACTCCTTTGGTACTGTGTCTCCCCGGAAAATCCTTGGTTACCATTGGTTTGACTTTGTGTTGATTGAGTGGTTGCTCATGGAGTCCTGAATGAGGCACATTATCTGCATTGTGAGGGAGTGTCAGTTACAGCACTACAGCCATGTGGCGTGTTTCCCCGAGGGTGATCCAGCTCATAAGATCCTCATTGTTGGGGACTCAAGTGGCTGGACCAGGCCCAGGGGTCACCCACGTAACACCTGGCTGCGGCAGATAGAGGGTCATTTCCGGAGGGTGGGACTGGACCACGTGTCTGCCTGGGGGGTTGCCAACCTAGATCCCAAGTTGTTTCGCCGTGTATTGGGTGCAGCAACGCACTGTACCAGTGCATGCTCCCCAACTTGGCTTGACTTGACTTGACTTGTACTTAAGTTGTTTTTACTGAAAAGCGGACAGTATCCCACACAAGGAGACTTTTAATTGTTCTTATTTTGAAATATCATGAAAAACATAAATCGACAGCACATTGGTGCAGTTATAAACACTTCTGCCTCACAGGTGCCACATCCCAGTTCCAAATCCTAACAAAGTCCCTTATCAGTGTGGAGGTTTTCACGTTCTTTCTGGGCCTGTGCCTGTGTTTTTCCTCGTATGCGTGTTAGGTTAGCGGGTGGCTCTAAATTGATCCTGTGTGAATGAATGCACCCTCTTATGAACTGCTGTCACAGCCAGGCTGCTACCTCTAAGGCCCTGAACTGGATTAAGTTGGTTTGGCAATGGATGCGTATCTTGTGTATACATCACTAAGGTCTTATCTCAGTAAACTTTTGTTCTAACCCTTTAATGCTGAAATTCTGGAGCTTTTAAGCTACATTTCTGATAAAAAACAATTTAGGTGGTCAGAAAAGATGACATTCTTTCCAAGCTGATTATCAAAGCTTGTGAGCTGGCTTGCCAAGCCTCATTCCTTTCTGTAAACAACATATTAATAAAATTCCATCTGTCCAAGAACAAAAACATTCCCTTTCATAAAGGTCAAATATTACTGCAGAGATACATAGGAAGCGTTTTTACAGATGACTAACAAATTAGGCAGAAGTCCTTCCTCTAACTTCATGACAAATGGATAATCTCAAAATATTTTGCTCATGACTCTGTCATCCTACCCTGTGCACAGCTGCATTGGCTTCAAACCTGCTGACACCATGGCAACATACATAGTTTAGTGTGATCAGGCTGAGGTCCTCCACCTCCAGGATTTGTGAAGCTTCAATACTTGCTAGGTTTTTTTTTTATTTCTTTCTCTCATTTTTAGAACATGTTCTCACTCCTTACTGACCAGTGTGAGAGGACTGGGCACTTTCAGAGTTAAAGCAGGAAGGTTTGCCTCACAATTTGAATTCTGGAAACAGTAATGTGCATAATCAGATGCAGTCACTTTATCTGTGATGGGAAAAAACTTTCATTCTTACCTCACACGCAACTTCCTAAGTTCAAGTCAAGGCTAAAATGCCTTCTGAGTGATGTTTGCACATAAACTTCATGAAAGTGAGAGTTTCCACTAGATTACCCCCTAAGTATATTCAAATAAAATTTGGAAATGACTTGAGTAAATATATTGAAATGTAAATTGTAAATTAGGAAAAATACTTTTGTGACTCCTGGTACCAAGAATGAAAGCATCACTCTTTACTAACCATTTGTAAAACATCTGAATCCAAATTGAGGGAGCATTGGCACCAGTCCATTCTAGGCCACACTCATGCATACACTGATATCAGCTGATTTTCTCAGGCTTCTGCTTTTCTTTGAACTGCATCAAAGTTGTTATTCCAGGATAGTCATTGTCATTCAGCCAATCAGGTTTAAGTTAGCCTGTGACATCATAAGGCAGAGCCTGAAAATGAAAACATGCTGAATCCTTCAATGGAAGGTAAAAGAAAGCCTCTCACTTTATTATTCACAGATTAGTCTCTGGCTAATTATATGACCTGTTCCCTCTTTGAAGTTTCACTGCAGTGAGGCGACCATATTACCTGTTGCCTTTTGAGGGGATGCACTATGTGTGATCTGCAGTCTTAGGGATAACTTAAGCTTCCTTTGGGGAATCTATGGCACAGCTAGGCACTTATACTTTGTCCAGACTAGGATAAATCTGAAAACACTCTTTGTATTTCATTTTTCATCCAAACTAGCATTTTCAGGTAATTACTGAATCTGAAGTAAACGGACATGCGGTAAAATTAGGAAAAAAATAGACCTGACTTTTTTTACTCTGGATAGATGATGCCATACAATTGCTTTTAAATGTTTCAAATGAATGTAAGGTTATCAAAGCCTCAGAAACTATAGACTTGGGAGTCCAGCCAAAATACAGTGAACTATATAACTGTTTGAAGGTGTAGTACCTGTTGGTTGAAGCAGAGAAGTTAGGAGAGGAATATCACCAAGATGTGATCACAAAGGAAACTGTCTGTGTGATCACATGATCATTAAACGTCAGTCATTTTAAATGGTTGGAAACACCATTTAGTGTGCCCAAAATAACTAATCAAAACAAATTGGTGTTTTTGTGGACTAAGTTTCCAGTGTGCTGTGTGACTTGCCACATGCGGGTGGACTTTACATTTTTTTGGACTATGACCTCTCCTTCTTTATATGAGTTTTGGTCCCTTTTAATAATAAACACCCTTTTGGAAATCCCAGCTCTGACTTGTAACCCAGAGTCTCTTGAGGGCTAGGGTGCGGTGCACAGATGCTAAGTGCCAAGAAAACATCTTCTCGTATTAGCAGTATCTGGGAATGAGAGGTAGAAGGGAAAAGAAAAAGAAGAAGAGAGAGGGAGGTGACTAATGCTTGGCTTGGGGGCTGACTTTCAATACATCTCAGTGGAGGAGCTGCTCTGCCATGTGAAACACCCCAAGCCAGAATCATCTCTAAATGATTTAGCACTGGGTTCTCAACAAACATGAACTGCAGAAAAGAAAATCGGTTGAATGTGAGTGACCGTCCTGGAACGACAACTCTGATGTAGTTCCAGTATGTACAGAAACCCTAGGAAATCAAACTATTATTAAATAAATAAATTATCTTCTATCAGACGGTTGTGGCGAGCACCCTCTTCTACGCAGTGGTGTGCTGGGGAGGCAGCATAGAGAAGAGGGGATGTTTCACGCCTGGACAAACTGGTGAGGAAGGCAGGCTCTATTGTAGGCACAGAGCTGGACAGTTTGACATCCGTGACAGAGCGACGGACACTGAGCAGGCTCCTGTCAATCATGGAGAATCCACTACATCCACTGAACAGTATCATCTCCAGGCAGAGGAGCAGCTTCAGTGACAGACTGCTGTCATTGTCCTGCTCCACTGACAGACTGAGGAGATCGTTCCTCCCCACACTATGCGACTCTTCAATTCCACCCGTTCCACCCAAACATTAACATTATACAAAGTTATTGTCTGTCTGTTATACCTTCATTTTTATCATTCTTTAATTTTATATTGTTCTTTATCAGTATGCTGCTGCTGGAGAATGCAAATTTCCCCTTGGGATAAATAAAGTATCTATCTATCTATCTATCTATCTATCTATCTATCTATCTATCTATCTCAGGGAGGTAAGCAGAAACTTCACGTGGACATAAAGGGAATTTTTAACTTTGAACAGCAAATAGACTGGAATTCAAACCAAAAGCAACAGAAACACAAACCACTGCACTGCTGTGCCCCCCACATATAATAATCACTTTGATTCATTTCTTCAAGTGGATACTCATTTCACACAAGATTATATTTAAATATGAATCAATGTTGTGTTATGAGCCATCACATCCTCGTAAGTCGAAAAAGGATAAACTGAGGTAAGCTTTTAGGTGAGAAGACATTGGAACAAGTTTAAAAACATTCTGCGCATAATTCAAGATATATACATTCAAAAAATTGGAATTAGTAGGATATTTAAAAAAAGTAGTGAGATAAAAAAAGAAGCTGCAAAGAGAAAAACAGCCATATAAGGTGTATAGGACTAATGTCATGGGTGTATGAGAACATGTGGGCAATCTTTAAGAAGGATTTCAGGGAGGCTAAAAGGCAGTTAGAGAGGAACATAGCAGATAAGGTGAAAGATGACCCAAAGAAATTCTTTCAGTATTTTAGTAGTAAAAAAACAGTCAAGGAGGAGGTGAAGTACATCAGGAATAGTAAAGGGGAATCAAAAAATTGCAGACAGTGAAATAGCGAGTGTTCTTCTTGCATTTTATTGAGGTCCTCACATGTGAGGAAGTAGATAATCTCCCAGCAGTAGCAGGGACTACTAAGGAGGCACTGAATGATTTAGAAATTGTACAGGGAGAAGTACTGCTTAGACTAAATAGGCTGAAGTCAAAGGAATTACCAGCACCAGATAATATTCATCCTCAAGTGGTTGAAGAAGTTAGTGAGTAGAGGTACATATATAAATCCTTGATGCTTATTTTTTCACTGCACACTAGGAAAATTCTGAAAGACTGGAAAATGGCAAATATTATCCTGTTATTTAAAAAGAGTGATCAGGCAGATCTAAGCAACTATAGGCCAGTAAGCTTAATGTGCATCACAGGTAAATTAATTAAAGAAAAAAAGAGCAACACATGGCAAGAACAGGAGTTTTACTGAACAGTCAGCGAGGGAGGTCATGTTTTACCAACATGCTGGAATTCTATGCGGAAGAAAGAAAAGGATACAATCAGAGTGGAGCATTTGATATCATTCATCCTGACTTTCAGAAAGCATTTGATAAGGTCCTACTTGAGAGTTTGGGCATCAAACTAAAAGAAGTGGAGTTAAGGGTGCAGTATGCAGATGGGTGCTGAATTGGCTCAGAATTGGTTCCTTGCTGAGGGTTATGGTGCAAGGAACCCTATCAGAATTTTCTGATGTTAAGAGTGATGTTCCACAGGGGTCAGTGCTAGGGCCACTGCCATTTTTAATATACACAATGATTTGGATTGGAATATAAATAACAAGCCGGTTAAGTTTGCAGAAGATACTGAACTAGGTGACTTGACAGATAATCTGGAATCCACTGAATCATTACAGAGGAACTTAGACAGTATATAGGCTTAGGCAGATTTGTGGTAGATGAAATTTAATGTCAGTAAAGTATTATATGTAGGAAGTAAAAATGTGATGTTTGAATATCCAATGGGAGCTCTGAAAATCAAAAGTACACCTTATTTGAAGGATATAGAAGTTGTAGTTGATTCAACACTATCATCTTCCAGACTTTATTCAGAATCCATTAAGAAGGCAAACAATGATAATTTATATAGCATGATGTGTTGAGTACAACTCCAAGGAGGTTATGTTCAAAAATGTATAACACACTATCGAGGCCTCTTCTGGAGTAATGTGTACAGTTTTGGTCTCCAGGCTACAAAAAGGACATAGCAGTACTAGAAAATGTCCAGAGAAGAGCAACTAGACAGATTTTAGAGCTGCAGGGGAATGGATTCTAAAGAAAGCTTAAAAGAGCTGAGCCTTTTCAGTTTAATCAAAAGAAGTTTAAGAGGAGACATGATTGAAGTATTTAAAATTATGAAGGGAATTAGTATAGTTGATCGAGACTTATTTCAAAATAAGTTCAACAAGAACACAGGGACACAATTGGAAACTTTTTAAGGATAAATTTCACAGAAACATTAGGAATTGTGTCTTCACACCACAAATTATAGACAAATGGAATGTTACCAAGTCGTGTGACAGACAGAAGGACTTTAGGGTCCTTCAAAACTCAGCTTTTTATTTTGGTGTATTTAAGTGGATAGGAGTAGAATGCATTGTTGGGCTGAATGAACTGTTCTCATCTAAATCTTTTCAGGCAATATGTTTAGTCCCATAATTCATGGAGAGGATAAATATTTTTGTAGCACTAATACAGTATATTGTCACTGGAGCATTAAATTGATAGAATGTGTTTGTATCAGAATATATTAATTTACAAAAAATCATACAGTATAGGAAAAATACATGCTGTGAAGGAAAATAGGCATTTGGGGAGAATCATACTGCCGCACACACCCCTGAAAGTGTACTGTTTCTTTGATGGATTGCTGTACTGTCAAGTGTTCAGCAGGGAGCCCAGCACAAAGGTGCTATGTACCCCAGGTCACTAGTGGGCAGCAGCCTTTTTCAGCTGCAATACTTAAATGGTCAGCATAGTCTTCTGGGA
Source organism: Polypterus bichir lapradei (assembly GCA_026402145.1). Taxonomy (NCBI): domain Eukaryota; kingdom Metazoa; phylum Chordata; class Cladistia; order Polypteriformes; family Polypteridae; genus Polypterus; species Polypterus bichir. Next base: position 4,949,458 of record JANRMT010062809.1, read on the forward strand.
AACGTAGTGTTTACCAGAGTCACTGTGAAAACATAGGTGACCCATAAATGTTTCAGGTTAGGCTGGTGTGATGCTGAAAGTCATCCCAGGACTTGCCTTATAAGAGACTCCAAATTCTCAGTTAGCTGTGCTTGGAGTCAGGAGGGGAGAAGTGCCATGGGCTTCTGGTAAGGAGTAAGAGGATAGCAGTATATTGTGGTAGAGAAAGACTGGGAGGTAGGAAGGAGAGAAACAATTTTTTATATATTTTTGGATAGATAGTATTCAGGTAAGGGTTACTTAAAATTATCTCTGCAACCAGAGCACAGTGTGAGGTGTTGCTGAACATAAGCATGTTGATAAAATGTAAAAAGAAAAACATCCATCTCTTTTATTAATTTGCTTTACACCAATCAGCCACAACATTAAAACCACCTGCCTAATACTTTGTAGGTCCCCCTGATGCCGTGAAAATAGTTCTGACCCATTGAGCCATGGACTCCATGGGACCTTTGAAGGTGTCCTGTTGCATCTGGCACCAAAACATTAGCATCACATATTTCAAGTCCTGTAAGTTGCAAGGTGGGGCCTGCATGGATCAGACTTTGTTTATCCAGCACATCCATAAGATGCTTGATCAGACTGAGATCTGGAGCAATTTGGAGGCTAAGTCAACACATTGAACTCTTTGTCATGTTCCTCAAACCCTTCCAGAATAATTTCTGCAGTATGGCAGGGCAAATTATCATGCTGAAAGATGCCACTACTATCAGGGAGCACAGTTGCCATGAAGGGATGTACATGGTTTGCAACAATATTTATGTGGGTGGCATGTGTCAAAGTAACAGCCATATGAACGCTGGGACCCAAGGTTTCCCAGCAGAACATTGCCTGGAGCCTCACATTGCCTCTGCCAACTTACCTTCTTCCCATAGTTCATTCTGCTGCTATCTCTTCCCCAGGTAAACAACAAACACGCACCTGGCTGTCCATATGATCTAAAAGAAAATGTGATTCTTCAGACCAGGCCACCTTTCTCCACTGCTTCATGGACCAGTTCTGAAACTCCCATGCCCATTTCAGTGGTGTACAGAGATCAGTATGGGCAGCAAACTGTGATGCACTGTGTGTTTTGACACCTTCCTTTCATGGCCAGCACTATGTTTTTCAGCAATTTGTGCTACAGTAGCAATACTGTGGAATAAGATCAGACAGGCTAGCCTTCGCTTCCTACATACATCAAGCTTTGGAAGTCCATCAACCCTGTCACTGTTTCACTGGTTGTTCTTCCTTGGACCTCCTTTGGTAGGTACTAATCATTGCATACTAGGAACACCCCATAAGACCTGCCATTTTGGAGATGCTGTGACCCAGTCATCACAATTTAGCCCTTCAGAAGTCACTCTGCTTGCCCAATTTTCCTGCTTACAAAACATCACCCTCAAGAACTGACTGCTCATTTGCTGACTAATGTATCCCACACCCTTGACAGGTGCAATTGTAACGACATAATCAATGTTATTCAGTTCACCTGTCAGTGGTTTTAATGTTGTGGCTGATCAGTGTGTAAGCACTAAAAGATGCTGTTAAAGCCTGTTTGGGCAACATCAAGGTCAAGGTGGGAACAAACTCTGGATGGAATAGAAGTCTATCACACTCTCACACGTACCCGCTAATGCATACTGAGCCAATTCATACAAAAGAAACATTATGAAAGGCAAATAAATCTTGATGCAAACATTGTAGCTGAGAATGTATTTCTTTCTGATATTTAATGTTTAGGTTTATAGGAAAACTAGCTGATTACCCAGTGGCTTCGCTCAATGATTGCATGAGAAAAAAATAAATTGTAGTATTTATAAAATAAGTTTGTTAATTACCAATTTTATTTTTCAACAAATACAGAGCATTTACAAAAACATAGAAATCAATATAAACAACATTATTAATATCATTATCATATGAGAATATGAAGTGATATATAAGAAGCACATTGCATATAAATATAAATTATTAAACAGCAAAACATTTTGATAAAAGAATTTGAACATATAAGAAGCGTATAAATTATAAACAGTAAAACATTAACATTTAAGAAGTAAAGATACAAAGAGTACCACTGCAAAGCTTTCGGGTAAACTACATTTTTTGTTTGCCCATTAGGTGCATCCTCCCAAGAACACGCTACATATAACTGACCATGGGAGAAGCATGGATTTTCTAAATTGATTCCTACAACTTTAAGTGACTGGCCTTGTGCCCTTTTCATATAATGTAAGCACTGAATAGTTCCTGGTACCTACAATATCTTCATATAAAATGTAAGCAGTAAGCGGTAGTTACGCTGTTTCCGGTCATACGCACATAGTGTATTATAATATGTTCTGTGGTCATACATAATTTCCGTTTCAAATGCAAAAAGAATTTTATATATTTAGATGATTAGTGAGAATAACAACCTTACCTCAAAGCATCTGTCTACTTTACCTGAAAAAAATCAGCCATTTATTGAACTTCTGAGGAATACAATCAATTATTATCAATTATTACAATATAAATTAAATCAAAACATTGTTATGCATATATTTTGCCAAAAACCAAAATAAATAAATATAAATAAAATATTGTTTGTGGTGTATGGCCGGCCGTTCATCCCGGCCAATACCCCAAGTCGCCAGGTGGAGCCCTCCCTGCAGTATGGAGTTTCCACGAATGCCAGCAGGGAATCCTGGACATTGGAGATTTTATACACAGTCCTGCTGGATACCATGGGGGCCACTAGGAGACACTGCAGGGAGGAACAGTGGTTATTTGCCTTACGCCCCGGAAGTACGTCCGAGTCACATGGACAAGAGGAATGACGTGCTTCCTGGGTGAAGAAAGGGACTTGTTATCTGACCTGGAAGTGATAGGAGATCACATGGACTGGGGATTGGAACACTTCTGTGTCAGGGAATATAAAAGGACTGTGGCAGCTCCCAGACGGCGAGCTGAGCTAGGTGGTAGGAGGGCAGCGCGTCTGGGAGTGGTAGAGAGTTTATTATTGTGATTGTTTTGAGTATATTTATGAGTATTGTGGAGGAGAGGGTGCTTTGTGCACTGTGCTGTGAAAATAAAGTCAACATTTGGACTTTTACTTGGTGTCTGGAGTCTTGGACAGGGGTTCAAGGGAGCAATACTGCCCCCTATCTGTCACAGTGGCGTAGTCTGCAGGATACTCTTGCGTCTATTGCGGAGGACCTGTACATAAATTTTTTGTGGGCAGAGAACCCCGAGAAGACGACGTCCAGACACACAGCATCACCGCCAGAAAACCCGTTTTCCAGGTCTGTAATGGGGAAGAAAAAGGGCAAGCAGAGCGTCAGCGGAGGTACCAGGCTCATCACAGAGGACGTTCGGGATGAGCTGAAGAGCGGCTGCATGACTCGGGAAAGGCCTTCAGAGAAGAATGACTACCAAGAGGTATGTGCTGGGGATTCTATGAATAACATCTTCAAAATAACACACTTTGTTCCGTGCACATACCTCAAGGAAGATCCTCCGGAGGCCTTGCAGGATGCAAGAGAAAAACCTGACGAACAGGCTCCGTTCTCCGTCCAGCCAACGAGCCAGAAGGACTTCCGCATGTGGGCGGCAGGTGAGGGACACGTAACCGCACCCAGTGCATTGTGGGAAGGAGAAGGTCCATGTCCCACTGCTTGCGACGTCACCATCGAAGAGACGGTCCTGGACTTTCCGAAGGGGAAGGGGGAGGCGAGCGAAGCACCACTCACCCCGCGGGAAGTTAAGGAGGGCCAGGAAATGGCTGATCGGGCTGTCGGAAAATTAATAAAGACAGACCGCAGTTCGCCGAAGAAGGCAACCCGGTCCTCGGCCAAAGAGAACTACAATTCCCAGAAGCCTCCACGAGAGCCGTCAGAGCACATGCCGATAGCAGACGTGCTCATTGGCTCCCGGCCGGTAGGTATGAAGAACAAGGAAGTGAGTATACCTCCGGCCGAATTAATTAAATCTGTTGACGTGCGGGAAATCGAAGAACTAATCGAGCTCGTGCGAGGTGTTTTCCAGATGCCTGCGTCCATTAAAAAGATCGTCGAGGATCTGGGAGAAATGGCTGAGGCGCCCATCCAAAAGGTAACGACGTACTTACAGAGAATCGGACGGGAGCCTCCCGTAATACATGATGTGGCGGTACAGGTGAGTAAAGCCGGTACCGTAAATAATGAAACAGGGATGCAGTGTGATCCGGGCCTGCTTTTAATGAATAGCGGATGCCAAAACACGGCGTGCCCTACAAGAGAGGCCAAAACGTTAACCGAGTGGTCGGGGGAGGGGCCGATCAATCTAGAGCAGCTGAATGGTGCTGGCTTTCGGTGTGAGTCGGTCCTAAAGACCCCGAGCCATTTAAAAAATAAGTCTAGAGGGGTGCAGACAGGAAAGGGTCCCTTTTTATTAAATAAAGAGACTCGGACTGTGGAAAACCCCCAAAGAAAATGGGAGATCCCAAAAATAAAACCGGGGTCTCCTGACAAGAAAGAGAAAGGCGAGAGAGAACCAGTAGAGGCGGTGGGGGTTTCTTTCCCAGCAAGAAAATGGGCGGACCTAATGTTTCCCAATTGTTTTCAGTCCCGCAGGGGGAGAATAACAGGAGGATGGAGGGAGTACTATGGATGCCGAAGGTTAGGCCACATTTGGCGGAACTGTCCTTGGAGAGCGGGGGACAAACTGTCGAAGTGGACTAATATTCCCCGTAGATTCTCCAGGGAACAAGGTAATAGGATCAGTCAAGGCTCGACCGGAACGTCCTCTTGGAGAAAGACTTCCCTTGCGGGGCAGGCCGCTCCAAATCATAATTTGTCGCTGGGAGAGGAGTACTGTGGTGTATGGCCGGCCGTTCATCCCGGCCAATACCCCAAGTCGCCAGGTGGAGCCCTCCCTGCAGTATGGAGTTTCCACGAATGCCAGCAGGGAATCCTGGACATTGGAGTTTTTATACACAGTCCTGCTGGATACCATGGTGGCCACTAGGAGACACTGCAGGGAGGAACAGTGGTTATTTGCCTTACGCCCCGGAAGTACGTCCGAGTCACATGGACAAGAGGAATGGCGTGCTTCCTGGGTGAAGAAAGGGACTTGTTATCTGACCTGGAAGTGATAGGAGATCACATGGACTGGGGATTGGAACACTTCTGTGTCTGGAAATATAAAAGGACTGTGGCAGCTCCCAGACGGCGAGCTGGCTGGGAGTGGTAGAGAGTTTATTATTGTGATTGTTTTTAGTATATTTATAAGTATTGTGGAGGAGAGGGTGCTTTGTGCACTGTGTTGTGAAAATAAAGTCAACTTTTGGACTTTTACTTGGTGTCTGGAGTCTTGGACAGGGGTTCAATGGAGCGATACTGCCCCTTATCTGTCACATGCTATTGATACTACTGACTGGGCTGGAACTCTTATAATTGTATTCAACTTGATGAGAAAGAAGGAACCACAACAACAACAATTTACTTCTTGTATAGCCCAAAATCATACAAGGAATGCGTCAATTGGCTTTAACAGGCCCCGTTTTTTGAAAGCCTGCCCAGCTCCCCCCAAGAAAAAGAATCCCAAAATGAAACCTTGCAGGGAAAGAAAATGAAATGTTGAGAGGGACAACAGCTGTCAAAAAACAGAGTAAATACGGTACACAAAACAAAACACAAGTAATCCTCTTCACAGAGCTAGATGGCCAATCTGTCATCGCCACCTCAGAAATTCAATATAATAGTGCACACTACTTTGTTCTTGCACAGCACTCCTCACCAAGTGCAGGAAGCAGAGCACCACAACAACTCTCAACGCAAAATGCACTAAATACAGAAGTATGTCATTAAAGGATACAGATTTGTTCAAATACATCACAAATAAATTGGAAACTAATTAACATAAATTAAAAACAACAATACCAGTCCACAAACTAATTATAGAACCATGGCCAGGTTGTAGAAAAGGAGTCCTGGAGACCTCGGCCAACAAGCTGCCTCCCCAACATTGATGAATGGATCCTTCTATCCGACGATTCCTGTGTTCCTTTATCTGAGATGACTTTTCCATGGCAGGCAAGCAACTTGGCAGTAGAACAGTGGCAGCAGGTGCCACATGAGGATACCAAGAACAGAAACAGAATAGGCGAGTATTAGTAACAATTTATAAATATCATATTACTCATTTTTTAGTACTAATGACTAACAGCAGAGATGCAGTTTGCACAGTTAATCAGCATCTCTACTCAGGGTATACTAAACTGAAGTAAACAGTCTTAAGCCTGGATTTGAAAGCTGAGACCGAAGGGGCATCTCTTATGGTAGCAGGCAGACCACAGTTTAGGGGCCCTGTAACTAAAAGCTCAACTTCCCACTGTTATTTTATTAATCCTTGGAATCATAAGCAGACCAGCATCTTGAGATCTTAATGTGTGCTCTAGTTTGTAAGTCATGATAAGTTCAGACAAGTAAGCCGGACCTTGGCAATTTAAGACTTTATATGCTAAAAGGAGGATTTTGAAATCTGCCCTAAACTTAACCGGGAGCCAGTGTAAGAATTTAAGAACTGGAGTTATGTGCTCATATTTACTTGTTCTTGTAATAATTCTTGCAGCATCATTTGGAATTAACTGAAAGCTGTATAAATAATAGTTTGAACAGCCAGTTAACAGTGCATTGCAGTAGTCAATCATACTAGAAAAACAATGTATGAATTAATTTGTTAGTATCCTGCATATTTAGAAAACACCTTAATTTGTCAACATTTTTAAGATGGAAAACACATATTTTGGATAGTTTTGTGATGTACGCTTTAAATGACATGCCAGTATTAAAGATAACGCCAATATTGCGGGCTCATTCAGTTCAATAATTAACATTTGTGTTTTTATGTCTGTTTAAAGACAAGTAGTTCTTGTCCATCCATTCCTTTAATTCAGTAATACATCAATTTAAGGACAACATCAAAGAAATGTCATTCTCTGTAACAGCGTATTACCTTTAATTTATGACAATTTTATAGCATATGATAAATAAGGCAGCATTGTCGCTCAGTTGTTAGTACTGCTGCTTTCCATCTCTGGTTTATTAGGTTCAAATCTTTGCTGAGTATACCATTGTACTTCTTAAAGACAATTCAATTTTTTATGCCTTGCACTTCCACATATAAACCAAGTGCAATACAAAATGTTATATGAAACATATCATGCACCAGGTACAGAGAAATATTCATAAGTATCCTGTGATAAGAGGCGTGTCATAATCTGGAGTTTATTTTATATTTTTTCTGCTTTTTGGCATGTAAAAAACATACATTTATTTAGATGTTAAGTAATTAACTGGTCAGATTGTTTTTTGATTAAAGATATTATTTTTGAAATATATCGGTACCATTTTGTTTATATTATGGGTGCCACAAATTTTTGCCCACTGTGATGCAGGGTTACCGACTGTTCCTAAGCAGGATGATTGGGAGTGTGAGACACGTGATGTCTTTACCATAGTCATACACTTCCTAATGCCTGGAGTTTGTGGTTGAATCAAAACAAAAACACTCTTGTGTTACTATTGTTGAGATATCTTTGGTTTGAATTCTTTTCTGTTGTTTGACTTTGATTCACATCTCGTATTTCAGCTTAGGCTACATAAAATAGCTTTGTTTCTGACTTCTTCAGGTATATTTCTTGATCTACAAATTTTGTGCCATGCTTTCAAGTCAAGTCAAGTTGAGGAGCATGCACTGGTGTTGCTGCACCCACTACATGATGCAACAACTCAGGATCCTGGTTGGCAACCCCCCAGGCAGACACATGGTCCAGTCCCACCCTCCAGAAATGACCCTCTATCTGCCACAGCCAGGTGTTACATGGGCAACCCCTTGGCCTGGTCCAGCCATTCAGGTCCCCAACAATGAGGATCTTACGAGCTGGATCACCCTCGGAGAAATGTGCCACATGGCCATAGTGCCGTAACTGATGCTCCCTCACAATGCAGGTAATGTGCCTCATTTGGGACCCCATGAGCATCCGCTCATTCAACACAATGTCAAACCAGCGGTACCAAAGGAGTCCAGTCTTTGTCTCAGGTCACTGGATAACATCAATGTCTTGCAACTATATAGCAAGACAGGAAGCACCAGAACTCTAAAGACATGGACCTTCGTCCTTTTGCATAGATATCGGGAGCGCCACACACCCCTTTCCAGTGACCTCATGACCCCCATGCTCTCCCAATCCGTCTACTGATTTCATAGGAAGAGTCACCAGAGAGATGAATGTCACTCTCAAGGTAAGTAAACCTCTCGAGAAGGTCAACACTCTCTCCACAAACAGACACATTGCTGATTGCTGTGCCCAAGAGATCATTAAAGGCCTGGATCTTGGTTTTTATCCAGGACACTCGCAAGCCCAGACACTCAGACTCCTTGCTCAGTCTCTCAAGTGCCCTGATCAGAGCCTCCATTGACTCCAGTGAAGATCACAGCATCGTCAGCAAAGTCAAGATCCGTGAATCTTTCTTCCCCAACAGATGCCCCACAACCACTGGACCCACCAACCTTGCCCAACAACCAGTCCATACAAGCATTAAACAGAGTAGGAGCAAGAACACACCCCTGACGAACCCCAGAATCAACTGGGAAAAACATAGAGGTTCTGCCTCCACTCTGCATAGCACTCATAGTACCAGTGTATAGGCCAGCCATCATATGCAGCAAACTCGAGGGGATCTCACGAACCCCCAGGATGTCCCACAGGGAAGCTCGATCAACTAACGCTTTATGAAAATTGACAAAGGCTGCAAAGAAACTCTGCCAATATTCACGTTTGCGCTCCATGAGAACCCTCAGTGCCAGGAAGCGGCCGATGGTAGACTTCATAGGCGGAAAACCAGACTCTTCCGGTCATTGGTACGTGAGCAAGTGATCACGGATCCTATTGAGGATGAACCTAGTAAGGACCTTACCCAGCACCAAGAGCAATGTTATACCCCTGTAGTTGCTGCAATCCAGGCGATCACCCTTCCCTTTCCAGATAGGGACGACAAGTCCCGTTTTCCAGATTGCTTGCAATGCCAGGATGACAGCCTCTACCTTCAGCCTGGAGAAGTTCACCTCAGATACCACAGATTGCTGCAGCCTTTCCACCCCTCAGCTGGTTCACCACCTGTGCAATCTCAGTGAGATTGGGTGGTTCACAGCTAATTGGAGGATCAGCCTCAAGAACTGTGGACCCAGAGATGTCCAACGTCCTAGCCGGAGGATCAGCTTTGAACAACTGCTCAAAGTAGCCAACTCAGTGGGACACAACTGCAGTGTCATCCGTAAGGACTGTTCCATCAGCTGCCCTGACTGCGACTCTCAGAGGAACAGATTTGGATGTGCATAATGCTTCAATAGCTCTGTAAGCAGGACATGGGTCGCTAGACCACAGATGGTGTGTCACTTCCTCACAGATTCCTCTAACAAACACCTCTTTATCTGCCCTCAGAGCCCTCGCAGCCATCCTTCTCAGTTCCCGGTACAGACCAGAGTTGCCATTGAGCCGTGCGCTGCAACTCCTCTTGATGATATCCAGGGTACCCTGTAAGATGAAACACCTCCTTCTGGGAACACTGGTAACACCAACACAACCCTCAGCAACCTTCAGGGTCTTGTCACAGAAGGTCTCCCACATCACATTAGGACCAGCAGTCGTACCCAGATCTGCAAGTTCCTCACACAAACTGCATGCAAACTCATTAGAAACAGCCTGGTCTTGGAGTCTGGCTCATTTTCCTAGGTAACGTACTGGACCTAAGCTGGATCCTAAGGGTAGTAACAACAAATCTATGGTCAGAATTCACAAACTGGGCACTTCTGTAGAGCCTGCAGTTTTGCAAGAGTCTCCAAAGTCTGCCCATGAGGATGTGATCGATCTCCTTCGCCACACCACCAGTATTGGAGTACCAAGTCCAACGATGCGGTTCTGGGTGCTGGAACCAGGATCCAGCGATTCGCAGCCCTTGACCTTTTGCAAAGTCAAGGAACATAGAGCCACTTTCACCACAGTCACCAGACCCATGGAGACCAAGACAATCCTCATAGCTAGCTCTGTCAGTGCCAGTGGCTGCATTAAAGTCACCCATGACCAGAGGAGTGTCACCTCGTGGGCACCCATCAACCACCGAGCGAATCTTTGAATTAAATGTCTCCCTGACCGAGACATCACTCACCACAGTCGGAGCATACACTGAGACAACAGACAAGGCACCCAGGGAGTGCCATAATCTGAGTCTCATAATACAGTCGTTGAAAGGAGTGACACCGAACACCATCAAAAGAAGCCAATCCGCTAGAGCAACAGCTACTCCCTAAGCATGACAGCCATCACAGCGACCAGACCAATAAAAGGTGTATCCACCTACAGATATCTGGCCAGTCCCCAGTCTGCGCACCTCAGAGAGTGCCGCCACTGAAATGCAGTTTACGCAGCTCCTCCGACAGCAGAGGACACCAGCCCTTCTGTGTATTTATTTAATGTAATTAATTCTGTATTTCAGTTTATTTTCTGTTACTTTTATTTGTGATATTCCTTATCCTTTACAAGTTAAACCTTGAGTGGTGCAGCCCCCTGATGCTGTAGCTGTAGGGTGCCCCTGTAAACTCCAGACCTATGTAAGGTTGCAGAAAACTCAGAATTAGTGTTTAGGCAATGGCATTTGATCATATTGTTTTGGCTCTCCCTTGACCTTAAATTCCATCTTTGGATTTCAACCTCTCTTAGTTTTTGTGAATAGTTTTATCTTTTTTACTTTCTTAAACCTTGTTTGGACTGTTTTTTTTTTTTTTTTTTTTTTTTTATTAGAGACTTGATTGATTATAGTAACTCCCACTGTGCCACCATGCCTCCACTGCAAAAACATCTACAGTTAATGAATAAATGTTTTGTAAAAACGCAAAGAACCTTTATGATTTTTAATGACTTATTAATAAAAGTTGTTATAAAGTGTTAACCAACAATTTTGTATGAGGGGCCATTCAGGAAAAAAAGATTAGTTCATAAACATAAAAGTTGGTTCAGATCAGTGGCTGGCTGATGTGGGTGCACAACTTTTGGGGGACAAACTGAAGTAGCACTTATCTGTTATACAGTATATTGCCTTTCTTTTCTATCTATCTGGTCATTCCACATGCTCTCGTGGCCCTCATCATCGTGTCAATGCACATCTTGGCCTGTCCAGTACCAGACTCATAGGACAAATCCAGGCAGAAATGTATTATACTCTTTCCACCATGCTGCCCAATCTGATATCAACTTTCCAGTTCTACTGGGCTCCAAACCTCAGTCTGTGACATCCCCAGTCCCCTCCGTCTTCCCATAATATGTCCTATAGATGTGGAAAGGAACATGTGCACCTGCCACCCAAACTTTATACTACATCTGTCTCTAAACTGCCAAATCCTCTGCCAACTTGCCCAGTTCCCCATTCTGCCAAAACCCACACCATAATGTCTGCACCCCCACCTGTGCAATCTTCCAATAACATGGACTCCTGTCTGCCCTATAACACATCCATAACTTAAATCCAATCCAAATCTTAATCTACCTCTGCTAATAGAGTGCCCAATCCTTAACAATTTCCACTATAGTCCATAAATCCACATCATACAGTCACTTGTCTTATGATTATTCTCAAGTCTTGCATCCGAGTGTATCATTTACCACACTCACAGAGTCTTTCCCACCCTAATTTTATTCTGCACTTGGTGCCATTCTGCCCAGCCCTAGCAAGTTTTCCAGGCTTACCTCACTTGGACACAAATTGACATTGTAAGGACCACAGACCTCGAAATTTTAAAACATAACTTGACCCCCAACCTGCCTTTATACTACACCCACGGGACAAAGCCAACCTAAATCTTATTTTGCCTTTACTATCAGGATAATTTTTTTGTCCTTGAACATAACGTTTGTCCCCCTTTCCTTCAGGCCTGAATATTTCTCAATTTCTTTCTGAGTCATTTCACTAAGCCTGCCAAAAAAAAAAACTAGCCGCACACTATTGTCTCGATCAGTGTTTCCCAACCGTTATTTCTATAATGGCGTACTTTTTGTAGCCAAAAATCATCCCAAGGCACACCACTATTCTACTAACCATAAACACATATATATTTTATCTATTACTCTGGACATTAAATGTCGATTTTTGGTCACCTCTTCATTGTGCCTTCTAATGCCAATCCTGTACCCTTCGTCTAGCTGTTCAGCAATAATAAAACTGTCAAAAAAATTTAGTCTAAATTTAGTCGAGATAACTGGAGGTATTTTCATGCCACTTACATTTTTCACAAAGATGTTTTAGCTCTTGTACGCCCGTCGTTGTCCACAACGCTTCTGTTCCAACACTTTGAAACAGCAAACAGGGAAAGCAAAAAAGCCATTACTTGCAGTGACAGGATGAGAGGACTTAGCCAACTCTGTCGTAACAAGAGCCGGAAAAAGTCAGTGTGTAAGCTCATCCTCAAATTCTTAAGTCAGGTCGGTCCAGGTCAAGCCTGTTTCTCTTCTTTTTTTCTTCAAGTGAATGAGCATCCATAGCCACTGGTTCAGATATATACAGTATATCATTTCAGATACATTAGTTTGAACACATCCGTTCAGATACGTATACACATTTGTTGATATAGAGATTTCATTCCCTTAGCCTGTCAGACAGGCCCATGGTGCATTTGGTTGGTTATATCTGTACAGCTTTTATAGTTGCTTTCTCTTTTTTTGTAGCTTCACAAACAGGGAGTGCATGCATCACCCCAGATGCAGAGTTTGAGAATGATATCTTTTAATTTACGTTCAACAGTTTTTATAAAGCAGTTTAGCATTTTACTTCCCTTTTTCTTCTTGTTTATTCTTAGTGTTGCCTGGATGATGGGAATACAATATAAACCCTAAAACTTTTTCAAAGGTACTTCCTCTGTGTCGTCACCCATATTGTATTATAAACTGTATGTTTCAGGTGTTGTACAAATTTTTGACTGTCTTGACTGGCTGTTCTCTCAATACTTGCTATTCCCTCTAATTCTGAAGTTACCTGCAAATTTCACAAACGTACCCACTACACCATAATCAATGTCATTAAAATACTGTAAATTTGAAAAGTAACATTACATGGGCAGATACTGTTCCTCAGAGAGCCGACGAGTGAACTCACTTACTGTTATAAGATTATTTTATTTTTGTCTCCAACTTTACATTCAGTTTTGTAAGTTACCCCTGATGCTGTGCAGAAGTGTAGAAACATAAAGAATTTTTTTGAAAGTCTGATTAAATCATGCCATATGTTTTGCTTTTATCTAAAACTTGAATTGCTTGTTCAGAACATTTAAATGATTGGTGTGGAAGGATTTTCCTCTCAGGAGCACATATTGATTCTATTTTGCACATTATGCTGGTGTGACAGATTGAGACCAATTGTGTTCATATTTATATCAAACATATTTCAGGTTTATAAGTAGTATTAGAGAATCTGTACAAAATGTTTTCAAAACCTGGCAGGATCTAATTAATAACATTTTAGAATAAGCATTTAAATTGAGGAAGCTGATTCTCTCCCCTCTTTTTTATTCTATATATTTTTATTCATTTATTAATTTATCAATTTACTTATTTTTACTAGCTTAAAGTTTTACTCTGCTGGCCTAGCTCTCTTTCTCAGTTGTGGGGGTTGATTTGTTTCGAACCTAGTTTTATTAAACTTGAATTATTTGTATGGAATGTTATTTGATTTTAATAAAATTCAATAAAATCAAAAAAAATAAATAAATAAAAATAAAAGTTGTATTATACAGTGTTAAATTGATACATTAGTACAGCTTGAATTCATGTCTGAAGTTCTTAATTATTTTTTAAAGAGAACAATAATATAAAGATGGATAAAGTCCTGAATGATGACAATCAAATATCGGTTGTGTGTGACTAGTTTGGAAATCAGCTTGCAATTCTAGGCTGACATGTGATTAGATAGTTGATTGGGGCTGTCTGCCAGATGCAATATGGGGGTGCTCTTCCTGTTTTCCTGACTCATTATACAGACACAGCAGAGGAAATAGTGTGTTGAGCCTGATTTATTAATCATTCCCCTTTTTGGCAGAGGCGTTAACACTGACTGCTCCGGTCAGGGTTTTGCCATTGCATCTGGAAAAAAGCTTACTTGCACTGCTGGATTTTCAAAGTTAGTAATATTGGCATAGACTTTAAAATTGGCAATTATATGATCTTTATTTTCAGCAACCAAAGTCATAGTGCTGAACACTAAATATCCATTCAGCAGGCCAGATTCCAATTTTTGACTCTAACCCAGTCACAAAGTACACGAGTGTCAGGAAGGCCACAGGCCAACTCAGGAAAACAACAAATGATGGAAACAAGTCAAGGCAGCCCAATTTTCGAAATGTCCTAAAGCTGTCCTAACACCATCTTCCAATTAGTCTATGCTAGCCAACATTTTTTTACAGATTCAAAATTATGTTATATTATGGTGAGGCTCCATGCTGAAGGTTTCACAGGTGCATAAATATGGATAAACCCAGGGGAGGAACGGTATAAAATGAGTGAACATTCATTTTTCATTTGGAATCTATAGTATGGTGGGTCAGATAAGAGATTAAATACTAAATAGAGTAAAATTAATTTATGTTTAATTTACAGAAGTAGTTTACATAAAATGCAGACAAATGAAAGGTTTAATTGGATAAGAGATATAAAATTAAAAAGAAAGAAAACAGACAGATAGATAGATAGATAGATAGATAGATAGATAGATAGATAGATAGATAGATAGATAGATAGATAGATAGATAGATAGATAGATACTATTGTCTGAACACATGCCAGAATTACTAAAAAGCAACAAAATTAATACAAAAAAACTTGGTAGTCCCAGTGAGGCACTATGTACCGTATAAAGTCGCGTTTAAGTTCTCCCGCAGATAAGTCTTTGCTTGATTTTACTGTATAATTTCCGGTATTATATAACGTTTGTCATATAAGTCAAATGTGAAAAACTCGCGCTATTGGTCCAAGAGATTATGATATGCTAACACCCACCTGTGAGAGTAACCATGGAGTACACTTCCTTTTTTTTCTATGTATTGTGCCTACGTGACCACATGGTAATACCTGAACTATTCTGAAGCAACGTTTGCACTGTTTTGTGTTTTTTGTATCTCACACCCTCATACACCTTTATTGTAAGAGCATCCCTTATCTACGATGGAGCGTTCGATCAGAAAAAAATATGAAGCTGGTTTTAAATTAAAAGCCGTTGAAGTGAAGAAAGAAATTGGTAACTGAGCTGCTGCAACACAATTTGATGTGCCTGAGAAACTGGTGCAAGATTGGAGGAAGCAGAAAGATGAAAAAAAAAATGAAGTGTCGTATTTTGAATGGGCGTATAAGTCGGGGTCTGATTTTATGATCGATTTTTCGGATTTCAAGATCTGACTTATATGCAAATATATATGGTAAGTATATTGCTGTTGGTATAAAGGAGCCCCAGTGGTGTTTCTTGACACACCTCTGCTGAATAATGAATTGGCTGAAAGTCCTCAGTGTTAGTGTGTCAGTGAGAGGAAGTTCAGAATTATTCATAATGGTATTCAGTTTTGTTTTAATGCACTCCTTTGCTACTACTTCCAGGGTGTCCAGAGTGAGTCCGATAACTGAGCTTATCCTTTTTAATTAGCCTGTTGTTTTGGTGGGCCTCTTGTGAAGTGTTACCAGTCCAGCACACCACAGAGTAGAAAATTGCACTGGCCATTACAGAGCTGTAAAAGATTTAAAAGGAAAGACTTTCGTTATTTTACAAACACTAGCACTGATTTAGCGGCTTTGACTATTATAGCTCGGGAAATAGCAACAAGACCTTGTAACTTATAGTTTGACAGATAGATTTGCTTATTGTTTCAAGAAGTAGGGAAATTGAAACCAACTACAGTCAAGCAGAGTTTTGCTCATTTAGAATACAGGACAGCACTCCCTTAAAACTTAAGGACACAAAGAATTCATTATCTATGTCAAAAATAAAAGGCCCAGAAGCCAGCACTCTGTGGCAAGCTAATACCTCCATAACTAGTAACAGAGGGATAGATTGGGCTCTGCTGTCTAATCAAGAATTGTTTAACACTAGAATTACCAGAGCCTACGAAAAAACTGGTAGATCCGTCCCACCTTAAATCGCTTTGCATTTCTCCATCAGCGTCTTCTGTCCTTTAAATGTGTTCATAAGCAGCAAGCAGTCTGCTATCACATCCTCTACAGGCGCACAGTTTTCTCAGTCTATTTACCTGCGTGTCAGTTGCTTGGAGTTGTATAGAGTGAGAAGTCAAGCAAAATCACACCTTTTATAAATACTAAATCGTTATTTGGAACACATGCATTTTATGTGTGTTCCATGTCTACAACGATCTATGTAAACACATCGTTAAAACAGAAACGTTTTTCATGTTTTAGTAATAATTGACAAAATGTAGACATGAAGTTTATAATGTGTGAAGCCTGAAGTCCAAATATCAAAGAAACACTTTCACAAAAGGTATAAATATAACAGAACAAGTGCACTTTTATTCAAAAATATAACTGCAGAAAAACAACACGCATTAGGGTGTGAAATTGACACACATTTACTACAACTACTTCAGTGGTACAACAGTATCGACTGGTAATCAAAACTTCACAGGTTCGATACTCGACAAGTCCGTTTTGAGAAGTCAGCTGCTTTTATTCTTACTATTTTAGAATAAAAACATACATTTGATTTCAGTCTGTAACAGCTGGTGTAAATGTATGATACTTTTAAAGGTTAGCTTTGTTTTTTTTTTTTATTCAGTTTCATTCTCTCAGTCGCGTTCATGATCCTACCCTACACCCCCTCCCCATCTGACACTGCTGTTTTCACATAAAGACGCGCTATAGCTCTGCACTCTACTTTTGACTTTACGCTGTAGGAAGTAAGTAAATAAAGCAAAGTAAATAAGTAAATAACATTCGATCTGGCTCTTATATACAAAGTACAGCTACAGCAGCTTCCACCTGCAGCTATAGACTCTTCAGTTCGCAAGCGACTCTCCATGCTAGTGTTTACATCTGAACAGTATATGTTCCCTAAAAAGAAGTCTGACTGCATTCTCGTACCAATGCTTGCGAACTGAAGTATCTGCGTGCACTTCTCGTGGCATTACACATGTATTTTTTGAGCATGCCCATGTCGCTCAAACACCAATCTCATTTTTGTCACAATCAAGGAATCATCTGTTTGTGCAATAATGCCAAGATTTGAGGAATCCAGATAAAAAAAGCTTGAAATAAAAGGTTTACTTGTAAGCAGACCATGTACTACTCTGCATCTCTAGCAAAAACATTTTCTAGGGAGATTAAGCTGAATGCTAGAAAACCCAAGTGGCAAGAAGGACTTATTTATAAAATGTTCCATAGATTTGAGTGTGAAAATGTGCATGCCGGAAACATGGGAAAATGCATATGCTTAAAAAAATAAATAAATAAATAAATAATCAGATTTATAAAACCTGGCGTACACACATTTCCATGCAATGTTCCGTTTAAAAATCACAATCATCTTGTAAAAATGAACACCGCCCTGAAACATCCATATATGGAGCATGCTAATCAGCCTCATACTTATGCAATCACAATGCTACAGAACTTCACTGGCTGGTAGAGCACCCTCCCATGTGACCTACTGAGACGCTGTCAGCTGCATTCAAGAGTATCTGGCTGCGGTGCCTCTCCTCTGCACTCTGGGGGGTCCAGGAAAGGCGTTAGGTGCCACTGTCTGAGAGGGTAGCAACTATCACCTGGCACAATGCTTTGATTGCTGTTACAATGAGCAGTGCAAGCTTGCCATATGAAACACTTAAGGGTTCAGCCGGTTACCTTACGAATAAGCCATTCACCACATACAATTCTGTCAATCTATGCATGTGGTGCAGTAATAGCGCTGCTGCCTCACAGTTAAGTAGATCATGGGTTTGCATCCCAGGTCCTCCATTTGTGAAGAGTGCTTTAAGTGGTAGTAAGAAAAGTGCTATATAAATGTAAAGAATTTTTATTATTAAATGGCTCATGAAAACGCTATATAAACACTAGAATACATACAAATGAAAACTGATACAATAAAAAGCTGGAAGAATTTCTTGTATGTTCCAGAAATGTATTGATTTGTTGTGAGATGGCTAGAATAACATACTTGTTTCTCAGAGCTTTTTTTGAAGCACCACAGACATTGCATGTATGGTTAAATTCCATCAACAGCACACATAATTTAAATTAATGAGGCAGTGACTATCCAAACCAGTGGTCTCATTTATTAAGCTTGCGTATGCAAAAAAGAGGCTCACAATGTGTGTATGCAAGTTCCCATGCAAACATTAGGACTTATAAAAGAGAACTTGACCATTTAAGCTGTCAAAAAGAAATTCGAATAAACTGAGTAAGATAAAGACAGGAAGCACAGTGGAAGACCTAAAAAGCTATCTGCATCTGTTTAACATTACTTGAAAGTAATTTCCTTAACGCACACTATATATCACATTATATCATATTTCTAGTGATTTTCTGTCATATACATAATTTACATAATCTTAGCGGTGTGTTCTTATGACCACCATTTTTGTAGTTTGAAATTCCCAGCGATGCAGTCAAGACTGGTCTGAAGCTCTCTTCAACAAAAGCAACAGTTTATAGGGACAGGCCCTTGTGGTCTGAGAGCTGACAACCAATGATTGCTCAATGCATGCAAATTGTTTGAAAGTAAAGAAGAAAAATGCATGTTTTCAGAAGCACAAACAGAAGAGAGGCTTGTCTGTTAGATATCTTGAAATGAATGAAAAAAGAAAAAAGGGGTCTGAGATTGCAGCTGAACTCACCATAACTTTAAAACATTTGTAGAGGCACCAGTGCTGCCAGG
Organism: Polypterus bichir lapradei; assembly: GCA_026402145.1. NCBI lineage: Eukaryota > Metazoa > Chordata > Cladistia > Polypteriformes > Polypteridae > Polypterus > Polypterus bichir. Next base: position 4,968,414 of record JANRMT010062809.1, read on the forward strand.
CGGGACCTCAACTGTCTGTTAAAAAGCGGCAGAGTCATGATAGTTTGGAATTGGAAAATGTGGTGAAAAGTCATCACAGATTTGTGTCATTTTTGGCTCTGAGGGGCAGGTAGCTGACAAGCAACAAGCGCTCACCCAGAAGTACAATGCATATAATGCAGCTGCAAAGAATAAGGAACACAGGTGTTTCGGTCCTCATAAACAGAACAGAGGCTTGTCTGTCTGATCTCTCGTGCTTTACATTCTACGACAGAATGGAAAAAAGTTAAAAGGGTAGATAGAGATTGTGGCTTTACAGCATTCCTACAAAGCCATCATAAAGCATTGACACTGTCAGGCAGCACATTATTGGTTGTCCAGAAAAAGGGATGGGCTTGTGATACTTTGAAAAGTCGTAATGGAGACCAAGAAACTGCAGTCGTTATGTCTGCAACTAAATATCATTTAAGGTGCAGCTAGCTTAAGGGGATGGAAGAAAATCCAGGGATGATCTTGCTTAGCATCTAGCAGAGTCATCTGGAAACAAAGCATACACTTTCATTGTTCTAAGAAGTGTAAATAAAAATATAAGTCTTGTCATAACTATGAAACTACTCTTAAAGAAAGACAACAAGCAGAGGAAGTTGGAGTTCACAAAAGATGATAAAGCCTGGAGTGACAACCTTAAGTCTTAAGAAGCAATGAGTCCAAATATGAAATTTTCAGTTCACAAACATATCAGTGTGTGGGCCAGAAGAACACAAATTCTTTCTTGCAACTTCCTGTGAAGTATGTGGGCAGCTCTAGCAATAAACAGATACTGTTTCATCATGCTGTACCTTCAAGAAAATAACTTTCAGCTTTCAGTACAATGGTGACCTCAAACAAACTGCAAATGCAATGAATGTCTACTTGGAATTGAACACTAACAGAATTAGGCTAGCCACCTCAGAGCCCTGACACCATCATGATTAATTGAAGCTGTTTGGGATCACTTGGAATGAGAAAAGAATAAAAAGCAGCCAAACAGAAAAAAAGACTCATGGCAAATCTCACAGGAAAGAATTTTCTATAGCACTACTTGAAAAACGTATATGGCAGCCTACCAAGGTGAATTGCGTCTTTTTCACATTCAATGGGAAGTCATAAAAAATACTAACTTGTTATATAAACAAAAGAATTTTTTGTATTTTTTTTATTTTGTCAATGTTATTTATTATTTTATTATACTGTTATATATTGTTTTCACAAGAAAATAAAGAAGCTAGTACCCTGATAAATAGTTTTACAGATACTTTTCTTGGGTGGCCTAAGACTTCTGCTCAATATTTTATCTATTAAAAAAATCCAAAAATATTTGATTATTAAAGGTTTAGATTAGGGATGCCAAAGGCCAAATCTTTTTTGTTTAAAGTAAATGAAATGAGTTCAGTGAAGCAAACAAAATTTGGACGTGAGCATCAGTAGGCTTTGTGCCCTAGGAACCAAGTTAGCCAAACTATTCTATAATATTTTAATAATTATTTACTGCTCTGGTGCTGATCTTTCTGATCATAAACTAGGTCAATATGCTAGCAACTGACAAGAAGAACTCATAATTAATTGCAGAATGTCAGTATTTGAGGATTCCACTACAGTGCCTCTCTCTCTTGCACGATTTGGCTCAAAAACTAATCGGCACACCATCATCTCGTAACAGGTGTAAGTTTCAAGTTTGGTATTTTTCCATCCAGCCACTGTGGCTCTAGACCAGGGGTGTCGAACTCCAGGCCTGGAGGGCCGCAGTGGCTTCAGGTTTTCATTCTAACCCTTTTCCTAATCAGTGACCAGTTTTCATTGCTAATTAACTTTCCCTTTATTTAAATAACCCTGTTTTTAAGCATTCAGTCCTCTAAATGTATTCCTTTCTTCATTAAATGACAGCCAAACAGAAATGAGACATGAAACGAGATAACAGATGACCAGCTAAATTGGGATTTCAAACTCCAACCAATCTTTTAATGAGAAGCTGATTCTTGCTGTTAATTAAACCCAATATATAATTCCATGGCTTTTTGCTGCTATCATTCTTCAACAGCAGACATTTACAGAACAGTTGATTTTTCTGTTTTTTCTTTGTTTTCAGATATTGTGTGATGGGCACAGGTTAGCTGGTCATATGCCAGCTTGTTTTGTGTCTCATTATTGTTTGGCTGCTAATTAATACAATACAATACAGTTTATTTTTGTATAGCCCAAAATCACACAGGAAGTGCCGCAGTGGGCTTTAACAGGCCCTGCCTCTTGACAGCCCCCCAGCCTTGACTCTCTGAGAAGACAAGGAAAAACTCCCAAAAAAAACCTTGTAGGGAAAAATGGAAGAAACCTTGGGAAAGGCAGTTCAAAGAAAGACCCCTTTCAAGGTAGGTTGGGCGTGCAGTGGGTCCAATTAAGAAAAAAGAGACAACTAAGGGGCCTGAGTGAAGTTAATTAAAACTAAGGCAAAAGAAGATAATTAGCAGCAAAACTTGTCACTAATGAAGAAGATGGTAAAATGAAAACCTGCAGCCACTGCAGCCCCCCAGGACTGAAGTTTAACACCCGTGCTCTAGACCATCCTCAAGAAACTGTGGCATACAGAAACAGACACACACCCATCATCGAGATATCAATGTTTTCGGTATCAGGGGACCCTAAACCTTCAAGATCCATCCAAAACCAGATACTGAAATTTTTGACAAATCTAAAGCTTTAGCTCCTCCCACATAGATGACAGGTTATGGTGGGGGAAGGCACAAAGCAAAAATCATAATAATGGTCATAATTGCATTTACACTACGACATTCACTGTGCTTTACAAAGGGTGAAAGGCCTGCATTATAAATTTAATCTCGACAAATCAAGAACTTTGTTTTCACAGGTTAAATTGACCAAATAATTACAAAGTAACTCCCTTGCCAAAACAGATACATTGTATTAGCTTGCCAGGTCAGACCTGGAATGGCAGACAATAAGGCGTGTTAGAAAGAAGACCCTACAAGCCTGTCAATAAAATAAAAGCCTGACTGGAAAATTATGTATTGTTATTCCAGAAAAACTGAAGAAATGCGAAGGATGACAAAGCTCTGGGAATATCCTGGAAGTAGTTACTCCACAGGTACAGAGACTAAAGAATGGTACTGGAAATCTTAGAGAAATGAGATAGAAGACCCCCAGTCTCTTACTATGAATAGCACTTCTGTTTTGGGCTGCTTTTGCCGCCTTTCCACCTCTCCTCCTGAGCATTGCCTTCTTCCTCCCGACTCCGGCTCTCCTGCTCAAGGGAGGCGGTCTCTTTTATAATCACCCAGATGTGCTCCGGGTGCTCTCTGATGAACTTCTGGCTGTACTTCCTGGTGTGGCAGAAGTGCTGCATGAGCACCCGGAAGCACTCCGGGTGTCCCTGGAATTCCTTCCATCAGCACCTTCTAATGTGGCAGAAGTGCTGGCCTCCAGGGCTCCACAATCCTCTGGGTGCCCTCCGGTGGTGACCACAGGCCCCAATAGGGTTGAGCTTCCATGCTCCGTTCTCGTGGCCCCCATACAGACCAGCGCGGTCGCCCTTTCGTGGCCCAGGGGAGGTATAATCCCTCTCCCGGTCCTTCCAGGCATCCCGGCTGGGCATGGATCTCCTCCGTCTGCCACACGTACATTAAACAGCCTTTTCTATTTACATTTTATTTTTACAAAGTAAGCATAATTTTTCTTCTTTCGGCTGCTGCCATTAGGGGTTGCCACAGTGGATCATCTTTGTTGTCTGCATGTTGATTTGGCAAACATTTATACCGGATGCCCTTTCTGACGTGACCCTTCCCATTTATCTGGCCTTGGGACTGGCACGAAGAAACACACTGCTTCGTGTATCCCCTGTTGCTGGGTTACAAAGTAAGCCTAATAAAGATCAAAAATATTTCTTTTTATATTTATCCAATAAATGTTGAAGAAACGGGGATGGAACGTCAATATTTCCTGTTACACCTTTGCAGGTCTTTGTATCAACAGCATGTGAAGCTCTACAAGTGGACCAGGTTCTGTATTAATAGCACCCAGCATCTGTTTAAAGCTATAGGATGAAGAGGAGGGATGGGAAACAGGCATTCATCTTTGATAGAGTTACATAATGGGTATTTAGTTTGTTTGTATGAGACTTAACAGTCCTCCTGTGTGGAAGATGGAAAGTTCTCTTCAGTATTTGGGTTAAGACAGGTAACAAAGATACCACCACACAAATAAAAATGTTAAAGAGCATCAACTGTGTGTAGGAATTGATAATACATAATCAAAAAGACTCCAATCTAGGGGACAACAATAAATGTAGGAATGAGTATGATTTATAGTGCCCACCCAAAGGGGTGCCAATAAATGTTGGAAATGGAAAGGTGAATTTTAACTTGGTAAATTAATTAAAAGGCAACACTGGTAAATAATTCAGTAATGCTCCTACCTTATTTACCTTACCTTTTTCTGTTGCAGGAGACGGGTCACCGGTCATTAGACTTATATCAAGGTAACTGAGACACACTCGCATTAAGAAACAGAATAACACAATTTATTGATAAACACAAGAATTTTAGAAATATGTTAACTGCAAATATATGCTGATATGTAAAACAGGATGCAGACACACTAGACAGACAAAGATGTTGCCCGTTTACTGGTTAGTCCCATTCTGTGTGACGATGTTGCTCCATGTTCAAGTAAAGGATTCTTCTAGTGTTGGAGTGCGCTCTTTCTCTTTGCTACATGATCCTTTGTTTGTGGTGTTCTGTGATGCTGCTATTCTCTGTTTGGCCCTCTCTGATGTTAGGCCCTTTGCTGTATCATCTGCAACTGAGGGAAAGCATTACTCTTTCTGGCACAAGTCTTTAGATGTTGAATTTTCCTTCTTGAAGCAATGGCTGTTTCTCAATGTTTTTAGCCAAATGGCCCAGAAAAAGTGATTGTCAATTTCTAATCCACAAAGAAAAAAAGGGTTTTTAGTTCTCTGGTCACCAAACAGGGAAGAGAAGTTTCAGAAGGTCACCATTGAGCCACTGGCAGTACACTGTAGAAATGCTTATGAGATAAAGGGGATTATCAGAGAAGGACTTGAACAGAAAATTTCTCTATATGCAGATGATATGGTACTGTATATATCAGACCTACAAAATTCTGTGCCTGCAGTCCTAACAGCACTTACAGAATTTCAAAAGATTTCTGGTCCCAGAATTAATTTGACTAAAAGTGTACTCTTTCCAGTGAATTCTCAAGCATATAATATTAGATTAGACACCCTACCTTTTATCATCGCAGATCAGTTTAAATACCTAGGGGTAAACATCACAAGTAGACATAAAGCTCTATATCAACAAAATTTTGCCGTTTGCATGGAAAAAATTAAACAAGACTTGCATAGATGGTCAACCCTTCATCTCACTCTAACTGGAAGAATTAACGTTGTTAAGATGAATATTGTTGTTGTTTAGAACAAGTGTATCAGTATCTGATGACTGTGCTGCCTACTTCAGTGGAAGCAGAGCGTGCTTTCTCAGTGGCTGGCGTACTCTGCACGAAGGTGCGCTCTTGCATGGACGACCGCACGCTGGACATGTTGTGCTTTCTACGCTCTTATTACCGCAACTAACTAGATCAGGGGTGCCCAATATGTCGATCGCGATCGAACGGTAGATTGGAAAGGTAGTGCAGGTAGATTGCGTTACATTCCAAATTTTTTTTTTAAATGTTAGTCTATCATATATCCTCCCTATGGCATTTGCCACTTGATTGACATACAGGGCAGCCAGTCTTAGATCTCTTTTCTTCTAACACACTGCTCATCCCGCATGCACCCATACAATCAGATTGTGATTTAGACTACAGATGCCATGAATTTAATTACCCCGATATACATGCTGTCAAATAAACAAACTACATGCTGTGGTGCAACGTAAAGAGGCTGCGACGCTGACGTCCGAGGTTCGATCCACGAGAGGGGTGCAGTGAGTGTGTTCGCCTGATGAACCCCCAGAATTAGGGCGAAACACGTGTCGTGTACTCTTTGCATTATTTGACAGTAAAACTATGCAATATATATATTGTGAACGCTGGCCCGGACACAGACAGACGGACATCATATTTCACCCAACACACGTTTATTTATACTATTTACAATGTTTGCTCACGTGCACCCCCAGTGCCTCTTGCACTGATTCCCCCAAAGTCCAGGGCCCACAGTCTCTGTGCCTTCTCTCTCTGGCCGCCCCCAGTCCTCTCTCCAGCTCTGTCTTGCTACCTCCCGACATCCACCACTGACTGGAGGGAGGCGGCCCCTCTTATGGGAACCCGGATGGGCTCCAGCTGCTCCCCGGCAATTAGTGTTAGCCACACCCCTGTGTGGCAGAAGTGCCGGCTGCGCACCCGGAAGCCGTCCGGGTGTCCCCTGTCGTCCTCCCCCCGGCACTTCCTGGTGTGGCGGAAGTGCCGGGCTACCGGGATAAATGGGCACTGGGGCGCCACCTGGCGGTGGCCACGGGTCCCTACAGAGCTGGGCTTCCAAGCCCTTTAGCCGCGGCCCCCAACAGAACCAGGACGGACGCCCCCTCGCGGTCTGGAGGAGGCACAAGCCCCGGCCGGGGACCACAATATATATATATATATATATATATATATATATATATATATATATATATTGTAAAAGGCGCTATATAGCGCCCGACCCGGCACAGACTTACGCAGAGGCACGTGTAAAATAAACAGGCTTTTATTTTTCTCTTCAGCCGTGGGGCACGTCTTCCCCGTGTCCCACAGGCCCAACACAGTTCCAAAAACACAAAATACAGCACAAACAACCCTTCCTGGCACCACCACTCCTCCCAGGCAACTTCATCCTCTTCCTCCCGATTCTGGCCCCGAATGAAGGGAGGTTGGCCCGCTTTATAGCCCACCCGGAAGTGCTCCAGGTGCCTGACCAGCTGGTCTTAATTGCACCTCCGGGTGGGGTTGGTAAGTCGTCCATTGTGGCGGCTGGCTCTCCGCAGCACCCCCTAGCGGCCACCCCATCTCCCAACTGGGCTGTGGTGGACTCCATGTCCCATGGAGCCACGGAGGAGACTGAGGAAGGACCCACGGCCAGGGAGGCTGCCCCCAGGCGCCCCAGGGGAGGCACTGCACTGTCCATGGTGGTTCCCCTGGGACGTATGCAGCAGAGAGCAATATATATATATATATATATATATATATATATATCATTTTTCGACCTGGTCATTTTAAAAGTAGCTCGCAAGCCAAAAAAGTGTGGTCACCCCTGAACTAGATACATCTACTTATATGACAGCATGAACTGCTTGTAGATAAGGTTAGTCTTTTATTAGTTCAACATATTGCAGTAGTTTTATTAAAAATAAGTGTTGGTGGTTCTAAAATCATTCTCATGTGAGATGCCCGTGCACTGTGTCATCCCCGGGAGCCTGGGATTCCCGGGAATGACATGTGGGATTCCCAAATTCCCCGGAATGGATAAACCCGTCTGGGAATGGATTCCCTAGTTGCAATCAAGTTC
>JANRMT010062809.1:4990404-5042537 GCA_026402145.1 Polypterus bichir lapradei
TATATATATATATATATGTTGCATTACAACATATATATATATATATAACATATATTTACTGTCTGGGCGTCACGGTGGTGCAGTGGTAGCACTGCTGCCTCGCAGTTAGGAGACCCGGGTCCTCCCTGCGTGGAGTTTGCATGTTCTCCCCGTGTCTGCGTGGGTTTCCTCCCAAAGACATGCAGGTTAGGTGGATTGGCGATTCTAAATTAGCCCTAGTGTTTGTGTGTGTCCTGCGGTGGGTTGGCACCCTGCCTGGGATTGTTGGCTGGGATTGGCTCCAGCAGACCCCTCTGTTTGGATTCAGCAGGTTGGAAAATGGATGGATGGATATTTACTGTCTATTAATGCAAAGAGTACGCAACACGTGCTTTGCTCTTATTTAGTCTCATCAGCCGTACACACTCCACTGCTCTCCTTGCGGGGATCGAACCTCGGACATCAGTGTCAAAGACGAAGTCCCTTTACGCTGCGGCACGGCATGTAGATCATTTATTTGACAGCCTGTAGATCGGAGTAATTTCATTCATTGCATTTGTAGTCTAAGTCCTGACCTGATTGTATGGGTGGTTACCTACCAGGTAACGCATGTGGTTGGTCTGCCATTTGGCAAACATCTGCCACGGGGCCCTCTTTAAGTTGCAAGAAGCAGATCATGGAATGTTGCATAGTTTACTATCAAATAATGCAAAGAGTACATTACACGTGTTTTGCCCTTATTTGGGCTCATCAGGTGTACACACTCCACTGCTCCAAATTTATTTTTTTATTTATTTACATTACTCACTTAAGCATTTGTTTTTGGTTTTTGTCAGTTGTATATTGAAGCTTCCAATGTTTTTTGTATTTTTTTTAATATGACTTTACCCTGAAAAATACAGCCAGACAATGTCCTGACATTGGACCAAGTTTTACTTTAATTTATTAGAAAAATAACATTTAAAGGCTGCACATATACGTGGCGCATGCAATGAATTGAACATTTTTAATTCTGGGGTTGTTTTCTCCCAAGTGACCTCTTCATGGGTAGAGGAAAGCAGACAAGAGTCGATATTTGTAGACAGCCAAGAGAAGAATTTTTTATGAAGCAGCAAGACTCAAAACAGGAGAAAAATAGGGTGAAAATAAATAATATCACGAAATATGTACAGTGTCAACCCCCTCTCTGTTGTGGATGTGAGGGACCCCTTATCTGAGCGAACAAGGGATGTTGTTGCTCCCAGCTTGTATTGCACCTGAGAATGCCACTTCAAAGCAAAGAAACACCTATGATACAGCATCTAGCACCCACACTCTTGCTTTATAGTTTGCTTGCTAACCACATCTTCCTTGTGCTTCATCAAACTTTCCTCCTTCCACTTCAAAGCTCACTCTCCATGCCACATGTCACCCCATTTCTTTTTCCTGTCCAGGACACCTCCCCTTCTTCACTTATCTTTCCACCTTATTGATCAGTGGTGCTCATCATGTGTTCTGCCCATTGGCAGTCTTCATTTGCATAAACTGGCAAGACCCAAAGAACTCATTGGCACTGTTTCACTTCATCTCAGTGTTGCACCAAAAACAGGATGCAGCATGTTAACATAGCCTACTCACTACAGTATTATTATTCAAAAAATAAAACACATTGGTCAGCCAATTTTTTTTTTTGTAAAGTTACCAAATTTCAGTCAAATCAAAGCATTTTTTGATTTTGGAATATTTAATGTTCATAATGTAGGGGATGTTTTACCCCTAAATAATATTCATATCCTGAAATGTTATTTCTTAGTGGACACATTCTGTCCTGGGTGTAAAAACATGCTAAATTTCAGGTTTTAAATTAAACAGGAAATAGTTTTGTTGATGAGTGAGTGAGTGAGGCAGTCAGTCAGTCAACATTGCATTTTATATATATAATGCACTGAATATGCTTGTGTATATACAGGGCATTCAGAAAGTATTCAGACCCCTTCACTTTTTACATATTTTGTTATGTTGCTTAAACCAATACCCCATTTTGTCAAAAACAGAAACTTTAAAATTCTTTCAAATGTATTAAAAATAAAAAAACTGAAATATCACATTGACACAAGTATTCAGACCCTTCCCTGTGACACTTGAAATCTGACACAGATGCATCTCATTCCAATGATCATCACTGAGATGTTTCCACAACGTGTGTGGTGTTCACCAGTGGCAAATTAAATTGTTTGGACATAATTACAAAAGGTACGTAATTTTCTACAGAAAGAACCGCAAATGGTAGCGTGTTTCAGTGCAAATACAGAGCCATGAGGGTGAAGGAATTGCCTGCAGAGATCAGAGACACGATTGTGTTGAGGCAAATATCTAGGGCAAGTTACAAAAATTTCCCAAGTGCTCTGTGGTCTCCAAAATTCTTAAATGGTATAAGTTTGGAACAACCACACCTCTTATTAGAGCAGGCCACTATGCCAAACTCAGGAATGAGTGGAGATGAAATCAAGATTGAAATGTTTGGTCTCAATTCTAAGCGTCACTTCTGAAAAAAACTCTTCAGCAGGAAAACAAATGCTCAGGAAGACAAAATTAGAGGTGTTTCTAAATATTTTAATAAGTTAAATTATGCCAGGGGAAACTTATTACTTATTTTGCACAACATCTGGTAATTTATACCACGGGTGTCGAACTCCAGGCCTGGTGGGCCGCAGTGCCTGCAGGTTTTCATTCTAACCCTTTCCCTAATCAGTGACCAGTTTTTACTGCTAATTAACTTGTTTTCCCTTATTTTTAATAGCCCTGTTTTTAAGGATTCAGTGCTCTGAATTGATTCTTTTCTTCATTGAATGGCAGCCAAACAGAAATAAGATGTGAAACGAGCCAAAAGATGACCAGCTAAACTGGGGCTTCAAACTCCTGCCAATTTCACTCCAACCAGTTCTTTAATGAGAAGCCAATTCTTGCTGTTAATTAAACCAATTACTTAATTCCATGGCTTGTTGCTGCTCTCATTCTGCCACAGCAGACATTTCCAAAACTGTTGATTTTCTTTTTTTTCTAAGAACATCGTCAAGATCAACCTTACTGAGGCCATCACCTTTCTTTATGTTCAGATAATGTGGTTAGCTGGTGATGTGGCAGCTTGTTTTGTGTCTCATTATTGTTTGGCTCCTCATTAAGGAAAAAGAAAGAACTTCGGGTCTGAGTCAAGTTAATTAAAACAAAGGCACAATAAGTTAATTAGCAGCAAAAACTGGTCACTAATGAAGAAGATGGTTAGAATGAAAACCTGCAGCCACTGCGGCCCTCCAGGACTGCAGTTTGACACCCCTGATTTATACAGAAACACCACTACTCAGGAATAAAACAGACGTAAAAATAGGTGCAAAAATTCAAAGAACCTTGTCGAAATTGTGTAACACACCCTTAATAAAACTACAATAACTTATTCGAAGTCATCTTATTAAAAAGTATTTGTATTGTATCATCCATCATTGCAAAGAGAAAAAAAGTAGCATATTAACACCTACAATATTTAATGACTGCCATGTACAATAAATTTAAGGTAGAGACCTTCTCAATTCTTAAATATTCAACTTGAGAACCCGTGAATCATGTATTCCCACAAGAACAAGGGAGTACAAGCCAACTTCAAAGAACTCAATAGAATCAAGAATTGAATTAGGATCCAAAAGGCCAGTCTTCTTCTGCATCTTTAAAAAATATAGAAAGGAGACAAGTTTACTACTATGAAATGCAGACATTATGCCACAATGCCACATATGTTTTGCTCTGATTAACCTACTGGGCTTTATAAAGGAGCAGTCCCAGGCTAACTTGGATGGTGGGTTGGCTGTAGGAAAAACTTTTAAAATATTATTAAATATAGAATATTTCAGAAATTAAACACCTGGTTTAAAACAGACTGCTGTTGGCCACAGTGTACAATGTCTCATACTTTCACTAAAAATGAATAAACTCCCTGTTGTTTTTTTGTATGCTTTAACAAAAATTAGACTTTATTAGTCTAAATGCCCACTTAATAACATTTTTAAGGAGACCCACTGCACTGATTCTTGCTTGCCAGCCAGGAGAATACAACAAAAAACAAGCATTTAATGCTCAACCATTATGTTTGTGTCATGTATAGTTCAAGCTTACTGTTATTCTGGGCAGAATCGTGAGAACCTGAAAATTATATAAACTTATTATTTAGCTAATGCATTTATCCAAAGCAAATTTCAACATCAGAGAAACAAAAGGTTTCTTTTCTCTTGTAGTACAAGCAGGTGAAATGGCAGGCTGAGGATCACAATGTCAGTAGCAGGATCTGAACCCACAGCCTGAGGTTTTGAAGGCCAGAGCCTCACTCACTACACCATAATGCCTGCCAATAATGCTAACAATGTTTAAAAAAATACAAATATTGTACACAGAAAAGCACTCAATTACTGTAAGAAGTACTTCTGATACACCCCGATTAACTGACAGCACTATAATGGAGGTCCATTGCCTTATAAAATTTTCCGGACGAAGGAGGGTAACACAACTAGTTGTTTCACATCTGTCAAAAGGCAGCTCACTGCCATGTTGGATGGACTTGTGTGGTAGGGCGTAGAACTTTGGGGACCTTCAAATCTCTACTTCATGGTATTTTGTAGACTCTAAGTCAATAACATTGGCAAGCTTGTTGGGCTGAGTGTTTTGTTCTTGTCAAAATTGTTCTAATGTTTTAATCTATAACCATAAAAGCCAAATAGGAAGATCAAAGACCATAAACGTAACAATAGGAGAAATACAAAAATAAGGTAAAGAACACTGCTTCAAGAAACCAGTGGCACACTAAAGTGGCTATGGAAAAAGCTTAAACAGCCGTCAAGTAACTGCAGCTCCAATGACAGCACAAGTTAAGGGCTACAAACTCATTAGATGCCCTATTACTATAATCGAATGGCCCAAGAAAGAGCAAGAGACAGAGGAGAAATACACAAAATAAAGTATAAAAGGAACAAAGGCAAGGGAGTTGGGAAATGACCAACACAAAGACAAAGACAGTAAATGTCCTTAACAGATTATACTTCTTTTTGGCTGTGACATGTTGCTGCAAGCTTTATCATTCATGAGTGGTACTGCTTCCCTTTAGTCCTGAGCTGACTGAAGGATTTCTTTCTTCAACATACCATACCATTTTCCAAAGCCTGCATAATCTGGATCAGGGTCTTGGGGGGATGGAGCCTCAGTTGTTTAATATAAAATGGCTCATTCTACTCTCACCACTGGTATCCAACCTCTTCCTAGCAGATTAGGTAGTCTTCTTTTATAAGTACTATGGTCATGTTGGTTATGACTCAGCATTCCTCCGTTTAGACTTAAGCAAATTCTAAACCATTCAAAACCACGCAATTTCACTTGAGTATTCTTTTTAAATGTGCATCTTTGCTGCTCAATCGCTTCTCCTGTGTACCACAGCTTTGCTCAGGAAACATGATTAATTGGGGACACTCAGACTCTGACATATACTTCAAGAACTATGCAATGACAGCGACAGTTACTGGTATTTTCTTTAAGTTTTTAGAACAATCAGAAATCTTTAATTTTACTTTTTTACCCAGACATTTTAAAATGCTTACTTTGTGTAGGTGCCTCTTGTTCTGCTTTTGAACACATTTGTTACTCACTCGCTTTATGCATGTGTCCTCTGCATGTGTCCCATTTATGAATCAAAAGGTCTGAAGGTGTACTACAAGAGAACTGGGCCCAAGGAAACAACCCAGGATAACATATCATTCCACTGTAGCAGGCACACACACACAGAGTTGGGCAAATCTGGGTCCACTAGCTAACGTAACATGCTTGTCTTTGGGAATGTTGGAAGAAAACCCCGAAAGCCACTTGTAAATTTCATAAAGTGGTTAGATACTGAATTCGAACCCATGATGCTAGAGGTGTGATACAGAAGTGCTATCCACTGTGTCACATGTTGCTCTGGCATTTTTGTTTTCTGTTAGACTTATACCATCATCGTGTGAACATTCCAATAAGACGGTGACATCTTAAGAATCTTCATGATTACAAACACATCTCTACTTACCATTTTCATAGTCAGATCCAAATTCAGTGCCTTTTTAAAAGCCAGTTGTTTTCAGCCAACAGTTTTCTTCCTGTTTTGATTTGAGACAAGCATGAAGTTGATGATATTACTCGCTCTCTCTTTTTTTAATATTATCTCCATCACCAGCATACAGTATTTAACAAAATGTGTCAATTGAGATATTCAAAACTAGCACTCACATGCTCTAGCCTCATTGAAAATGAAGTGCACTGAAATAATCTGATAAAGGATGGATGAATGAACAGATGGATTTTGAATTTGTGTAAATGCAAGACCTAGACTATATACTATTTCTCCTGCTGTTTTCAGACCAAAAATTAACTACAAAACCTTTCTGCTCATGTTAGTTATAACACTTGCTGTACTGCCATCTACTGTCTGTCTAACTGTATTACTAATTATATACAATATTAAATGCAATTTACTGCATCTTCTTATATGTTTGTATGTGATAAATCACCATATTACAAAACCGTCCCTGTCTAGAATTACCAAAATTTTGTCAGCTTCTTGAATATTTAACTTCTAAATCAAACCCAAACTATACAAACAACTTCCTTCTACCTGTTTTCCTTCAGGATAGTAATTGCAATACTACTGTATTTTGTCATGTTATTTTCTAATCTCCTTAATCGAGTCCAGTGTCACAGGGATTGAAGCATATCCTCGCTATCATTGGCTCAAGGCAGGAACAAACCCTGGAGATGGCGCCCACCAGTCCATTGCAGGGTAAACACATACCAAGGCCAATTTAGTGTCACCAGTTCACCAAACCTGCATGTCTTTGGACAGTGAGAGGGAAACAGAGCACCACAAAGAACTCACACAGACACAGGGAGCACATGCAAACTCCATGCAGGGAGGACCTGGGACTTGAACACTGGTCTCCTTACTGCAAGGCAGCAGCGTCACTGTGCCACCCAGTAGTATCTGTTATTTCACCAGTAACCCAGTACTGCACTAGATATGCTTTTGAAGATAATTGATATAATATAATTTTTATTTTCACTGAAACGATCAGTAGGGCAATTATTTATTCTTACCTCAAACCAATCTGAATATGCTTGTGGTAAGAAATCCTAACTGACCAGAAACACTCAAAAAGAAAGAGGAAGCCTCATTGTAAAGTCAATAATGGCTTGCTTCACCCAACCAGCCTTTTGAAAAATGGTAGTGGGTACCTGCTGTTACTAGCTCCAGTGATCAAAACATAAAGACATCACAAAGCAATCAAAATACAATGAGGGAAAAGCAGTAAAACAAGGTAAAGACTAAACTGTAACAAAAAGGTCAGCTTTACTTTCTAACTGAGACAGAAGTCCAGGCAATTTTACACTAGTCTATGCAATCACAATAAAACAGAAATATCACACACAGCATGTTTTCAGGAAAAAAAAGAGTGGAAAAAATACATATCGTACAAATACAACAAGAATGTGGCACTGTAGAACCTAAAATTCTTGTTCCTATTTTGCATTTATTGTTAACCACTTAGTCTAGTACAAAATTTAAATGTTTACATTTAACTTTATGAAAAGAACTGATTGTCCACCTATTATTATTTATCAGTAATGGCGCACTCTATGTCACTTGACTTGAGCATTCATAGTTTTCATGCTCTTTCTCTGTACGTTTAGCATTCGTTTGCTCAGATGTTGAAGCTCTTGCTGCTTCCTGAGCAGCTCTTCTTTTCTCCACCCTAGCGGCCTGCTTCTTCTTTTCTTTCGTTGGCATCTTTTCATGTTAAAACTAATTAAGTCAGTGTTTGTGTTGCAAATTTCCTTAATTTTTCACTTAAGCTGGCAGTTAAGTTTTCAATCTGCCTCAACAATGAATTTAGATATAAAGAGGTAGGGGGAGTGATGGCGAAGGCGGTAGGGATTAGAACGGCCCTGCTGGCCGCTGCCAAGAGTTGATTCTACAATAAAATAAAATAAAAATAAAAAGAGGAATCACTTTGGAGGTCAATCATCACCCCAAAAGTGGATAGTAGACGTCACATAGTATATGTGTACCAAATTTCAGGTCAATAGGTCAAACAGTTTGCGAGCTACAGGTGATTTAAAATCCTAGACAGACAAACGCACAGCCACGGTAGCATATAATATATAAAGGTCATTTCTTCTTTTTAAGAGTGGTATGTACAGTCAACATACTGACTCAGACTCTGGGTGGACAAACAAAACAGTGTGTCTATCCATCATTTTACTACCACTGCAACTTTTTTGGCTCTAAAGATGGCCAGCTATGGCTCTTCGGTGCTGCATTTCTCATCTAAGGGAACACATGCAAGTGAAAACACTTTACAAATGATATTACTCTTACTATTTAATACCTACTTTTTCAGTATGTGACTCTACTCCGTTGGGCCCTTGAGCAAGGCCCTTAACCTACAATTGCTTTCTCCTGGGTATGACATTAATCTGCATCCAGCCCTACAAGCAGGTACTCCAACCTAAAAGGAAAACTTGGGCGTTGGTGGCAGGATTGGAATCCAGCCACCATAAAAAAACTCACACTGTTCCAGTATGGTGCTGAGGTGTCATCAAGCTGCACTTGGTTCCCAATCCAGGTGGATTGTCATGTGGTGGATGTGGCATCAGCAAATGCTCCCAATCTTTCAGGTTAAGAAGTTTTCTAAGTATTTTGTATATAAAGAAGTTAACTCATTCACTTATTTGTAGTAAAACTGACTACTTGCAGCCTGTGATTTCTAAATACTTGATGTAAATTATAAAACATTAAGTGGCTCGGACACAATTTACTTAACAGTATATCAGTACACACAGACACACTGGAGAGTAGATTATGACTTAAATATGCCACAGGTTTTAAATATAAAAACTGTGGAATGATCCGTCTGTGTAAGGGCCACTGTGTCAGCAATTCTAGGTTACAGATGAATAACATTAGTCTAGAATAATTTCTTAGAGCTGCTGATTAGCTGTTCATATTTTTGAGTCATTTGCACAAAATGAAAGCTTGATAATCAATCAGTGCATACACATACACACAAAACCAGGATATGTTGAGTAAACTAGTTAAAGTCAATTCTTGGTTTCTTAAAAATTCAGGTTTATATGTGCAAGTAATCTTCCGGAGTAATCCTTCAGCAAAATTCTCTAACGCATTTAAACTGCACAAAACAAAAAAAAAGAGTTAACCATCACTGTGAATTCAAAAATAATCATGAAACCTGTGATATTTATAAATCACAAGAAAACTATGTTTAGTCCTTCATGTGTTCTGACGTAAATAGCATTCATCCCCTTTTAACATTACCTACCTGAGATCTCAATGATTCGTGACATGAACACTGACTGCTGCATCACCCAACCACATTGTTTCAACGTATCTATAGCAAGCTGGATTAAAACTAAGATGGCACTTTATTGATATGTTTCTGTTACTGGATTGCACGCCACACACTCTTTTCTGCTTAGCTGTACAATTGAGCCCTGCAAATGATCGGCATATGGTATGCGGATCTCTTGCCTTACACCCACTGCTGCTGGGATAACAATAAAGCAGGTATTTTTACTTCAGTGAAGTATTGTGTTATATTGCTTATTGCTTTAAAAACTAATCAAACAATATAGCACACGTCACATTTAATGCATTACCCCAAGCATTGTCCTTGTGATTGTGCTGCTGATCTTAGCACTTGTGTTCATCTCAACATAAAATTAACAATTTCTGAAACACTGAGACAGATTTATTTTAACCAGGTGAATGAATAATGTGATCACCCAAGTATTTGCCTCAGGAAATTTATCTTGTGGATGTTTCCACCTGTGGCTGCTGAAAGAGTGTGTGAAGCTAAACAGGCAAACAGACTGCAATGGACAGAGGGCCAGTGTACAAAATTCTTAACTGTAACCTGTTTAAGAGTTTACATGGTCAAATAACCGGGTTACTCACTGAGAAATCTACAGTATGTCTGTTAACCAGGTTTCATAAAGACTAATAACCTAGTTTCCCAAACTGGAATAAGGGTTTACATGGAATTTTAGAAACCAGGTTTCGGGTTTATTAATTATTATCATGTAAACATACTGAATATGTACTGCTATTGTCCCCTCCTGCATTCTGTTTTTCTTTTCTTCTTGCATTGTCAAGCAGTGTTACTCCTGCTCATGAAACATGACACAAGATTTTGGGAGCCTTAAGTTGTAACAATAAAGTAATTAATCTGCTTCTTATTAACTGTCCTAGACATACTTACGTAGTATGCCACTTTGAGAAAAATACACATGCAGTAAATGATAGATGACCTAAAAATATTTCTAAACAAGTGGTGCTGATATCTCAATAATCAATTTGGATCCTTTTCTAGTCATTTCAGACTTGCTTTGCTGATTGTTTAGAATTTTTAATGTTATTCTGGTTAAATGTTCTTTTCTTTATGTGGTTGCTGCAATTTTGTGCCAATATGTGTATGGCTGTAGCCAGTCCATTTACTGTTGCTATGCCTGCTGCCATTCACATGGCTTGGAAGGCATGTGAAGAGTTAGATCATCATACTCCATCTATTTAAGATGGATATGTACAGTCCCAGGTACATAATCTTACAGATGCGCTCTGAACACCAAAAACAACAATGATTAGTAAAGTTAGAGGTAATTACTACAAGCTAGTGTGACAAGCTCTTGGCAACATTATAGACTCTGGCTATGTGATCTGATTGTGATTCTTTTTCTTTTGGTAGTTCTCAACCCTACCTGTTTTAAGACTAGAATTTAGCTACCTTCATTTCTTGGCCATTTTCCCATTAGTTATAAGAAATGTTTTGAGGTTGTAACTTAATTTAAAGCTGGTATCATTAAGTACTTACTGATAGGGAGTTGAAACATTTGCGCATGCCATGGTCATTAAACTTTGCATCTTTATGTCATGTTTTAAGACTGAATTAGCTTTGTTTCACTTAGAAAATCAATATTTCATGGAAAACATGTGGTGGCGTTCAAACTTTTGTACACAACTTTTATCAACACACAGACATGGGGAGTGTTTTCAGTAAGTGTTTTTAGTTACTGCCCTTGCCCTGTCTTATTTAGCAATTTTTTTTTTGTGTAAACATAATTTTCATATTATGTTACTAATTCTGTTTTTGGTTCTATTTTGTCATTATATTTATATTATAATATGATTTTTAAAGATATGGGTTTGTTCATTTTATGCTTTATGAGAAAATAAATCAAAGGGGAATTCCAAATATAATGCTTTGGTGCTGACGAGTAGTATTCTGAGACTGAAACACGGTTAAACTGTAACAAAAATACATTTGACAAGGGAATTGGTTCTTCGAGGTGTTTTTACAGAAGATAAACAGGAAATGAGACAAAAAAAATTGAACCAAGTTGGGAGGAAGTGAGATATGGAAATGACGTCTTCTTTGAGGGACAGGGTTGACATCATCATAGGAAGCTGGAAGTGAAGTCATCGATGTGGGACTGGAAGTGAGAACATCGATAGTGGATGAACGTCTTTGGCAGAGAGACCTGGAAGTGGAGTTATTACGAAGAGCCGGAAGTATCTTGTCTCACGATTTTCTTTTATAATAGAGAGATATATACATATACAAAAAAAAAATACTGTATATACAGTATATATATATATATATTACAGTATATTGTCAAGCTTGGGTTACAAAGTTGCACAGGAGAGTATAGGAGGATTTCCAAGGAGTAGAAACTTTATTGCTGTTCAGGCAGATACAAACAGAAGTCTCTTTCAGAAGCAATCTGGCCATACAAGGAACAGCTGACAAACTTGACGCCTCGGCCCGGACTCGTGGTCTAAAAAACATGAAGTCTTCCTCTTCAAGGGGGTACAGTGGCTTGGAAGCAGCAGGGAAGAGAGACAGTAGAGTGAGACCTTGGGATGACCGCAGCTCCATCTTTTAAATGTTCGAAGCCCTGCGCGCAAGCCTACAGCTGATCCCACAAAGAGGAGGTATAAGATTGTGTTTGTTTCCCATTGAATCAACTGTTAAGAAGGAGTTTCTGAAGAGAGGCCGTGGTCACTATATATATATATATATATATATATATATATATATATATATATATATGTGTGTCAGAGGGGGGACTTTTTTGTACACTGGGTCATTCCATTTCTCTCTTAGGAAAAGAAACATGCAAATATTACATTTAAAGCCCAGCAGATGAACAGGCAATAGGCACCCATTGTTGGTAGTGGGGACAAGAAGTTAAAAGGCGTTCCGCAGATTGTAGGTATTGGCTGTATTGCAAAGGTGTCACCATTTTGAAGTTTATGGCTGGTTGAGATTTACAAACAATACCACGTGTGATAACAGAACTGCTGCTTCCTTGGAGGATCCTGGATAATCCAGTTACTGATTGTGTCAGGATTGTTTGTGTAAGTATTTGCTGTCTTGCAAAGGAGTCGCCACTTTGAAGTCTGGCCTTGGAGGATGTCTGTATTTACCTGACTTGGAAATATTGGTTTCTAATCAGCATATCTGTACTTATTCATGATTGGTAACAATTCCTTTTTTTAACTTGTGTTTTCATTAATTGTTAAACCCAGGAAATGCAGATGTACCATTGTTTAATCTGATTGTCCAGAACTGATAATGGCAGGGACTGAAGTAGATAAAAACTCCTGGCAGCAGAAGGCAAGAGGGACAGTCCACTGAGAACGCTGCCAAGACTCGCAGAGAGCACAGAGGCTCACTGGCAGACTGGGGTACCTGGCTGGCACGACGGGAGGAACAAGGACAGCAAGACTTACTTCCAGGGAGGAAGAGACAGCTCCGCAAGGAGACGCCAGTTGTGAGTCCAGCGAGAGAGGGAAGCCGCATGAAAGGACCGAGCAAAGCTGGCAGATGAGAAATGAGGCGTGCCTAGGTCACAGCAGCCCAAGGAGCCCAGAGTGGAAAAAAAGGAACAACGAAGAGACACTGACAGGGATTCCACGATTTTGACAAAACTTCTGTTGTGAAACGAGTGTCCAGTGAACAGACTGCATCCATGGACAGTTGAACGATTAAGTGTTGAGGAAACACTGAGAACAAACTGGACTCTGCACCACTAAAGGTTGTATCCTCCAATTCTGTTTTTGATGGACTTTTAGAGTGTGGACTGTGTGTTTTCCTTTTAGAAAAAAGGAAATTCGTTCTTGATATTGTTAGATTTTGTTTATGTTCATTTATCTTTTTCATGTACTTATTATTGTCTAGTGTAATAGAAGTTACTGTTGCTTTTCCTGATATTACTGTTGTGTCTTTCATTGTGTGTTTATCACCGCCCAATTTAAAGAACACTGTGTGCTATTATTGGTAAATTTCAGGAGTTCCCAGTCTCTTAATAAACTGGGTGGCATAGTCGGATATTTAAATGGTGTCTAAGTTAGATTACCTGTAAGTGTGACCAGACACCTGTCACATATATATATATAGTAATAAGGTGCTATATTGCAACCGACCTGGCACAGATTCACACGGAGGTACATGTAAAAACAAAACAAAGACTTTTATATTCTTTGTCTGTGGGTGTACATCTTCCCCATAAACCCCACAGGCACAACACGGTCCAAAGTAGCACAAGCAAAACACAACACTCCCTTCTAGCATCACCACCACTTCTCCTGTCAACCTTCGTCCTCCTCCTCCCGACTCTAGCCACTGAGTGGTGGTTGCTGGCCCCTTTTATAGCCCACCTGGAAGTGCTCCAGGTGCTTGATCACCTGTTTCCGGTTGCACTTCCGGGTGGGGCTGAAGACTCGTCCAGCCAGGCTCAGGGACCCATGCAGCACCCCCTGGCAGCCACCTCAGATCCCAACAGGGCTGTGGAGTTCCATCTCCCATGGAGCCCTGCGGGAAGCTGAGGCACCACTGTCAGCCAGGGAAGGCTGCCACCAAGCGTCCCGGGGGAGGTACTGAGCAGCCCATGGTTGCTCCCCCGGAACATACGTCAAAGGGGCGTCCTGGCCGGGCATGGGACCCGGCCATCTGCCACAATATATATAATATATATATATAAAAGGAAATAGAATTTTGACAATCTTCCTTGTCTCCATTACTTGGGCCTGTTCAGACTTGAAGCCTGCTTTTTGAGTTTGGTGCCAGGGTGATGCCAATCTAGTGGGACCAGTCCTGAAATAAGGGCAGGTCTAGTGTTGTGTGATTTTTTTTTTTTCAGAGACCTGCTTCCTTTTTTTAAGCTTTGAGGTAAAAGGATTTCACCACAATTTCACAGGGTCTTGTTGGATAAAAACAAATAGTATAAGTAAGGGTGGTGCACAATTTATAACTACTGTCTCCACCCTTAAAGTGGAGGAAGATGACCCAGAAAGTGTATGATGTCATTTTTGCCCTGCCTCCAAAGAATCCTCCCCTTCCACCTGCTTGCTATAAGATGAATGCTGTAACCAAAATAGAGTGTTCATTATTGAAGCAGCCCTTGTGAAGAAAAGACCTTGTCACCTGTCTTAGCCTAATTCAAACGATCTGGCTGTGAATCAGACATCCCCTTTGCCCTTTTCTGCTGAAATTGTTTCGAGTTTGTTGACAATTAAATGGGACACCTTGACCTTGGAATGTTGGCTTTACATTGTATACACACTATACTGTATATACATACATATAGGGTGAGTCAAAATTATGTTAACATTTGAATGGTGGGAACAATATTTTCACAAAACATACTTCATATGTGCAAGATGATTTACAGGAATGTCTAAACCTGTTCATAAATTGTCAGCAAAATTGTATATAAGTATATACATAGCACTACCATTAGTGTTATCATAATTTTGACTCACCCTGTATATGTGTAAACAGAGTGAGAGTGACAGAGAGAATGAGAGAGAGAGAAGGTTTTACAAATTAAGAAATGGGAATCAATATAAAACAGATTTTTGTAAATGTTTAATAATCCAGAAAATCTGTTGTACAAGTATGTTGGTATAGCCACCATTGTCGTCACATGGTACCAAAGAATAGAACGTGTAAAAATGAAACCTGAACTCATACTTTGTTACATAAGAAATAAGTGAAGATTTCATTTTTTTAGCCTTCATGTTTATGTGATTACAGACAGCAATCTGCAATCACCTTGAATATCAAAAAGCACTAGCAGACAGATATAAGATGCCTACGTGGGATTCAGATCTCAGATTTCAAATTTTACTTTCCCTCAGAAGGAATCACAAATAAACTTAATTTGCTTTGTCTAAGAACTAATTGTAATTCTCTTCAGATTCACTCTGTAAACACCTTAATACAGGTCTATTCTATGTCTGAAGATCAATTTTTTTTTAAAAGCGTTTTTGCACTGCATATAGATGATACTCTGTCAGAAGCCATGTGCTTTTCTTGCTCAGGTTTTCCTCAATGAACGATTCCCTCTGCAGTCCTTATTTGCCATGGGGTCATGTGATGCAAATCCAAAAATCCCAGCCCCCCTAAGAGCCTCTCACAGATTAGTGTGGCAGTGTGTTCAGAGAGAGAGAGAGAGAGAGAGAAAGAAAGCAGGCTTCAGTGGTGGACGCAGGCGCACTGATCCGGTTCGGATAGTATTTCAGATTCATAGCTTAGCTTTTTTTTTCAGTCAGAACAGCAGTAAACACTTCAGCACAATTCCATGCCACAACCTAAGAGAAACATGAGAACAAAACTCTCACTTATGTGGAATTACAGATTTCTAATACTTTCACTTATGTAAGTGATCCTCAAGACTCTGGCACTGGATACTTTCCATAAAGGAGTTGTCTTCATCTGCTTTTCCATTGCACTAAATAATGAAATTACTGACTTTTAGCATGCGTTTTGTGCCTTCTATATTTTGACTGAGACTTCCCAGTTCAAACAGCAGAGTACATACAAAATACGAATATCTTAAAGAGGAAGTCAGAAGAACAGCATAACAGATTGGACTGGACAGCACTGTGCCAGCAAAAGCAGAGCGGCTCTTGAGATGGCCACAGGAGGAATCACAACCCTTCCTACAGTACCTGAGGATGGTGCCAGTAGCACCTTCCCTCCAGGAGGCTTCAAGGAGCCCAAGAGACTCTATTGTAAGAATGGGGGCTATTTTTTAAGAATTAATGCTGATGGAAGAGTGGATGGAATAAGAGAGAAAAATGATCCTTACAGTAAGTATATAAACAATGGGGCTGGTGAGGGGCACTCTATGCAACTTTCTAATTATAAAATTCTAATTTGTGAGAAATGTACAGTAATAGGAAAATGTATTTTGGGGAGATTTTAAGGATGAGCACAAAAGGTATTTAAAATAATTAGATATTTTCCTATAACTTTTTAAACATTTGTAAAATAGTTTAGGAAGCATGGTGTGCCATTTTTGCCACTGATTAACTTTTGCCTGGCCTGTGCAGCATAATATAAATAAACCAAAAGCCACACAAGCTGCTGTCCTCCTAAAAGTTGATTTGTAGTATATATAAACGAAACTCATTCAGATATTTTAAACTGAATTGGCTTTCTAGCCATCTCAGATTACTTTAACGTGAACGGTACTGCATCACTAAAAAATGACATTATGATTCTGTCACACCGTATCAAGCATGGAGTTTTTACTTTTAACTTCAGTACAGACATTTGCTAATGGTTTCCGAGGAAAATGAAAGTTCGGCCAATGGAGTGCAGTTCATGACAGTACACGGAAGGAAGGCTGCAACAGTTATGATGAAACAGAATGTAAAACAGATCCAAAAAAAAATACTACATATGTTTTTTTTGAAAAATAACATTTGGGGAAAATCCCAGCTTTGTGGGCTAGGGTTAGTTTACTGGTCATTTAATAAGATGACTGGGTCTTCTCCTTACGTATCCCTTTTTTCACAATCTAACTTGAAAATTTACTTTGTTCTTGAAGCAAAAAAATCAGTGAGTATTGGCAAATCCCATTTTTGTTTTAACTTTGGAACTTGCACTTATTAAAGTCAACTTTGAACTTTGAATAATATATGAAATGGATGTCATAAATAGTTATTTCCATTTGGGTGACTAACTTCACAGAATGGTTGAACCTGTATGTGATGAAACTGTGCCAGTGTCCATCTGCAAATAGAAAGTAGATATAAATCAAATAGAAAACAAAAACAAACCAAAAAAAAACCAATGTAGAAACACAACAGCTTTGTCTGCTCAGACTTGGTATGACAAAATTAAAGCATCTTGGGTACCTGTGGCAGATGAAAAAGCTCTTCCACGAAACATTTAATCATAATTGTGCTACCTGTCTATCAAACTTATTTCTCAGCTTTAAGATATCCATGTGGAGTCTGTGGCAAAGAAGTATTTTAAATTGCAGTCTTTAGTGTTTACTTACCAAACTACAGACTGTTTCTCTGCTTTAAGATTGACACTTTTTTTAATATCCTATAGAAGAAATATTTACAATAGAATCCAATTGTTCAGCATTTACTACAGTCCACTTGGAGACAATCCCCTCGTCATTCTTTCAATTTTCATTTTATTTTTGCAATGAATCCCCTAAGTACTATTGACTAATGTCTGATTTTTTTTTAGAAATACAAATGGGTAAAACGACAACTTAATTTAATCACACTAGGAACAGCTGCTCATCACTAACTGAACTCAATAGCGTATCAGCCGCAATACAAATGAAAAGAAATATCAAGTAACAGGCAACACCTGGCAAACCTCAGATCTACAGACAAATAGCCTTATAAAGTATAAATGTTTTTCAGTTAGTGATATCATTTTTCTACTGTGCAGAGACAATTATACACTGCCCAATTATAGTTGGGTACCAGATGGCATACCATAGGTGCAAGGTGCTTAAAGAATAAATGGAAGAATAAAGTTGTGTTGGCACTGAATGCTGCATTGACATGCTCACTGACTGAGCAAAAACAATCATTCCTTCAGATGACTGAGACCAAATAAATGCTTTCCTTTTATCTGTTGTGACATTTAGAGGATGCTGAATATTTCTTATTAAAGATTCTTTTTCCCTTTCAGCAATGATAAGTGAATGCTCTTTCACTGATTAACACATAGGGACTCTCTTAAACAAGCCAATGCCCTGAGAGCCCATTAAAAAAAACAATGGAGCCCCTCGATAACATAGTGGGCACTTCTGGTATAAGTCACCTGGAGCAGTCAGTCAGCCAGAGTTCCAAACCCTGAGCAAATTTAGGCCGGCTGCACTTCCATCTGTCCTGTCCACTTTTATCACGCTTTAGGCCCATGTGACCATAAAGCACAGGCCACTCTGTCTGCCCTCGCAGCACCTTAGGTCGGGAGACTTTCATGGAACATCAAGAGACTCTCCTATCTCTCTCATATAAGGTCTTTCACATCTATCTCTCTCACGTAGTGTCTTTCATATTTAAATATCTATTTTTAGATAGTGCCTCAATCTGTATATCTATAATATATGAAAAAAATCAAATATAAATCCAAAGTATTGCTTACATATGTCAAAAAAAACTATTATCAGAACTTTATTTAATTTTAACTAATTTGTTCATAATGAAAACTCTCCAGCAATTTCCTACTAAATTTCCCAAATGTTTGAGGATAAATTTTAGACTTTTGTAAATCAATAATTGTTTGTTTATATTAAGAAATTATTAAATTGTATTTCAATATTACAATATTTAAATAACAATTCATACAAATATTTTATACCATTGTTTTAATCTACGTATTCCAATACAGGGTTATCAGGTATAAAGGAAGTTAGGAAGCAACTCTGGTAGTTCATCACATGCTCATTTGACCAGATTAGACCTTTCAGTTTGCTCACATTGTACATCTCTTGAATGTGGGAGAAAAAGTACAGTGCCCAGAGAAAAACTTATACAAACACTAGGAAAACATGTAAACTCTATACAGACAGTGGCCAGGCTGGGATATGAACAAAAGGCTCAGACTCTTCTTATTTTGTGTCCCCTATAACTTCATTTGACTCCTTTAGATTTAGCTTTTATGACACAGTTTTATATTGAGAAGCTCTGAACACTGTCGCATTTACAAATACACCTCCTGGCCACTAGAGGACATAAGATCTCATAAAGGAAATTATAGGACAATGCTGTTCATCAGAAACTACAGGCGAAGGTGATACAATTAAATAAAATAGAAAATAGAAAACACCACTTATTAAAATATAAAATCACCATGTAGTATGTACATACAAATACATATTCGTGCATGTTATGAAAATGAATATCCTAAAGCTAAAAGCTCTCATGGTCATCTGGGACTGAAGCCTATTCTACTGGATACAAGGCAGGAGAAGCACTAGACAGTGTGGCAGTCCATCTCAGGACCCACTCAATCAACACTTACGAGGGAAGGGTTTCATCTGCAATTACTAATCATTTGAATAGGCACATTTTTTTTGGATGTGGGAAAAAAAGTCCTTGGATGAAAACTCACACAAACATGCAGACAGTGTGCAAACTAAACATAGTCCAGGCACTGAATTCAAACTCACGACTGTGTGTACCTGCTAGGTAGCAGTGTTATCCACTGTGCTACCTTAACCTGGGAAATTGAAGCAGACCTAATTGTGAATGCATTAACAAGTTTTGTAAGGGAAAGTGGAGTCAAAGCCATTCATGACTTAATATGTCAAACAAGAGTAGTTCTAATTATTATTTTTACTAAAGAATTTTAAAAGATAATAAAGTAAATTGTAATATCTACTTGATATAAATTAATGAAATTGTTTTTGTATGCCTATTAGGGAGCCACCTTAATTTTGCAATATTTTGAATCTGGTGAAAACAAGACAATACAGTAATGTAATGACTAAAGTTTAGGTCATTGTTAAAGATAACACCTAAATGTCCGATGAACTGAGCCGAAGTAAAATTTAAGCTGGCAGTAAGGTCTTGGTCGATGCAGATCTGCCACAAAAATATCTTTTTAATTTTCACAAGATTATTAAGAACTTGTAATTTTCACATATCCACTGTTTCATGTTGCCAAAGCAGGTCATTAGTGATATAACTGAAAATATATCATTTGTATGACTGATAAATACGGATTAGTTGATAAATCAGAATTTAATGGATATTTAACATTAAGTGTCCATGTAACATCTGAAAATAGTAAAGTATAAGAAGAGAGAAAAAAGAACAGTGTCAAGCACAGAGGACGGACACAAAACTAGAAATAACATCAGTCAGAAATGATGAATATTGTGATTAGACAGCTTTTCAATTTAAAAAAGTTCAGCACTTGACTTCCCTTACATAAAACAGTAAATGTGAAATTTTTCTTACCTATACAGGAAGTCTATATGCCTATGTCTATATATAGGAAGGCACTGTGGTGCAGTAATGGTGCTGCTGCCTCACAGTAAGGAGATCAGGGTTCATGATCTGCGTAGGTTTCTTCTGGGTGCTCTTATTTCCTCCCTAAGTCTAAATTGAACTGTGTATGTGTATGTTTTCACCCTACGATGAATAGGTGCCCTGTCTAGAGACTACTCCTGCCTTTATGGTATACTGTATATACATAGGTTTTATTTTATAAAATATATCACAATATTATAATTCTACACAGACCCAAGGGGTTCTTGCTCTTATCATCAATTTATAGGCAGCTTACCGCCTTTAGGAGGATGGCTTGCTGCTACAACACTAATTTAAGATCATGTGACTGCTGAGGTTGTTGCAATGTCCTTCACAGTGCTGGTGTCATTGCCATTTCTTATGACTTGCGTTTACAATGCTCATGTCATGTGTCTGACCTCCTGCTTTGGCATGTGCACCTTGTTTTTTGCGATCGAAATCTATGACTTTCAGGTATCAGTCGGCATGTGCTCTACGCTTGACTGTCTGCAGTGTGCATACACAACTGCTGTCCTCTTGTCAGCTAGGGCACATGTATTTACCACTGCTTGCTGTGTCTGTGCCCAGGCAGCCATTGGTTCCCTGTCAGCTATAGCATACACCCGTCAATCACTTTCCATGAGAAGGATCCAAAGCTGAATTTCATGGCCGAGATACCCTCTATAAACAATTCATGGGTCATGTTATGTGGGTCATAGCATAAGCTCTTGATTCAGACTAAGATCAAGCTGCATAGCCCAGTAGGTTGTGAGTTTTGGAATGACAGATAGACAACACATGCCAGACTGAAAAAAAAAATTGCAGTATGTTAAACAGGAAAAAGGTCACAACAAACAATCCTTCCGCCAAGCTGCATCACTCCCCATATCCAAGATGGAAAGGCTTTATAACCTGTGCCATTTAAAGGACTTTGGAAAACATCAAACAGAAAACACTTGAGATGACTGTTATATAGGCAGTTTAGGAACAGATGCGTCAGAGTGTCATTTGATGTGCAAGATAAGGAGAAACAAAAATGGCAGTGGTGAAAACTCTACTTTAATAGAAAGAAAGAAAGCAAATGAGAATGAGATCTTAGATTAGATTTAGATTAACATTTAGCTATGTCTAAATACTCAGAGACCTGAAATGGGAGCAAAGATAAAACTGGAGAGGGCTCTAGTTTAAAAAAATAAAAAAGTACTAGACATGTCAGCTTTTACCTTATATACAGGAAATGGACACAATACTGGACCTCAACCTGCAGCCATCACTATGTATATTCAAAACACAGTCGCACCAAGACTCACAATTTAGAGATGCCAATTGATCCAACAACATGTCTTGGCATGTGTGGAAACATACCATAACACAAGGAGAATGTTAAGAAACCACAAAGATGGCATTCTGGCCTCTAATCAAACCAAGGGTTCAGTCAATGCATGTGGCATACATCAACACTAGGGGTGTGCAATATTGGCAAAAATTATCAATATTTTCTGATACTTAGACGGTGACGATAATTTGACGATATTTTGCATCCTTTAAAAACTTGTTTGTAAAAGTCATATTGATCTAGTTCAGGGGTCCTCAATCACAGTTCTGGAGAGCCGCAGTGGCTGCAGGTTTTTGTTTTAACCTGGTTGCTTAATTAGAAAGCAATTCTTGCCAATAATTTAATTTCATGGCTTGTTAGTGCTTTAACTCCGCTATGTCAGGTAATTCTCGTATCCTAGATTTTCTTCTCCTTTCTAAGGATATCATCCAAATGATTTGAAGGCTAAAATAGATGAGTAATTCTCAGTCCTTCATTTTTTTCTCTTTACTTTCCTTCCAAGTATTTAATTAAACCCAATAGTGCATGATAAATGCACACAGGTGTAAATGGTAACAAGCTAAATGGAGAAATGCTTGTCTCTTTTGTTGTTTGCATGTTATTGCTAATTAGGAGCAATTAAAAACCAAGAATACAGCTGTTTAAGACTTAAATAAGCAATAAGGGTTCACAATCTTAACGAGTGGGACAACTAAAGTGAAGCAGAAGTGTTACTTGAGCAATAAGGGCTTCTTATTAAGCAATTGGGTTGGAGCAAAAACCTGTAGCCACTGCGGCTCTCCAGGACCGTGATTGAGGACCCCTGATCTAGTTTGGTCTTGATAATACTATATTAACTGTACCTTACTAATGCAATTAATGGAAACAAAAGTTATGGAATACATGTCTTATTTATTTACCTAAAACTAAAGTAAAATAACACAAAAAATCACCAGTTAATGTATTACTGAGATCAAACAGTGCATGTACAGTATGAGAAAAACCATTTCAAAGTGGCCAACAGGATTTACACAAAAGACCGACAAAACTATTATAATGAGATCATTTTAAATGGACACTTACCCTTGATGTAAACAAGATCTCTTACAATTAAATCTAACAACGTAGCTTGCAAGGTTGTTTACTCCCTGGTGCAGTTTGCTCACTCAGTTTTAGGTAACTACGTTAGCTTAACTTGTGGTGCACTGACCATGCACACACGTGCAGTAATCTATCCTATTAGGTTACATGAGACAGTGAATGTGTTTCAGAATGTTTTCTGCAAAATGAATAACAATTTCAGCTTGCATTGTTAAAACAATTAACATTACTAAGTTTTCATTTAAAAATGGCATTTCTAAACAAAAATGATCACTGCCCACATTAGGGCTTTCACATTGTTTCTCTGCACACACTTAAATGACTAACAATGACCTAGGCATTCATCTACACCTGGCAAGAGAGGAAACAGGAAGAGGAAGTGTCCTTCTTAAACGGTTATGCCACCAGCCAATTATCTATATATATAATTCACTAAGGCAAGACACCCATGGAAAGCACGCCGGAAGGGGCGTGGATTCACTAAGCCGCCGACAAGTAAGATACCTATGGCGCATGCAGGAAGGAGCCACGCCCACCAACTTCAAGACCATTGGATACGACAACAACTTGCAGAGCCACGCCCACCAACTTGGACGCGACGACACAAAAAAAATGGCATCATTTATATTTGTCTGTCGTAGAGGCCACATGCACCTCCGAGCCATGTTGACTGTTCATAGAGGCATGTTTCTCGCGGAGGTGAATCGCCATATGCAGCATGTAAAACGGTTTGCGAGGGGTATCCCATGGGATCCTTAAAACAATCCTTCACAACTGAGGTTAAAACACAATGAAGTAAGCAGTCTTTAAAAACCGAGTTTTCTGTTACAACGCACGACCGCGTGCACAATAGCAAACTGTTTTACACGCTACATACAGCAATTCGCATCCACGACAAACATGCGTCTTCTTAGATGCTCCTGCAGAAACACGGAAGACGTGAGTCACAGGTGCATCTGGACTGTGCAAAGACGACAATGACTCAAGTGACGAGTTGGAGGTGGGCACATGAGCAGGCAGTGAACGAAATGAAATTGAACGAAAAATCAGCACCCCCATCCCTCCGTCTGGGAGGAGAAGGCGCGATGGCGATCTGCCAGTTTTCAGTCACGGACGATTGTGTGTTGGTTCGTTCCGTGCATTGTTACAATGCTGCTTTTCTTGCTGATTTATTACATTACCGATTTTTCAAATGTTAATTTTCTCCCTGTGCTTAAAAATCATTAAAAAACCGGCCTGATTATGAGGCGTATGGTACGCCGCGGGTTGGCTAGTTTATTATAAAACTGTAGCGGTTGCTCAATTACTTGCCTTTTGTGTAGGTGTGTAGCATTCAAACTGTAAAAAAAGCAATTCAGATGCATATAGGTAAGCAATACAACAAGCGCTGTGGAAAGCAACTCCTCTATATTAGCTATGCTGGAATATGTTTTTCTTTTGTGAAGGATGACCAATTAGAGAATGATACTTTGTAATGAGCACAATCCATTTAGGGAAGGGGTGTGTATAAGGGCCAGAGCAGACTACTTACTAAGGAGACTCAGGTTTTTTGATGTGCGCAGCAAGCTACTGGAAATGTTCTTTATGTCCACTGTAGCCAGTGTGTTGCTCTACACTGCAGTCTCCTGGGGAAGCAACCTAAGCACAAAAGAAGCACAATGCCTGAACAAATTTATCAATGCGAATCCTGGACACGGTGGAAGCTGTTGTGGAAAAAATGATGGTGGCGTAATTAGATGCCATTGTCAAAAATCCTCTCCATCCCCTCCAAGTGGCACTCTCTTATCAGAGCACTTTTAGCCACAGCCTCATTCCACCATGGTGTGCTAAGAAGCACCTTTGGGGGCCTTTTCTGTCCACAGCTATCAGGCAATTCAATGCTTTCACCTGATGTACCTGTTAATTGTATTTATTTATTTATTTATTTATTGATTGATTGATTGATTGATTGATTGACTGATAGCATCATCTGTCCTTGTTTTTTTATGTTTCTGCTGCTGTATGCATGTGAATTTCCCCAAAGGATTGATAGTTTTATTTAATCTAATCTAATAATCATGAACAAATCACAGCATGATTAGAGTATGATTTCAAGCAGTTTGTTGCATTCATTACAGCAAGGCTAATCTAAAACATTATGCAAGATTATTATAACATGGACAATATTAAGAATTAGCCACATTTAAGTCTCTAGTAACCTTATGAAGAAAACATCCATCCATCCATTATCCAACCCGCTATATCCTAACTACTGGGTCACGGGGGTCTGCTGGAGTCAATCCACAACACAAGGCACAAGGCTGGAAACAAACCCTGGGCAGGGCGCCAGCCCACCGCAGAGCATGCACACACACACACACACACACCAAGCACACACTAGCGACAATTTAGAAATGCCAATGTACCTAACCTGCATGTCTTTGGACTGTGGGAGGAAACCGGAGTACCCGGAGGAAACATGAAGAAAACACTTTGAGAAAAAAAAATAAAAATAGCAAATTATACTTATTTACAAGTCATGCTACACCCAATCTGTTTGTTCTCACTCAAATGAGCAGATGGTCTTGATTATTAAAAAGACTGGACTTCTCCTTGGCACTTAAAGGAATATACCACTCAAACTTTTTCATAAGTTATGTCCAAAACACAAATACTTTTATTAAAGTACTGCTAAATAAACAACTTCTGGAAACACTCTAATGACTGAAAATGAAACATGCTGAAATGCAACCAAACATTTTCATTTGGCTAACATTGTCAGCTTGTGTCATGTGTCAACTTTGCAAAGACCACTGAGAGACAAATGCAACTAAAGACTGAAATATAAAGAAAAGTGAGTAGAAAACATCATCGGGAAGAGAATATGTCCTGGACATGTGCATATTTAAGATGCTTCAAGAAGCAGAAAGTCACTTCACCCGTGCAGTTTCGCAGCCTGCTGCTGAATAACCATGAATTGTTCCAGTTGTGGATAAAAAGATAAATGGAACAACAGAAGGCGAGTCTGTACTTCAAACACTCCTTCATGTTTGAGCATATTCTGTTTAAGTAGAGAAGAACATTTTCCAGAAGTAACTTATTTAAAAATATTTTATTAAAAATACTTGTGTTTGGGACATTGTGAGCATACAGTATGACTGGATGACTTGACATTTGAATTAGGGAAAAATTAGTAAAGTTATACTTTTTAAAGGATGTTTTATACTGTTTGCTGTTGTCCAGTGTGTGCCACCATAGATGTAGATCCTATCAGCAGCTTTATGTTTTGTATGAAACATGAAATGAAAGCCTTTTCTCAGCTACCTCTACAAGCTACATAGGGTAAGTAACTTATAAAAAAAAAAAAATAC
Source organism: Polypterus bichir lapradei (assembly GCA_026402145.1). Lineage (NCBI taxonomy): Eukaryota > Metazoa > Chordata > Cladistia > Polypteriformes > Polypteridae > Polypterus > Polypterus bichir. The sequence continues at coordinate 5,016,545 of JANRMT010062809.1, forward strand.
TATTTTTGGGTGGAGTATTCCATTACGGTCCACCAGACACTTAACTATACTGTTATCTTTTGGAGTCTTTTGGTCTTTATAATTTTAGAAAAAAAAATGTGCACAAAAGTCTACAACTAATTTATTTGTATGTTTACACCATTTAGCTTGCTAAGTTTTGCTCCATTTGTCAGAAATGCTACCTGTATTAACTTCATGTTATGCTTTATCTATGGTTACTAATTACAGTATGTGCTAAATTTTCATCATATCATTGCTTATAACCTTACAAAATCAAGCGTAAAAAAAGACATGACTTTTCATTTAATTTTTGGAAGTGAGACCTAACCTCAATCAGATGTTAGCTACATTACAGTCATGTTCGTATTAAGCAATTGAAATTCTTATCCACTGCCCTGAGGTGTTTTAGAGCAGCTCTTTGTTTATTCTTGTGGGAAAATATAATTATTGAGAGCAGCTGTGTCACTAGTGATAATTTTTTCTTAAGAAATGTAAAAATCAGATAAGGTTTACTTAAGCAAATTTGTAGGAAATGTAAAGAGATATTTATACATTTATAATGCATTAATGCAATGCCTCTGCAGTGGGCTGGCACCCTGCCCGGGGTTTGTTCCTGCCTTGTGCCCTGTGCTGGCTGGGATTGGCTCCAGCAGACCCCTGTGACCCTGTGTTAGGATATAGCAAGTTGGACAATGACTGACTAACATGACTGACATTTATAACATACTAGCCATGTGTACCCAACTACGTTGCACATGTTAAAGTTGTCTGTGAAGGGCTCCCTGTTTAAACGCGGCTGCCAGTCGTGAACTGGGCCATTCATCGCACAGCATTATGATTTTTTATAAGGGAAACAAAATTACAAAAGAAAACCCTTGGATATTGATTCGATAGGAACGGCCTACTCGGAATCACTGTCCGAATCGTAATTATGTGGTGGTGTAGGAGCATTTCTGCTTCTGTCTGTTAACAGCCCGTCTCGTTTTCACAACGCTGTCGTTTCCTCTCACGATCTCTTCTCAACCTTTCTCCAATCTCACAGGTTGCTTTGTGGCAATCCAAAGAGTAAGGCAATATACACAGGGCAATGGTTATAAAAGGGGGACACATAGGTATCCAGGCTCTTTAAAGCATAAATAGGAATCACTTCACTGACAAGTGAGCAAGCCACGGTACAACTGTGAGATGCGCAGCACTCGCCGGCTACAACGTAACAATAATAATTTCTGGAACGTGCTGTTACGTTGTCATTCATCTTACCCACTGTCTTTCTTTCATTCATATGTTACGTAGGCGCGTACCTTTTATCTTCGGCAATCTCATTCTCTAACCAGGCCTCAGGAGCTAATCAGCGTAACACTGTCCACCACCCTTTTCGTTATTCTGGCACATTGTTGACATCCGTGAGTAACAACAACGTACTAAACTGGAAAGTGGTCTATGCATGCGTGGAATTCGCGGACAAACAAAGATCAAGATCTAAATGAAGATCTCTTTAGTTAATTTAAAGCACAACAATTTGTTTAGTTTCAATGTCTGTGTTTTGAGGTGTGACTAGAGTACTACAGTCTTCAGTAGTATAAGCCTGGAGGAGATTCTTAATGCAATGCCTATGTTTTAGCTGTCTCTCTACTGCCATCTAGTGCTTCTTCTTCTAATTCATTCACGGACAAACAAAGATCAAGATCCAAATGAAGATTATATATAGAGATTATGGATTGGTTCTGGCAAAATATTCCCTTTCTGGCTTTCAGCTCCTCTTATGACTTCTTATCCTGAACTTATTTATTAGTTAAAAATATCCAAGTTGCAACATTGGCTTGTTCTTTTAACCAAGATCCATCATCCAATTCCATTCCTAACTGAAAGTTGCTACTGCCTAGCACAGTCAGTACAAATACCACAAGACATGACAACAAACCTGGAATGGAGATAAAAAGAAAATGGAAGAGAAAGTGGTCCCCATTGAATTTGTACCCTGAACCATCCAAAATATTACAAACAGAAGTGATGCCTTATTGTTCCCAGATAGGATTACCTCCAATGCAGAGGCTGAGATTATTAAAGATAGAGGCCTGGGTACTAGGATTAATGGAGAGACCTACACAATTTTCCACACTCTTAAAAAATAAGGGTTCTAAAATGGCACTTTAGTGGGTTGTGTGGCTCCTTTTAAAACTTCTATTTGACAAAGAACCTTTTCATTCTGGGAAAACAGACATCTTTAATGTATAGAAAGCTAAATTACAGTAACGATTTGGATCACAAAAACCAGGTTACTCAGCAGGATTAGTTAAAGAAAATCTGAATTTAGCCAACATTACTGTTGTCCTGCTGAGAAACACACAGGTGATTTATTTATTTAATAAAAATAAATTTAGCTACCAAATCCTAACAAGACAAGAATCAAAGTAAAAAAACAGGCAAGTGATCAAACCAAAAGAAACTTGCATGAAAATATTTCTTTTTGAGTAATTTTTTTTTTATTTAGGAAGTTTGTATCGGCAGATCACATAATGAAAGGAATTCCCAGGTGACCTTTAATTTTGTCATGCAAATTACTCATTGGTCATGACCCTAGAAACTACACCCCTAGCAATGTGGAAAGTGGTGCCAACAATGGCTATCACAACATGCCAAATGAATTCACGCAAAATCTAATGTATGCAACAAGAGTCCTTTTAAAATCACAAACTCATTGATATTCCATAAATCTCTTAATTAATCTAATCATAGTGATTTATAAAACCTGTTGCATCAATAAAAAAATGGAACTTTCCTGTGGATGGTTCTTTTGGAAAGCAAAAATGGTTCCCCCAAGACTTCCCTCTGAAGATCTACTGTGGCAACTTTAAGAGTGCACCTTATTCAAAGCTATGAGTACATATGAGATTGGGAATCTAACCTAAAGAATAGCCATTTTAAACTCACAGAAGTAAAGGAAAGAAATAAAAGAGATAGACCTGGTTAGACTCACTTGAGAGCCTGGATAGGATGGCTACCAGGCAGTTTCAGCCAACACTGAAAATTTCTCAAAGTAAGTACCCAGTAGTATAATTCAAGATTAGTGTAGGGCCGCCACTGCTGTTTTTCCAAATTACATTTAGATCTAAATTTCATTCCTTTAATGAAAATCGAACATCTGTCAGTTTGAAGGAAGCAGAGACAGTGTCATTTAATAAACGCCTCATGGCGTGACTATTTGTGCTCTCTTTTGTACAAAAAGATTTTCTTTTTGTTTTAATGTAAACTTATAAAAATTTATCATCTCTTTACAATTTTTTTTTTTTTTCAGTAAAGCTGCAACTTCAGGCAGAGTCGATTGGAGTGATAACAATCAAAGGAGTCTGCGCCAACCGCTATTTGGCAATGAATGAAGATGGACGGCTCTTTGGATCTGTAAGTAATAATCTCCTATTTGGTTTAAGCTATTGTTATTACATAAAATGATCTGTAACTCCTAATATATATGTGTACAAAATGTGAATTTTGATTTTAAAGTGTAAACTTAATAAACTTTAGCTTAATGTCAGATATTAAAGTGTAAAATTATCTGAATAATCTTTATCTTAATGTAGCTTAATTGTCTACCACAGCTCCCAGGTACACTTTGTCTTTGTGACATTGTGCATTTAACACAAATTAATTAAAACATAAGCAAGCATTCTCAAATCCGTCTAAACCAATTCAGGGTCACTGGGGTCTGGACCCTATCCCAGCATTGTGACTACTTCTTTAAAGAAAGGAAAATGTTAAAGAGAATTCACTTTAAAAAGACAAAGGTCTTAAAATATACTTAAAATGTACTAAACTATTTAGTAGGCATTATTTCTATTTAAATTTTAATTGCTCAGCATTGTTTGTTTAAGTTAGTTGTTTTCATTCATGGAGTTTAAAAAAGACATAATGAGTAAAATTCATCATTTGTTACTACTGGCTAAATTAAATCTGTTTGGGTTAATTCAAAGAATGTCCTGGAAGGCCATGTCCTATTATTTACTCACAAAAAAACTGCATGAAATAATATTAACCAAAGAATAAAACAGCATTCCCCAGTCCACTAGAGCCATGAAAGTCTTTGAAGTATCCAGACAAATGTGTAATTCCTTTTCTACTGCGAAAACATCCAGCCCTGGAATTGTAGGTCATCGTCTGTTTTTAGAATGTTTAATTTTATTTCTCCTGTGGATACACACGCAAAGTTGTTCATTCAAAAAGTATTGTCAGTGAACTGCCCAGTTTTTTGGAGCTCTTTTATCAAAACAGCTGCTTAGTAACAACATTAATGGAAATGTTGATGCATTGTGATGTCACTTTAGAGGCCTGAAGGGTGTTGATTACAAAATATATTTTAATTTAATGATTTCATTGTCTCATCGTTCGGAACCGCCCACAACAAAGTATTCATTGTAATGGCATGGTGATCTCTGTTTTATTTTATTCAGAACTACTACAATTCATAAGAATTTCTATTTAGAATATACAGTATAAGGGTGTCAGCAACATACCTTTTAGTTTAATCATGCACATAATGGAAACTTGTAGCCCAAGACGGACATGACTCTCTGCTGTACTCACCAAAATGACAACTCTCTTCACTACACATTTTTGTCTTGAATTTACAGTAACTTACGATGTTTGGACATAAAGGAATATTTTTAGAATTTTTATTACTTGTCAGTCAACCCTGCAGAACCAACCAAAATGCTCCATATTGCAGAAAAATGCAGAGCTGTTTTAAAGGAATATTCCACTCAAAAGTAATTTTTTTTTTATATTGGTTGCTAATCTCATGTTGTTTATAGTGACAGAGAAAATCTTACATCATTTTGTTTGTTGCGACTTTTAATTTCATGTTTTCATGGAGCATGGAGATAAAGTTAATGGAAGTCAACTGTGAATAACAGTAAACAATCTGTGTGGGGGGAAATTCTAGTTACTCATGTCGTACGATTCACATAATCCAGGTCTCAGGTATCTAGTTGTACATTCAAATCATCCCAGACACATGTATTTAGTTGAAATGTTATTAAATAAGGGCAGCACGGTAGCGCTGCTGCCTCGCAGTAAGGAGACCTGGGTTCACTTCCCGGGTCCTCCCTACGTGGACTTTGCATGTTCTCCTTGTGTTTGCGTGGGTTTCCTCCCACAGTCCAAAGACAAACAGGTTAGGTGCATTGGCGATCCTAAATTGTCCCTAGTGTGTGAATGGTGTGTGTGCACACCCTGTGGTGGGCTGGCGCCTTGCCTGGGGTTTGTTTCCTGCCTTGTGCCCTGGGAATGGCTCCAGCAGACCCCTGTGACCCTGTAGTTAGGATATAGCAGGTTGGATAATAGATGGATGGATATTATTAAATAAACCAGGTCCAGAAAATCCTCTCAAAAGTAAATGCAGAACATGTTTAAACAAGAACATATTTTTAATTAATTGAATATTCTGTGCCGACTTCACCACCTTCTACAGTGATAGTTGAACAGAGTCCACACCAGTGTGTTATGCAGCCAGTAAGGTCAGACTCCATTGTTTACCTGTAGAAGTTGTTGAGCATACAAAGACACACTTAAGGTTTTCTCAAGCATCTGAAAAATTAAAGGTGTTGATGAGCCTTCTTCACAATAGCCAACCTTTGATGGTCTCACTTCAAGTCAAAAAATTTAAACTGAGGGGTGTGCCACTACTTACGGAAGCGTATTATCGCTACTGAAAAAAAAAGTCATGTTATTTTGCAAATGTATTGCCTGGTGTGGGTGGTACCATCATGCACTGCAACGGCTAGTTAGGAATCCATTCAGAAGTTTCCATACACTTAGGGTGGATTCTTTAAAACTCACTTTATAACCCATTCACAGATATTATACTAACAAACTATAAATTTGGCACATTGTTGAAGACATCTACTTTATATAGGGCAAAAGTAATTTTTTCCAACAATGTTTACAGACAAAGTATTTCACTTTTTATTGACTACTAGACATTAAGCCCGTTACAATAACGGGCATTAGAACAGTAGTGCATAAACATTAGTAGGAACAGTCTATATTAAATGGCAAGGGATCTTGTATGTGGCTGTAATATGTGTCACTGTATTGTGTGCCTTTAATTTTCTCTCTCAGTAATACTGGTTTGTATTTCCGTAAAATGACTGTAATTTTGTCTGACAGTAATACAGTGGAACCTCGGTTCACGATCATAATTCGTTCCAAAACTCTGGTTGTAACCCGATTTGGTTGTGAACCGAAGTAATTTCCCCCCATAGGATTGTATGTAAATACAATTAATCCGTTCCAGACTGTATGAACTGTATGTAAATACAGTAATCCCTCCTCGATTGCGGGGGTTGCGTTCCAGACCCCCCCGCGATAGGTGAAAATCCGCGAAGTAGAAACCATATGTTTGTATGGTTATTTTTATATATTTTAAGCCCTTATAAACTCTCCCGCACTGTTTAAAAATATTCCCCGCAGAGTTATACAGCATAATCCCTTTGTATTCTCTTAGATATTAGGTAAGATTAATTGAAATTATGTATATGAACACACTGTTTATATACAGTAAAACCTAAATATTATTTTAAAGATATTGAGAGTCTCCGATATCACATATGTTACAGCCATTACGATAGACAGGTCACCAGCAATAAATACGTACAATGCAAGAAAAATAGTATACAGTAAATGTGTGTACAGTGACACTAAACGTACGTACATGTACTAAGCACTGTAAGAAGAAAATTAATTATGGTTACTCACCAACAATGACACGATGACTTGTCCGATAACAATGAGTTTAATTTTACTGCACAACAAAGGAGAGCGTTACAGCCCTTGTAAAGGAGCCACTTCAGGCGATTGTGTAGCACTGCCGTTGTTCTTCTTCTGGCAGTCTTCAATCCAAATCCCTAAAGCAGATTCCATCCAGACTACTGCCTTATTACATCCACTTACAACTCGTTTTGCACTCTGCTTAAAAGGACACTGCAGCCGTAGATCTTATATTCCTTTCCTACTTTTTAAATAAAAAGAATCGTAGCCTTCAACAAATCCAAAACGTTTACCTTTTCGGCAGTCATTAACATCTTCTTCTTGCGCTTGGGCACGGCCCCTGAAGCAGTAGCAGATTGTTTTGGAGCCATAATGAAGGGCTTGACTATGCACAAAGATAAACACTAAAGAGCACAACTCTTTACAAAGCGAAACACGTTGATACTGAATGAGCGAGACGAGACTTCCTGGTTAACACTGCATTCAGCACGCAGGAGCTCAACTGCGTGCTCTGATTGGTTAGCTTCTCAGTCAGGAGAACTTAACTGCGTGCTCTGATTGGTTAGCTTCTCAGCCATCCGCCAATAGCGTCCCTTGTATGAAATCAACTGGGCAAACCAACTGAGGAAGCATATACAGGAAGTAAAAAGACACATTGTCCGCAGAACCCGCGAAGCAGCGAAAAATCCGCGTTATATATTTAGTTATGCTTTCATATAGAATCCGCGATACAGTGAAGCCGCGAAAGTCGAAGCGCGATATAGCGAGGGATTACTGTATATATTTTTTTAAGTTTTTAAGCACAAATATAGTTAATTACACCATTGAATGCACAGCGTAATAGTAAACTAAATGTAAAAAAATTGAATAACACTAAGAAAAGCTTGAACAACAGAGAAAACTAACACTGCAAGAGTTTGCGCTAAAGCCTTACGACCCGCTCGCTAAAAACACTTTTTTTTTTAATGAGTTTTAAGCATAGGGAAAAAAAAGAACATTTGAAAAATCCGTAATTTAATAAACAACCAAGAAAAGTAACATTGCCACAATGCACGCGCGCACCTGTGTGTGTGTGTGTGTGTGTGTGTGTGTGTGTGTGTGTGTGTGTCTCTCTCGCGGGCTTGGGTGTGTGTGTGTATATCTCTCGCGTCTGTGTCTCTCTTAAGCGCGCACCTCTGTGTCTGTCTGTGTGTGTGTGTGTGTGTGTGTGTGTGTGTGTGTGTCTCTCTCGTGCCTGTGTGTGTCTGTCTCGCACGCGCCTCTGTGTCTGTCTGTCTGTCTGTCTGTCTGCGTGTGTGTGTGTGTGTGTGTGTGTCTCTCTCGCGCCTGTGTGTGTCTGTCTCACGCGCACCTCTGTGTGTGTGTGTGTGTGTGTGTCTGTCTGTCTGTCATGCGCGTGCGCCTGTGTGTGCGTGTCTGTCTCTCACGCGCGCGCCTGTGTGTGTCTCTCTCGCGCCTGTATGTGTCTGTGTGTCTGTCGCGCACGCACCTGTGTGTGTGTGTGTGTGTGTGTGTGTGTGTCTGTCTCATGCGCACCTATGTGTGTGTGTGTGTGTGTGTGTCTGTCTGTCTCGCGCGCGCCTGTGTGTGTGTCTGTCTCGCGTGCGCACGCACCTGTGTGTGTCTCTCTCTCTCTCTGCACACACAGGGAATGCACAGGAAGAGACTGAACACTTGCCATGTGGCCTCGCGCAGGCGCACTTCACCAGAAGACACACACACACAGACACCTGGACGCACACAGGGGTTTTATTAAAGAGGATATCACAATTCCAGTGAATCACAAATGTATATACACTTTGTTAATACTTTGTAGCATTGCCTTTAAATTGTTTGAGCCAAATGTTTTGGGTCACTTTCCACAAGCTTCTTACAATAAGTTGCTGAAATTTTGGCCCATTCCTCCTGACAGAACTGGTGTAACTGGGACAAGTTTGGAGGCCTCCTTGCTAACACATGCTTTGTCAGTTCTGCCCACAAATTTTCAGACTGAGGTCAGGGCTTTGTGATGGCCACTCCAATAGCATGACCTTGTTGTCCTTAAGCCATTTTGTCACAACATTGGAGGTATGCTTGGGGTCTTTGTCCATTTGGGAGACATATTTGCAACTGAGCTTTAACTTCCTTGCTAACCCACTTGAGCTGTTGCTGCAGTATATGTACATAATGTTCTTACCTCATGATGCTATCTATTTTGTGAAGTGTACCAGACCCTCCTGCAGCAAAGCACACCCACAACACTGCTTGATGGTTGGGATGGTGGTGTTTGGCTTGTAAGCATCACCCTTTTTCCTCCAAACATAAAGATAGTCCTTATGGCCAAACAGTTTGATCATGGATTCATCAGACCAGAGGACATTTCTCCAGAAACTAAGATCTTTGTCCCCATTTGCATTGCCAACTGCAGTCTAGCTTTTTTTTTGGCTTCTTTGGAGGAGTGGCTTATTCTTTGCTGAGCAGCCTTTCAGGTTATGTTGATATAGGACTCTAACTGTGGATATTGATACTTGTCTACCTGAGTCCTCCAGTATTTTCACAAGGTCCTTTGCTGCCATTCTGGGATTCATTTGCACTTTTCCTGCCAAAGTACATTCCTCTCTTGGAGACAGAATGTGTCTCCTTCCTGAGCGGTAAAGCTGTGTGGTTCCATTGTGTTTATACTTGCGTATTATCGTTCGTAGATTAACATGGAGCATTCAGGCGTTCCCAAGGATGAACAATTTTTTTCTGAGATCTTGGCTGATTTCTTTTGATTTTCCCATTATGTCAAGCAAACAGGCATTGAGTTTAATGGTAGGCCTTAACATATAGTCACCTGTTCACTCCAATCAAGCTAATTGGCTAGAAGCTAATTGCCTAAAGGTTTACATCATTTTCTGGAATTTTCCAAGCTATTCTGGGTGGTTCGTCATGTGGTGGGTGCAGCAACACACTGTAATAAGCACATGATCCCAACTTTTCTATCTCTTTAAAGGCACAACTGACCAAGTGTATGTAAACTTGTGACCACCTGGAATTATGATATAGTCATTAAAAGGTGAAATACCCTGACTGTGAACATTGTTGGAAAAAATTACTATTGCCCTGCACAAAGTACATATCTTAAATGATATGCCAAATTTATAGTTTGTTAGTATAAAATCTGTGGAGGGGTTATAAAGTGAGCTTGAATGAATTCACCCTAAGTGTATTAAACTTCTGTCTTCAACTGCATATCTACAGATGTGCACACATGCAATCAAGTGACAAGAAAGGAACAAAAGTCATAGGTATACATGTAATCCTGCATTTGCTGATGGGTAAATTTAATTCAGACAGTTAGGGTCACATGGAGCCACTATTTATCAGAGCAGAACTGAGTGTAAGGCAAGAAGCAACCTGCTGCCGGTAAAACCAGGCATACGTATGGAGGAAGCAATGAAAGAAGCAGGACCTTGCAATCAAGGGACAGTAAGTGAACAAAAGTTACACACATGCATTTAATTCTAATCAGAGTAAATTTTAGTATAGATGTTTTTGTACAGACTAAGTGTCAGTGCAGATTGTTAGGATTTGAAGAGATCAGGGTCTAGCGTTTTTTGAGGGTATGTTTATTTGGATTACCTAGATAATATGGGGGAGGGGTGGATTTTGTTGCGTGGCAAGGGGCTTCCTCCTTGACTTTGCACAATCGTTTATCCAGTAATTACATTCAAAGAGTTTCCCCCTTTGCCATTAGTGCTATGATTAGGATCTGAATCAAACAGGATAGATAAAAAGGACAGTGACTTCATGATTTTATTCTTGTATGTTCCTGACAAAAATAAAAAGCTCAGGGCCTTGGCACAAGAGATCAGGATACATTAAAATAAGATTAAACCCACTGATGAACAACCCCCGATAATAGCATTCCTGACTCACGAGACCAGGGTCTGCATGGGGTTTGCACGTTTTTTCCTCTGCATGTCAGTTAATTGTGAACTACGTGCAGGCTTAAACTGTCTCTACACAAGTGCCTGATGTTACTGGCAGCAGTAAGCAAGATCTTTGAATCCTGGAAATGTGTCAGGAATAGTTCTCAATTAACCTAAAACAAAAGTTTAGTGTTTCCTGTTGTGTGAAGTAAACAAAATCCACCCCTTTTTTTCTATTTCTATCCCTAACCCGAACCACTGAACAATTAAAATATAAATACTAGCTGCAGTGCCACCAGATCACACAAACAAGTAGACTAAAATGAAACAGATAATTTATTTAGAGGTTTCTGTTATTGGATTGCACACAGCCCACCCTCCTGTTTGGCTGTGAGATTGTGCCTTGCAAAAGAAAGGCATGACACCATGATTGCTTCTTGCCATGTAGAATCAGGAATGCTAGCTCTGTACTACCACTCTGTCTACTAAACATCTGTACAAAACTGACTACATTTTAATCTGATTAAAACATAATTAATTTCTACAACCTTTTTCAATTATTGTCCCTTGATTGCGTTTTCTTCACCCCTCCCTCCAAGTGCATGCCCGATGTTACCAGCAACAGCCGGATGCTTCTTGTGTTAAACTGAGTGCTTCTGAAATGATTGCTGGCTACATAGTCACCCTAAACTGTGCGATTAAATTTACTCATCAGCACATTTAGGATTACATGTATACCTTCTTGCCACTTGATTGCACATGTGCACATCCTTAACATATCCCTCAGTAGCCATTACAGAACGTGTGGACCATGCTTGTGCACGATGATACTGACCACGCCAGACAATATCTTTTCTGTAATAATGCAATAAGTGTAAGAAATAATGTAAAATTATTACAAAATAACGCGGTTCTTTTATAAAATAATGCAATTTTTTTAGGGTTGCAGGAATAAGTTTCGGTAACTAATAGCATAAGGGTTGCAGTCTTGTAACAGAGCAAAATCACTGATTTGGATTATTAAGTCAAGTACTTATGGGTAGTGCAATCACATAAGTCACTAAATTAAAGAATGGATATTTATGAAAGAAACAATGTTGCACTTTGAAAAGGGCTCTCTTTTCAATCAAGTATTAAAGACTTGAACACCTTCGCAGTGTAACAGGAAACATAAATTAGCAATAATGTGGTTTTCCATGTTCAAATGTTTAGAAGTAGTTGGATCCAACCTTCTGGTTTTGATTGCACACTTGTGGTTTATATAAAAAAAAACATTTTGGTCACTGAGGGTTTTACCTACATAACATTTAATGTTGTCATAAATCTGTCACTCTCCAATGTAAAGATTGTAAAAGGAAAAGAAGAAATAAAATTGAGCAATCTCACTTAAGAGATATCTGATGCAACTTTTTTTTTAATATTCTCATTATAGTAGGCAAAATTAAAAAAAAATTCTTATGAATCAATTTAAAGAAAAACCCTGTACTCTACAGACGTGTGATTCATGGCAGAATGTGTAATTTTAAAGATTTATTTAAGTTTCATTTCACATAGAACCTTTTTACGGTGAACATCATCACAGTATAATTTTCAAGTACACACACACATATATATATATATATATATATATATATATATATATATATATATATATATAAATATACACACATATATATATATATATACATACATACATACATATAGATACATCCATCCATTATCCAACCCATTATATCCTAACTACAGGGTCACGGGGGTCTGCTGGAGCCAATCCCAGCCAACACAGGGTGCAAGGCAGGAAACAGACCCAGGGCAGGGCTCCAGCCCACCGCAGATATATATACATACATACACATATTTTTATATATATACAGTATATACACACACACACACACACACACAAAGCACTCACACATACATACACTATATAAAAATTTATATTATGCTTTCCCACTGTCTATTAAGAGACATGGGGAATCCAATATCTTTTTGACCTGCAACCTGCAGAATTAATTTTTTTTTTATTATGGTACTTACTAAAATAAAGTATTTAAATAGTAACCTAAACAGATACCATTGAGAAGGGTATTGTTTCCTGATTACGTTTTAAGCCATTCGCATTATTTTAATGAGAGATCCACATACTATACAGGTATCCATAACAATCAGCCTTCAAGAGGCACAGGAAAGTTCCACTAACAACTTCCAGAATCTGTCTGGAGGCAGCTATATTATGTAAATAGGTACTTTAATACACAACAGACTCCTTATTGAGAGCAAAACAGTTCTGTGAACTTGGTTGCCCATAGCAACTGAAATGTGTGCCAGATGCTGGGGTTTATGTCAATAAAGCTCTCCCCCATATGTGTCTCTGACCTTCAGATTCTTCGCAGTATTCAACAGAAATGCAACAATGCTAATTAGGTAATTCTTGAAAAGTTTTTGATGTTTTTAATATTTAATAAAGTAAGCACATGCAGTATCTTACGGCTGAACTTTAAACATGCAGTAGTTCACCCGATGAGGTAAGTTAGCCAGTCAGGAACAAGACATTAACAAGAACTGAGAGAATCAAGACCAACAAAATTCAGACCCCTTTGGCATATCACTGTTAGGTTACCAAAAAAGGTGGCTATGCTATTAAGTTTTTCCATCTGTGTGCTTGTGAGTTTCCTGCAATGCTAATCAAAGAAAAACCACAAACGCTATCCCTATTCACTTTCATACATTAAAAGCCTACCAGGTCTAAATGTTGTTTTGTTTTATCCAGTTACTCTGGTTCTCTTTTAAAGGCTCTAAATCTGCTCCTTTTCTTCCACCATTCAGTTACTGTCTCCATCTAATGTTTTAAGGGGTATAACAATAACAGACTGACCAACAACATGAAGGAAGACATCTTCCTTATGTTGTTTGTAGTATTCAGACTGAATTCAGCTTTGCATCTTACTTTAAGTAAGCATAAGAAAGAAGAGATGAGTCATTTTTGGAAGGGTTTCAGGCAGATTCAAATATGTTGTGGTAAAGTGAGGTCTGCGGCTCATTGCCTTTTAAAATAAATAATCGGCACACTCGTGGCTTAAGGAGGGGGCATGGTAGCGTGGCTGGAGTGATTCCCGGATGCTAGGCAGTGTGGGCGTTTCCACACTTAAGTGCACAGGTGAGGAATCGTCCATGTCCGTAATTGATGCCAGGAGCTTCTAATCGCCACACCTGTGCCACATCCCCACATATAAAATGAGAAATGTGAGTGCGAGGGAGGAAGAAAAAAGGTGAGGGAAAGGAATGAGAAAAGGAACTGAGGTTAAAAGGTGGCTGAAGAGCTGTCTCGGTGAGGACTATCTGACCACCTAGAGGGGAAAGGCAGCACAAACAGGGGCTCCATGAAGGAGTGTAGGTTGTGGCACTCTAGAGGCTAATTTGCCCCACTGGACAATGGTGTGGAGTGGGGCGAGCATGGCAGATGACCTCCCTAGGGGTCTGAGGTACGACTGCGGGTGTGTGAAAGATGACGGGAGGAGCGCCAACCTCGGACAGTCTGGCTGTGCTGTAAGATGGCAGCCAAGATGGGGGTTGGGGGATGAAGTTCGTGGTTGCGGAGTCTCCGCCAGCTGCGCAAGTTATGGGTGAGCTGGGGAGACAAAGAGGGAGGTGGACTGGGAAGGCAGTGACTGCATTTTTAACCTCTGCTACTAATAGGTTTATTTATTTTGTTTTTATCCCGCACTATTCACTTGTTTTTATGGATTATTTGTGGATGTTTTGAGCACTGCACTGTGGACACTGTTTTTGTTTTGTTTTGATTCTTTTTAATAAAGGCTTGGAATACTTTTAACACCATCCCCTTGCTCCATGTGAGATTTTTCCCCATCTGTCAGCTCAGTCAGTCATAACTATCGATGGTGCTGGGTTTGAGAGGCTCCCAAAGGTGAAGAGGGAGCTTGGAGTGGACCCACATCACCTCATATGTCACATACAGGCATGGACAAATTTGTTGGTACCTTTGCAGTTCATTAAAAAAAGTGTTTTATGCCTTCTCAAAAATGATTACAGAAAATGAAAAGCAGTTTTCCCATGTATAAATGTATGCCTTTGATATGTCATCAAGTAAAGCAAAGCAAGTATGAGTTGAAATCAAGTATTGCTTATTCTACAAAGATAATTCGGAAATAGCCTGGACACATTTCCTGAAATCTCTACCAAAAGATCATCAATAATTGGATAATTATCATCAATAATTGGAGTGATTTTTCAAGCTGGCTATTTTCTTTAATTAGTAATACACATTTTTTTCCAATCGTTCAATCAGTCATTCAGCCTATTTAAGTGGAGAAAAGCAGTCTCTATGCTATTTGGTATCTTCATCATGTGTCCCACACAGGACATGGACTAGATAATGCAAAGGAGAGAGTTGTCTGGGGAGATCAGAAAGAAAATTATAGACAAGCATGTTAAAGGCAAAGGCTATAAGACCATCTCCAAGCAGCTTGATGTTCCTGTGACAACAACAGCAAACATAAATAAGAAGTTTAAGGTTCATGGCAATGTAGCCAACCTCCCTGGACACAGCTGGAAGAGGAAAACCAATTACAGATTACAGAATGCAGAGGTGGACAGTAAGAATAGAATATAAAAGCCAAGTACAACTTCCAAAGAGATATAAGTTGAACTCCAAGGTTAAGGTCCATCAGTGTCTAATCACACCAACCATCACTTTTCAGTGACAGTGGGCCCAATTTATGAAGACCCAGGAGGACTGCACTGTTGAAAGAGAAATAATAATAATAAAAAAAACAAAGAACAAGAATGGAATTTGCTAAAATGTATAATGGCAAACTACAATGTTTCTAGGAGAATGTCCTTGGAACAAATGACAGAAAACTGGAGCAATGGGCAAGTGACATCAGCTCTGTGTCCACAGTTGAAAAAATGAAGCTTTCAAAGAAAAGCACACAATACCTACAGTGAAACATGATGGGGGCTCGGTTATGTTTTGAGGCTGCTTTGCTACATCTACATGGGTTGCCTTGAGTCAGGGAGCAATGAAATCTAAAGTGTGGTGCAAAACATACTGCCCAGTGTCAGAAGGCTCTGTCTCAGTAGCAGGTCATGGATCTTACAATAGGATAATGACCTAAACAATACACCTAAAAGAAGCCAAGAATGACTAAGAACAATACAATGGACTATTCTGATATTGAAAGAAGTGAAACATGCAGTCTGGAGAAGGCATCCTTAATACATGACACAGCCAGGGCAGTTTACTCAGGAAGAGTAGGACCAAGTACTTACTGGCTGGTACAGAAGTCTCATTGAGAATGACAGGAACTGCTTGTTTGCAGTGATTACCTCTAAAGGTTGTGGAACAAAATATTAGGTTTAGGGTATCATCATTTTTGTCATTTTAATTTGTGTTATAATTTGAAATAATAAAAAAACTCTAAAGCAAAGCCTGATTTTTGTTAAATAGATTTTCAAGTTATTTCATTGACAATTGTGGATTCTTTTTTTCGTGGAGTGATAAAAACAAATTTGTCCATGTCTGTCAGTGTAATAATCATGGGAAAAGAACAAAACAGAGCAGACTAAGATATGCTCAGGAGATCAAATATCGTAAGAAAACAAGTTTAACAAAAATAATAAGGTGAAAATTATTGTTGAGAGACAAGGACTACAAAATTCAAAGCATGAAAAAACTAAGACAAGCCGGAGAGATAAAAGAACAATTCTGAAAAGTAAGAGATGCCTGGTTCTAATAAACCTGTTTAAAATACCATAACAATCGCGGCAGAAAATGTCAGGATCAACAGTGCCTGAGGTTTTTTGTTAATTGCACAGGAAATTGTCATTCCTGTAAGGTTGCAGCTAATAATTTTCTTTGGCGTCTGTTACAACTCATGCCTTAAAGCACGCAGATCCTGTCGTATCTAATTCCTGATGGCATCTAAATAAATAGGATTACTTGTCATAGGCAGGCTGTCAAGAATTCTGTGATTGTGAGATGCAGAATTCTACTGTACTTTGCATTATTTTAAAAGAGGTTCTGTTTTGTATTGGGGTTTCTGCTAATGCCTTAATTTGAATGTTTGATTATTTGTTTGTCTGTGGTGCCATTACTTTTCATTGCTCATCAGAGGTATCTTGGGCAGGAGCTTAATTCTAGTTTTTCTACGGCTGGCTAAATAAACCAAGCTCTTGCAAACACTTCTGTACTTCTATATGATGTGGACAAGGTTCTTTTGTTTTGGTAGGAGTGAACAAGACCTTGCTAGAAGGGAAGACCACTGTTATCTATCTGCTTCAGTTCAATTTACAGTTTCCCTCACTTAGCTCAAAACAATTACAGTTTTGTTTGTGAATTGCAGAGTCATCCTCAATAGATGACAGAGTAGTTGTTGCTGTCAAGAAGCAGCAGATGGGGTGGTGATGCTATGCTTAGTGACCCCTAAGTGCTGCACAAAAAGGTAGGGGCAGAGTGAGAGAGCTCAATTGACATCACCAGGAAGCACTCCAGTTACAGTGCTTGAAAGCTGTCCCTGCACACCATAATACAGAAGTTCTATTACATAAAGGAGCTGCTACTGAAGGCCTTTATACTCCAGATGTTAAGAATTCGTGGCTGGCAACCAACTGCTATGAGAGCTGTGTGAATGTACTATTTGCAGCTGCCATCTTGTTAAGTACTAAGTGTGCTGGGTTTGATTTTTCCAAACACACGGTAGTAACAGACTGTAAAACAGTTTGCTTTTGACACAGAAACTGATGCAATTTATGCTGCCCAGCCTCTGTTTTGAAAGGACAAATCTATAGGAAGAGGATCAAAAATAAATCTTGATTTTAGATGCAAGCTGAAAGTCATGCAAATATTTTACAAGAACAAGCCGGAAATCATTGATATGTATATTCAAACAGTATGCATAAATGCCTGATTGATGTTAGAACTTGTTGTGTAGAACTAGTTGAGTGTTATACATTGGCTTTAATTATTATGAATAATGTATTATTTCTTCCTATTAAGTGCTATCTTAATCTTGATACAGAAAAATTAAGAAAATAAAGATAAAGGATTAATACAAAAATTAGAGATAGCTGTAAAAGTCAATGATGTAATGATGCAGGTCTTACTAAGACCTGATGCTAACAGGACCTCTTCAATTATAACAACAGTTAAGAGATGAATGCCACACAACAATACAATATTTGCCAAGTAATGAAGAGTAATCTTTGTTTTGTCAGATTATCTGTTAGCTCTACCAGCCAGGTTGAATTTGTAGAATTATCCAGTTCAACTGGACAGCTTTGCAAAATGTAGATTATAGGCCATACTTGTACTTCTTAATAGCCTGATTTTGGGTTGACTCTGACTTTCATCATAGGCTCTGCTCCTCATCCATGAATGGGATTAAGTGTGTTTAAAAGCAGATGGTTGGATAAGCCTCTGATTTCTTTTGCTGAAAAGAGATAACCTGCAATTTTTATACGTCTGTTAATGTTAGAGGCACAATAACTATCAGATTAATGTATAAAATAGGAAAAACAAATCTGCTGCAATGAAAATTAAAGTAACAGAAAAGCATTTATATATCTGCTGGGGTTTGTGCAATTTGTTCTTAATAAAACAGTGGTGAGGTTAGCTAATCCTTATGAAAAGGTGCAGATCTACCATTAGGGCATACCAGGCCCTTGACAATGAGGGGCTTTTTCATATTGCACCTGACCCTGACTAGATGAGATATTTGAGTGACTGCCAGTTGAAATCAAGAGTGGGAACAACCACGCTGCATGAAACCAGGTGTCTGCATTCTGAAATGAATTCTTAAAAGTGAGATCAACTCCGTTTTAGGGAGATCTATTCATTAAATCACCCAGGGGGCCTGTGGGTGTCTTTAATCCAGGCCTTGCTTGTATTACACAAGTAAGTCAAGAAGTGCTAGTGGGGCTCCTTCATACCCAGAGTGATATGCCTTTATAATGCTTCACTGTGAATGCTCTCTTACTATTAGCAAAATCTAAAGTTTTCTTCTTTTTGTAATTCTTTTGTGTATTTGACGGGAGGCTGTTGTTGTTCATTTGTAATATTTCTTGGGCTTTTGTAAATAGCTCATTTTTCCTCTTGGAACAAATACATCTCTCTTTCTGAATGTGGCAAACGGTTTGCCAGTGTTAGTTGGGCTGCAGCTGATGTGAAATGCATCCCTTTCGACATAAAGAAATCTATTTGCTTAGACTGTAACCTGTGCTTACATCAAGACAGACCTTATTTACACATCTAGAGAGATATAGTGAGATCAACTCACCTCCATGTAATTCAGAGAAAAACGGACATAAAACCTGATGGAAAGCTTTCAGTACTGGCCAGTCCTGTGGTGAGCAGATATTCTACTTTTGCTGGGTTGATTTCAGACTCCATGATTAGTCAAGTCAATCAAATAGGAGTATGTATTTATTTGTATGTACTACATTCTGCAAGTAAAAAACATTTGACTTTTTATTGTTTTACTTTCTAGAATTTGTAATCAGAATCTGTTATTTTTCTTTGGTTTTAGTCAAAAATATATTTCCGTTTCTGTATTTGTCTGAGAACACTCACATAATCCCAGCATGTTATAGTTTTTTTGACTCCCTGAATTAGACATTATTCTATAATGGCAAAGGTGTTGCACATGTAAATCCTTCTCCTGGCATTGTGCTACCTGTGAAGAGTTACTTGGTTTATCTGCGTCATATGAAGGCATATTTTGTAAGGTAAAGAACATATAATGCATAGAAGGGCAATGATCATTACATAAAAATGTATATGTAATTACAATACAATATGATTTATTTTTTGTATAGCGCTCCTTACTGAAGGCAGATGCAGAACTCTGTGAACAATCCTCAGTCAAAATACATGTACAGATTATCCTAGTTACTAAATACAGAACTCATTTTGAGGGTATTTCAGACTGTTTATGTTGCAGGTCTTATTATGTGTAACACTTGCAGATGCTGTTTGTGCTTGCCGCTTTAAGATCCACTGTGTTAGTAGGTCAAAGACAGCCAGTTATTTTGCCAAGTGATGAAGGGTTACAGCTGCATTGGTATGAGCCCTACAAATAGGGAATGGTATCTTTTTAGTAAGAGTTCTTATCTAAAGTGTCAAATGACGTAAGCTGATCTTAAATAGGGTAAATATACAGAAAAATTGCCAGTGCTGAATTAACACGTCACAGGGTATCTATGAAAACAATATGTACAGAGAGAGAGAGAGAGAGTAGGTTTAATGCAACATTATGAGAGTTAATTTTACATTGGAGATTTTGTGGTATGGGCTTCCCCACAAACCTAAATGAGAAACAGGCACTGATGATGATGAATGAATTCAGCCATTACATATAAGACAGAACCTTCAGTTTCTCAAACCGTACAATGTTTTAGATGAGTGCATATTACTTCCGTAACAGACAACGGCTTCAATGTTCCTGTGGATGGGCACTTTTGTAATGGTATAAATGATTCTGAAAGCCTTTTATTCAAGTTCATATTTAAATGGATTTCAAAAAATGGGAGATGCCAGCACTAATAAAAAAGAAGTGGTAACACATTTGTCTAAAACTCATTTATAGGCTTCATAGAGCCTATCATTGTTTTATTACCACTACAGCATTACTAATGATGAGTGATAATGCACAGTACAATATGTTGAAAGAAGTTTTATTATTTTACATAAAAGAAAAATGATCTAATTCAAGACACAAGAAATTTATTGGTACAGAGATTGGGTTTTTTATATTGCTTAAATTAAAGCAATACTTTGGAAGGGAAAAAATGAGGCAGATGTAAATTTAGAGAAGAGAATCATGGGTTTATTTTAATATATTGTAATAAAAGCATTTAGAATTTTTAAAAGATCTATCTATTTTTCCACTGACACCAAAAATAGACTGGAGATTTATGTCAAGATATTGACATAATGAAATGATAATATAGTCAATTTTTACTGAGCAGTCTTAAATATTTAATAAAGAAATGACCCTGAAAGACGTCAATTATGCATCTTTTGTGGTTTTGCATGAATTGTAATACATAAAGTGATGTCATCTTTTCATTGACTACAGTACTACAGTGCACTCCTTTTTTCCAAAATGTAGTTTTAAGTGTACAGGATGCATTATTTAGCTGGTTATCAACAATTTTTATTTTCAGAACCATGCCAGTAAGACACCTTCCCAGTTAAGAATTTCTCCAAACTGAGAGGCCAAAAGCTTCAAAGACACCTTTTCCAACGAAAATGTTAATTATTTAAATGTATTTTAAAGCCAAAAGTAGAAACTGAAATTATTAATTCCAAATCTAAAAAACTAAAGAAAATATCTTAGTTATTAGGAAGAAAGACTGTACAGTAAAGAAAATGCCACAAGAAAACCTAACATAAAAACTACTCAAACTGAGAAAATTACAAAGAACAAGTAACAAAAGATGCACATGGAAAAAGTAAGAAAATAATCTATGTTAATCAAAAATTGATAAAGCTACAAAACCAAAAAATGTCAACTCCTGAATCGAAACAAATTTCAAATACTGAAAGTTTTTGGTCAAATATACCAAAAGGGACAGAAAGGAAACTCAGAAGTAGGTTTCTGAAGCTGTTTATTCACTAACCCACAGGGGTCTCCAACCTTTTTCCCCTGAGAGCTAATTTTACAACATGAAAATGGCCGAGAGCTACTCATGTTTTCTAACATTCATTCTCATAGCTTATTTCAACCCAAACAAACTGAATAAGCTTGTTTTGCCTGAACATTTACAAAATGTTGGTGTCCACAACTCACATTTTGCATTAAAACATCACAAAAAATATTGAGTTCACCTGCAAGTGCATTTTGTATGTCTGAATGCATTTTCTAGTGCATCTCACACTATTGAATTAAAACATGAATGCTGTCAAAACAAAACAATGCAATTCCAAATACACAGATATTACTTATTCATTTGTCATTTTGTTACATGTCACTGTTTAACTTCACAAGACCATTCACATGTCCAGTTGCATGTGTGATGTGATTTTTAGTTAGTCAGATGACTGGCACTGCAGGGAGTCAACAACAGAGGTGTATGGTGGACTGTAGCCACTTACGTTCACTCTTATGGAGTCATTTAAATGTTCATCTGTCAGTCTTGTTCTGAACTTTCATTTCATGACAATCATGTCATAAAAGGCAGACTCAGAGAGGTATGTAGCAGACATTTTCAGAGCTGCTTGGTAAAGATTCTTATAGGTATCTGTCTCTACTAAGCTCCAGAAATGCTGAGAATACTGTTTTCAGACAGGTTTAATAATATATAATATACAAAATCCAACGTCTGCTTTTCACGAGAGAACTACTTAACGGATTTACAGTAGATCGGGTTATTTTCTATAATTTGCTTGAACAATCTGGTTGATTGTGTGACTTATCTCATTTTGCTATGTATCATAGTTCGCTTGCGGTACTGATTTATATGCGCGAATCCAAGATCCACGCAACAGGCCGGGGGGAGGGGCCCTCTTTACTCGCTTGCCAGCTTCGAGGCGTGTTACTTAACTCCGCTTAGCTAGCGAAAGAGAAAACAATTTAATTCAACTTTTTTTTATATTTAAAGTAAAGTGTTACTTAGGTCTTGATGAGTATGAGTCAGGATATTTTCTTAAGTGTATGCCACATTGAAAAGATGGATTGCAATTCAGATTGTCGATCGTGATTTTGTGTTAAAAGGATCGTGATATGATTTTTTGGAAAGATCGCCCACCCCTAATTTGACTAATTAAGGTTTCAAATTTATGTAGGATTCATTAACCCTTTGGCGAGATACTTGGAAAGGGGTTGCAAGCTGCCAGTAGCTCGCGAGAGACGTGTTGGAGACCCCTGCACTAACCCCATTTCTGCCATGTAAAACTTCTCCTCCACTCGCTTTACTGCCTTTCTCTCAGCTGAATAAATCAGAGGAGAGGAGACTGTGAGTATTATTGTGGTGTTTTGGGT
Organism: Polypterus bichir lapradei; assembly: GCA_026402145.1. Lineage (NCBI taxonomy): Eukaryota > Metazoa > Chordata > Cladistia > Polypteriformes > Polypteridae > Polypterus > Polypterus bichir. The sequence goes on from JANRMT010062809.1 coordinate 5,039,199, forward strand.
ATTGTGTGTGCTGTATAAAAGGAAAAAGGTTATTAAACGTGTGTGTTCTGGACTTTTGGCTGTCTCAGTGTCTGTCTGTGTCCAGGCATGATTCACAATATATATTACAAAATGGATATAACAAATATATTAACTTTGAAACCTTGCCACTACACGGGGTGTCACATTGACCATTATAATTAAGTTGTATGCGAATTTTGAATATATATGTGGCTTGTCATGGGTGACTATCAATAGAAGTCATAATGGATGACAAAGATAAAGAATTTATATAGCGTATGTGGTTGTGTGGTCCTCAAATAAAAGGGAATGAACGAAGCTCTCAGAGGCAGTGCAATGTGGAAGTCCAAAACAAAGTATCTTATTGGAAAAAAGAAAAAAAGTATGGAAAACACAAAGACAAAGCAATGCAAGAGTGTGACGAAACATTAAAACAGAAGCTGGAGGTGTTGAGTGTTATAATAAAGTTGGTCTTGTGTAAATAGGGTTGTATAGCACATTGCCAATAGTAGTATTCGTTAATGCTATGAGGGCGATTTAAAGTTTATTCATTGAAAGTGGAAAACTGGTCAAAATATACCAGTAGGGTTGAATATGTTGATGTCAAACTTCAAAAACTTATCTAATTACTTTTACTCACTAAAAAGTGCCATCTTTCATTGGCCTGATTCTATCACAATGTAAAAAAAGAGCATCTACATGAGCTGTAGAAGAAAATGGGGTCCACCCTGTTCTATCTTGAATTTCCTGTGCAAGTGATAATTCCGTTCAGTAAATGTGGTGGTGGGCAAAAAGAAATAGAGAAAGCAATGCAATGCAATGCCCATAAGTGGGCATGAGCAGTGAGTGGTGGAAGATCTGGTTCTACCCAACTGGACGTGTGAATGTGTTAGCCAGGATCTTAGTCTGGCCTATCGATGGGTCACAGTTTCAGCACATTTCTATATTTTCAGGCCTACATCATGTGAGGCGACGTTTTTGGCTAATGGTCTGTTGTTGGTTGGCAGTGAATTATTTCCTGTGTTTGGCTTTCTTTATGGTATTGTTATGTTTGTGTTTGTCTTTTGTGATTAAGTTCATAGTGTAGTTGATGATTGGTGTGCTCACTCTGAACATTGAGTTTCACAGGGACAGTGTGTGATTGTAGCTATCAAGACACACATTAACAGAGGTCACTATCTGGAGGGTGCTGCCACCTTGCTTGACAGTTGAAGGTGGTAAAGAGTTGGGGCAGGTAAACAAATGTATTACGCATGTGATTTATAGAGAGGATCAGCCTGCTTGTGTGATGTAGCTCTCCATCAGCAATTGTCACTACATTTCATATCCTGTTTAGGGTGTGGCTTAATGGCAAATGGGAGCAGGCATTGCATGCACCTCTCATTAAACAAAGCAATCCCAGTGACTCTTTCGAGATTATTGTCAGAGTCTGAAGTTGGTTTCTTGTACAATCTACAGCATCCTCGGTTAGCCATACTCAGTGATGTAGAACGTTGGCCTTAAATATCAGTGTTCCATGGGGGCATGCAAGTATTTTCAAAGGCTTAAATCAAGGTCAGTCTGGAACACACATGAATTTAGTGATCACATCAGTGTCAGAGCATTGGTGTGTTTGGTTGGCTGTACTATCGTGTCAGTTACCTGTGAGGTAGCACACCAGGGCGTGTGGCTGTGCATTTCCTGTGATGCATTGTGTGCTACTGTATCTCTTGCAGCTGTGCAAGGGACTTTAATCCCAATTCGTGTCAAATCAGTGGTCTGATTGGTCTTCCATACTTGTCGTGAGTAGCACAACGGCACACACAACCATGCATATCATGTAACTAGCTGAAATACCTGGCATTGCCCGGGAGGAAAATAAAGTGTTTTTTTTTTTTAATTGTTTGAGAAAAATATAATGAAAAAAAACACAACTTTAAAAATAAAAATAAATTAACAAACAATGAAGACTCAGTAATACAGTATGTTTGTATTGTTTACTGAAGTGTCTTGTTATATACAGTGTTTTTAGTTTTTCCATTTTTAGCCAATATAAAAGGTTCTTAGGACTCCCTACCCTAGAACATGCCACATAAAGTTGTCCATGTGAGAAACAGGCTGTGTCCAAATTGATTCAAGCAATTTTCAATGATTGTCCAAACATTCCGAGCATCAGCTGGATGATAACAGACACAATCTCCAATTAGTCTCTTCCAATTGAAATTCTTTTACAATCAATTAAAGTTAAATATTTTAGCTATTTAAATAAATATTATAAGTTAAATATCATAGCTATATTTGGTCTATACTTTTCCTTCGATTTTGATAAGTTAATTAAATTAGTTTTTAATGAACGTATTTAAAAAAATCCTATTTCTTTTTTATGAAAAAATTGTAACACCAACACGCTAGCTATGATGTTGCGAAACAAATGGCATTTAGTTCATTAATGAATAAACAAAAATTGCAAAGAGAGCCACTGAATCCATAAAATAAATATAGGATGTTTATGGTAGATAAAAATAAAATTGCTTACTTATCCTATATGTAATATAATAGATAGCCTACTTTAATCACAATATAATCGCGGAATACGTTCAAAGTAGTGTAAAAAGGATAGGAAAAGCGAAGTGAACAGATTCATTTTTGTTTTGTGGTGTAGTAATAAGTTTTTACATGTAGAATTTTTGATGACGTAAAAAATTAAATTAATGTTATTACTAGGCTGATTTAATTGTATTGCCACTACAACACTGTTACAATAAGAATAATGCAAGATGAAAATATAATTAACAAAAACAAACATTAACGACAAACAAATAATACTACAGATTTTTCATGATAAAACTGTTGGTTGCTTTTACGGAGCACACCAGAAACATTCCGAGTGTCAACTGGATGATAACATACATACAGACCGCAATATTGTTACAGTCTGCTTTATATATATGGTAGCTTGAGTCACAAAGACAGAATGTGTCCCAAAAATAGTTGGGATGCCAACCTGGCCAACTCTATTAAATTTCAAAAGCAACAGGAGTGTGGAGGTGGTCAAACATAAAGAATGCTGGCAGTCACCTACAGTTCGTCATCTGGTGGTCATTCCAAGTGTCAACTGGATGATAACATGCATACAAGACCACAAGATCAATCCCCACCCTTCCCAGAAGGTGGTGGGTTAGGGTTGATCTCACCCTACAGTATTTTAGTTGACCAATGAGAAACATATGTACCACGTTTCATGAAAATCGCTCCTGCCTTTTGGAAGTGATGCTGGAACATACATACATACACACAGACATACATTGACTTTTACAGTGGGATGCAAAAGTTTGGGCAACCTTGTTAATAGTCATTATT
>JANRMT010062809.1:5042937-5098284 GCA_026402145.1 Polypterus bichir lapradei
AATGACTATTAACAAGGTTGCCCAAACTTTTGCATCCCACTGTATATATACAGATGTCAGGTGCGCCACTGTATCTGTGCCAGCTGTAACAGGTACTTGTAGCCCAATTTTGGTCTTGCTGTTCTATGATCACAAAAACCATGGGTCATATATCACATGTGTTAGGGCACAGGCTGTCGAATGGGATCAAAATCAACCTTCAAAGGACAGGGTTACTGGAGTTTTTGTGTGACAGACAGAAAATCCTTACAATTTTACATATATATAGATTGTACAACAATTTATTACTTACCTTTTGTAAGATTTTAATACTAAAATAACACTTTAATAAATAACATAACATGTAATTAAACTACAGTAACTGTTGGACTTGTAATCTAATAGCACTGTTAAAGATATTGCAATGACCATATCTTTACTTGATCAGTCTCTAAACTGTGCTTAGAAATTCTGTTTGAAAGTAAGACACAAAATCGCCACATCTGCATCAAAAAAGGATAGGCTAATGGGGAATGCTGTGAATGGTTAGCTTAAGCTTTCTAAAGTGTTGATTTTATTTTCATGTCATCTAACCTGCATATCAAGTTCAGGGTCGTGAGGGTTGAAGTGTGTCCTAGCAGCATTGTGCACAAAGTGGGAACCAACAATGGATGAGGCATTAATATATTAATGGTTATTTGGTGTATACAGTATGTAATAGTTCTTTGTGGAAAATCCTCTGAAAAAATCTTAGGAGTAGCAAATTTTCAAAGAGTTTAGGTTCAGGAACCGTTTTGATATTGACCCTACATTCATCCTTGACTTTCATTATTGCTTTCTGCTTTTCAACTAAGAAGCTTCAGTTTTATTTTGATACTTTGGATAGGACATTCTTGCTCCCTTGACTACTCTTTTTACCTGCTCCATTATGTGATCATCTCCTGCTCATTTCCTTGGGTTCACAATATTTCCAGTACTTTCCTACCTTGCCCTTAATATAATTAAAAATTTGGATGCAAACAGTTGCAGAGAGGGCATTTCCAGACATAATTCTTCTTCCTTTTGAACTCACCTGAACAAGGACTGGCAGTATACAGTATATATAATCCAGTCTTGTATCATTGTGAAGAAATGAGATGAACTCCTTGACCTATGAAGATCAAAAGTGTTTTCATCCACCGAGGGATAATGCATAGTGCAATTGAGGCCACTTGACCTCCAAAACAGTGCTCCGTAAATAAAGAAAACTAAGACATTACTGAAAATCAACTTTTCAATGAAGTCAAAATGTAAAATAATGTCAGTAATTGCTGCTTCATGATTAAAACACCAAAATAGGGAAAATATAAATAATGCAAATGCTGGTACTACAAAATGAACATATAACACTGACATTAGTCTTAACAAATTCATAGAAGACGTTCATGTCACACATTATCCTCATCAGACTGGAAAGTCGGCTAGTTGTATAGACAGTGAAAATAGACCTCTTAGCCACTGTTTTTGATGTAGTGAATATATGTTTTTTTGAGTGCTGATATTTAAACAGGCTCACTTTCTACATAAAGAAGGACAGACACAAATTTATTAAGACAGTTTCCCAAGGTGAAATCATATTATGGCACAGTGTCTACTTGTCAGCTTACAATGTCTGGAAGAGAGGTATGTGTAACTGAACTTTAAAAAAAAAAGTCAACTCATGTTTTTTGATGTTGATAAAATGTTTTTTGCTAACATGCTAACATACATGCTTCTGTGCTGCTCTGAGAGCACGCTTTATGCAAACTAAAGACAGGGCAGAAGTGATTGAGGGGCTGAATGGCACTACTAACCAATAGGAGATGGATGAGTGAAGAAGAGTTGATGTCCTGGACAGGAAAAATGAGATGGAAGGATAATGTTAATCATGTACAGTAAGGTCTGAAATGAATGGAGATAATTTGGCAAAACCCAAGGAAAATACAAAACTCAATGGTAAGCAAGCCCTATAAAGTTACTGTGAGGGTGCCGGGCGCTGTGGCTGTAAGAATAGGTGAGAGAGAGAGAAGTACCATATATGATCACGTACAAGTCAGGTTTTGAAATCCAAAAAATCGATCATAAAGTCAGACCCCGACTTATACGTCCGTTCAAACATGCGACACTTCATTTTTTTTTTTTACATCTTCTTGCCTCCTTCAATCTTACATCAGTTTCTCAGATGTATCAAATTTTGTTGCAGCAGCGCAGTTACCAATTTCTTTCACTACTTCAACAACGTTTAATTTAAAAACCGCTTCATATTTTCTTCTGATCGAACGCCCCATTGTAGATGGGGATGCTCTTATGATAAAGGTGTATGAAAGTGTGAGATACAAAAAACACAAATCAGTGCAAACATTGCTTTGGAATAGTTTGGGTATTACCGTGTGGTCACATAGGCACAACAGAGAGAGAGAGGTTAGGAGCATGCAGCGCTGATATAGCGCATTGCCGCACCCACATAGAAAAAAAAAACAGTGTGCTCCATGGTTACTCTCTCAGGTGGGCGTTAGCATATCGTAATCCCTTGTACCAATAGCGTGAGTTTTCCGTACTTGACATATACATGTACGATCAACATTATAAAATACCAGAAATTATACTGTAAAATCAAGTCCCGACTAATTCGCTGGAGAACTTATCCGCAAGTATATACAGTAACTTTGGAAGTGGTGTCCTTGGAGCCAAGACAAGTCATTACTGATGATGTAGCGCTGGGGGCAGGGAGTTGGGTAGGGGCTTCAGAGACTTAAGCCCCTAATCTATTGTGCCCAGCCCCTTATCTTTTTCTCAGTTATATATATGATCAATAGTGGTAAGCCCTTACTCTTTTTGTACATCATTTACATTATAGCCCAGATAAATTTACACCATTACTAAGCTACTCCACTGTAACATACATAACTCAATTTACGGACTGTGAAAGGGCAGCCCCAGCCTGTCCTTTGAAATCATTTACATTTGGGTCTGCTTACTTTGAACGGGAATTCCCCACCCTCCCTGCTGTCCAAAATTCTTTACATATATATTCACATCTGCAGACTTTAAAGGAGGACCACATGCAACTGACCTAAAGCACAAAAAGGAAAACTTGAGTGAATGACATAAACAAATGAAAATCGTAAACATCTAATAATGATAATATATACTCAAATTTCACATTACTCCTATTGATTACCCATTTTAATTCAACAGAATTCACATTTCTGAAAAATTATGCTTTGCAATGACCATCAACAAAAAACAAAGTGCTAGGAAAAGCAGGAGTTGATCTAATGCTAGAATGTTTTATGCATGGATAATTGATTATAGCATGTAAGCAGCACCAGTAGCCTGATAATATTAGTATTATTTATTATATAACTAATTCCTTTACTCAAGGCAACTTAACATCATTTACATACAATTAGTTACATTTCTTTTGTTATACCAGCTGGAGCACTGGTAGGTGAAGTGACTTACTCATGGTCACACAGTGTTAGTAATTCTTTTTTAATAATTCTTTGCATTTATATAGCGCTTTTCTCACTACTCAAAGCACTCAGCAATTGCAGGCTAAGGGTCTTGCTCAAGGGCCCAAAGGAGCAGAGTCTCTTTTGGCATTTATGGGATTCGAACCGGAAACCTTCCGACTGCCAGTGCAGAAGGATTACCTCATAGTTTATTGTCCTAGGTCCAAAGTCTTAACAACTGCAACACACTGCCTGCCAATATTAATATAAATATAAATATTGCATACAGAGAAGCACTACATACTGTAGTACTTCTCATACACCTGATTATCCTGTAAGTAAAGCCCATTATCTTATAAAGTTTCATAGGAAAAGGCAAGTAACAAAGGTAGTTTATTAATTAAAAATAATTCTTCAAACAATGTGTACAAAGCATTTCATAGGTGACACCATACTTACCATGGTTTATGTTTTCTTTCCATTATGGTATTTTAGGATTTTCCTGGAACCTGGAATATTTTTAGTCACTTGGTTCCTGCTTTGCATATAGAACTGATGCCAACCTAGGAACACCTCAAGGGTGCAACTGAGACATGGCAGTGACTGCTTGGTTTGAGCCTGTGTTGTCATGTAATTAATAAGCTTGTACTCTTAGCTGTGCATGCTGCATTTTAATGCTTACTTAAGATGTTTAGATGTTTCTGGTTAGATGTTAGAAGGGAAATATAAAACATATAAAATGTAAAATCCACAATGATAATTTTCCCCATTTCCTCTGAGTGAGTAAGTACTGAAAAATGAGTCACTTATCTTTGATGTACTATGTAATACCACCTTTTGGACCTTGCCTGATAAATCTCTGTAGCCTGGATGTCAGCCTTGGTCTGTTTTCTTGTGTTATTTATCACCTTAACTGCAGATCATTCAGTGCAAGCAGTGTATTCTGACAAAAAAAACCCAAAACATATAACCACTCTAAATGCTAAATTATTGTTGATTATATCACTGGCAATCAGCACCATGGCTGTTTGGGGTCATTCATGTGTGTACTTTTCTCTGTGCCACACACTTGTGTGCTCATTACTAATGCATCTAAATGCTCTTCTCCTTTTTGTTAGTCTTAATGCTGTACTACTCTTTAGTAAGACTATTTAGATTTTAAAAGTTTTACAAATTTAACCATTACAGCTGGTGTGTTATGTGCCACTCTACAAATGAACAAAATGCCAAGAAGGCCATTTATAATAGTGTTACATAACTAAGCTTTTTCAACTCTTCCTTATGCTGTCAAGGGTATTTACTGAAAGCTTTAGATATAGTATGTTTAAGTAAATAAAGTGAAAAGTGACGAGTGTGTTTAGGTGCTTTGTAAAATATGCAGGACATGGTGTCTCCAAAAGGCAATCATAATTTTCTAAGAAGAAATCTCAAAGTAGCTGTGATATTATAAATGATTTCATAATTTTAAAATTTTTAATAAAATTAATTGGTTAAAATTCAATTGTATATAGTGCAAACCATGCTTGTTTTTGCATTTACTACCAAACCTAAACACATCTTGAGCATTTGGAATATTTATACATGTTCTATGTATTTATTTTTTGTGCATTTCACTTTATATGTTGATAATAGTTTTGCTTTTAATGGCCTCTTCAGAGTCACCATAAAATCATTTGAAAAGAGCACTAAATAAAAACAATGTGGTTTTATCCCATAAAACATAAGTCTTTTCCAGTCCTTATTTATTTAATGCCACATGCTTGTCATTTTTGCAGAAAACCCTTAACTCTTTTCTTTTATGTTTCCCTGTAGAAATGTGCCACCGATGAATGTTTCTTCATTGAGAGACTTGAATCGAACAACTACAACACTTACCGTTCACAGAAGTATTCTGATTGGTATGTTGCGCTGAAACGGACAGGACAGTACAAATCAGGATCAAAAACAAGCCTAGGACAGAAGGCTATTCTTTTTCTCCCAATGTCAGCCAAGAGTTGAAGATGCTTCATTTTGGCAGAAATTTTGGAATTCTTCATATAAAATGTGAAGGAGGAGCGGAATTCCTGCAACCAGAATTTACCTTAATGTCTCATTTTGCTGAGGTTGTCTTATAATATTTATAGAAACAAAGCTGCAACTGAGATTACACTGTAGGTTTTATAGTTTTCTTCATAAAGAAAATGTGAATATATAAACTCTTATTATACCTCTGGTATTCTTCTATAAATGCTGAATTCCAGTTTAACAATATACATTTCAATAAACAAAGAAAAACTGAAGAAAACAGTGAGGCTACTTCAAAAAGTGCCTTCGTATGTCATATAAAGAGACTGTAAGTGAAAATCGACACATTAAGAAAACACAAAATGTGTGTACAGCTCCATTTTCTAATCGCATATTTGCTCATAATACTCTGGCAGTTCTTTGTGATATAGCTGGTAGAGTAACCCAGTGTAGATAGCTGGCAATTCTTTTATTAGCAAGTCAATCTTCTCGAACCCCTCTCTGAATCCATACAGTAAGAGCCTGGCAATTCGGTTTGTAATGGGAGTTGTATCTGTAGTCCTCACGAGCTTGACAATGTCCATCCATTCACACCTGACACACTCTTGTTGACAAAAGTTTATGTCAAATGACAACGGCTTCAGGCGGCAGATGAAGTACATGTCAGAATTACCAAAGGCTCCTGGATGTTTATGCTGCTGCCGTACGCTCAAAAGGGACTTGAACTCTGATTTTATACCAGTTTCCTCAAAAACTTCACGGACAGCAGTATTTACTAGAAATAAAAAGAAAAGACGGAAACATTATGAAACATGTTTATCTTTATAAATAATTAATTCAGAGGACAAAAACTAAGAAATTATTTAAAATGTATAATGATTTAAACAGTTAACTTGCTTAACTGAGCAGTCCTGTGATGCCACCACAACGCACTGAATAAGTCATGACTGTAGCTTCACAGGCTTTATGAGCAGAATTTAGTACAGCGGGCTAAGTCGTTCATATATATATATATATTTTTTTTTTCTTTCTCTGTGGCTGGGCTAACCGGAGCAGGGTTACAAATGTGAATCCTGCAGGAGACCAACCTGTTGTGGTTACACTGCAGCAAGTGGTAGAATAGTCCTACAGCAGAAATTGTGAAATTAAGCAAGGATAAAATAACATGAACACTAAGGAGTGCAATATCATCACCATGCAATGAAGAAGATAGACAGTGATCTTCTATGCCATAGGGATGTTATTTTAGCCCACCAGGGTAACGCTTTAGGCTCATCCTCACAAGGTCATGCTTCAAACCTATTCCAATATGAATGTTTGTGGTCTTCCTGTCACTGTGAGCCACCCAAAAAGATGTCTGATTTTTTTTTTTAAATTCAGGCTGTTGTTGCTTTAAAATATACAAAAATGCACTGTTAGCTGCAAAGTCATTTAATGGTGTTTTCAGCTAAAGTCTGTGATTAACAGTAACAAGGGAATCAGATAATTACTTCTTTTATATTGTTGTGGAAAGTACATTTATTTTAATATTATAATGTTTATTTTTAAACTAATACATAATCAAGTACAAAATTAGAAATACTACATATATTTGAATTATTGTAGCTTTTGATGTTATTTATTTTAAAATGTTTTAAGTTCTTATAACTCATTAACAGTAAAGTTTTCAACTGTGTGCTATTTATGATTTTCTCTGAGCATCAACCTTACAAGTCACCCCTTGACATGCTTATCAGTGTTAATAAATATAATGATCTAGTGTAATTAATATTTGTGGTCTGAGGCTGCAATGAAATGTCTTTTTTATAAGGTTCTAATATTCATTTATTATCAGCAGCACACCGCAGTTTGATTTACAGAGTAATAAATATTGATGTGAAAGAGATGAAAATATGAAAGTCATGACCAAAAGTTTACTTGGCTATGTTTAAAGTAATAATCATATTTATTACAATGATGTTTTCTACTTTAAATAAAACCACTGCAAAGTTGAAACAGCTGGTAACAAAATTAATAGCTTATTTATGACGACACAGCTAAACTTCTATTTAAAGGCATTAATTACTTACATATTCTTTCCAGAAATTTTATATATATATTATATATATATATATATATATATATATATATATATATATATATATATGTGTGTGTGTGTGTGTGTGCGCGTGTGTGTGCGTGTGTGTGTGTGTATGCACATGTACTAACTGTATATTTAACCATTTTTTTCTGAGTGAAAAATGAAATCCATGTAAAAAGTATAAACAAAGTTAACACACTTATTAAAATAAACATGACAGTCTTGCTGCTTTGTGATGAGACCTTAAAAAGCACACCAAACAACGCACATTCAAAATACATTAGCTGTTGTTTATTTCAATACATTTTCATTTTTAACCTCTAAAATATTACATGCAATTGGTTATGTCTTTCATTTTGCCCCATTCTACTGGGATGGTTTCCCTGATCATTGACATGCAGTAAATCAAAGGGCTGGTCTATGAGAAGAATGGTTGCTATGATTTCAAATATGAATAAAAATTTCATTGTAAATGGAAAAGTTTGAAACAGAAACTCACATATGGTCTATAAATTGTCCCAATTATAAGGGAAACATGGCTCTCCTTGTACACTAGACTTCTTGGTCATTAGATTCTAGCTCAAATGTAAATTATTTAGTACTAGACATTAAGCCCGTTACAATAACGGGTGCTAGAACAGTAGTGCATAAACATTAGTAGGAACAGTCTATATTAAATGGCAAGGGACCTTGACCTCATTCTGTTTCTTGTCTTCATTTTTTTTTGTCAAAAATATTTTTGCAAGAAGCCTAAAGTAAAATAGTAAAAATAAAATAGAAACATAAATGACAATACAGCAAGTATAATTAATATTGCCTTAGTGTAAAACTTTGTAACAATCTGTAATACACAATATCTGAAGAAGATATTTAGGAAAAATTTTCTATTATTTTTACCTCATTAAATTTTTCTATAAAGTACCTTTAATTTTCTCTCACAGTTATACTGGTTTGTATTTCTGTAAAATGCCTGTAATTTTCTCTGACAGTAATACAGGCTTTGATGTCCGTAATATGCCTTTAATTTTCTGTTACAACAGTGAGCAATCAGCAGAGTCTCACCAGCAACTGATGTAATGTGTGACGTGTAGCTGATAAGCGTGCCTGTGGCGTCTCCCCAGCAAGTAGTGTTCAGCTCCCCAGCAAGTATTTGAATCCGTGCTGGCGTGCAGCTGATTACTGTATGTCTTGTCTCCCCAGCAACGGATTTTATGCGCGCGGCCGCGACTACCCAATCAGCACTCTCCCCAGCAATGATGTCCTTTATTAGCTTATCATGTGTGGCCGCGGCTAGGCCATTCACTGTGTGCCCAGCTTCCAGTGTGTGTATGTCCACGGTGCCGTGAGCATGCGTGGGGCACGGTGCGATAAGCAGCGCGGCCCCGCGCATGAGCACTTCACCAGAAGACACACACACACGGACACCCCTGACCCCTGGATGCACACAGGGGTTTTATTAAAGAGGATTAGGTGAAACATGGAAGGCATCAGTTACAGCTCAATCTTTGGGGTGTGACTGTCTCAGAAGAATATAAGAAATCTGGCAAATAAAAGAGGACTATTCAGTCCATCAGACTTGTCTGTTTAGCTAATACTAAACTTAGCTTGATACTTCTTAAAGGATGCCAAGGTTTCTGCTTCAACTGCATGGCTCAGTAGTTTGTTCCGGATTCCTACAACTCTTTGTGTAAAGAAGTGCTTCTTGGCTTCAGTTCTGAATGAACTTTCACTTAATTTCCACTGGTGTTCTCAAGTATGTGATTCACTAATAAGTTGAAAGAATTCCACTGAATCTACTTTATCAATGCCTTTGAGAATTCTGAAGACCTGGATCAGGTCCCCACACACTCTCCTCTGCTCAAGACTAAACAAGAACCATTCAGAACCTTTGCTTGTGACACCTCATCAAGTCTATATTGTGAACTACTTAAGGTACTAGAGGAACACATAGTAGACCATTTATTGTCCATTTATTGTATTCTCTAATTAAAGAAAGTATTCAATAGATAGACATTACCTGCTGAAGATTAGGTTATATGTAATGCAGTTCTGTTGACATTTTTAATAAACATCCAGCTACAAAGTAAAAATCGAATGTTACTTTGAGTCTGTTTTGGAAATTACAAATTTACAGTAACACCTGGTAACAATTTAACTGGAAAAGTTTACTCTTGGTGTGGGGTAGTGTGCACACCATCCACAAAGCTGAGGCATTGTTTTTCAGTCATTTTTATATATGTGCCTAAGCAGGGTTGCCTTACATGTAGGAAAAAGAGGTGTGTGTGTGGTTGAAACAACCTCTGACATTCGTATTGGAATTTAAAATATTTAGTAATCTACCTAGGGTCTGGTCAGCCCTCCAGCTGCAAGACCACTGGGTCAGAGAACCTTCTTCTTGCCCAAGACTCAATAAACGTCCTTTTAAAGGCCAGGTCTACAGCACAGCTCATAAGCCGTCTGTACGCTTTAGAGCTTGCCTGCCAGAGAAACATTAACTACATTTAAAAGCATATTCAAATATTTTTTCTTATTACTGAGGAACACAAAAATGAATTCCTTTTTAAATTTATTTCATTCATTGTTTATTTTAAATGAAACAAGACAATGAGGCGTATTGTAAAGAGCCACTTTGGTACGTACTGCGTTATAACATAAGGTGACACAATGGTGTAGTGGTAGCATTGCTGCCTTGCAACAAGGAGTCTGCCGGTCTCTATCTGGAGTTTGCATGTTTTCCCCAAGTCTGCACAGGTTTACAAAGACATGTTGGTTAGTGGAATATTGGCATTGCTAAATTGTAAATTCTTTAGGGCCCTTAGATGTGTGTGTGTGTTCACCCTGCAATGGGCTGGCATCCTGTCCAGGATTTGTTCCTGCCTTGCACCTCATGTTTACTAGGTTAGACTCCAGCTGTCCTGCGAACCTACTGTGCATAGGCAAGTTTACAAAATGGATGGACGGATGGATTATAGCATGTCTTTTGAACACTTGAGTATGATTCACATGGTATGCTCAGTTCAATTTATTCCACTGTAGTACTCTTTAAAATCAATTTTTATTAAACTCATTATGCAACATCCTGAAAGGTAAACATACATTTGGGGATAACCATTTCCTTTTTATGCTTGGGTCTGGCAAGTATATAAAACTAAGTTTAAATCAGATTCAAGAAAATAAGGACAGCACACAAGAGTATTCATCAAATTTGATTAATTATTTTATGTTCAGTGCTGGCTTCTGCATTCTGCCTGTTGAGCAATATCAGAGCCTGATTCTCAGTGACCTTGACTAGAAAAAGTGGGAGGACAATCTTTACATAGCTCTCAGAAATAGTGTGACCAGATTGTTCCCAAAAAAAAAAACATCATAAAGGGATTTCAAATTTTGCAGAATGTGATTTTTTTCATTACAAACAGAAAGCACTTGTGATGTACACAAGCTGACCCAGTGATATACGAAAAGCCCAGGAATGTGTAATATTAAAAAGAGCAGCTAGGTTTCAGTATACTGATTTGTGAAGAACACTGTGACTAGTCTTGTCCAAGTATGTTATCATTTACAAATCTCCCCTACAGTACAGTTTTTACTTCTAACATCAGTTTAAAATGCAGACCCGTGGGTACAAAGTCATCTAGCATCTGATCAGTCACACAAGCTGAAAGTGATATGCACTTAGTTCAAATTTCAGATTTAGAAAATGTGCAAAGCCATCCTTTTATTGGCTCTGGGTACAACAAATGCACAGAACATGGTAGACTATAGAGCTGCACACCTGTAATCTTTTACAGAAATCATAACTAAAATGAGACTTATTTCTCACTGAAGTGAAGGATTCTGAACAAACTGCTCTTCTAAACAGATCCCCAAAGTACAACTTCTATAAATATCATTCTGTTGCATAGCTAACAACATAAATACATTGCACTGAAATACAGAATCTAACAAGGGAAACATACTGTACTTAAAAGTTTTAAGATAGGACAATTATGTGTTTAATGCAGTGAAGAATATTTTTAAGTATTTCCTCATTTAAAATAACCAAGATTAAAGATTTTCCCATAACAAAAGAATTTATAAACACATATAAAAATACTGACAGATTTACTTACCAATGGTTTCTCCAGGATCAGACAGCCCACCTGGAAATTTCCATGTATTTTTGGACTGAAATGAACAGAAAAAATTATTCAAAAAAATCAAACAGAAGGTGCTTACTGCCATCATTATGCTGTTCCAGCCATTTGCATACAATATGTTCAAAGGAACAAAATGCTGAATGTGCTTTGTTTGGATTGCAGGACAAGGTCTGGTGAAACATGCACTTGTAAAAGTTCAAACCTGAGTTAGTTGGTTGATTAATGATCTTTGTTTTTTACTTAAATGCAACTCTTTATCTTATGTCTGATATGTGTATTATTCTACTGGTCTTTTAAAAAATTATTCCACCTTTAACTATGTTAAAATAGTGTTGCTAGTTAAATTAACTAGTTTAAAAATCAACAAGCTGCTATGGTTTAGTGACTGTATATTTTCTAGTTTTATATTTAAAATGTTTCTAGAATGTATTTTGCTTTTATAAAATGTCACCAATTATATTTCTTATAGGAGCTATATTTTATTATTGAGTTTGCAGTGCTGCTTTTTAATACAATTATAGTTCTTTTGAATTGTTGCATTTGTTTTTTTCTAATGATAATAAATTACTGTAAAAAGTCACAAGCAAACTATGTTTTGTGTTCATGTGGGACTTTAACAACAGCCTTAGTTCTTATACATTTTCACTGATTTCTATCTGCTTTGCTTAAAGTATTTGATGCAGCTTGTCAATGTGAAGGAAGGCTGAATTTTACATTTTAATTTAAGGTGTCTCTGATAAAGTTATTTACGACCCCTTTTATTTAATATGTAAATAAAAATATTAAAATGTATTCTTATCTTGTAAATCTATCACTAAGGGCATCAGCTAAATGTAAAATAATACTAATAATATTAAAATACATAACTCTGTTAACACAGACCATAGCTGATATCTGTTATTGGAACATTTTCCTGTTAGGGACATGATATAAGAGGGACTGCCCTGTGAGGGTTTTAAAATACACCGGTAAAGGGGTGAGATAAGGACAAATAAACTACGAAACCATTTTTGAAAGCCCAATATGCAAAACACAGATGACGTCAACAAAGTAAGCAAAAGAGTATCCAGAAAGGCCCATCTTAACACTTACAACTCAAGTCACGATTCCAAATAAATAAATGTTGTACAGTTTCTCAATAAATAAATAATCCAATAAACAATCCAAAAAAATCAGTAATCATTGTGGAGATAAAAGCAGTTAATAAGCATATCCTTCCATAAATAAACAGGTTAATATCAAGACTAAAACCTAAGAGTTAAAACTGTGTTCTTTTCTTCTTTGCTCCCATGTGCCTCAGTACATCTTTCTCTCCTGAGTCCCCAGCTTACCCACTGCATCTCTTCAGTGAGGCTAAGATACCAGCAAGTGCAGTCATCCATTAAATGGCTTGCCCCCCTGCCACCTCAACTGGTCACTGCCGGGATGCCCAATGCTAGGCTCCATCATCCCACCACCATTGCGTTGGCATTTCCAGGACAATCCTCTAAGCCAATCAGTCGCTATTCCCTTGAAGCATGGCTCTTAAACAGCATGCACTAACACCCACCAAACCTGACCCATACTATTCTTATTGCTAAAGCCAAGCACCGCCACAGACACCTTCTTCTCTCAATCACATGACTCGATTCTTTTTTAATGGCTCATATTCAGTTTTTCAGTTTGACTGTTCAGATTGATATTAATGAAACAGTGCACCTCATGCCCATATTTTTCTGACAGAGTTTTGTGAACATTGATTGACATAAGAATGATAACTCCATCCATCTATCCATTTTCTAAACCTGTTTATGTTGAACAGGGACGCGGGAAGGCTGGAGCCAATCCCACCAAGTTTCCCGCGCAAGGCAAGAACAATCCCTGGATAGGGTGCAGGTTGAGAGCCCCCTCACCATTCTGAAATTCTCTAATGACAACAGAAAGTATGTGACAATTGAGCTGTGTTGGGTGGTGACAGTGCCCCAAATTTATTAGTAAGCCCACCAACCTTGCTTTCTTTTCAATGGCTTATTGTGTCATCCATCTTGATTATTAACATATAGATATGATATACAGTAGGCCACATAAACATTGACATAAAATTAGTTGGGAAGTTTACATTTCCAGATAATTCTGATTAAAGCATTCAAATACAGGTCACATTTTCTGATTCAGGCATTCAAATATAGGTCACATTCAATTTGCATATGTCTGTTTTAGATTTAATAGTATGTAAGAAATTGGTCTAAATCCAATCTAAAAAGTGTGGATTCCAAGTGTTTTATTGTTGTTAACACTTGTCTAAAAAGACTGCATTAGTATCACATGTTGCTCTGCTCAAGCAGAATGACTTTTATTTTGGGACCAGAAGATGAAACAAGAACAAAATGGAGCATGTGCTGGAGTCAAACCAAAGAGACATGAGACAAAAATCAGAATTGTACACTGAAGAGTCAGAAAGCAAAAAATAAAAATACTGATAATCTCAAATTAAGTCTTATAGTTTTATCCAAAACATGGATGACTGAATGGCACATAAATGACCATTTTTAAAGGTAATGCCAATGATATCATTCAAACACACTCTTGAGGACTTCTGGGAGGTTGCTCTGGCAATATTCAAAATTGCACAATTTTGAACAGGCAATGGTGGACTCCACGGTACCTGGTAGATTGAGCATGGATACATTGATAAGTTGTCCAAGGATAAGCCAGACAAATCAAGACACACACTGTCAGCAAGAGGTACAGTGCATCTGGAAAGTATTAACAGCGCATCACTTTTTCCCCATTTTGTTATGTTACAGCCTTATTCCAAAATGGATTAAATTCATTTTTTCCTCAGAATTCTACACACAACACCCCATAATGACAACATGAAAAAAGTTTACTTGAGGTTTTTGCAAATTTATTAAAAATAAAAAAATTGATAAATCACATGTACATAAGTATTCACAGCCTTTGCCATGAAGCTCAAATTGAGCTCAGGTGCATCCTGTTTCCCCTGATCATCCTTGAGATGTTTCTGCAGCTTAATTGGAGTCCACCTGTGGTAAATTCAGTTGATTGGACATGATTTGCAAAGGCACACACCTGTCTATATAAGGTCCCACAGTTGACAGTTCATGTCAGAGCACAACCAAAGCATGAAGTCAAAATAATTTTCTGTAGACAATCAGAGACAGGATCGTCTCGAGGCAAAAATCTGGGGAAGGTTACAGAAAAATTTCTGCTGCTTTGAAGGTCCCAATGAGCACAGTGGCCTCCATCATCCGTAAGTAGAAGAAGTTTGAAACCACCAAGGCTCTTCCTAGAGCTGCCCGGCCATCTAAACTGAGCAATCAGGGGAGAAGGGCCTTAGTCAGGGAGGTGACCAAGAACCCGATGGTCACTCTGTCAGAGCTCCAGAGGTCCTCTGTGGAGAGAGGATAATCTTCCAGAAGGACAACCATCTCTGCAGCAATCCACCAATCAGGCCTGTATGGTAGAGTGGCCAGACGGAAGCCACTCCTTAGTAAAAGGCACAAGCTAGCCCGCCTAGAGTTTGCCAAAAGGTACCTGAAGGACTCTCAGACCATGAGAAACAAAATTCTCTGGTCTGATGAGACAAAGATTGAACTCTTTGGTGTGAATGCCAGGTGTCACGTTTGGAGGAAACCAGGCACCGCTCATCACTAGGCCAATACCATCCCTACAGTGAAGCATGGTGATGGCAGCAATATGCTGTGGGGATGTTTTTCAGTTGCAGGAACTGGGAGACTAGTCAGGATAAAAGGGAAAGATGACTGCAGCAATGTACAGAGACATCCTGGATGAAAACCTGCTCCAGAGCGCTCTTGACCTCAGACTGGGGCGACGGTTCATCATTCAGCAGGACAACGACCCTAAGCACACAGCCAAGATATCAAAGGAGTGGCTTCAGGACAACAGACTTGAATCCGATTGAACATCTCTGGAGAGATCTTAAAATGGCTGTGCACTGACGCTTCCCATCCAACCTGATGGAGCTTGAGAGGTGCTGCAAAGAGGAATGGGCGAAACTGGCCAAGGATAGGTGTGCCAAGCTTGTGGCATCATATTCAAAAAGACTTGAGGCTGTAATTGCTGCCAAAGGTGCATTGACAAAGTATTGAGCAAAGGCTGTGAATACTTATGTACATGTGATATCTCAGTTTTTTTATTTTTAATAAATTTGCAAAAACCTCAAGTAAACTTTTTTCACGTTGTCATTATGGGGTGTTGTGTGTAGAATTCTGAGGAAAAAAATGAATTTAATCCATTTTGGAATAAGGCTGTAACATAACAAAATGTGGAAAAAGTGATGCGCTGTGAATACTTTCTGGATGCACTGTAGGTGCAATAAGCGCATAGTGCTTTTATTAAAACAATCCAGCTCAAACAAGGGTGTCAACAATGCAGTGCTCTTCAACTCTATATATATAAAATCCAACGTCTGTCTGTATGTCTGTCTGCTTTTTATGAGAGAACTACTTAACGAATTAAGATCTTTTTTTTTTTTTATAATTTGCTTGAACATTCTGGTTGATTTTGTGACTTCGCTCATTGCGCTAAGTATCATAATTTGCGCTAATTCGAGACAGAGGCTGTGGGCCGAGGGGAGGGGGAAGCGTAATGTCTGGAGTGGGGAGTCAGGCAGGGCCCTCCTCACTCACGCGCCAGGCTCTGTTCAAGTCACTCTACCACTGACCATGTTTTGGGGCAGACCTTGCCTCCGCTTAGCAAGCGATACTTGTTTGTTTATTGATTTTTAAAGTTTGTCCTGTTTCACTACTATGCAGACAGAGCTGCGGGGGACAGGCTAGTAATAAATAAATAGTTTATAAAAACAAAGTGTAATGTGAAGGTTAACAAGTTCAGTAAATAAATCTAATAAAATGAGTTTAAAATTTAGAGAATGTTCTTCCTTTAAAAAGTCAAGCTCCAGTTCAACTTTCCAAAATTCTTGTGTCTTTTCTGCTTATCCTATCAGGACCTTAAAGTAAGAGGGGATGCCACTGTGGTGTCTGAGCATAGAACCCTAGAATGCAAATGCTCATTTGTCATTGGTCTGAAAAGTTGATGGGAACTTTGTTTTTTTCTTTAATCTGTGATGCATCTTGGGTGGTTCTAGCAGAAAACCAGAGGAAAATGGAAGAGTGAGCATCTCTGAGGTTTGAGAGAAATATAAGTTTGTTTGTTTGAAAAGTCTGTTGTCCATGTCTTCTGAATAAAACTGTGAGATCCACTTGGTGGGTAAACAAAGATAGAACAGTCACCCTCCATCATCTTCTTCTTTTGATCTCAGTCTCTCTCTTTCCATTCTTTTATCATTCTTCCTAGACTCTCTAGTCAGGTTCCTTCTTCTACCTGTGGGTGCAGGCTATCTGCCAAAAAGCCTGGTTTATACTTACCATGAGAAGTCAGCACACAGACCGCACCGCAGAACACGTCCATGACGAAAAACCAAAATACATTTATTCTTGTATTAGCCTTTTTCGATCACCACATTGATATTCTTACTGCCAGTAAGTGACAGCATTTGGTCAGTGTCACATGACTAATAATGTCACAGCACATGATGTGAGACAGAAGAATTGTGCCCACTATTACTGACTTTAAGAGGAAGAAAAGGAGAAGGTGGAGACTCAGACCTATTAACCAAAAGCAGTGAAGGAAGGGTGAGTATAATATTCTTGGAAGTGGAGGACCTACATGATGAGCAGATGCATTTCAGATGTTTTTGCATGACGTGCTTGCATTTTGATGACCTGTTCTGTTATATTCATTCTTTCATTCTGGCACCCACATAACCAGCTTCTCCTTGAAATTCACCATTATGGTAACATGGCTGCCATGCCACATAGTTACAGAAATTTCCACACAGGGGTGTGTCTCCAAATCTGACATCATTTTTGCTGCAGGGCCCTGAGTATAAACTAGGCTTAACGAGATACTGAGCGCCAATGGGCAACAGCTGAATTAACTGCACAAGTGCGCAACTCGCTGTCACCACTGTAACTCCCTGCTGCTGCACAGCAGAGTGCTGGACCCACAAGGCCAGGCCTAGCCACACCATCCACTTTTAATTAAATAAAACAGCACAGTCACCATGGTCCCCTCTATACCACAGCAATAAGATGCTAAAAAATTACAAGGTAGAATGAAATAAATGTCCTAATCAAATTCTTCAACCACAGAAACCCCAGAACAGCCACCAAGACGTTCCAAAAATCCTCTGGAAGGTGTAAAAAAAATACATGCAAGTGGACAAATTAGAACTGAGTTGCAATGCGAATGTGGTGTTTGAGGTATAATTATGCTGTGAATCAAGCTGCACTGATCAACAGCACTTCTAGCTTTACGTTTCAAGCTCAGTGTAATATGGGACATTCCTAGTTCAAAGATCAACAAGTTACAACATTACACTTTCAGGGCAGAGGATGCCTTGTGTTACTCACTGCTGACTTCTTCCATTTAAAAGTAAATGTTGTACATTCCATATAAGGAAAAAAAAATAAAAAGTACATTGAAATAAAGATTTGGGAGAAGCCTGGTCAGATGGTGTTTCAATAATCCTTATTGTTGTCAAAGTGCTGGTGGAATGTGATCTTGGAGAGAAGATCCTGGAGAAGGTGTTGCTTTTCTTTTTAATTAAAAAAGGAAGCATGAACTCCGAATGCCATCATCTATTTTGTGAAGGCCCTTCAAGTGACACAGTTACAAGAAAGAATTAATCTTCACTGGGGCACATTAAACTTAATACTACATTTTATTGCACCTGTTTTACAGATTTAGATACAATGTATGCTTTAATGGCAAACACATGATAAGGCACTACCAGTTGTCCATAGCCACTGAAACTGTATTTAGTATATAACACTTCCATGGCACTAAATATATAGTTGACCCCAGTGTTTCCCAACCTTTGTACTGTCATGACCCTGTTTTTTTCATGCCAGTTTGTTCGTAACCCACTTTAGAGTCTCCTATGGTGAATTTAGTGTGATTATCTGTAAAAGCATTGGGATGGAGGGCCTGTGAGGTCACCAGAGAGTATTAGAGCATTAGATGAATCAAGCAAGATGGTCAAAGCTATTCCTTTTTTGTGATTCAAGCACAACTGTCAGAGCAGGGTTTGGGAAGGTTGTCTAAGATTGGTCTCAAATCATCTGCGATTCTGCTACTGTGAATTGATTGTGAATTGTGATTGTTGGATTAGTGGGGAGGGGAAGTGGCAGTGTTTGACACAGTTTGGCTGTGGCCCACTTGCAATGTCATCACAGGTTGGGAAATGCTGTTTCAAGCAAACAACACCTTGATAACCTTGACCCCTTATATGTGTCTTTACTGTCAGTCATCTCAGTTTAACAGTTTCACAGGTAGGTTTTGAGTGTAATAGTTATTATATTTTCAAACTACAGAAACAAAAGCTCTCTGCAAGGTAATTGCTTCGTTTCTAGACTATGTCTCAGACTGCCTACTACTACTGCTGTTAATGGCTGAAAAGATGGTGGGCTAAGCACAGAATTCATATTTGAACCAAATAGCCTAACTTTACTTTGCAACCATGAGTAGACCCATCACAAAAATATCTGTAGGCTAAATATTTTAAGAAACACTACTCTAGTGTATCACTTGTGGCACGACTAGCTATTTCAAATTCACATTTATTGCCATGGGTACACAGTATAATGATTTTCTTACTTTCTTGACTCCAAAGGACTAGTGACAGTAGTAAAACACAAACAAGACAGAGCATCAATGCAGTTTTACTTCAGGTGGAATCTGATGATAATATTTTGAAAGAGACAATATAGTTTCAAATTGATTTAAACTCAAAGTAATATTTTTTTCTATGATTTTCAATTTAAGTTTAAAGGCAAGAATTCATGCTTTCAGATCGCCACAGGTATGATATTGGTTGTAAAAGTGAAAGAACAGTGTGCCCTCCAAAAACATCAGATTAATGTTTAATTGGTCAAAAAACAATTAATTAATGTCCATTCAAAATAATTAAGCAAATAGCTCAACAAAGAAATAATACTTCAGAGACAAAAGGACAATCAATATTAAAGGCAAAGGAACAAAACATGCCATAATAATACAATAAGGGTTAAGCAATACACAAGGCCAAGATATAAAAATATTATAACAAAAAATTCCAAGTAATCAAAAAGATCAAAATCCTACAAAACGGCCAGGCAAAATAAAAAAAGTCAAGATTAAAGAATTCAAAACATGCTTATACATGATAGCCTCAGAGGCCTGCCCTAATGGAAGTGCTTCTACAGAGACAGTGGGGCCTGTCCCTGTGGTCTGCCCAACTAAAATAAAAGGCAGGCACAAAAATATCCAGTATTAAATAAAGAAAACAACAGTTTCGGAATATTCCTAAACTAAAATCCACAAATAAATAATAAAATTTCACAAAAGACACTGATACCTACAAATCCTAGAAACGCCCATGGACCAATAGTGTCAGCTTAAACTTGGTCTCCCACAAGCTACTCCACTGTAACATACATGACTTAATTTATGGACTGTGAAAGGGCAGCCCCAGCCTCTCCTTTGAAATCATTTACATTTGGGTCTGCTTACTTTGAACGGGGATTCCCCACCCTCCCTGCTGTCCAAAATTCTTTACATATATATTCACATCTGCAGACTTTAAAGGAGGACCACATACAACTTACCTAAAGCACGAAAAGAAATACTTGAGTGAATGATGTAAACAAATGAAAATCGTAAACATCTAATAATGATAATATATACTCAAATTTCACATTACTCCCATTGATTACCCATTTTAATTCAACAGAATTCACATTCCTGAAAAATTATGCTTTGCAATGACCATCAACAAAAAACAAAGTGCTAGGAAAAGCGTGTAAAGTGCGATACTTTTGGACATATGGATTTGTATCCATTATTGGCTGTAGGATGTCTAATACGATAAGATCGTTTAACTCTTTTGATTCTTTGTTGCATCGCTTCTTCATGATCATAATTATAAACCTGACTGAACTGTGTTTTCCTTGAAATTAAACTTGTAGTAGCTTTAATTGTTGCGGGACCACAGATTATCATAGCGTATGGTCCTGAATCGTGTAAATCTACGTTTTGGGCATTGATTGATGTGAACGTGAACAGATTATTGTAGATTCAGATACTGTATTTTGCCTGTAGTGTTTGTGGATTTCAATTTCACCAAATAACAAATCTTTTATTTCTTGCGGATATGCCTCTTCATTGGGAAGAAACACTACTTTTCTCTGATGGCAACATGAATTAGACGATCTACAAGTCTCAGACTTAAACCTTAAAGCCTAACAAAATGTCATATGACCTACGGTTAGGTCCATAAATATTTGGAGAGAGACAACTTTTTTCTAATTTTGGTTCTGTACATTACCACAATGAATTTTAAATGAAACAACTCAGATGCAGTTGAAGTGCAGACTTTCAGCTTTAATTCAGTGGAGTGAACAAAACGATTGCATAAAAATGTGAGGCAACTAAAGCATTTTTTTAACACAATCCCTCCATTTCAGGGTCTCAAAAGTAATTGGGCAAATTAAATAACTGGAAATAAAATGTTCATTTCTAATAGACAGATAGATAGATACTTTATTAATCCCAAGGGGAAATTCACAAACTTGGTTGAAAACCCTTTGCTGGCAATGACAGCCTGAAGTCTTGAACTCATGGACATCACCAGATGCTGGGTTTCCTCCTTTTTAATACTCTGCCAGGCCTTTACTGCAGCGGCTTTCAGTTGCTGTTTGTTTGTGGGCCTTTCTGTCCGAAGTTTAGTCTTCAACAAGTGAAATGCATGCTCAATTGGGTTAAGATCAGGTGACTGACTTGGCCATTCAATAATTTTCCACTTCTTTGCTTTAATAAACTCCTGGGTTGCTTTGGCTTTATGTTTTGGGTCATTATCCATCTGTACCATGAAACGCCGCCCAATCAATTTGACTGCATTTAGCTGGACTTGAGCAGACAGTATGTCCCTGAACACCTCAGAATTCATTCGGCTGCTTCTGTCCTGTGTCACAACATCAATAAACACTAGTGTCTCAGTGCCACTAGCAGCCATACACACCCAAGCCATCACACTGCCTCCACCATGTTTTACAGATGATGTGGTATGCTTTGGATAATGAGCTGTTCCACTCCTTCTCCATACTTTTTTCTTGCCATCATTCTGGTAGAGGTTGATCTTGGTTTCATCTGTCCAAAGAATGTTTTTCCAGAACTGTGCTGGCTTTTTTAGATGTTCTTTTGCAAAGTCCAATCTAGCCTTTCTATTCTTAAGGCTTATGAGTGGCTTGCACCTTGCAGTGCACCTTCTGTATTTACTTTCATTCAGTCTTCTCTTTATGGTAGACTTGGATATCGATACGCCTACCCCCTGGAGAGTGTTGTTCATTTGGTTGGCTGTTGTGAAGGGGTTTCTGTTCACCATGGAAATGATTCTGTGATCATCCACCACTGTTGTCTTCCGTGGATATCCAGGTTTTTTTTTGCGTTGCTGAGTTCACCAGTGCTTGTTTTCTTTCTCAGGATGTACCAAACTGTAGATTTTGCCACTCGTAATATTGTAGCAATTTCTTGGATGGGTTTTTTCTGTTTTCGCAGCTTAAGGATGGCTTCTTTCACTCTCCTGCATGGAGAGCTCCTTTGACCGCATGTTATCTGTTCACAGCAAAATCTTCCACATGCAAGCACCACACCTCAAATCAACTCCAGGCCTTTTATCTGCTGATAATTGATAATGACATAACGACGGACTTGCCCACACCTGTCCTAAAAAAGGCTTTGAGTCAATTGTCCAATTACTTTTGAGCCCCTGAAATGAAGGGATTGTGTTAAAAAAATGCTTTAGTTGCCTCACATTTTTATGCAATCGTTTTGTTCACCCCACTGAATTAAAGCTGAAAGTCTGCACTTGAACTGCATCTGAGTTGTTTCATTTAAAATTCATTGTGGTAATGTACAGAACCAAAATTAGAAAAAAGTTGTTTCTGTCCAAATATTTATGGACCTAACTGTCCATATATTCAATCTCTTTATTATTTCCATTATTTCACCGAGTAATAATTTCCATTTGTTAGTAAAGATCAGCACAATCATTTTTTTAGACTATTGAATTGTAGTACTGTCATTTTCTCTAACCTGCTCTGCAGGTGCATCGCACCAAGGTTTTTGAACCTCTTTACAACGTTCTACTTTGTCATCTACTATTTGTCTTTTATTTCCAGCCCCAGGCGTGGTTAAATCACGGTCTCGTCTCACAGGATTTGAAATTATCTCTCTGAAAAAGTCACATTTCGTCCCAGGCTAAAAAGTCTTGTCTCGTCCCAGGATTTTTTTATACAATAGAGAAACAATTTTAGTTTTAACTTTTTGATAGGTTTCTGTTAACTTCTAGTTTGGTTCCTACATTGGGATTAGTCAATTGTTTGCTTAACTGATTTCGACACTCACAATATTTTTGTTCAGCATAACCTAATCTTCCTTACTATTGCCCCAGTTGCCGGCAAAACACCACCTTATTGTAGAACAATTTTGAGTTCAATGATTTTACGCCTACCACCTCCTGAGGCAGATAATTAACCCAGCGCCACCATGATTCATCATTGAAGATGAAGCTTTTGTGTTTGCATTCAGTGCCAGAGGTGATGAGCCTTAGATGTCAACTTAGGGTTCTTTGTAACCATCATGTAAGGTGTTTCCTTGCTTTCATATCTGCAGGGCCTACTCCAGCTTTACTGAATTACTTCTATTTTTGCACAACTTGGATGATTGTGGATTAATGGAGGGTAAGGAGTTTACTTTTGTATCTGTTTCAAATCAAGCTGATGAGCTTGATTCACTGTGAGTAGTCTACATGTCCACTCTATGTTTGTGTACATTTCATCTAAACACCGAAATTTCCTCACAAAATATAAGGATATGTACACTAGGATAACTAACATAAATATATCCTGTGATGGACTGGTATCCCACCCAAGGCTGATACCTGTCTTTTGCCTAATGCTGTTATTATATTCTTTGACACCCTACAACACTGTATTAAACTAAATGGATTGAAAATAGACATATGAATAGAATAAGAAGGTTATTAAAATGTACCTGAGTTTGTGAAGTACTGCAGTAGGAATACAGTATGCTCATGCAGGCATATAATGAAGGATCTTTATTTCAATGTTACAACGGACATGCTGTAATTTTCTTTGAAAATATAATGGAAATCTGAAGAAGGTGAAGACAAGCAGTCCCTTGTTTTATAAATGCATGTAAAAGCCTAAAGCTAACATTTTACAAATAAATGCAGTGGCCATTCAGCGTAATTCAGTTTAGCATTTGCAGCTCAAATAGCTTCTTTTCAGGAGTATTATCTGCTTGTGTGAAGCAGGACCCTTCTTTAACTTCACTTTGTTTGCTAAAGAAAGAATATGGCCTGAGGCCAGGCCTTGTGCTCAGGGCCCCATTTCCAGTAAGTATGGAGCTCACGGCAGCAAAATAATTTGCTGACTCTCCACCACACTCCCTATACTACTTCAAATCTGGAAACAGCAAACTCTTGAGCATTAATATATTGCTTTGGTAAATATATTAACTTTACTGCAGTATTGGCCTTGAGGATTTCTCAGTTGTGCACAAGTCTGGTTGCCGTTTAGTTGTAAACCCCAAACTACATCTTGAATTAAACTACAGACGAAGGACAAGGAAGCTCTCTGTGGTTTTAATTAGGTCCACTGATGTAAAATGATCTTAATTATTTACACATGCTTTGAGACACACATAAAAGTTGGTGGGGGTTAAAAACGTTTTCCATTTATCTTGGCTGGTAATATCTAACAAACTTTAATATTTTTATTGTATTGTTTAAATAGTTTTATAAAGTAATAAAAATAAGCACTAGCAATATCACTTTTTAAAAGAAAATCCTACTGGATAGAAAATCTTAGTAAGACAGTCCTAAAATACACTAGCTTTTTTTTTAATTCCAGTGGTAGAGTGTGTATTAATAAACTTAAACCAAAATCTTCAACCACACTTTAACCAACACAACAAATGAGACTTCCTTTGTCGGTTAAATGAAGCTTTATATTTTTAAATATCCCCTCCTTGCTTTAATATAGAACTAAAATGCAACAAAACGTCAGTTAAACTAAAACTGCATGCAAATAGGAATGAGCCTTAGAATTTCCATTAATGCAATAGCCCTAAGTCTCTGAAAACTATAAATCTATGTATATTTAACCTTTTTGACCTAAGGCCCCAAAATCCACAACGGTTACCCTTAATATGTTTGACTGTAAAGCAGTGATATTATACCTGTCGTTGAGTTCTTTCTATCCCCGATTCAGTTAAAAACTTATCTTTTCAGTTATGAATGACTCCATGAGTAAACTGTTTGTAAACAGACAAAAAAAAAAAAAAGATTTTAAAATATTTTTATTGTAAAAACAATAACAACTCACAGAATAAATGGAATTGGATGGAAAAAAATTAAAAACCAAACATTTTGTGAACTGATAAAAGTTACTTTACTTGTACAATCTTTTTTGACGTGTAGTTTTGTAATAAGCCTCAGCCTTTGAATTTTTATTGCTTTCTCCCAATGACAAATCTTTGTATTTGACTGTAAAGCAAGGATTGATTAAATTATCATCAAATATTTTATGTCCTCTGATTCAGTGTAAATGTAGTTTTTCATTCATACTAGACGCTATGTTAAATAATATTAGACTATAATGATATTACTGTAAAATATAATAGGGGAAGTTAGTATACAAAGCAGACAATAAAAACAAAAATAAGTCATTTTAAAATAAAATAAAATCCTTATTAAACTAAAAAAGTAACTTTGAGTCTGTGCTGCTCTTAGTTACCAGTTTATGCATTATATGCCCATTAGCTGTGTCACTGACACTTACTGTTACACACATAAAGAGCTTTATGTAATATATTGTATACAAGTCTAGCATGATTTCACATCACAACAGACACACTTTTTATTTGCACAATGCTACAGCAAAGAATGGTGACTCACTCAGGCAGAACACAATACCAAGCTCCACCCCATGACTGGCTCAGCAACAAAGCACAGCTATATATATTATTTTTTACACACAGAACTAAAATTAAAAATATATGTGAAAATGGCAAAAAGTAGGCAAGACAAATGATAAATGCAAATAAACTTACAAAGTAACTACAAACATATCAGAAGTGTCATGTTTGATGTTTTTTTTTTGTTCATTTTTGTAACATTTATTTATGTTAATGTTGCTTTTGTTGAGTGTGTGAATTATTCTTTGTATCTGATCTTGTCCCTCAGAAGGCAGGGTCACCTGCCAATCACTGCCAGGAGCTGCCCTCCACCCTATATATTTGGAGGGTCTTCCACAGTTCCTCACGGTTCATTTTATAGCGAATGCACTCTGGGAGTTTTGGTGAGTTCTTGTACCTTTACTGTGCTTTGTTAAAGTTTGGGATTTGTTAATCTTCTTGCTCTGTTTTTTTTAAACTTTTTTCTGGATTGCATTTTGGGTCTCTGTTCACCTGGATTGCCTTTATTTTGCCTTTTGTGCCCCATGGAACTTTTGTGTATGTAAAAGTATTTTGTGAAAAGAAAGTTTATATTCTATAAAGATTTTTCAAAGCACTTTTTGTGTCTAGTTGGGGATTATGATGGTGTTCCCATGTGGGACTTTTGGAACTTTTTTGTGAGTTTTTTGTTTTGGTACTACTAGTTCACAACAACAAGTGTCCGAGATTGCAGCCATTGCCAATGAAAAGACTCAAAGAAAATGTTTTCTGTTCTATATTGCCTAGGAAAAGCATGGAGGTGACACAGACAACACAATGAAGTTGGACTGGGAGAAGTTGGCACCCACCGCCTTACTTACATCTGGCTGGATGAAAAACATTGTACTCCATATTTTGTTTGGATAAAAAATTAAGATAAAAACAGGCCTTTGAATACAAAGGCCATTTCAGTGTGACAATCCTTTGCCAAAGGGATTGAGACTATATTTTACAATAGAGATTCTTCATCAGTGATAAGTGTAGCAGGTTACTGAAGCAGCAGTTTCTGTATTTTTTGAGAATTGAAGTGTCTTGTTTAAGCAAACCAAAATATAATAAAAACAGTAAAAATATGGGCACAATGAGCATGACAGCTATATCGGAGTCAATACACTCAGTCAGAAACGGTTAATTGAAGGCAATACAATTTATATACAATTAGCTCACTATCAGGGTGACAAAAGAGAGCCAGTAGTGCAATAGACACTCTATTGAGAAAGGTGGTCAGAAACAATAAAAAGTGGTTTTCAAGCAGTCCTACAAGTACCCCAGGCTATTCTAAATTTTGTTTAATCTCACCACTTATTTAGGTTCGTGTGTACAAAGTGCAGTAGAAATTTTTACTTGCATGTGCTAATCTAAATGCAACATGTTGGCACTCTCCGGTGCAATAAATAGTGAGGATTAACTACCTTGCCTCAAAATGTATCTCTTCTTTACCTGAAGAATTTCAGAACATGCTTGTCATAGCATTACAAATGCAGACTTCTTAAGATTAAGGTGCAATATGGTTGAAAACTGAGGAACAATTAAGTAAGTCTTTTGCAATGAAACTTCGATATCTACCTATTCCAAGAAGTCATCATAACTGATTAAGAATAAAAAGACTAATGACAACTATAAACAGAATGCCTGTTCACATTAGTATTCCATAAACTAATTTGGCTCATCAAGGTGCTTTAGAGTGAACAATTTTAATAAATAAGAACAACACTGTGAAATGGCTGAAAGCATTTGTAGGACTGGTATTCACCTAAAACTGAAAACTTAATAGTACACAACCTAGTACCTCGCAGTTAGGAGACCCAGGTTCGCTTCCCGGGTCCTCCCCGCATGGAGTTTGCATGTTCTCCCAGTGTCTGCGTGGGTTTCCTCCGGGCGCTCCGGTGTTCTCCCACAGTCCAAAGACATGCAGGTTAGGTGGATTCGCGATTCTAAATTGGCCCTAGTGTGTGCTTGATGTGTGGGTGTGTTTGTATGTGTCCTGCGGTGGGGGGGGGGGGTCGCGAGATGATTTCCAAGAAATCAAATACTTTTTTTAAACTTTTTAGAAATTAATTAACTTAATTTTTTAGAAATAACATTTTATCCATAACTAACAAAAGATAAAAACTAGTAGTTAATAGTTACATTTAAAAAAACAAAAAAAACATGCAAATTAAAAAGTCATTAGCCTTTCAAATTTCTTTCCGTTCGATCGCAACCTCTAAGGTGATTACGACAGTTTAACGACACATCAATGGCGTCAGTTGCAGCAGATCAATTTACAGCACCATGTTAAACATTCCGACATGCGCATGTAACAAGTAGGTAATTTTCATCGCTTTATGCTTAGGATATTATTTTTGTTGAAATGAAACGTTGGTTACTATCGACCAATGACAACGCAGATAGGCCAGTGGAAGAAAGCGGAGAAGCACCACCGTCAGAAAGCCCATCGTCCTCAGGTACGGAAAGACACCGGAGTGTGCATAAAGAGGACATCCATAAACAGTCGGCTCAGCCTAACTCCAAGAGTCGAAATTATCGAGAGGAATTTATCCAGTATGGATTCACATGCATCATCGTCAATAACGTACAGCATCCCCAATGTGTGGTGTGCACTGAGGTGCTTGCACATGAAAGCCTAACGCCTGTAAAAATGCTATGACACTTGAAAACTAAGCACCCCTCTCTTGCTAAAGAGGGCAAATCATCTGACATCGGACATGGAGGATGCATTGGTTGAACTGTCATGCGACTGAACCTTGAAGACAATGTTTAATTCCAAGACTCTGGATAAGTTTTGGATTTCAGTCGAGAGGGAATACCCACAACTATCCAAGGCCGCTATGGATGTACTGATGCTGTTTTGCACTACCTACTTGTGCGAAAAGACTTTTTCGGCACTCACATACATTAAAAATAAATACAGGTCACGACTGAACTTGGAGGATGATCTCCAAAATTAACCCAAGAATGGACTTGCTGTGCTCCAAGCATTGTGCCCACCCATCTCATTAGGTGAGGTGTTTTGTTGAAATTAAACGAATGAGTAAATAACAATTTTTTAAAAAGTTATATGGTTGTTAGAGCGTTATGTTCTTTTTTGTTGTCATGCTCTTGTTTGGATAGGATATTTTGTTGAAATTAAACAAATGAGTAAATTACTATTAAAAAAATTATATGGTTGTTAGACCATTGTGTTCTTTCGTGTTGTCATGCTCATGTTTGGATAGGCCTATTGGCGCATGTGCACCGTTGCGTGCAACATTTGTATATTTTAACCACTTCCGAGGATAGTGGGGGTCACGAGTCACTGGCACAGTTATTTTGGGGGCTGAAAAGTTTGGGAACCCCTGCCCTAAATCAATCAAAGGTCAGGAAATTGAAAAATAATCATAAAAAGCACAGCTAAAAAATTAAGGATAAATCCTCAGTGCAAAAGCAATCACATTACTGACTTCTGCTTTTTATGTCACAGTGGGGTGATTGCTCAGCTGCAGAATTACAGTAGGTTGCCCCACGTCATTTGGCTAAACATATAGACTGAGAAATATAATTTAACGACAAAGCACCAGAAAACAAACCTTATTCATAAACACAAAATCTACTTTCTGTATATAAAATCCTGAGCCTAAAAGTGCAAAGATTTTGTGCAACGATTTTATGTGTGTTTTTATTAAACGTTTTTTGTCACACTTTAAATCAGGCTTATTTTAAAAGCTACATATATATGTTTGTATCATTCTGTTTAGAATTTATCGAAAATTTAATGTGATGCTGTTAGATTTTTACATCCTTATTCTGTTTTTAAATTATAAACTAAAATATTAAGGAAGTCGTGGTTTTTGTCAGTTAAAATGAATGGATCACTTATTTAGTCTCTTACAAATACTCAATGAGCATAGTGGACCTCAGTTTAACAGGAATACTCCAATCGGTAAGACAGTAAATATTTTATTCTCATTTCATGATTTTTATTCTGTTAAATAATAAATATCTTTTCTTTTACATATTTATAGAATTTCATGATTTTGACTCCAGTAAATAATAATTCTTCTTTTGTACATTTACAGATTTTACTAATATTCTGGCTGCAACTGTGGCTTGGGTGCCAAAGGCACCAGGGGGGCTTGCCCCCTAGTTATCAATAAACATAATAATATTAATCAAATAATATGAAATTAAAAACAAAACAAAATCAATAATATTTACAAAAATTATATTTAAAAGACAACAAAAAGATTAAATAATGGATGTAGTTGTACAGCAGTATAAAAACACCAGACCAAAGAGGAAACCTTGTACACAAGAGCTGGGAAAGGAGGGACCACCAAAAATTTTATTGACACAAAAGGCGCAAAGTCAGGGGCATGAACACAGAGTATAGCGACTAATAAGGAAACTGCATTGACAAAGAGCTGTAAAACTGAAGAGGTTCTCAAGCCTCAAGAGTTTGGATTCTTGAATTGGTGCATCCCATGGGAGAAACACTGAGACTGTTGCCTGGCACCTCCTATAGTCATAACAATAGGAATATCGAGACTGTGGACTGGTGTCCACAATAGGGTTGTGATAAACAGTCCTGCAAAGGTCCTTTCTGGTGTCCCAGTGGCAATTTTTTCTTATTGCCAGTCATTACAATAGTATTTCTTTGATATATTAATGGTATAAGAATTATGCAGACATGTAGGCTTACTTTGTTAAAATTATAGGTTCATAAGGATCTGGTTAAAGAAACATTGCAGGGTCGATATTCTGATATTATTAAGTTAACTTACCTGATTGTAATGTTTTATAATCATGTATATAATAAAGAAGAAATGAACCAGGGATGTGTAAGTCCTCATTTTCTTCAAGTATTGAAAGCAACCATAGATTTGTGATAGCCCATGATATTAGGCTAACAGCCACATTTTTGTGACCATTTATATTAACATCTCTTTAATTTAAGTAGCTCAAGATTTAGACATTTTTATTTAGCAGCTAAAGGCAATTTTAAACAACAGGGTGGTGATGTTCAAAGTATAGCATCTGCTGGTAAACACCATATGGAACAGTTGCTTGCAACCATTTAAAAACATGTCCAGATTCTGGATACAGTACTCTGTGGTTGTGGTCCTTTGGTCTTTAACTGTAATTCCAACACATTCCCAAGTGGTTAAACTGAAGCTGATGTTTTCTTCTTTTCAGCAGCTGAGACATAATGTAATATGGCATGATTCTGAAACCTGCTGTAAAGGTCTTGTTCGATGAACCTACCTCCTTGAGGGCAAGAACTTTATAAAGAAAGTCTTTGAGCACCCAGGATTCTGCATTGCACACAGTGACTATTTAGGTAAATGTGCACATTTTTTTTTCTCTTTAATCTCAATTTCAACAGAATTTCACTTAAAGGCAATGCCCAATAATAGGATATAGTGCAATAAATTAGTTAAAAGCAAAGGTTTGGAACTTTGCTACCATTTAAGTATCTATCTAACTATTTGTCTGCAATTAAAATGACAATGTTTTGGAAACCATGAAATATACAGTCTCAGCTGATTTTCAGGACCAAAAAAAAAACCCTCTGTCAGAACACATACCTTGTATGCATTTTAAAGTGAGTAAGAAAAAAAAAATCAGATAAAACATCTTAATCTAAGACAATTTCTTGAATTTGGCAATTTAAGATAAATACATTATTTATCTAGTGATGAGCAAAACAATCTGCGCAAAACTGAATTTGTGGCTAATCCAATGTTTTGTTTTACAAAAAATAAGCAAAATAATTTTCATTTTGCTTCCAATGAAAGTCATGCCATTCATACAAAAAAGAAAGGCATTTACTTCCTGTCTGGAAGGGTTTAATGCATTGCATAATTTAAATAAAGACCTCTAGTGGAAAAACAAATCTGTGGAATTAAGCATATTGTTCTAAGACCGGGGTGGGCAATGTCGGTCCTGGAGAGCCACAGTGGCTGCAGGTTTTTGTTCCAAACAAGTTTCTTAATGAGAAGTCAATTACTGCTGATGAAGCACTTATTGCTTAAGTGACATTTTGACGCTTCATTTTAGTGGTCTCATTTGCTAAGGTTCGCCACCCTTAATTGCTTATTTCAATCTTAAACTGTTGCATTCAGTGTTTTAATGGCTCCTTATTAGCAATAAGATCAATCCAGTTTGTTTTCATTTACATCTCTGTGTGTTCATCATGCACTGTTTGATTTATTAAAACACTTAATAGAAATTGTGACACACTGAAAATGATCATTTTAGGCTTCAAATCATTTGTAGGATATCCTACGATATAAGAACCTTACATTGCAGAGCAACAAGCCATAGCATTAAATAAGGTCTGAGATTGACAAGGATTTGTTTCAAATTAAGCAAATGGGTTGGAATGAAAACCTGTAGCCACTGCGGCTCTCCAGGACCGACATTGCCCACCCCTGTTCTAAGAGAAAAGGAAAAAAGTGCTTGAAACTGCCTGCCTGTTAACCTGGGACATCCTTACTTCATTTGTACCAGCACATTCTATATTAGTCAATGACATCATACCGGTATGTAATATTTAACTTTGTGCTTTGTTCTGTGATAGCAGTTTACATACAATAAAGTCTTCTTCTCTAAAATAAATGTTTAGACAAGATCTTTAATGATTAACTGTTTTGGGATCTTTGGATATTATTTAATGATATAGGATTATTGCTAAAATGTACTATTTTATGTGAGTGTTCATTGGTGGGATTCAATGAGAAGATAAACAAAATGACACCTATTATTGGCTAACAGAACAGATCACAATATGCATGCTATCGAGGCAGCTCAGGATCCTTCTTCAGGCAAGTTATAGTTTCCCATTCCATTCATAATGGATAACACAGTACAACACACTACTACTACAGACATTGGTGGGATTGACATGCTTACTAGCTTCTCCATGTAAATGAACATAATCGATACCAGGAGCTGTTCTCTTAAGACTAGCCAAACTTACTACTGAGAGACTTGCCACTCACATAGTGAGCCTCCACCAGTTGGTGCAAATAAGAGACAACCCTGAATTTCATTTATAGTGATAACTCGAGAAACTTTTTATTTACTAAGTATTTCATAAAACAATTGTCAACTGGGAAAAGGCAATTGCTAGTTGGTGGTGTATTAGGGGCTAAGTGTTACCAGCAGCGAATTCCTGTGAAGACACAATAATGTGCACAGCTGTGCATTTTCGTGTGTGTTCAAGTGGAAAATACACAACATGTCACATTTTTATAAAATGTACAGCAATCCTCCATGGTGATGTGAGCAAGAGGCAAAAATAGAACTGATTTTGATAAAGACTACATGCTTTAAGTAGCTGCAGAAGAGACCACAGATAACACAGAAATTTGAAAGAGGCTTTATGGAGCAGCATTACTTATTTCCAACCAAATAAAAACCCAAAAGCCACAAAAAACTTTAAAGTATGAGCCTTGTAATTACAAAATCACTTGCAAAACAAATTTTACCATCACTTTTCACTGACCATTAATTACCTGTGTTTCCTAATGACTTTAATGTACTAAAATTTGATTTTGGGCAAGAAGAACACAATTTCTAGTTCATAAACTGTACGTTTGTAGACCATAAGAAGTCAGACAGGAAACAATAACTATTTAAAAATACGTTATTCAAACGATATAGTGTTGAAATTACAATAAGTTACATATTTCAGAGGCTGATTAATATAAATATGAAAAGAGTCTTGGGCTTAACAAAACTTAAAACATGTGTAGGGATTAACAGAAAATACTACAGACTGTTATTAGTTCATCCATTTTAGAGGCTGTTATTACATTGCAGGGCTGCAGAATCTTACAGGCTATCACACTAAAATAGGGAGAAAGGCAGGAATGAACAGTTAGTCAGACATTAGTCCATTTCTAGATACACTCACATTCACACCTACATTCATTCACCTGTAGCCACATTAGTGTCAACCACTAGACTAATTGGCATTCTGGAGAAAACTTGATCATGCAATGGAAAAAACCTTGGTGGACATGAGGAGATTATGAAAACTCCATACAAATAATGACAATGTGGATAACTGAGCCTAGCTTGTGTTGACTGTGAGATTATGGACTAACTTGTTTATTTATTTTTTAATTCACATTACTTTTGTGTAGTGCTCTTCCTCCAGTTAATAATATTGCATTTTACTGTTTATAGCTGAGTGTTTTCTGGGTACTTTAGATGTACACCTAACATTTGTTTTTTTGTGTCGTAATGTATTCAGTAAAATATGTATGTATCTACAGTAATTATCTACCTGTAGATAAAATAATTTTAGGAG
Organism: Polypterus bichir lapradei; assembly: GCA_026402145.1. Taxonomy (NCBI): domain Eukaryota; kingdom Metazoa; phylum Chordata; class Cladistia; order Polypteriformes; family Polypteridae; genus Polypterus; species Polypterus bichir. The sequence continues at coordinate 5,076,991 of JANRMT010062809.1, forward strand.
CAACTGATTTACATAAATATTACATTTGTATAATAAATTATGTACCATAAATGTTCCTTTTTAAGAGATTTATGCTTTAGTTAATTATCAGTTTGAAAGAAATAGAAAAATAAGTTTATTGCAAGACAATGTAATGAAAAATGTTCTGGATGGAAACTGAGCTCCTTTTTATAAATACAGTGGCATGCAAAAGTTTACACACTCTTGCTTAAAATGTCTGTTACTGTAAATAGTTAAGTGAGCAGAAGATTAACTGATCACTAAAAGGCAAAAATGTAAAGATGACACATTTCTTTAATATTTTAAGCAAGATTACATTTTATTTCCATCATTCACAAGTACAAAATACGAAAAAAAATGAAAAGGGCCTGCAGCAAATGTTTGGGCACCCAACAACTTAATAACACCCCCTTAGGCAAGTATCATAGCTTGTAAATGCTTTTTGTAGCCAGCTAAAAGTCTTTCAATTATTACTTGAGGTATTTTGACCCGTTTCTCCTTGTGAAAGACTTCTAATTCTTGGGCCATATGTACTGCTCTTTTGAGATTTGCCACAGATTTTCAATGATGTTTAGATCGGGGCATTGTGAAGGCCACAGCACATCTGTTAGCTTGCGCCTCTTGAGGTATTCGTTTGTAGATTTTGAAGTGTGCTTCAGATAATTATCTTGTTGTAGAACCCATCCTATTTTTAACTTCAACTTTTTTACAGCTGTGATGTTTGCCTCCAGAGTTTGCTGGTATTTATTTGAATCCATTCTTCCACCTATCAATGACATTTTCCCTGTGCCACTGGCTTAACAGAAGCCCAAAGACTGATTGATTCACCCTCATGCTTAACAGTTGGAGAGGTGTTCTTTTCCTGGAATTTGGAGCCCTTCTATTTTGAATTCATCTGTCCACAGGACATGTCTCCAAAATGCATCAGGCTTTTGCATGAAAGTTATGTTTATTCAGGTTTTGCTGCACAGTAGAACAGTGCACCCCCACTCCAGCGTCTGCTAAATCTTCTTGAAGGTCTTTTGCAGTCAAACAGGGTTATTTTACCTTTCTAGCAGTCAAATAAGCATCTTTACAGAAAGTTTTCTATGTCTTCCAGACCTCAACCTGACCTTCAACGTTCCTGTTTACTGCCATTTCTTATTAATATTACAAACTTAGGAAACCACTACCTGAAAATGCTTTGCTATTTTCTTGTAGCGTTCTCCTGCTTTGTAAGCATCAATTGTTTTATTTTTCAAAGAGCTAGGCAGCTGCTTAGAGGAGCCCATGGCTACTGATTGTTGGGACGAGGTTTGAGGAGTCAGAGAATTTATACAAGTTTGCAATTTTCATCACCTGGGGTTTCCTAACAATGACTGTGAACAAGCCATGGCCTTAATGAGCTAAATAAATAAATAAATAAATAAATAAATATAAATAAATAAGTAAATAAATAAATAAATTTTATTAATATATTTTATTTAATATATATTATGATAAATAAATAAATAAATAAATAAATAAATAAATAAATAAATAAAGTCCCAAAGGTACCACGTCCTAGTGAGCTGAACGACTTCCGGCCTGTTGCTCTTACGTCACATGTGATGAAGATCATGGAGAGGCTGCTGCTTCACCACCTGAGGCCGCAGGTCTGCCACGCTCTTGACCCTCTGCAGTTCGCATACCAGGAAAAGGTGGGAGCGGAGGATGCCATCATCTACATGCTACACTGATCCCTTTCCCACTTGGACAGAGGCAGTGGTGCTGTAAGAATTATGTTTCTGGACTTCTCTAGTGCCTTCAACACCATCCAACTTCTGCTCCTCAGGGACAAGCTGACAGAGATGGGAGTAGATTCATACCTGGTAGCATGGATCGTGGACTATCTTAAAGACAGACCTCAGTATGTGTGTCTCGGGAACTGCAGGTCTGACATTGTGGTCAGCAACACAGGAGCGCCGCTGGGGACTGTACTTTCTCCGGTCCTGTTCAGCCTATATACATCGGACTTCCAGTACAACTCGGGGTCCTGCCACGTGCAAAAGTTTGCAGACGACACTGCTATCGTGGGCTGCATCAGGAGTGGGCAGTAGGAGGAGTATAGGAAACTAATCAAGGACTTTGTTAAATGGTGCGACTCAAACCACCTACAACTAAACACCAGCAAAACCAAGGAGCTGGTGGTGGATTTTAGGAGGACCAGGCCCCGGCTGAGGGTGGAGCCAAGCCGGGACGCCCGAGATGACCGGAGGAGGGCTGGTGCCTCCTCCCGACCACGAGGGGGCGACCGCCCTGGTTTTGTTGGTGACCTCGTGTAGGGGGCTTGGAAGCCCAACCCTGTAGGGGCCCGTGGCCACTGCCAGGTGGCGCCCCGGTGCCTGAAGAACCCTGGAGCCCAGCACTTCCGCCACACCCGGAAGTGCTGGGAGGAAGAAGAATGGGGACAGCCGGCACTTCCGCCACACGGGGGCGTGTCCATGGAGGAATGCCGGGAAGCAGCTGGAGCTTATCCGAAGTGCTATAGAAGGGGCCGCCTCCCAACAGTCAAGAGCAGAAGTCGGGTGGAAGTGGACGGAGCTGGAGAGAGGACTGAAGGCGGCCAGAAGAAAGGCACTTGGGACTGTGTGAAAGGCCCGGACTTTTGGGGGATCGGTGCTGGAGGCACTGGGTTTGTGCACTGGACACTGTAAATATTGTAAATAGTTTTGTGGGAATAAACGTGTGTTGGGTGAATGAACGATGTCCGTCTGTCTGTGTCCAGGGCCAGTTCCACACCCCTCATGGACTCCGTGATCATCAGAGGTGACTGTGTGCAGAGGGTGCAGAACTATAATTACCTGGGAGTGCAGCTGGATGATAAATTGGACTGGACTGCCAATACTGATGCGCTGTGTATGAAAGGACAGAGCCGACTATACTTCCTTAGAAGGCTGGCGTCTTTCAACATCTGCAATAAGGTGCTTGTCGATGTTCTATCAGGCGGTTGTGGCGAGCGCCCTCTTCTATGCGGTGGTGTGCTGGGGAGGCAGCATAAAGAAGAGGGATGCCTCACGCCCGGACAAACTGGTGAGGAAGGCAGGCTCTATTGTAGGCACAGAGCTGGACAGTTTGATGGGCGCTGAGCAAGCTCCTGTCAATAATGGAAAATCCACTGCATCCACTGATGGCTGCTATCTCTATAACATCTGAGAATATAAGACTCTGAGTACCGTAAAGTGGAATATATTAAACATCCCTGCATTCATCTGGTAGCATTTTGATCACTGCCGCCTGAAAAGCCCCATTACACCCTATCGGAAGAGCTGGTCATCCAAAAATTAAAAGGACGAAACAGCTAATATCTGGAGTAAGGATACAAGTTATAAGCTTGTCTGGAGATGAAAGAGCCTAAGATCCGCAGTGAAGATAAAAGTAAAGTGGAAAGATTTAGACCTGGCTGGACTTCATATTGTGAGAGATGTATTTTATTGCTCAAATAAAAGTTCTTTGAACTCTTACATAGCAAGTTACAGCAAGTTCAGGTACTGTGATATTTTGGGTACTGTGGAGAGCTGGCTTATACCTCTTATTTCAGACACTATTTTAATACTGGACAGGTTTCATCAGACTGAGTGGAAAAAGCAGGATGGGGACTGGAGATTTTTGTGAATGTGCAATGTTGAAAAAGAGAGCACAGTACAATTAAAACTATAATGTGTGATCCACACAATGAAATGAGTGATCAAATTCATCCATGTCTCTGCCCAGGAAAGTTTGTTACAGCAGTCTGGATGATTCAGCAACAGAAATAATTCACAATGTACCAATATCTTAATGATAAATCATTCTGAATGTTCATGGATTCAAAAAACAAAATCAAATGTCTATTGGTTATTTTCCTTTCATGGACACTGCAAGCTGGACCTATCGTATCCAATTATTACTGACATTAAATATAAACCTGTGGTACAATCTGAACAGGTCTGACCCCATCTTACTACCAGCTTCAAGTCTGTCATTAACAACAGCAGCTCTTTGTTATTCAAGCCAGAAGTTTTTATGTGAAGGACTGTTGATTGTGTATATTATATTATTTTTAATTTCTACAAGCTTTTGTAAAATTTTTATTTCCTTTTAGAAACTAATAAAGTATAATCTTATCTAATCTTGGTAAGAATTTTCAAAATTAACTTAATGAAAGCCCCAGGAGGAAGCATTTAAATGCCTGATAGAACTGGGCAGAAAAGACCCCCAGAGGCACTTCTTAGTGCATCGTGGCGTAATAAGCCTGTGGCTAAAAGTGCACCAAGAGAGTGCCTCCTGGAGGGGATGGAGGGGATTTTTCATGATGGTATTCAATTTTGCTACTCTTCCTCTTTTCTACAACAGCTTTGCAAAGTCCTCCACAACCTTCCTGTACTCTAATTTGTCTCCATTACTAATGCAGTCAATGATGGACGAGTCATCTGAAAATTTCTGTAGATGGCAAGCACTGATAATATGCTTGAATTCTGTTGTGTAGAGTGTGAACAGGAAGAAAGGCAGGACAGTTCCCTGTGGTGCCCCAGTATTACACACCACCATTTCTGACAAACAGTCCATCAGTCTCACAAACTGCTGTCTGTTGGTCAAGTAGTCCATGATCCAAAAGATTTTGGGGATTACATTATCTTGTATATAATTTGTGCTAATGACAAAAATTGCCTCTTAATGTGAAAAATGAAAGAGAAAAAAAAAAGATATTTAAGATCAGGGGCCTCATGTATAAACGGTGCGTACGCACAAAAATGTTGCGTCCGAACGTTTCCACGCTCAAATCGCAATGTATAAAACCTAAACTTGGCGTAATGCCACGCACATTTCCACGGTAGCTCAGACCCTGGCATACGCAAGTTCTGTGATCGGTTTTGCAAACTAGTGGCACCCAGCGCCAAAGCAGTGCTACTGTTCCAGTGTGGTTTCCCTCTCATTTTTAGATCCACATCCCTGATTATAACTACACTGAAATTAACTGCATATTGTTTAAGGCATCTGATTGTAATTAACCTGTAACAATATAATGGTCCACGGAATGGCCAAACAATTCCAAATACCATAGCTGCTTTAGCGTTGTTACTCTAATTTCACTTTCTTTTTCTTCTTTCAGCTGCTCCCGTTAGGGGTTGCCACAGCGGATCATCTTTTTCCATATTACTCTCACTGCACCACTCGGAGGAGCTCATCGGAAAGAGAATTATTGGTATACAGCAGGGGTTTCCAACACGCCACTCGCGAGCCACTGGTAGCTCGCAAACCCTTTCCAAGTAGCTCACCAAAGGGTGAATGAATCCTACATAAATTTGAAAACTTGATTAGTCAAATTAAGGGTTGGGCGGTCTTTCCAAAAAATCATATCACGATCCTCTAAACACAAAATCACGATCCACAATCTGAATTGCAATCTATCTTTTCAAACTGGCATACACTTAAAGAGAATATCCGGACTCAAACTCATCAAGACCTAAGTAACACTTTATTTTAAATATCAAGTTGAATTCAATTGTTCTCTCATTCGCTAGCTAAGCGGAGTTAATGAACACGCTCCGAAGCTGGTGAGTGAGTTAGGAAGGCCCCTACCCACGGCCCGCTGCATATTCCTTGGATTTGCAAAAATTAATCGGTACCGCAAGCAAACTATGATACATAGCGAAATGAGAGAAGTCGCAAAATCAACCGGAATGTTCAATTATAGAAAAAAACCTGATCTAAATCTGTTAAGTAGTTCTCTCGTGAAAAGCGGACAGACATACAGACAGGCATTTGATTTTATATATTATATGTTAGTAAACCTTCAAAATAATGTGCAGTTAAAGTCTCAGCAGCATTCTCAGCATTTCTGGAGCTTAGTAAAGCCAGATAACTATAAGAATCTTCACCAAGCAGCTCTGAAAATGTCTGTTTTGTTTGGGTAAATATACCTCTGTGAGTCTTCCTTTTCTGACATGAAAGTCATGAAATCAAAGTTTAGAACAACACTGACAGATGAACATTTAAATAACTTTATAGGAGTGAACCTAAGTGGCTACACTTCACCATACACCTCTCTTGTTGACTCCATGTCATCTCACTAACTAAAAAACACATCACACTTGCAACTAGACATGTAATTAGTCTTGTGAAGTGAAACAGTGACATGTAACAAAATGTCAAATGAATAAGTAATAGCTGTGTATTTGAAATTGCATTGTTTTGTTTTGACAGCATTCATGTTTTAATTCAATAGTGTGAGATACACTAAAAGTGTATACAGACATACAAAATGTACTTGCACTTGAACTAAATATTTTTGTGATGTTTTAATGCAAAATGTGAGTTGTGGACACCAACACTTTGTAAATGTTCAGGCAAAACAGGCTTATTCAGTTTGTTTGGGTTGAAATAAGCTATGAGAATAAATGTTAGAAAACATGAGAAGCTCTCGACCATTTTCATTTTGTAAAAGTAGCTCTCAGGGGAAAAAAGGTTGGAGACCCCTGGTATACAGCATCAAGCACACGCTGCCTCAGCTATGCTGCCTATTTGAACTGCTCTCACAAGGCAAACACTTCAAAACCTGTCCTGTACGGACCTCGTGGTTCAGAAACAGTTTCATCCCAAGAACTATAAACGCACTCAATCAGTCCATCAAGTGCTCCTTGTAGACCTGTTTGTACTTATTAGTACAATCACCTCACTGTAAACTTGCACTACAGTTATAATATTGCACAACCTGAGCCACTTTATAAAGCAAGTATTTACATATGATGACAATATAATTTTTAAGATGAAATGCAGCAAAATATGTTTATTATATTATACAGATAAAACTTTAACTTCATTTAAATAATATATAGTTAATTAAACAACCCAGCCACAGGGGATGCACAAACCAGTGTGCTTCTTTGTGCCTGTCCCAAGCCCGGATAAATGGGGAGGGTTACGTCAGGAAGGGCATCCGGTGTAAAATTTTGCCAAATCAATATGCGGACAACAATACAAATTCCCATACCGGATCAGTTGAGCCCCGGGTTAACAACGACCGCCATCAGTGCTGTTAGCCAACAGGGTGCTGCCAAAAATTAGGCTACTGTTGGCCAAAGAAGAAGAAGGAGAAGAAGAGGGGGGAGATGTGTCCGGAGGCAGGAGGAGAGGAGGAAAGTAAAGAGAGTGGAACTGAGGGTAGGAACTTTGAATGTTGGCAGTATGACTGGTAAGGGGAGAGAGTTAGCAGATATGATGGAGAGAAGGAAGGTTGATATATTGTGCGTGCAAGAGACTAAATGGAAGGGGAGTAAGACCAGGTGGATCAGAGGTGGATTCAAATTGTTCTATCAAGGAGTGGATGGGAGGAGAAATGGAGTAGGGGTTATTCTGAAGGAAATGTATGTCAAGAGTGTTTTGGAGGTGAAAAGAGTGTCAGACAGAATAATGATTATGAAGCTGGTAGTGCATATGCACCACAAATTGTGTGTACAATGGGTGAGAAAGAAGATTTTTGGAGTGAGTTGGATGAAATGATGAACAGTGTACCCAAGGGACAGAAAGTGGTGATTGGAGCGGATTTCAATGGGCATGTTGGTGAAGGGAACAGTGGAGACGAGGAGGTGATGGGTAGGTATGGTGTAAAGGAGAGGCATGAAGAAGGTCAGAGGATAGTGGATTTTGCCAAAAGGATGGACATGGCTGTGATGAATACATATTTTAAGAAGAGGGGGAAACATAGAGTTATGTACAAGAGTGGAGGAAGATGCAAACAGGTAGATTACATCCTATGCAGAAGAGTTGATCTGAAGGAGATTGAAGACTGCAAAATGGTGGCAGGGGAAAGTGTAGTTACACATCATAGGATGGTGGTCTGTAGGATGACGTTGGAGATCAAGAAGAGGAAGAGAGTGAGGGCAGAGCTAAGGATCAAATGGTGGAAGTTGAAAAAGAAAGACTGCAAGGTTGAGTTTATGGAAGAGGTGAGACAGGCACTGGGTGGCAGTGAAGAGTTACCAGACAGCTGGGAAACTACAGCAGATGTAGTAAGGGTGACAGCAAGAAGGGTGCTTGGCGTGACATCTGGAAAGAGGAAGGAGGAAAAGGAAACCTGGTGGTGAAATGAGGAAATACAGGAGAGTATACAGAGGAAAAGGATGGCAAGGAAGAAGTGGAATAGTCAGAGAGATGCAGAAAGTAGACAAGAGTACAAGGAGATAAGGCACAAGGTGAAGAGAGAGGTGGCGAAGGCTAAAGAAAAGGCATATGATGAAATGTATGACAGGTTGGACACTAAGGAGGGAGAAAAGGACCTGTACCAATTGGCTACACAGAGGGACCGAGCTGTGAAAGATTTGCAGCAGGTTAGGGTGATAAAGGATAAAGATGGAAATGTACTTACAAGCGAGGAGAGTGTGTTGAGCAGATGGAAAGAGTACTTTGAGAGGCTGATGAATGAAGAGAACAAGAGAGAGAAGAGGTTGGATGACGTGGAGATAGTGAATCAGGAAGTGCAACGGATTAGCAAGGAGGAAGTAAGGACAACTATGAAGAGGATGAAAAATGGAAAGGCTGTTGGTCCAGATGACATACCTATGGAAGCATGGAGGTGTTTAGGAGAGATGGCAGTGGCGTTTTTAACCAGATTGTTTAATGGAATCTTGGAAAGTGAGAGGATGCCTGAGGAGTGGAAAAGAAGTGTACTGGTGCCGATATTTAAGAATAAGGGGGATGTGCAGGACTGTAGTAACTACAGGGGAATAAAATTGATGAGCCACAGCATGAAGCTATGGGAAAGAGTAGTGGAAGCTAGGTTAAGAAGTGAGGTGATGATTAGTGAGCAGCAGTATGGTTTCATGCCAAGAAAGAGCACCACAGATGCAATGTTTGCTCTGAGGATGTTGATGGAGAAGTTTAGAGAAGGCCAGAAGGAGTTGCATTGCATCTTTCTCAAGTTAAATAAAGAGAAAACTGGAATCTTAGTGATTAGCAATAATGGATACAATGAGGCTATTAGAAATAAACTGGATACATTAGGATTAAAAGTCAAGACGGAGGTAAAAAGCTTAGGGGTAATTGTTGACTGTAACCTGAATTTTAAATCGCATATTAATCAGATCACTAGGACAACATTTTTTCACTTAAGAAACATAAGTAAAGTTAGACCTCTTATATCACTGAAAGATGCTGAGAAATTAGTTCACGCGTTTGTTTTCAGTCGACTAGATTACTGTAACGCACTCTTCTCAGGACTACCCAAGAAAGACATAAATCGTTTGCAACTAGTGCAGAATGCAGCTGCTAGAATCCTAACTAGGAAAAGAAAATCCGGACACATTTCTCCAGTTTTGATGTCACTACACTGGTTACCTGTGTCATTCAGGATTGACTTTAAAATTCTGCTTATGGTTTATAAAGCCTTAAATAATCTCGCCCCATCTTATATATCGGAATGTCTGACACCCTATATTCCAAATCGTAACCTCAGATCCTCAAATGAGTGTCTCCTTAGAATTCCAAGAACAAAACTTAAAAGAAGTGGTGAGGCGGCCTTCTGCTGCTATGCACCTAAAATCTGGAATAGCCTGCCAATAGGAATTCGCCAGGCTAATACAGTAGAGCATTTTAAAACACTGCTGAAAACATATTACTTTAACATGGCCTTTCTATAACTTCAATTTAACTTAATTTAACTTAATCCTGATACTCTATATGTTCAATTTCCTCATAATAACTATTCAGGGTGGCTCTAAAATTCGTACTGACCCCTACTCTCTTTTCTGTTTCTTTTTCCGGTTTCTTTGTGGTGGTGGCCTGCGCCACCTCCACCTACTCAAAGCTTCATGATGCTCCAACAATGATGGATGGATTAAAAGGCAGAATTCTACGTGACCATTATCATCAAGCCCTTCCGTGAGAACCCTAAATCCAAAGAGGACTGTTTCATTTATGTTAGGTAGAATGCCCAGAGGGGACTGGGCGGTCTCATGGTCTGGAATCCCTACAGATTTTATTTTTTTTCTCCAGCCGTCTGGAGTTTTTTTTGTTTTTTCTGTCCCCCCTGGCCATTGGACCTTACTCTTATTCGATGTTAATTAATGTTGATTTATTTTGTTTTCTTATTGTGTCTTTTATTTTTCTATTCTTTATTATGTAAAGCACTTTGAGCTACTGTTTGTATGAAAATGTGCTATATAAATAAATGTTGTTGTTGTTGTTGTCTTTGTGGACCTGGAGAAGCATATGACAGGGTGCCTTGAGAGGAGCTGTGGTATTGTATGAGGAAGTCGGGAGTGGCAGAGAAGTACGTAACATTTGTACAGGATATGTACGAGGTAAGTGTGACAGTGGTGAGGTCTGCGGTAGGAGTGACAGATGCATTCAAGATGGAGGTGGGATTACATCAGGGATCGGCTCTGAGCCCTTTCTTATTTGCAATGGTGATGGACAGGTTGACAGACGAGATTAGACAGGAGTCCCTGTGGACTATAATGTTTGCTGATGACATTGTGATTTGTAGCGATAGTAGGGAGCAGGCTGAGGAGACCCTGGAGAGGTGGAGATATGCTCTAGAGAGGAGAGGAGAGGAGTAGGAACAAGAGAGAATACATGTGTGTAAATGAGAGGGAAGTCAGTGGAATGGTGAGGATGCAGGGAGTAGAGTTGGTGAAAGTGGATGAGTTTAAATACTTGGGATCAACAGTACAGAGTATGAGGATTGTGGAAGAGAGGTGAAAAAGAGCAGTGCAGACAGGGTGGAATGGGTGGAGAAGAGTGTCAGGAGTAATTGGTAACAGATGGGTATCAGCAAGAGTGAAAGGGAAGGTCTACAGGACGGTAGTGAGACCAGCTATGTTATGTGGGTTGGAGATGGTGGCACTGACCAGAAAGCAGGAGACAGAGTTGGAGGTGGCAGAGTTAAAGATGCTAAGATTTGCATTGGGCGTGACGAGGATGAACAGGATTAGAAATGAGTACATTAGAAGGTCAGCTCAAGTTGGACGGTTGGGAGACAAAGTCAGAGAGGCGAGATTGCATTGGTTTGGACATGTGCAGAGGAAAGATGCTGGGTATATTGGGAGAAGGATGCTAAGGATAGAGCTGCCAGGGAAGAGGAAAAGAGGCCTAAGCAAAGGTTTATGTATGTGGTGAGAGAGGATATGCAGGTGACGGGTGTAACAGAACAAGATGCAGAGGACAGAAAGATATGGAAGAAGATGATCTGCTATGGCAACCCCTAATGGGAGCAGCCGAAAGAAGAAGAAGATTGTTAATAATTTAACATGTGAGGACACAGTGTTGCTGCGCTAGCAAGGATCTGGCGCTCTGTTCATGGATTGTTCCTGCCTCGTGCTGTATGCTTGCTGGGACTGGCATGACCCTGGAAGGATAGAATAATTAAACATGTACTACGAAGATATTTCAATGTTCCTTAAAAGTTTTGAAGAAGTGGCGTTCTAAGCTTACAGATGGCTTAACGTCTATTACAGAGCTGATTGTGTGGCAATTGGATATTTGGAGAAAGAAAAGTAAGGACAGGAATTGGGGGTTAGTATGTTTGAAAGAGACAGTACTGCTGCAATAAATAATTTCATCGAAGGTCGAGCACAATCACTACGCCACCGTGTTCCCATGTTTAATAACATGCTTTAACTTCTATCATCATGAAAATGATATCAAGTAAATCTCAGTATTTTAATTAGTCAGACAGCTGTAATATTACGAATGTAATGGATTCTGTGTCCTGTTGGAGGAAAAGAAAGCTCGGAAGCACATAGTGATTCACACACATAGAGCACATAGAAGATCAAATACAAAACAAAGTATTTAACGTGCTACTTTAGTTATGATGGGATTTGAGGAACTAGTAAATTAAACGATTTTAAAATGAAGTTTATGATGTTCTACTTTAATGACAAACTAAACTACGTGATTAAAGTGGAAATTTCGAGATTAAAGTTGACATTTCGTGCTTTTTTCCCACTGTGTGCCTATTATTTTTTCTCTGTACCCTAATAAGCTTTCATATGAAACTCAGACGGTGGGCTACTACTAGCCTTTTCATGGCGACTTTGATATCTGACAACTTTTTTTTTCTTTCGGGCACTATGTGCCTTTCTGAACTTGAGCTTTCGTGTTTTTTCCGACACTCTATGTCACTCGATCAACTTGCTTTTGTTGTTTATACCACTGTTTAAACCAACAAATAGTACGTTTTTCCTTGCCTTCACTTGGTATTCTATTTCCCCCTGTGCTTTTGCCATTGCCTTTTCACAGAACGCTGAGCTTAAGGGCTATTTATATTGATTTGCATATTCAAAGAGTTATAATTCTGGGAGGAGACGGGGCGGGACAGCAGGCTCGTGCGTTACTTTTCACGCTGACTGGGATTTATGTAGCGGAAGAACGTGGAAGTTGGTGTTCACACAGATTTATGCATCTGGATTTTTTTGTGTGTAAGCGCATTTCCGCTTTTGTCCATACGCCATATTATAGTGTGAATTCTACGTACGGCGTTATGCATCAGGCCCCAGGTCTGTGATTTTAGGACTACTTTAAATAAAAAGCTCATTGGAAACAGCAACTCCAATAAATACAGTATTCATTTCTCTAAAGTAATTACTAATGAGGATCTGCCACCTCTGCATTGAAATAAACAGGTCTGGAACGTGGATTAATTAATTTACTATATGGTATGTTACAAAATTTACTGGATGTAAAGGAGCCAAAAATAAAAAAAGCAGTTACTGAAAGATGTTACTAATCACCTTGAACTTCACACACATTACATTTCACACTATGAAAATCTCTGGCATACGCTACGAAAGAGGCTGAAGTTTTCAATGCACCAGAGCATGTTCTGATCTCCTTTCTTAGGAACAGGCTGGATCTCCTTCAAGAAGGACATTTCTCTGAGAGTTCACCAGATACCCAAGGGAGAAGGTCCAATATAAAAAATCAGAGGAAAGGCGATAGAATTGCCCTTCTTTTTAAGGTTACAGAAGACAAAGGGTGGTACAGTTATGGCCATAAAAAGGGTCAGATCTCCACTGAAGAGGACACTATAGAATTAGCAATACTGAACATGACCTCATTCTGTTAACCAGTGTGGACACTGTACATTTTTCTTGCCTATTGCACATATAATTTTTTTCTAATAACTCCAGTCAGATAACTGGAAAAAGACTGATTCTGAGTTTGCTGAAACTGTGGGAAGAAAAGTGTCCATTACGTCTGAAGTGAAAAGTTTACTATGGGCTTTGAAAATCATTTATTAAGATTTATCCTCAATATCAAATTATTAAAATGAAAGATGCAATTCAGTGTACTAGCTGAAACTGCCTCAAACAATCCAATGAGTAATAGCAAGAACATGCATTTCTTTAGTTAACCATGTCAAATCCATCGACCACTTCCAATCATTGAATGATCATTTAGAGTATCTCTAAATTCATATTGGGCATTAAATAAAACCAATGAAATTTGCTACTTTAAAATAAGTTAATTTGCTTAAAGATGAGGGCACAACTTCCTCTTGATCTAGTCTTTTTAATGTGTAACCTACTTTGGCTATGAGTACACCAGACATATTCTGTGAATAGGAATTGCCAAATGATGCAGTATTGACATTTTAGATATATTAAAAATGTATACATATGTTTAATTTTATAAATGACATTAGAATTTATTTGCTAATTAATACAGAAACCATTATAACCCTGAATTAGAAGAAAAAAACAACAGATACTGTACATTTTTGAAATGAGAGCTGTGAATTAATTCAAGAAATACTGATGGCTCTTTCTTTATAAATCAAAGATAGATCCCACAAAAATTCAGCACGTGATCCAGGATGTGCTTTTATCCAGAGCACATAGCTCTGCCACCAACTGACTTACTAACCTTTTTAATTTTGAAATCTGAAAAGCACAATCCTGCCACTCACTTTTAAAAATAACTTCAAATATAAAACTCCCATTCTTAACAAGGTAGACAGAGAGTAAATCCATGACCAGCTTTAGATCAAAACACCATCTTCAAGTCCCAACTCTCAAGATTTTGAAGTACAGTATTAACATGTATTAGTCTAGACCACACATAATGGGAGTACAACCTTGATTTGCTTCATGAATCAGATTATTGGTATAATTTTTATTTCAGATGTGTAGCATATACCTCACACATTTTAGCATGAGCAAATGTGCTTTGAATTGTTTACATTTAATTACAGAGCAGAATAAAATACTTCAAATGTGGAAGTTATGACTCTTGTCTGTACCACAAACCACATAACACTAGTACTCTTACATTAATTTCAACAAGAAGAATGTATTTAACAACTGTGCCTGTTGCTCAGAATACTTTATCCAGAATATAATAACTTCAAAATCCTAAAGGCATGCCTACCAGAACTTAGGTAGGTTGATTTATGAAATAAATATCTCAAATAACTGAAAAAAATGTTCTTGATCTTTAAAGGAGTTTTACATGTGAACATAGCATACCTTGTTGCGATCTTGGACTACAAGCACCCTTCCTGTTGCTTCATCAAAAACAGCGCCTAGAAATCAATGAACAGAAAATTATGAAAATTGCATTTGAGTTTGCACCAAAAAGTTTTTCTTCTTTGGTCCTTCTTTAATGTTACTGGCATATTCTCTGCCACCCAGGTACCCCGTATTTAAATAGAAAGGCCTGAATTATCTACATCAAAAAATGAAAACACTACTCTTGATACTTTAGACCAGTGGAACACCACAATGAGCATGCCAAACTTAACTACTGCTGTTGCTGCATCTCTTACCTTGAGGACGTCATGTTATCCAGCTACACATTGCAGGAGAGGATGGATTATACGACTGCTGCAGGATTTTTCAGCACAGTTTCAAATTTTCAAAGCATCTCAAACCTGATGCCTTTTGACAGCTGATTAATGAACTGCCTGACAGCACAAGGGAATTTATAAATACTTTCAAGTATGATTAGTTCAGCATTTCTTTTCTCTTTATCAGTTCTGTTGTGGTTAACAAGCACAAGACATGTTCCAGTCACATTGTATGGATTGTACTTCTGGGTGAATACTACAAATGTAACTGAGTCACTTGGGATCTAAAACTGCACAACTGCTCTGACTTGCTAATATTATATAAATGTAGCCTGCGACTGAAAATTCCCAGAAACATCTTGTAGCATGATGGGGGTTTTTGGTAAATGGTTCACAAATAGCAAAATTGGCTTTTCAGATATATAAGTACTGTAATCTCAAAAGGACCTCAGGCAGGGGTATGTCTGCCAAGAAAATCCCAAGTCCAAAAAATGAGCTGCCCTAGCTGAAACTAGGTCTTTCGTTCTAGGTCAGTATAATCTTGAACTTTGTACGGTCTAAGCACTGCTAATTCACAGCACCTCCAACCAACCAATTTATTAAAGTGAATCCCAAACAACCACTGTAAATCATTTACTCACCAAATGCTGGGAATCAGAATCACATACGCTATATTTACTGTAGCCAGCAAAGAAAAGCTTTTATAAACAGGCAGCTCAATAAATATAAAAATCAGGAAAAAATACAAAGATGCATTACAGTCCAATTCCCAATACAACTTATATCTTCTTTGCAAGAGCCAACATAGTGGTTTTGAAAGTAAGTTAATCAATCACACTGTGGCAAATCTCACAAAATGTTAGAAAGCTGCAACATTCTTTGAACATCTTTAAATTCTAAAAGAGTATCCCATATGTACCATTTTCCCTAGTTACAGATTATACACAGTATACAGTACAGTACAATACAGTTTTGTGCAATAGTTTGTTGAAAATTCTGCATTAACTGAATCCAAAGTCATCTAAACATAACATATAGAATTAAAAATGTAACATACATCATTCAACAATTTAGGTATACCAACTAAGAAAAAGTGGTTTGGACTTTAAGAAGTATATCTAAAATAAAAGCAGGATACATAAATCATAGCATTACTGGTTCAAGTAACCAAGCAACAAAGAATCCTGCCCATGTAAATCCAATTGGGCCTCTTTTTAAAATACCTTAATAGGCAATGTGTATTTAGACCAATCTTTTCTAAAAATAAGATCATTCTGCCTCCTTGAAGTAAGTTTTAAAAATACCACAAAAATCATTCTGCTGTGAACTGTAGCACTATAATTGTAAATGAGCTGATAGATACAAAGCTGCTTCCCTTAATGGAAATAATCTGCTTCAGAAAATGAATGGATAGGTTAAAAATGAATGTATAGATGAACAAAAGAAAAAAGCCCTCAAATCTAGCAGTAGTATTTAAGAAATAGTCACATCAGATAGATAGATAGATAGATAGATAGATAGATAGATAGATAGATAGAAGTGTTACAGCAGAGATTACACAAAATAAAGAGAATATATGGTTTATCTTGCAATCTTCAGAACAAACTTCTTCATAATTTTGTAATGTGAATGGCTCCAGGATTGGAGATTCTTTACTTTGTAATTTGTTTTACTTCTAGTCTCATATCACTAGTGGCAGAGAATGCCACTTTGACATTGATTAGTATGTTACAGTGAATTATAGAGTTTGG
The DNA here is from genome assembly GCA_026402145.1 of Polypterus bichir lapradei. Taxonomy (NCBI): domain Eukaryota; kingdom Metazoa; phylum Chordata; class Cladistia; order Polypteriformes; family Polypteridae; genus Polypterus; species Polypterus bichir. The sequence goes on from JANRMT010062809.1 coordinate 5,093,530, forward strand.
CCAAAGGACAGTGAATCTGCCTAATGTTACAAGTCTGGTGTAACAGTTATGTCTACAGCTGGTGAAAGTAAAATTTATTATGCATGCAGCCTCGTGGATTAAAGCATCATTAGCTATACAATATGAACTATGACTCACACATTACAGTATTTTTCATACAGATTATAACAAATGTGAATGGCTGTTATTCAGTAATCTAATTTTTGGTTATGTTGTATCTAAGATACAATGGTATTTTTATAAGTTACTAGTGCACTGATGTTTTTCTTTTCCAATTAAGCTTTCTTAACTTGTCTCCTTCCATGCAGTTCCTTCTTGTACTATAGGAATGCAGTTTTATTTTAAAACCAATCTGGCCAAATGTATGGAAATTGATGTCATAGAAGCTCTGAGCACATTTCACTCCAGACCCAGAAACTGAAAGCCATTATTATGTAGGAGTATGTAGGAAAATCTGCTTCCTATAGTCAACCTCACTTATGAGCTTATAAATCCAGCAAAGAAGGGCAGAAAAGTCAACTTAATTTTAGAATTTTTGATTTAAAATCTTGCTGCTACTGGAAACAAATGCAGGATACAATTAGTCATTTATCAGAGTTAACAGCCTATGAAATGATGCAGGCTTAAAATTAGAGTAGGAACTGATTCATTATGTGGAATTTTGAGCCCCAAACCGCAAACACAATTCCAGGTTCAAATAACAGATTTTTATTTGCTTCCAACACTTTTCTTACACAAAAACCTGCCATAATACACAAATACAACCTCTCCTTCCGCCTCCAGTTGAGTGTTGCCTGCTGCTTCCTGATTACTCAATTAAGCAAGGTGGTGCATTTTGGCGGTATCCTAAAACCACAACAGGGCCACGTTTCCAGGCTCCAAATCCATTACCAGCCTGTGGGTGTTTTAGTTGAGTTCAGCCCTGAGAACACTACCACCTATTGTTTGGGGGAATGAATTGGTACTGGTATGCCCATCTGCCCAGTCCATCCATTATGGCCTCAATGCTGGGTAAGAAATCCCTCCTTTATCCTGGCTAGCATGTCTGCACTTCCTTATATAATATATGTTACCAGCCAAACTCGATTTTAAGAACAAATTAGTTTAGACTACGCAAAACCAGTTTGTCCAAAGCATGATAGGATGAATCCGTTTGGCCTTGTCTAAACTCGTTTGACTTTCAGTCACACTTTCCTCTATAGGATAATCCAATTTGGCCTAGTCAAAACTTACATTGTGTACAGTATATATGTCATACATAGACAAAAACAGGCATATCATTTCCTTTGTGACATTTGAAAACTTTCAGCCAACATTCTATCGCAACCACCATGATCCATAGCCACATGGGCTGCACAGATGACATCATATAGTTCAGGTGAGAGTTATCATTTTATATTTTCATTACCATCATTTTGTGCGACAAGATTTTTTTATGACTCTGATTTCCAGTACATTAAATCATTTTAACCTTCTTTGTTGCAGGAGTGTTTTCTTTTTCACTTTTTCAGCCTCCACCTCTTGTATAAGTTCTGAATATATGACTTTTGTAAACACATTAAAACGAGTCAATTTTTTGGTTTCGCTGCTTATGCCCTCAAGGTTGCTGGATATCATGGCTAGCCTGTACACTGGTACTGTAAGTGCTGTGCAGCGTGGACCCCACCATGCTCTACCAATTCATCTACTGTCTTCATAGGAAGAGTCACCAGAGACATGAATGTCACGTCTGAAGTAAGTAAACCTCTCAACAAGTTCAACACTCTCTCCGCAGACAGATACACTGCTGTCTGGGTCTAGATCTTGGTTTTTATCCAGGACACTCGCAAGCCCAGACACTCAGACTCCTTGCTTAGTCTCTTGAGAGCCCCAATCACAGCCTACATTGACCACACAAAGATCACAGCATTGTTGACAAAGTCAAGATCAGTGAATTTTTCTTCGCCAACAGATACCTCAGAGACCACACAACCTTGCCCAACACCCAGTCCATGCAAGCACTGAACAGAAAAGGAGCAAGAACCCACCCCTAACGAACCCCGGAATCAACTGGTGAAAATGCAGAGGCTCTAACTCCATTCTGCACAGCACTCAGAGTACCAGTGTACAGGCCAGCCATGATATCCAGCAACCTTTAGGGGATCTCACGTAGTCTCAGGATGTCCCACAGGGCAGCTCCATCAACTGAGTCGAACATTTTACGAAAATCGACAGTCTGCAAAGAAACTCTGCCAATATTCACTTTTGTGCTCCATGAGAACTCTCAGTGCCAGGATTTGGTCGATTTATAGACTTCTTAGGCGTAAAACCAGACTGCTTTGATCGCTGGTAGGTGAGCAAATGATCACGGATCCTATTGAGGACGACCCTAGCAAGGACCTTTCCCAGCTACGAGAGCAGTGTTATTTCCCTGCAGTTGCCACAATCCAGGTGATAACCATTTCCTAAAGGGACGACAAGTCCTGTTTTCCAATCAGTTGAGAGCAGTAATAGCAGCAATATATCAAAAGATAATAACTGACATTTACATATATACAAAAGAAGGAGCAGTAAAAGAATAACAAGCAATAAGGAAAAAAATCAATAGATCAATGTATTGCAATGACATCTTGGTAGAGGAAAAAAAAACAGCACACTGAAATGTAAACAATGAAGGGAAGAAGTTTTTTTATGAAGAAGTGAGGTTCAAAACAGAAGAGTGAGTGAGAGAATTAAGAAATGTACAGAAGAGAATAGGTAGAAAAAAAACTTAGTAAATTATAGGATGTGTACATTTGTCAACCTCTCTCACTTTTGGTTGTGTAGGACGCATTAACTGAGCAGAGCCAGTATTTAAACTGATGCAGCTGATACCTGCTTGTGTTGGATGTTAGGAAACCCCTTCTTCTGCATTTCTCCCTGGCAACTCGACTCAAGCTTTATTGCTAAACACATCTTTCTTAAGTTTAGTCACAGTTTCCTTCTTCCACTTCACAGCCCAGACCTCTTATCATCCTGCTCACTGGCTTAAGTGAAGCAGTACAGAAGGAACTCTGTGTTATCGTTGTCTTGTGCCCCCTAGCGATGCATTAGAAATTTTACATGACATTTTCCTCTAGTGGTCCTTCTTGGAGGTTGGAGTGTGTTTATTTTAGTATACTATACCAAGGAAAAGAAGGGTTTGAGATTGGACCATTTAGGAGTTAGTAAATTAATTTGAAGAGCCATTCAAGGCCTGATCCCCTCTCTTTTTCCTGTGCAAGACACTTCACCTTCTTCACTCCTTCAACCATATTGCTAGTGTAGCTGCTCTGCCAGTGGCCTTCATTTGCAAACACAGCATGCCCTATAACTTGGCACGCTTTTCAGTGCTGTGCCTAGAAAAGAACTCAGTGCCTTAGAACAGCCTCCTTGCTACATTATTATTGACAAATATCGATCAACAAATGAAAAAACACTCGTCAGCTCAAAGCAATCCCCATAACTTTGCACGCTTCTCAGTGCTGTGCCTAGAAAAGAATGCAGTGCCTTAGAACAGCCTCCTTGCTACTATATTATTATTGACAAATATCGATCAACAAATGAAAAAACATGTGTTGGCTATTTTTATTTTTTCTATAACTTCACCAAATAATTTTGCATATACGACAAGCCCCATTACTCTGTGCTATTTCTTCTCAGCGTTGTGCCGAGAAAAAGATGCACTGCATTAGAATAGCCCCCTCGCTACAACATTATTATTGACAAATACTAAGAAATAAAAAAAGTGTTGGCTAATTTTCTTTTTTTTTTCTATGATGTCACCGAATTTCAATTAAATCCATCAAGACATTTTAGAGATTTGGGGGTATTTAGTTTTTCTATTGGAGGTGTACCACAAAATATTGATATATTGAAATGTCCTTTCTTAGTGGATTCCTATTGACCTACATGTCATCCTGGCAAATTTCTGTTTTGGTAGGAAATAATGGGTAAAAGTGTTTTTGTTGTTGAGTGAGTAAGTGAATTGGTGAAAGAATGACTGAGTCAACTTTGAATTTTATACATATACTAGCAAAATACCCACGCTTCGCAGCGGAGAAGTAGTGTGTTAAAGAAGTAATGAAAAAAAAAATGAAACATTTTGAAAATAACGTAACATGATTGTCAATGTAATTGTTTTGTCACTGTTGTGAGTGATGAGTGTTGCTGTCACATGCATATATACACACACATATAAACATATATATACATATCTATACATATACACATATATATATATATATATATATATATATATATACACACACATATATACATACACTAGCAGAATACCCGCGCTTCGCAGCGGAGAAGTACTGTGTTAAAGAAGTTATGAAAAAGAAAAGGAAAAATTTAAAAAATAACGTAACTTGATTGTTAATGTAATTGTTTTGTCATTGTCATGAGTGTTGCTGGCATATATATATATATATATATACTCAGCAAAAAAAGAAACGTCCTCTGACTTTCAACTGTTTTTACTTTCAGTAGACTTAATGTGTAAATATTTGTATGAACACTAAAAGAGTCAAGATATGAGTGTTGTTGTCATATCTATCTATCTATATATCTATCTATATATTTATCTATATATATATATATATATATATCTATATATATATATATAGCAAAATACCCGCACTTGGCAGCGGAGAAGTAAAAAGAAAAGGAAACATTTTAATAATAACGTAACATGATTGACAATGTAATTGTTTTGTCATTGTCATGAGTGTTGCTGGCATATATATATATATA
>JANRMT010062809.1:5127321-5142582 GCA_026402145.1 Polypterus bichir lapradei
CTCTACATTTGCAAGTGTGCTGGGGCAAAAGTCCTAGGCAAGAGACAGAGTGTTGAAGTGGGAACTAGGATCATAAGTTGTGGGAGGGATGTTTGAGAAAATTAGATCATTTTCTGCTAGGTTTGCCAAGGTGGAAAAATCAGAAAAAGTATTACCACCTAAAACACAAGGTAACATGTTTACATAAACCATTTCAGTTGAATAGCATTCATTTGTTTGATCCTTTTGTTCAATTTCAGAAAGAGTCAGCAGGAGAGAGTTAGAAATATATAGCAGACTTGAGAAAGCAGGCTTATAACTCAGAAAAAATGATTCTGTACAGGAAGTTCTAAGCAAGACAGCTACATTTTCATCAATGAAGAAGCAAAGGAAATACTCTATCTCTGTTGAGAAGTACAGAATTTCAAAATCCCCCTCAAGGATTTAAAACTCTTGGAAATCTCACTGATAACTGAGCTACTACATTGAATTTGTTATGGGATTTACTTTCATTACTTGACACAGAAAAACAGTGTGATCTACTGGATAATGCATTACAGTTGGGTTTTCATAAACTATGGGAGGTGACCCAAAATGGGTCACGGGATAATGGTGTTAGGTTGCAAGTTCCTGTTGTGGATTGTTTGCAAAGTGTTGATTAGGCAATCAACACTGCTTAGATGATCATCGTCAATTACCCTCCCCTGACAATCACCCATGTTTCTCCAAGGGGGCACACTGATTATCTTCCAGGCAAATAACAAGGAATAGGTCTTGAAGACACAAAAAAGGGCAAGATTGGGTTGTGATAAAAATAAATTTAAGAAACTATGTATTAGACCTTGAATCGTAACCACGTGTCCATGATCATCTAAACTAAGCTTACAATACAATTTATTTATATCAGTTACTTTTTTGTTTATAGTACACAGAAAATATGTCTTGTTCCTCTCTATCATACACAATTACTCTTTTAGCAGTAATAGTGTGCATAAACTCATAAGGAGAATCATAAGGAGGATCTGTGTTACAGAACCTTAGCATGAGGAAGGTTCTGTAATAGCAGTAGTCTGCTTCCAGCCACTGTTAACATAAAGCTTGCATTAATTCAGCAGACTGACCTGAAAAACACACACTTGCTTTCTGCTACATAAATACCTTTAACTAAAGCAACATTTCCAATATTCACTCGATGTTGACTTCAGAAACTATCAGGATAACTCGGACATGGATTTGATCCTCATGTTTTGTAATTTTTACTCCATAATTTTGTGGGCTGGATGAGATACTATGATCTGAGCATTCAAATCTGAAAGGCTGAGTGGTGGTGACATAGTTTTAAGGGCTACTTTATTTTTGTTCAGCTGTCTAAAATACAGTATATGCTTTAGGTAAAGCAGCCGGATATCTCTTTAAAATTTCAAGAACGTATTCCAGTGCTTATTTGTGTTTATAGGACATCAAACACAATCTAATAACAGCCAGATAGCACATACTATATACAGTTAGGTCCATAAATATTTGGACAAAGACAACTTTTTTCTAATTTTGGTTCTGTACATTACCATAATAAATTTTAAATGAAACAACTCAGATGCAGTTGAAGTGCAGACTTTCAGCTTTAATTCAGTGGGTTGAACAAAAAGATTGCATAAAAATGTGAGGCAACTAAAGCATTTTTTTAACATAATCCCTTTATTTTAGGGGCTCAAAAGTAATTGGACAAATTAAACAACTGGAAATAAAATGTTCATTTCTAATACTTGGTTGAAAACCCTTTGCTGGCAATGACAGTCTGAAGTCTTGAACTCATGGACATCACCAGATGCTGGGTTTCCTCGTTTTTAATGCTCTGCCAGGCCTTTACTGCAGCGGCTTTCAGTTGCTGTTTGTTTGTGGGCCTTTCTGTCCTAAGTTTAGTCTTCAACAAGTGAAACGCATGCTCAATTGGGTTAAGATCAGGTGACTGACTTGGCCATTCAAGCATTTTCCACTTCTTTGCTTTAATAAACTCCTGGGTTGCTTTGTCTGTATGGTTTGGGTTATTGCCCATCTGTATCATGAAACGCCACCCAATCAATTTGACTGCATTTGAGCAGACAGTATGTCTCTGAACACCTCAGAATTAATTTGGCTGCTTCTGTCCTGTGTCACATCATCAGTAAACACTAGTGTCCCAGTGTCACTGGCAGCCATGCACGCCCAAGCCATCATACTGCCTCCACCGTGTTTTACAGATGATGTAGTATGCTTTGGATAATGAGCTGTTCCACGCCTTCTCCATACTTTTTTCTTGCCATCATTCTGGTAGAGGTTGATCTTGGTTACATCTGTCCAAAGAATGTTTTTCTAGAACTGTGCAGTGCACCCTCTGTATTTACTTTCATGCAGTCTTCTCTTTATGGTAGACTTGGATATCAATTTGCCTACCCCCTGGAGACTGTTGTTCACTTGGTTGGCTGTTGTGAAGGGGTTTCTCTTTACCATGGAAATGATTCTGTGATCATCCACCACTGTTATCTTCCGTGGATGTCCAGGTCTTTTTGCGTTGCTGAGTTCACCAGTGCTTGCTTTCTTTCTCAGGATGCACCAAACTGTAGATTTTGCCACTCATAATATTGTAGCAATTTCTCGGATGGGTTTTTTCTGTTTTCGCAGCTTAAGGATGGCTTCTTTCACTCTCCTGCATGGAGAGCTTCTTTGACCGCATGTTGTCTGTTCACAGCAAAATCTTCCACATGCAAGCACCACACCTCAAATCAACTCCAGGCCTTTTATCTGCTGATAATTGATAATGACATAATGAAGGACTTGCCCACACCTGTCCTAAAAAAGGCTTTGAGTCAATTGTCCAATTACTTTTGAGCCCCTGAAATGAAGGGATTGTGTTAAAAAAGTGCTTTAGTTGCCTCACATTTTTATGCAACCTTTTTGTTCAACCCACTGAATTAAAGCTGAAAGTCTGTACTTCAACTGCATCTGAGTTGATTCATTTAAAATTCATTGTGGTAATGTACAGAACCAAAATTAGAACAATATTTATGGACCTAACTGTAATTTACACAATAGTTTGTGTTGGGATTAGCCATTTTAACATAAAGAACTGGCAACTAGGGAAAAATGCAATAGCCTTATACATAATTTCTCATTCAGTAAGGTAAAGTAAGTTTATTTATACAGTATAGAACAAATTAGGCACAAAGTAATTTAAAGTGATTTACAAAGAAATAAAAACACTGAAAAAACAAGAAAATCTGAAAACATATCAAAATAGAAATATAAATGAAACTATAAAATTATTAAAAGGCTAAATCAATCCTACAGAACAAGAAAAAAAAAATATTTTTTACTGATAATTCACAGCAAATAAGTAAGTTTTGAGCCTTGACTTAAATGAGCTGACAGTTGGTACAAACCTCAAGTCTTCTTGAAGTTTGTTCCACAGGTGAGGGGCATAGAAACTAAATGTTGCATCACCTTGCTTGGTTTTGATCCTAGGAACAGTGAGTAGACCTGTCCCAGACAACCTGATAGGTCTACATGCTTTATAATGCATAGGCAAATCAAAGATATATTTTGTCCCAAAACTATTTACTGCTTTATATACAAATAATAGTATTTTAAAATAAATCACTTGATGCACAGGATACCAGTGCAGTGATTTAAGGGGCAGACTAATATGCTTTCACTCTTGGTGTTAGTGAGGACTTTGGCCACAGCATTCTGAATGTGTTGCAGCTGCCTGATTGATTTTTTTCCTAAACCCTGTGAGGACACCATTACAGTAATCTGGCCTACTAAAAACAACACATGGACTACTTTTACTGTTTTCTTAGTGAGCTGTTGTTTATTTATTTATTTTTTTGCTGTGTAAAAATTCCCTATTTCTCGCTACTCTTTCGCACCATTGTTTGTAATCTATTTTCATGTTCTTCTAAGATGTGGTACATTTTTGCCTATATCCAAATAATCTGGTAGACCCTTAAACCATCCATCATTATTTACTTACTAATAAATATCAGTTATTTGTGCACAAATAAAATTTTAATCTAATGATCTAGCTGGTCCTGGTAGCTAGGATGCTTTTCTGAGGGTCGAAAAAAGCACTGGGCTAGTGTTTCTGCCAAAAATTGCAAAGGGAATAAAAGCAGACTGGAAAGATGTGAAAGGTTGCTTGTTTTTGGCAGAGGCAACCGAAGAAAACATTTACAATCCCTTGGGAATAAATGTTCTTGTAAAAAAAGGGTTGCAAAATAATCCAATCACTTACAAAATACATAATGGCATACCTTTCTAAAAAAATGTAAAATAAATTGGAAAAAAATGTAAATAAATTAAATATATAAGAATATTAAATGCAAAAAAGTAAAAGGTAAATGTAAACTGTAAATAAATACTCTGGTGAAAAAAGGGTTACAAAATACATAAAAGCTGTAACTTAAAGAAATGTTAACTTTACAAACTGCAATCTCTTGAAGTACAACGTATTTTATGTGCAATTAAGGCATGTTTTAACATGCCTTGTACACTGTAGATTTTCAAAAATGTACATAGTGCCCTCTGCTGTACAATGATTTGTGTGATCATGGTGATACTTTGAAAATAGCACTACAGTAGTGCACTTAATGAACAATAAAACAAATTATACTAATGAATTACACAAAGAATTTGTTTATCCTAAAAACATTCAACCACCTCCTAAACAGCTCATCAAATGAAAGACTACATAAAGAAAGCTCATCCCTAAACATATATTCTTAAATTCAAATCCCACAAGATATGAATCTCAAAACTTGTCACATGTCAATTCATTGCTCATATAATCTTTGTTCTTTGGCAGAAATGGTTAAAAAAGTCCTTTGCTTAAAGAAAACCACATTTAGTTTATTTATTTTATTTATTTTAAATTCCTTGTGGGTGTCAAAAAAGCTTTGTCATAGTTAATGTGTACCAGCTATTTTCATGGTAGATCTACATTTTTGAGATCCTGAAGCTTGAAACGTTATGGGACCGCATTAACCAGCAATGAGGTCAGGGTAACCATCGTTATCTTCTTCAATGGGGTAGTCCCACGACAGATCACCACATTTTTTTTGTTAAATTTAACCCCTGCAAGTAGGGGTTTTAAAAACCCTTCTCATACAATAGACATGCAAACTTTTTAAGCAATGTTGGAAAAAGTCACTTCTGGGGCCCCTCCAGGATTAGAGGTGCTGCAGCTAAAGCTTAATTAGTTTCACAGTAGATCCACCTCTGTCTAATCTGAAACAAAATTTTTGATTTATAGCAAAAAAGAATTCAAAAATACAATATTTAAAACAAAAATACAATGATAACTTGAAGTAGTGAAATCAAGTGCAAGTCCTCTGTTCAAACATTGTGATCCTAGATTTTTTTATTCATTTTCATTGTAAAATCAGAGTCTCTCATTCCCACTCAATACATGAGTGGTAATATATGGTGTGCAAAAAACACCATATGTAAGGTACAGTTCATGGAAAAAAACTGAATAAATGTATGATTTGTGCTAACCATATTTTTCCAAACATGCTTTCCAAACTGGCAGGAAAGTGGTGCAGTGGTTAGAGAAACTGCCATAAACCTCTAAGAAGATGGGTTCAATTTCAATTCTTTGTCATCAAATGTATGATGTTTGCATGTTCTTTAATACTCTGTGAAGCCCAGAGTACTCTGATTTTCATTTGCATCCCAGGGACATGCAAGTTAAGTTAAATAGGATCACTAGAAGGTGAAGAGTTTTGAAAACTTTCAGTTCCAGTGATACTATGATGAAAATAGTGATTTTTGAAAGTTGACATTTTTTTAACATTCAGTTCTGTTCAACTGATGTTTTTAAACATTCATCTCAGTGGCCTTGACCAGCAAGGGATTACAGAGACTCTTTATAAAATTTTTCATCGAGTTAACCATCCAAGTTAATCAGCTACTACTACCACTACTCCTTACAGAGAATACACTGTGCTTCATTCATCATTGTTTATTAAATTATTTCTTAAAGAAACATATCTTTCTGTTAACCTTTCAGTTAAACCTTTTACTCAATACTGGTCATGTTTCATTTTGACTCCATGCCACAGAGCAAAGCTTTAAAGCTACAGAATGGCAGTGTAAACATGTCACAGTACCTGCAACTCCTACTTGGTGTGTTGCGTAAACAGGAAGTCTGCTGGGCTCCTCCTTGAGCCAAATGGTAAGTACTGAATGATCCTTCTGAGCATGGTGAAATGTGAAGCCCAGAGAGGCTGCAGAAGCTATAAACCTGCTCTGGAAAATGGGAATATGTAGCCACACTGCTACTCTACCATCAGACTTCCACTGAGTGACAGACTCTGCAAAACAAACAGACATCATTTCACTTCAAACTGCATTTAGATTTAATATTTGTTCTAACACATTGAGAAACAACCTGATGTTGCATATCTCTAGCCGTGAAGTTGAACAGCATAAAAGTCTTGAAAACAAGTCAAGATTGTGAACAACTGATACTAACATAACATAAAATTTAAGCAGAATAACAGAAAATTTAAGTAACAGTCAAAAATATACACTCAGGAGCCACTTTATCAGGTACATGAATCTAATAAAGGTTACGACTATTTTTAACTAGCAAAGCTTGAGATTTTAGAAGCATGTAAGTGCTCGAAACATTCTTCAGAGGTTTTCATTTATGTTGATATAAAAGTATCCTACAGTTCCTGAAAGTTTTCAACCATAATTTCATGCTACAAACCTCTTATTCCATGTGATTACAAAGGTGCTCATTTGGATTGTGCTCTTGGAAACTTTGCAGGTCATTTGCATTTTTTCATTTTCCACCACTTTTCCAAGACTGGTCTTAAAAGTGATACCCATAAGTCCCTTTCACAAGCCACACTTGCAGGTTCATACTGTGATATCCCAAAGTGTTTCCAGGCCATCTTTTAGATATAATCCTACCAGCAGGCCCTAGGTGTTCCCTGGGATCTCGTTCCAGCTGGACATGCCTGCAAAACTTCTGCAGGGAGGTGTCCATGAGGCATCCTTATCAGATGCCCAAACCAGCTCAAATGTCTGCTGTCGATGTGGAGTGTCAGAGGCTCTACTCCTAAATGACTGTGATCTCAACCTACCATTAAGGGAGATACTAGCCTTTATGCGGAGAACACTTGTTTTGGCTGGCTGTATCTACAATCTCATCCTATTGGTCACTATTCAAACACAAGATGAGGGTAGGGACATAGATCAACTGGTAAATGGCGAGCTTTGCCTTCTGGCTCAGCTCCATCTCCATCACTACAGATTGGTACAGTGACTGCATAACTATACTTTCTGTCCTAATCCATCTGTCGATCCCACTATCCCTTTTTCGCTCACTCATGAACAAGAACTTGAGATACTCCTTCACTTGAGTCCACGTAAAGAGTGGACACCAGCACCCCAGTCTGCTATTCTAGGGGCGCTGCTCCTGAAGACCACACAACATTAAAAACTCACATTTTTCCTACTGAGGACCATTGCCTCAGATTTGGAGATACTAATCCTCATCCATTCTGCTTCACACTCGGTTACAAACTGCCCCAAACAGAACTATGTCATCTAACACTATCAAGATTAATATCCTCCCTAAGCTTCTTTTTCTATATCAAAACATCTCCATATTCATTAACAAATAATTTTTTAACAAATTAGATTCAATCATAACATCATTTATCTGGAATTTGAAATATCCACACATCCAAAGGGTGACCCTACAATGACCTAAATCACAAGGTGACATGGCTCTACCTAATTTTCAATTTTATTACTGGGCAACAAATACACACGCTATAAAAACCCGGACATTGACACAGATAGATGAATACATACTAGTACTACTTCAAGATAGAGAAGCTTTCATCTGTGGCACCTCTACATGATAACCACCTCTTTCTACCCTCTCAAACATACACAGTTGTTAATGTTTGGAAAACATGTGGGATTAAATCATTTAGAGGTTTGTATATAAATAAAGTCTTTGCATACTACGAACAATTACACTCCAAATGTAGCTTCCCATCAACACAACTTTTCCATTATCTCCAAATTACAAACTTTGCTAAACGAAATGTGACCAATTTTCCTCACCTCCCACCTATTTCTATTCTAGAATAAATACTGATCAGTCTTGAAGACTCAGACAGCATTTCCATAATATATACAACCATTTTAAAGTTCCTTCCTTTCAAAGATCCCAGAGTAGAGTGGGAAAAAGATTTCTTACTCAACATTTCAGAAAAGGACTGGATAATAGCCATGCACAAAATTCACTCTAGCTCCATATGCGCAAAGCATTCTATTATTCAACTTAAAATCTTTTATCAAGCACATCGATCTCGCTTGAAATTGTCCAAAGTGTTTCCAGGGCAAGATCTAACCTGCAAATGTTGCAATTGATCTCCAGCCTCAGTAACACGTTTTGGGCGTGCACCAAATTAACATTATTCTGGACAAAGATTTTTAAATGCCCATCAGACAGCCTTGGTGTCACAACACAGTGTACTCCCAGATGGGCTTAAAGTGGAGAAGGACAAACTAACTGTAATTGCCTTTACTGCACTGTTAGCACATACCTGTAGACTTATGCCACCTCTTTTAAGTCAGTGGATAACAGATGTTATATACTATTTGAAATTGGAAAAAATCAAATTCTCACTTAGAGAATCTGTTTAACATTTTCTAAAAACCTGGCAGGGTCTAATCAATACCATTTTAGAATAAGCATCTGTATTGGGAAGAAGGACTCATTTCCCTTTTTACTACTCTCAAAGTAGTATGTATGGAATGTTACATGGTTTTAATAAATTCAATAAAAGACAGAAAAAAAAGAACTATGTCATCGACAAAAGGCTTAAATGCAATTCTAAGGCCAATGCACTAGACACCCCTCCCACTATAAAATCGCAAATAGGACAGGAGATAATTCACACCCCTGGAGATGTCCCATACCCGCTGGGAAAGGTACTGATGTTTTTCCGAGTATAATGATTTGAAGTCATGGCTCTATGAAGCTGGAACATCTTTTTTGTTTCTGATCTATCTGTGCGGGTGCTTTGCACTTTATTTTCCATCAAGAAGATAGAAACGCTTTGTGAATAGTAATAAATCTTTTGCTATTATTTCTTCAAAGGGTCTCGTGTTTTCTGACTCGGGATTGATGAGGAAGAAAGATCCTTTAAGTTTTGTTCTGACTTGTTGCTGCGTTGCATTGCACAAAATTAGCCATGAGGCACAGCAGGGATCAGTGTTTATATACTTAGCGGCAATATTATTATTTTATTACAATAGCATTTGTAGTTCTATTGAATACAGTTATCTTTATACTGTGAAGATTATATGTATAACTCACATTTTCCATGTTCTTGCATGGTTTATAAACTGACCACAGAGTTTGTAAAATAATTATAGAGTTAATTGTTTTAGTGTTGCCAGTCTGGACTGATTTTTGAACTATTCCCAAGAGTAAAAAATGGACTCAGACTGGCTGCTAAAATACTGAATGCTGTGGTTAACTATGGAGGAATATTTAGGACAAAATTAAATAAATACAGTACATAAATATACAAGTAGAAGTACTATGAAATGTGACAATAAATAAATAATAACATGAATTGTGAGTATAAATAATTCAAGTATTTTAAATGTTCTTTTGCTACTTATTCCTTTATTTATTTCAGTTACACACATGTAACATGAAATATGCCCTGAAATTAAAACTGTCACTTTCACTCATCAAAGCTGAGAGGGTGGGTTCTAGCAAGTACTATTTTTTTGATTGGTGAATTGTCTGCAGAATGGACACATGTGCTTTGCTTGACTTGGGAATCCTGTGTCTCATGTGCATGCCAAACTTGCAAATGTGAGTGTCAGATACAAGAGGAAGAAAAAGTTGCCCAGAATTGCAATGCAAAGTGTCCACTTTCAAGAAACAAGTTCATCTTTAGGAGTTTGCATCTGAAGTGTCTGCTGTAGATGTGGCAATTCATGGCCGATAGTCTACCACAATTCAACAATCAAAAAACAGGACTTGCTAGAAGCAGCCCTCTCATCTTTGATAGGTGAAAATGACAGTTTTCATTTCAGGACTTATTTAATGTGTGTGTGTCACTGAAATAAATGAAGTAAATAAATATGTAAAGAAATAAGCGACAAAACATATTTTGTGACACAATTAATTATGTATACTCATTATTTCAATAGTTATTTATTAATTGTCTCATTTCACAGTACTTTAATCTGAGTATTTACTTAATTTTCTCCGACATATTCCTCCATAGTAAGCAGATGTCCTGTCATAATTTTCAACTTTCATATAATTTTCCATTTCCACATCTGTTTTTTCCAATTTTATTTCTCAAAATTTAATGGCACACCTTTATGGCAACAACCCTGCCCTCTTTTAAATAAGCATACAAGTCCCTTTCCAAAAGATTTTCCCAATTAAGATTAGGAAGGCCATTGGCATTATACAGTTTTACTGTCTTGGACAGTTTGGCAAATCCATATTCCTTTATAACAGGGGTCCCCAACTCCAGCCCTGGAGGGCCGCAGTGGCTGCAAGTTTTCATTCTAACCCTTTTCTTAATTAGTGGTCTGTTTTTGCTGGTAATTAACTACTTTTAAAATTAATTTTAACCGACTTGCTCTTGAAGACGCAGACTCCTTAATTGTTTCTTTTTCCTTATTTAGCAGCCAAACAATAATGACATACAAAATAAGCCAAAACATGACCACCAAACCTGTGTCCCTCATACAATATCTTAAAGTGAAATGTTGATCTGCTCGGGTCTCCAAAATAATTTAATATTGATCTTAGAAAAGAGAAAATCAGCAATTTCACTTCAGAAGTGTCTGCTATTGTACAGTGAGAGCAGCAACAAGGCATGGAATTAAAGAATGGGTTTAATTAACAACAAGAAATAGCGTTTAATTAGGCAATTGGTTGGAGTGAAAACGAGTTTGTGGCCCTGACTTAGTTGGTCATCTGTTGGCTCACTTCACATTTCATTTCTGTTTGGGTATCATTTAAATAAAGAAATAAAGCAATTCAGTGGAACATCTTAAAAAACAAATCAACTAAAATTCATTCAAAAGATGTCAATTAGCGGCAAAAACGGGTCACTAATTAAGAAAAGGGTTAGAATGAAAACCTGCAGCCACCCCGGCCCGCCAGAGTTGGCGACCCCTGCTTCACCATTTTTTTTGCCAATTTAGCGTCATATACAAAAAATAAAATAAATATTGGATTTATTCAAGTATTTCGAGATGTCGGAGCAGCTACAATGTTAACGTTGACTTATCTTTATGGTTGCTTTGTACAGAAATGTTATTCTGTTGTTTTTGCTCTTGCTGAATGTAGACTGTGAGATGAGATAATACTTTCCATGGACACACTAGACGTTGGCAACCCGTAGATGTGACAGATACACTTGCCTTGCAGGAGTCGCTGAAACTCGTGTTCGTGGAGGTCCCCGGGGAAAGCCGTTTCACCAAAGTCGACTGTTACGCCTCCAAATCGGTCAATACGTCCTCGGTCCATGAAAACTTTAGTGGTGAGGGGGACCCTCAGCAGATTGCTCAGTCGCGAATCACCCACATCTAGTGACATATACCTTGCATTTTCCTCAATTATGCGACTCCTAACACAGTTACTCCTAAACAGAAAGCAAGCATTTTTGAGGAGCACCATCAGAGTCCGACTTTTTAATAACATGGCAGCGAGTTATCGTGAGTTGCTTTAAATCTTACTTTTGAATCAACCCTGAATTTTTTTTTACTGTGAAGAATTCCTAGTAACGAAAACGTAAAATACCACATATAAAGGATCGAAAAATAGAAAATACGAAACTAAGAGAATGCGATATGGAAATACTTGTTAAGCTAAGGCCAATAATACAAACACAAAACTCTAGTAAACACGAAAATACGTAAATAAATGACAGGGCAATGAAGAGGTAAAAGAACAAATATGGGCTCATTTAATCTGCACTTTACGGTATCCAGATGACGCACTGGAAGTTTGACCCGGAAGTTTATGTCTGTAGTCCAGCGGCATGCTTGAGTCAATGCGCTTTAGATAAAGTAAGTACACTGACAGAGCACAAGCTATACCGACAATGTCTTCGAAAAAGAAAACCAAAGGGAAACTTGGAAAAGGTGGCGGCGAGGACTGCGGTTTAGGACAAAATGTTTCGTTGGAGAGGAGCATCGTTGCTGGTTCTGAAGAGGAGGTGGATGGTGGTGTTAGTTTTGTACCACGCTTGTCACTGACGATCACAGGCTTCTTGGATAAAGGTATCGATTACTCTGTGATTTAAACACGTGTGTTCCACAAACATTCATACTTGAGAGAGGCTTATACATTTATGGATCAGATTGGTTTGATAATGTTATTTGTTAGTAATAACGTGGTGTTATATCCTTTTGTCTATCGTTATACATATATGCATATTGGTTATCCTAAATGTAGCATCATCAGATTGCTTTCTGATGTAATCTAATGAAGACTCTTTCCTGATGGACATCATATATTCTGATTTGTGTTATGTTTTTCGGACTCCTGAGAGGCAAGGCAGTTTTATGCATATTAGGACACAAAACTTTTGAAGTGTTTGCATTAACAACTTACATTCCAGGTATATGTTTGTTCGACACGCTGTTTTTTAACTAATGCAGTTTTAGGCATTTTGATAGAATACTGGCTGTTTCTGTACATGGTTTTTTTTTTAAAGAGGTTCAATTTCAGATAACACGTAATGAAGCAAGCTTTTTCAGTGTTTACATTTTGTTAGATCTGACACGTACTTCTGAGGAAATTATAACAATCAACAAAAAAAAACTAATGAAATACACTGTTCTTTAAAATGTACACATAATAAAGCTGTAATTTTTTTTTAACCGTCTTTGCCTGGTCAATGGTGCGTTGGTGAGTGTCTGAGGCTGGCCTGAATGACCAATTTACCAAGATAAAAGGAAGTTTTAGTTTTAAATGTAGAAGTACAGTATTAAAAATCTTCATGTATACGTATTTCCTATTTAGATATTTATTTGTGTATTTTGGTGTTCATATGCCTCCCTACTTTTGTCTTTCAGCACTCTGTTATGTCTATTTTTTATCCATCCATTCATCTTCTTTATATTCTGGTCTATATCCTGAAATGCAATGTGCATCTGCAGTAGCTCCAATTGAGGACACTTTTTATTTTCAGCTTATTGTCATTGTTATTCATACTTATTGTTTGGAAGATGCCATTATCCAAGTTGACTTGCTACATTTGATATACATCCATCCATTATCCAACCCACTATATCCTAACTACAGGGTCACGGGGGTCTGCTGGAGCCAATCCCAGCCAACACAGGGTGCAAGGCAGGAAACAAACCCTGGGCAGAGCACCAGCCCACCGCAGGGCACACACACACACACACACACACCAAGCACACACTAGTGACAATTAAGGATCGTCAATGCACCTAACCTGCATGTCTTTGGAGCACCTGGAGGAAACCCACGCAGACACGGGGAGAACATACAAACTCCATGCAGGGAGGACCTGGGAAGCAAACCCAGGTCTCCTAACTGTGAGGCAGCAGCGCTACCCACTGCGCCACCGTGTCGTCCATTTGATATACAATTAATTTTTTTTTTTTTTTAATTGGAGCACTGGTGAAGTGACTAGCTCATGGTCACATGGTGTCAGTTTTAGGATCTGAAAAAACATCGTGAGGGTTTAAATGTCAAAGTCTATAGCTTTAATCACTTTGCTACACTGCCCTACTTAGTTTGTCATATCTACCTATGCACCCTATTATTAACTGGTCCTATGTCCAGTTTTAGCTCCTACGTAATGAGCAATGCTTCCTTGATTAGCAGTGCCTCCTCATGACCCTGAAATGAATCAGCAGGTTAAAATGGATGGGTGTATGTATATATTTATCTTACTCTCATTTTTGTTGCAAGCAGGTTTAATAAAAAAAGCAATTGTGTTCCATACAAGATTGCAGCATCTAAGAGTCAGTCACAACTGTCTAGGAATGTTTGTAATGTTTAATTGTGCATATACAGGTGCAGGGTTTTGCCAAAGTGTAGTGTTTAAATGAAAAATTTACAGTCCTTTAAAAAAATCTTCCTTGTAATTTATGTGATAGGAGGTATGGTTACTTGTAACAGTATTAGTCAGACCCAGTTCAATATTATGTGGAGCCTGAGTCTGTCTCTGCAGCACTGGGTTTGAGGTGGGATTCAGAAACCAATTGTAGACAGGGTTTTGGTTTATCGAAAAGCTATACACTTACTTAAACAGGACAGAATAATTAATTTTTTTAAAACTCAAAGAAATAGCAAAAAATTTAATCTTTACAGTCAATTACTATTTAGAACATTGGGTGGTAGTGCTGCTCCATTGCAATAAGGAGGCCACGGTTCACTTTCCGGATCCTCCCTGCATGGAGCTTGCATGTTCTCACCATAGACATAGGTTTTCACCAGGTTTTGTGGGTTTTCTCACACAGCCCAAAGACATGCAGATTAGGTGGACTGGTGTTGCTAAATTAGCCCTGAGGCATCTATGTGTGTCTGGCCTGTGTTGGACTGACTCCCTGCCAGGGATTGCTCCTGCTTTGTGCCCTATGCTTGCTGGAATAGGCTCCAATTACCCTGTGGCCCTGGTCAGAGTAAAGCATGTTTGGAAAACAGATGAATTTGGTATACTAGTAATATGTTTGTTATTACTGTATCTGCTTTCATTGCTAGCTGATGACAAAGTTCCGAAGGCTTCCAGGCGATTTCTTGTGCAGCTAAGCCTGAGCAGTATGAAATCAGCCAACATTAGTATTGGAAGGCCAGTGTTAATTTCCAGCAGCGGCAGTAGGCAAGAGGTAGGTGAATTATTTTTCTGTTTGTACTGAGAATACAAATTTGCATTGGAGTACAAGTAGTAAATTCTAGCAATGTTGCTTATAAAGGTAAACTGACGTGCATGGTCTCAAGTCCTTTGCTTTATCACATATAGAGTGGTCATGAAAAATATGAAAATGTCTGGACTGTTCCAAACTTTTGATTGGAAATGTGTCTGTCTGTATTGTGTGTGTATATATATGTATGTATGTGTGTGTGTGTGTGTATATATATATATATATATATATATATATATATTCTAGCAGAATACTCGCGCTTCGCAGCGGAGAAGTAGTGTGTTATGAAATGAAAAAGAAAAGGAAAAATTTTAAAAATAACGTAACATGATT
>JANRMT010062809.1:5157582-5184583 GCA_026402145.1 Polypterus bichir lapradei
TTTTAAAATTTTTCCTTTTCTTTTTCATAACTTCTTTAACACAGTACTTCTCCGCTGCGACACACTTCCAGTCAAAAGTTTAGAACTGTCCAGACATTTTCATGTTTTAGATAGAAAATTATACATTTTTTTTATCAAGGTACCACTAAACTGATTTAATATATAACCAAGACATTACTAATGTTGCAAATAGCCATTATTGCTTATAATGACTGATTCATTATTTACATGTGACTGCAAAGCCCCAATATCAGCAGCCACTACTCAAGATTCCTTATGGTGACCTCTTTTAACGCATCCATAATAAATCACATTTAAATGCTAATTGGTTATTAGAGGAGCCTGTGTAAATTTCTTACTACGGCCAGAACATATTATTCTGTTCATTAAATAAATAAATTTGTCTATTCATGACAGCCGTACAACTCCAAAATTAAAACCACAACAGAATAAAGTGTGCTGAAAGTGAAGGGGTCTGAATTCTTTCTGAATCCACTACATATCAGTGTGGAAGTAACCATTTAATTTTGAAAGTATAGTTAAATTAAAGTATATAAAATGTTTTATAATTCATTTTTTGATATCGAGTCCAGCATTTTTTGTCAGTATTGGCCAAGAACTGATACTGTACCACCTCTTGTTATACAACAGGCTCAAGAGTAGTGTTTTTTTTTACTTTTAGATTGGATTTAAAGGAAAACACCTATAGAAAAACTTTTTAACATTCTTGGAGAACTTGATAGTTCATTTGAAATGTACAAGAGCAGCACAGGTTTCCTCTGTTTACAGTAGAATTCCAGAAAATATAACTTTGGACATATTTTTGTTTCTTTAGTCTGGTGAATTCAACATAGAAGTCAGTGACATAAGGGAATTAATACTAGATAATTTGTAACAAATATAAAATGACTGCTTTTTGCCACCTTGCTAAAAGAGACAGGCACTTTGCATGTATTGATTTAAAGAGGTTAAGAGGTATGTTGGTCCTTTGAAAAAAAGCTTTAT
The DNA here is from genome assembly GCA_026402145.1 of Polypterus bichir lapradei. Classification (NCBI taxonomy): domain Eukaryota; kingdom Metazoa; phylum Chordata; class Cladistia; order Polypteriformes; family Polypteridae; genus Polypterus; species Polypterus bichir. Next base: position 5,158,588 of record JANRMT010062809.1, read on the forward strand.
ATTGCCTTAAGATCTTCTTACCATTGGTGTTGATTGGCATAATTCGGCCAAGCATTTTTCGGGTAACCTTGTTTTTTGAAACTTTTCCTGGAAATTCAGCTAATACCTGGCTTAGATTAGCTTTTTACTCCTAGTGCCCCATTAGGCTTTCCGAGGCCAGTGTGACATATCAGAGCTGTAGCATCTATGCGCAGAACTTTCACGCATGCATACTGTAAAATCTTTGCTGATCTGCTTCGGCATGCATGTACTTTATGTACTCTTGCCCTCCAGCCAGCATGTGTTCATATTAAATAAGAATAATAAAAAAAAAACTTTTAGTATTTTCCTATTAGCTGACCATAATAAGAATATTATAAGTACTGCCACCAAATATATAAAACTGGCTGTGTAGCACCGCATTAACCTTGTGCTGCAGCTCGAGTGAAAATAAGCCTTAACGGAAAAGTCCAAAAACAGAAGACTCTGAAACAGTAGTAATGTGGATGTATTGCTATTCACAAGGCATTTTTTCTTGAAGGAACAAAACATGTGAAGTATCTGCACAGATATATGAGAAAAAAAAATATTATTTTACTTATTACTTGTTTGTGGTCATTTCTTGTATTTCTTTTTGTGGTTATTGCTATTCCTGCATCTTTTGATGTTTGAGACATGGTGGTGCAGTGGTTAGCACTGTCGCCTCACAGCTCAGGTCATATTTGTGGTCACAATAATTGGTCCAGTGTAGCTGGCAGATCCTTCCCTAGTCCTCAGGGACACTTAAAACACCATTGCATCATTATAATCTATTCAAAACTACTTCAGCTTCTCCTTCCCCATTGACTTTACTACATGCATTTTAATGAAGTTTGGTAAAGCTCCCATACATTTCCATTATTTTGACAAACTTGCAGCAAAGTGAATTCAGCAGAGTTTGCTCATCCCCACTGGCCATGCAAAGCTCATTTAGGCAAAATAACAAATCAAAATGTTTTGTACAAACTTGAAAACCTCGTACTTATGAAACATATTTGCCATTTTGTTGAGTATTAATAAAATCTCTAAAAATATATTATTTAATTTCAGTCTTTCACAGTCCTACTTTCAGAAATGTACTGAACATTTTAACATGTTTTTTGTTTACACAGTTCTTATTGTATTGTTGTTTTTTAGTCCCTTGCAATTTTATTTTTTTTGCAACTTTGATATGTTAGTCTTGGATCAGAAGTGAATTATGCACATTTTTATCACAAATATATTTCCATTTAATCTAGCAAACCACAATAAAACTTTTAAGTTTTCTTTTCAGAATTTCTTTTTCATAAAAGATAATAACATTGGGTGACATACACATCTGTATGTTTTATGATGCAAGAATCCCAGGTTTTACTATTCTGTTGTTAATCTTTACAGTACATTCCAACATTCTCAATTCAATATCATGAACATATTTACTTTTCCCTTATTACCATGTTGACACCCACTCACTATAATTAAGGCAAAAGAATAGTTTTTTACCCTTTTGCCTCTATGTTTCATTATGTATAAATTATTATGTATACAAACGTAATCACACATGAACAGTATAAATTATCATGGCTGTAATTTTTCAGTTTGTTATTATTGGATGAGCTGCATAATATACTTATCTTGAAGTGCAACAAAGCATTATTCAAGTACACCATCACATCACATCACATTGAGTACAATGTAAAGCAATTAAGACATGTTGCCATGCAGCTTTTTTTTTTAAGTCCATGCAGACATTATTCCTTTAATATACTGTATATTTACTTCTTTAAATAGACATTTATGGACTGTGATGTATCTTCTAATTCATCGTTAACAGGATGTCAATGTTAATATCTACTCTGTCTCATAAAGGTGTGTACAGCTTGGCCGGTTGAAAGCTTCCCTGGTGGGAAAATTGGAATAAATGGGGATACACAGAAGAGTCTTAAGGTTGACATTGGTGATGTTGTAATTGTTCAGCCTGTCACCGGTCCTGTACTGCAGGCTGAAAAAGTTCATTTAAAAATGAGGTAAGCCATGCCCAAATTATTTTTAGTCTTTCCACTGTTAATCCTTTATGTTTGCTAAGGAAAAATAATGGCAAAATGTGTTGGTTTAGTACTTAAACTCCAGATGTGTCCAAGGCTGGAGTTTGTTTAGTATTGAGTGATCACACAAAGTACACAGAAGCTACTTCAATAAGCTTCAGTGTTCACAGTGTCCATAGACATTTTATAGAGCTCATTGATGAATAAATTGCACTGGTGTTATACTGTGTGTGTGTGTGTGTGTCTGTTTTTGTGCATCCACCTTGCCTCCATAGGCTGTTGTCTAATCTTGCAACAATGAATACTAAGGTAAATCCATTCCCCATAGTTTCATTGTATTAAGTTGCCATTAAAAATGGATGAATGGATAATTATAAACAAACATGTTCTCTAAGTCCTAGGATATACAACAAAAGTGTTATTAAAACCTGTTTATCTTATCATCATTATTTTCAGAAAAACATGATAAAGGCCACTCATTTTTTGATAGTATTAAAAAATATTAAAGCTTGCTGAAACTTTCACCTGTAGGTTAGGACAGTATTTGACAGGAGAAGCATAGTTAAATTCATGGGAGAAAATAATAAGTATCTGCAAACAATAAGCCTATTATTATTTTCAACTACTTATATAGAAATAAACAGTTATTTATCTATATGTTAAATGCATGTTACAGACATTTTAAGACCATTTTGTATGTTTGCACTGCCATCTAGAGGAAGTATTTTGCAGTTGCTCTAACTTTTTTATTTATCAAAGTTGTACTTTTTTGGTTTAATGATAATATGAGAATAAATTCTGCTAAGAAATGTGCTATGTTAAGATTCAAAATAATAATATATATTAATCTTTAAATTTCATACACAGGAAAAAGCTTGATTTTCAAAAAAGTGAGGAATTCACTGATTTTTTTCTAAGATGTACAGGTGAGTGTTACTTAATGGGTATGTTGTTTCTACAGGGATAAGTAAGAAAATTAAGTAAAAAATACATAAAATCACACCATATTTGTTAATAAAAAAAAAAACAATTTTTGTGCTTGCTTGCTAACGTATGAATTGCATGCATTATGACCTCTTATAATACTTGTGTTTCTTTTGTTTTACATCTATATGTAAGTATTGCATAGTGTAAATATCAATCTATATCTATTAGTTCTTATAGGGTAAATCAACAGTTTAGCTCTTTTAACAATTTACTACTGTTTTAATATTGTCAAAATTTTAAATATGAAAAGAGTTTAAAACTAGTTTTTCTTCACAGACACTTTATTTTGTTACATTAAGCCTCAGGTGGGTTTCAGGAATTTAATTAACTAGACACAGGGTTTCTTTGTTCTTAATTGATAACAGTAGACACAGGTTGATTCCTGTTTTGCACCATATTCTAACTAATAATGGCTTAATTTCATCATGAAACTTATATTGGAATGAGCCTAGTAAAAATGAAATTTTGTTGAACTGTGCTACTGACTTTACTGTCTGTTTTGACTGTTATATCCCTATGTCTAAGTTATTTTTAATTAATTGAACCTTACTAATGTCATTGCAAATTCCATTTTGAATAATATGAACTAAGTCTAGATCAGTTCATGATGGTACAAATGTACCATTTTGTTATGACTTCATGGCAACAATGACACAAAACAACAGTTAAAGTAAATAATGTTCTCTGTAGCATTTAAGATATGAATTTTGAGCATTCTGTATTATAGAGTTTGTCTTGATAAGCATAATTTTTAATGCATATTCAAATGTCCTAGTTGTTTTTGGTACCATTTACAAACACTGGATTCCTTGAACTCTGTATCAAACCAGTATTCTTTAACCCTTTTATAATGTAAAATTTTAAAGTGATCCTTTTATTCATGCATTACATTTATATTTTAGGTCTAAAGAATACAGTTGCTGATAAAAGTGTTGATGATTATTATGTGAATCTTGTCCAGTTTACTTTAACAAATTTGTTTTTTTTTAGATCAGAAAATTGTTCTGCCTGCAAATGTTTTAAATATAGTATTTTTTGGTCACCCTTGTAGTTTTGAAATAATTAAAATAAAGGGGATCGATGGCACAATACTTGAAAAAAATCCTGATTACCTTTCAAATGACTTGGAAACCAATGTAACAGAAAAATCTAATTTTGATACAAGTGATGGGGACATATCACTTCGATTAAGTTATTTAAGTATTGACAATGATGAAAATGGACCATTAGCAAGCACACCCTGCAAGCTAGTTACACAAGATGAAGAATCTATGACTCTGAAAAATGGAGAAGATAATAGTTTGTTTTGTGTTAAAACTGAAGAAGGCAGCACGCCTGTCATTCAGAAAGTGAATGAAATGCAGGGGCATCAAAAATCTGAGATACCTGTGGGAGGAAGAGTTCCCAGCAGCACTTTTTATTACATATGTTCACTTACAGCCATAAAATTTGAGGATCAGGACTTTAATAGCAAAAATAAAGAAGCCTTTCATCCCAGAGTTACTTACAGTATGATTGGAGGACTAAAACATCAGTTAAATTCTATAAGAGAAGCCATTGAACTGCCCTTGAAGCATCCAGATGTGTTTAATATGTATGGTGAGTACTGGAACTTTTTTCAGAATTATTGCAATAAAAAAAAATGTCGAGGCTTCATAATGTAAAAAATGAATTTTTGTCATAACTTTGGAAGAAAGTTTCCACTAAGGAGAAAAAGTTTGATTGGCAAGTTGGTTGCACTGTCAGAGATCAAGGTTTCTCATTTAAAATGTGATTTAAACAGCAAATCAGCATTGTAACCAATCAGACAGGCGTTTCGAAGCACAAGTACATTGGCAAATCAGAGGCACTTCCATCATATGATTAATTATAGGTGACTGTGCTGAACACATTTTTTAGGAGTTTAACAACATATTTTCATGTGTGCATTTCTTTTTCCTGTATTTACAGTATCCTTCAGGAAACAAAGGTATAAGTAATATTGACCCTTACTCACTATACACTATTTACATGCTTTAGTACCAAAATGAAGAGAATTGTTCGTAATTTGGCCTAATTTTGCTTTCAGTAGTGATGATGTTGATCAAAAATGCATAGTTTTCAATCCTGTATTTACAGTATCCTTCAGGAAAAAAAGGTATAAGTAATATTGACCCTTACTCACTATACACTGTTTACATTCTTTAGTACCAAAATGAAGAGAATTGTTCGTAATGTGGCCTAATTTTGCTTTCAGTAGTGATGATGTTGATCAAAAATGCATAGTTTTCAATCAGTTGTAGTACTGCATTTAAAAATTTATATAGTCATCTAAACTCCAAACACATGGTGCAGCTTGCTTAACTTTTATTTACACACTAGACTAAGTTTCAGTAAGATTAGGTCCTCATCACACATAACCCTTACCTGTTTATTCTCTAACGCCTGTCTGTATACACTAGGCTGTTGAAAGTAAAATCAGAATAACAGTAGTCATCATGATTTATTCTTTAAAAGACAACACTGTGATTAAAACTGTATACAACAAAAGTTTTAAATAATGTTACAACCCCAGGGTAAGACACAACTTTTTTTCCCAACTGTATCTAGGTAGTTTAGCATGCTGACATTGAATTAGTGCTCTCCCTGGCCTGGAAGGTTCAAAATGGCTGAACATCTGATTTGTCAAATATTGATTATTTTGAATTGAACTAGTCGGATTATTAAATAAACAGTCTACTGGTAAAGATTAAAAATGCTAGGAAGGTACTGTTGAGGAATGTCTGCATAAGCTCATTCACTGTAAAATCAGTCATATAGTACAGTGCATAATCTTAAAAACAATTATTAAGTTTACATTATAACATTATAACAGAAAAATTCAGTACTGTCCTGTGAAACATGGGATTTGTGGTCAACATGGGCCTGGAGAGAAACAAGATGGTTGGTTAAGGCCAAACTAGGGCTTGTAAATGTATAAGAAACATACTATTATCATGATTTTTAAAATTTTATTTCGTAATGAATAACAATTTTTCCTCATCTTCACAAATGAAATTTTAGTTCACAGCTACTGCCATATTTAACACAAACTGACATCTTCTCCAGCAGCAGCAGCAGCAAAAAAAAAAAATACTGCTGCAGTTAACCAGTTTTTACACTGTTTAATGCAGGCTTGATTTATAAAAATATTTATATAGTACAGGGAAACTTGCACGTACTAACCCAATCTTGGACGCCAGGAGTAGGTAGTATAATAAAAATTTCTGACTTCTATCCCTGTAGAATCTTAGATCACTGAGAAGTAGTAGAGTGATTAGTGTTGTTTATTTCCACACGCCAAGGGAGCTAGATTGGTAAATGAAAGTGAAACCTCATTGTTTCAGGCTGATTGAGCATGTTCAGCAAATGAGCTAGCTCATTGTTGAGTATGTGTAAGTTTGGCTTGCTACAGGATCAGTGTCTGGCATTTTTCCCCAGTGTGGTTCCCTCTGACCTTACACTTGAATAGGTTGGTTCAGAAAATGAATGGAGAATTTTGTTCATTGGAACCAAAAATGAATGATATGCATGAACAGACCTACAGGATGTGTGGACATAAACATTTGTTTTTGCTTTTGCCTCTACAGAAATGTGCAAAAATTAAAATAATGTGCAGCATATAATTCACATGTGAAATTCATTTTATCATGATGTTATGTTTTTTAAAAGGTTTCATTATACTTATTCTGTTTTTATAATTTAAAATATATATTTTCAATCATTGACAGGTGTTCCCCCACCAAGGGGAGTCTTATTGTATGGGCCTCCTGGAACAGGGAAGACCATGATAGCCAGAGCAGTGGCTAATGAAATAGGTGCTTATATTGCTGTCATCAATGGGCCAGAAATCATGAGCAAGTATGTCTTTGTATTACAGCATTAAATTTATCATTGATATTTCTTTAGATATTAAATTTAGGTGCATTTAGCTTATGCATTATCTATGAACAGGGACATTAAGTAGAAAAAATAGCAAAAATAAATATGCCTAAGCAAATTTATGCATGTGAGCAATGCTTCTAAATGTAATGTATATCAGTGAAACTAGGTAGTAGGTAATTCAACTCTGTTTCAAATGATTAGTGCACAGATACACCCATGTGTATTTTGCATTTTCATAATTTATTAATTTCACCTTCGATGCCTTAATGGTAAAGGAATAGTGTAATGCATTTTCAGGAGACTTGCAAATTCTTCACTTGCCTCTTGGAATGGGATATGGTTTCCTAAGGTAAATGAAAGTGAAATCTCATTGTTTCATGCTGATTGAGCATGTTCAGCAGATTAAATCACATATTTAAGATTGAGGGAATGAATAAAGTATGGTACTAAAACATCCTCTGAGAGCAACTTCTCCCAACCATCCAAGAACAGTTTCGTGACGAACAATGCCTTTTCCAGCATAATGGAGCACCGTTCCATAAGGCAAAAGTGATAACTAAGTGGCTTAGGGAACAAAACATTGAAATTTTGGGTCCATGGCCAGGAAACTCTCCAGACCTTAATCCCATTGAGAACTTGTGGTCAATCCTCAAGAGGCGGGTGGACAAACAAAACCCCACAAATTCTGACCAACTCCAAGCATTGATTATGCAAGAATGGGCTGCCATTAGTCAGGATTTGGCCCAGAAGTTGATTGTCAGCATACCAGGGCGATTTTGCAGAGGTCTTGAAAAAGAAAGGCCAATACTGTAATTATACTTCAGTGTACCATAGAAACATCTGACAAAAAGATCAAAAAACACCGAAGCAGGAACCTTTGTGAAAACCAATACTTGTGTCATTCTCAAGCCTTTTGGCTACAACTGTATATGTGTGTATATATATATATATATATATATATATAATATTGTGAAAGAACCCGGGTAAGAAGTCATCCCCTCTTCTGGCCAGGAACCCCTTTCCATCTGTGTGGCATCTACAATATATATAATAAGGAATGCACCCATCTGTACTGCAAATCTTAATTTTAACATGGAAAGTCTAGACAGCCAATTTGCCTGTTTTCCAATACTTCACATTTTAGAAGTATGAAGCAGTCTTGCTGCTTTTTACTTTTCATTCTTCAAGAAGAAGAAGCAGACAGTTGCTTCATCATTGTTATGTTATTAGGAAATCTTGTATTGTTGTTAAGGAATCCTTCAATTTTGCTTTGTAAGCTTATTATTATTGTACCTACACAAATGTAAAAGGTCTAGTTTTATGTTGTTGTTATTTTTGTTTTTATAAGTAATTAACAGTCCATTTTCCAAAAATCATGCTGCTTGTTTTTGTGTTAGGTCAGTCTTGTGACAGAAAGTCCTAATAATATAGATGTTAAAGCAGAGATACAGACATTTTGGCTTTATGTACTGTTCATTTTCCTCAAATGATTGCATAAGTTGCAACTGCATCTATATATGAAATGTAAATAATGCATTTTTATTGTTAACTTTTCCATAGCTGATGTTAATTAACTTTTAGTTATTTGTTGCTGGAGGAGGTTGGTGTAATTTTACCACTTGTTAAAATCTTTAGAGTAACAGCAGGCATAGCTTTGTTTTTTTCTTTTTTTTCTTTGGGGAATTAGTAGTAGGTAGCATGAGTCCGCTGGTGTACAAGTGATTGCAGATTGACTGAGATACTTTGGATGCTTTCAGGAGTGTTTTTATGTATCACATTCTCTGTCAGGTTTTTATTTATTTTACTTTGGAAAGTGCCATAGAACAAAAGTTCTGTTTAATCAACTAGAGAGATAGATGGATGCAGATAACATGTTCTCCTATGGGAAGCTAAATATTTTTTTCTGTGATCATAAGAGTGAGGTGAGAGTGTTTCAGGGATCGAGGTTCTCACCACCATCCTTACCATTGTACCTTTATATTTTACCTTGAAATGTAAAGTCTCTACTTCCCAAGAGATTTTGATGTTAATGGGATATACTCAGTCACTACATTTCCTTATTTGTCTGACGGCCTTATCTACGGCAAATTACAATTTACATTTATTGGTACTATTGGTTGCATCTTTTTTTGGTTTTCCAATTGGAGCACAGGCAGGTCAAGTGACTTGCTCATGGTCACACAGTGTCAGTAGCAGGATGTGAACCCATAGACTCAGGCTTTGCAGTCCAAAGCCTTAACCATTGTGCCACACTGCCTATTCATTATTCATGTAGCAGTCAGAAGAAGAATACCTCATTATTTGTATGTTAATGGTATGATTACCTCAGAAGTAGGTTTTATTCTGCTTTTAGTTCTTGTTGTAATCATATCAAAATAATACATAAACATTTGAATATCTTCCTTGATCAAATATTGAAAACGCACATCTTTCTCAATATGTTTTATTACCACTTTCCTCCAGGCATGCATTAATCTTTACCAGTTTGTAAGCAAATTAAATGTTTGAATTTCAAATGTTGACTGAATCACCATACTACCGACTGTCAATTGCATTGTCATGCAGACATGCTGTAATTTTATAAGACAATCAATACAAACTTTACTGAATGGTGGAGAAACACTGGCAAGATTCTTGGTAGCATGTTTCTTGTATTGTGTGATTCTGCAGAACTGTGTTCTTTATTACAACTTTGGACATAATGTTGTAGAGAGAAGTTATTTTTTTTCATGTGCAGGTTTTTTCAGGTTTTCTAATTGTTTGCTATGAAGAAATGGTATTGTGTATAACAAGGCTCACAGATGTCATTTGCACTCAGAATACTTAGCCCACTGAAGTAGTAAACAGAGAGTACTGTGTATCCCATTGTTAGCATTAATGTCTATGTTGTTTGATAGAGTTATCACAGGTTCTTCTGAATTAGCAAGGCATATTAACAATAGTGTATCAGCTGATTATGCAAAAATGCAAAGATTATGGATGATGGGTTTTCAAGTAGATTAACATCAAAAATTTTAAATTTTTGTTTGTGATTTGCATTAGTCTTCTTTCATATACCACTGTGTTATTGTTAAAAGAATATTGGTTATAGAATATAACAGGTTATACTTCACTGTTTGTATCATGTTCAAAATTACATCTCTGTATACACTCACCTAAAGGATTATTAGGAACACCTGTTCAATTTCTCATTAATGCAATTATCTAATCAACCAATCACATGGCAGTTGCTTCAATGCATTTAGGGGTGTGGTCCTGGTCAAGACAATCTCCTGAACTCCAAACTGAATGTCAGAATGGGAAAGAAAGGTGATTTAAGCAATTTTGAGCGTGGCATGGTTGTTGGTGCCAGACGGGCCGGTCTGAGTATTTCACAATCTGCTCAGTTACTGGGATTTTCACGCACAACCATTTCTAGGGTTTACAAAGAATGGTGTGAAAAGGGAAAAACATCCAGTATGCGGCAGTCCTGTTGGCAAAAATGCCTTGTTGATGCTAGTGGTCAGAGGAGAATGGGCCGACTGATTCAAGCTGATAGAAGAGCAACTTTGACTGAAATAACCACTCGTTACAACCGAGGTATGCAGCAAAGCATTTGTGAAGCCACAACACACACAACCTTGAGGCGGATGGGCTACAACAGCAGAAGACCCCACCGGGTACCACTCATCTCCACTACAAATAGGAAAAAGAAGCTACAATTTGCACGAGCTCACCAAAATTGGACAGTTGAAGACTGGAAAAATGTTTCCTGATCTGATGAGTCTCGATTTCTGTTGAGACATTCAAATGGTAGAGTCAGAATTTGGCGTAAACAGAATGAGAACATGGATCCATCATGTCTTGTTACCACTGTGCAGGCTGGTGGTGGTGGTGTAATGGTGTGGGGGATGTTTTCTTGGCACACTTTAGGCCCCTTAGTGCCAATTGGGCATCGTTTAAATGCCACGGGCTACCTGAGCATTGTTTCTGACCATGTCCATCCCTTCATGACCACCATGTACCCATCCTCTGATGGCTACTTCCAGCAGGATAATGCACCATGTCACAAAGCTCGAATCATTTCAAATTGGTTTCTTGAACATGACAATGAGTTCACTGTACTAAAATGGTCCCCACAGTCACCAGATCTCAACCCAATAGAGCATCTTTGGGATGTGGTGGAACGGGAGCTTCGTGCCCTTTATGTGCATCCCACAAATCTCCATCAACTGCAAAATGCTATCCTATCAATATGGGCCAACATTTCTAAAGAATGCTTTCAGCACCTTTTAGAATCAATGCCACCTAGAATTAAGGCAATTCTGAAGGCGAAAGGGGGTCAAACACCGTATTTGTATGGTGTTCCTAATAATCCTTTAGGTGAGTGTATATAAAATCCAACATCTGTCTAGCTGTCTGTATGTCTGTCTGCTTTTCACGAGAACTACTTAATGGATTTAGATCAGGTTTTTTCCTATAATTTGCTTGAACATTCCGGTTGATTTTGTGACTTCTCTCATTGCGCTATGTATCATAGTTTGCCTGCCAAACAGATTTATCTGCGCGAATGGAAGAAACCTTGGGAAAGGCAGTTCAAAGAGAGACCCCTTTCCAGGTAGGTTGGGCGTGCAGTGGATGTCAAAAAGCAGAGGGTCAATATAATACAGTACAATACACAGAACAGAACAAATCCTCAATACAGTATAACAATAAAAATTTTAGAAGTACGGAGTAGAATTTAACAGTAGATGATATCACATAATATCATTTGGATTTGTTTAGAGTCCTGGAGACCTCATCCATCAAGCTGCTTCCCCCATTTGACCATTCCACAGCTGAAATAGCGCTAATCCAATGAAAGGCCTCCTCTTTCCCACGATTCCTGTGAAACTCCATCAGGGATGACTTTACCTTAGGCAAGTTGCCATCAGGGATGACTTTACCTTAGGCAGGCAAAGCAACTTGGCAGGTGGGCTGTGGCACCAAGTGCCACATTTGAGTACCGAGAAACAGAATAGGTATGGGTTAGTATCCAATTTTATAACTATCATGTTACTTATGTTTTAGTGCTAATGACTAACAACAGAGATGCAGTCTGTACAGTTAATCAGCAGCTCTAGTCAGGATATGCTAAACTGAAGTAGAGAGTCTTCAGCCGGGATTTAAAAGCTGAGACCAATGGGGTATTTCTTATAGTAGCAGGCAGACCATTCAACAGTTTAGAGGCCCTGTAACTAAAAGCTTGACCTCAAACTGTTATTTTATTAATTCTTGGAATCATAAGCAGACTGGCATCTTGAGATCTTAATGTGCGCTCTGGTTTGTAAGTCATGATATGTTCAGACAAGAAAGCCGGACCTTGGCCATTTAATGCTTTATATGTTAAAAGGAGGATTTTGAAATCTGCCCAAAACTTAACCGGGAGCCAGTGTAAGGATTTAAGAACTGAAGTTATGTGTTCGTATTTTCTTGTTCATGTAATAATTCTTGCAGCAGCATTTTGGATTAACTGGACGTTGTATAAAGAACAGTTTGAACATCCAGTGAACACCGCATTGTAGTAGTCAATCCTACTAGAAATAAATGCATAAATTAATTTCTCAGAATCCTATTTATTTAGGAAGCGCCGTAATTTCCCAGCATTTTTAAGATGGAAAACATAATTTGGACAACGTTGTAATATGCGCTTTAAATGACATGCTAGAGTCAAAGATAACTCCTAGATTGCGGGCAGATTCAGTAACTGAGGTGATTCCAACTGAGTTAAATGATGACAGAATATTGTTGTGATCAGCGTCATTCCCTCCAACAATTAACATCTCTGTTTTATCCGTGTTTAAAGACAAGTAGTTCTCATCCATCCACTCCTTTAATTCACTAACACAACTAATTAAAGACAGCATCAGAGAAACTTCATTTGATCTAAATGAAAGGTATAACTTGGTGTCATCTGCATGCGAGTGAAAATTAACATTATGTTTCCTAATGATAGATCCCAGTGGAAGCTTGTAAATTGAAAATAGTAAAGGTCCCAGTACTAAGCCCTGCGGGACACCATATCTCCATATCTCACTTCTGTGTATAATGATGGAGTACTGTCAGCACATTTCTGTACTTATTGGAATCGATTTGATGAATAAGAATTAAACCAAGCGACCAGAGTGCCTGTAAGCCCAATGTCATTTTCTAGCCTGTGCAGTAAAGTAGAATGGTCAGTGGTGTCAAATGCTGCACTTAAGTCTAACAACATAATTACAGTGGAGTTTCCTTCATCAAAGGATATCAGAATGTTGTTTACAACCCGTATTAGTGCCGTTTCTGTATTATGACCAGATTGGAATTTTCTCAAATAAATTGTAATGCGTAAGGTGTGTCTGAAGCTGATTGGCGACTACTTTTTCTAGTGCTTTAGAGAGAAAGGGTAAATTTGAAATAGGCCTATAATTATTTAGTATGTGTGGGTCTAGGTCTGACTTTTGTTATACCTCATCCCTATTATACAGGTGCAGAGATCTGAGTGAGTTAGGCAGATCTGACAATCAAATTATGTGGTTTACTTTTATGGATATTCATTGGTTTTATTTTGGACCTCCTTGTGTTTCTGGGTAGATCATTTAATTTATTTATAGAAGAGCTACGAACCTGTCATAGCCTTCAGTTCTGGAGTTTTGCAAATAATAAGGCTTAGTCTATGTTAAGATTTATCTTTCTTCCTCATTGTATATTTTCTGCACTAGTCTGCTAGTTTCTAAAACTATTCTGAAAATAATGATACAGCAAAAAAGTTTATCAAAAGTAAAAATATTATAACATTGGTGACTGGACCTGAGAGAAAGAGGGAGAGAGACAGACACAGAGAGAGAGAGAGAGACACACCTTATAGACTGCTTGTGTCAGGGTAATTAAAACAAACTCATCTATTGTGATACACTCTTTGTCAAAAATCTCCCAGCCTTGGTGTGTTGTCCCCAGGCAGTCTCTGTCCTTGTATGAATCAGTTCAAGGCACTGGAGTGTGAGACAGAGCTTTGACCTCAAACCCCATGGGTATGTATTGGCACAGGTGGTGAGCACACAATTGGAGAGCAGGTTTGGCTGAATGAGATAGGAGAGGAAATTCTCTTGAGGAGCACTGTAGGATGGTGCAGCAGAACTAAAATGCAGCCTAGCATGGAGACAATAGTTATACACTGTCTTCCATTTAATTACTAAGCCCAATCATACTTAGCTTCTGAGATCAGATGTGATTGGCTGTGTTCAGGCTGGTTTGAATGTAAGCATTAGACTGCCGTATAACTAACAGTCCTTTTTAAGCCCAATCCCCTGGCTTAGGGCTAATAACTACATCTCTAGTCTATGACTACATTGATACAGGACTATTTTCATGCAGCAATTGAATTACATTTTCAGTTATGTTTATTTAAAACTGTGCAAGGCAAATTAAAGACAATCTTCAGAATTGGAATTAATTTTTTTTTATTTTTTTTAAGATTCTCAACCTTGCCAGGAATGCCATGGACCTCCAGGGGTTATAGCACCCATTTTAGAAAAACACTACACTGTAGCATCAGTGCAGTTTGCATTAGCAGTGAATTGTATTTCCCACTCAACTGCTTATTTTTAATTTCTTAATATCAGGACTTTTTGTTCTACATTCATTTTTGTTACACTGTACAGGATTTACTCACCTTCACTGCAGCATCCATTTTAGAACATTGACTTTTTTATGATATCTAGTGGAGACATGAGAGTCTTCTCAGGGGATCTTAACATAATGATCTCAACAAAAACTATGTATAGTGTGGCGAGCGGCTGGGGGCGGTACCCAGCCGGGACATCCGGAAGGTCCGAAGGAGAGATTACGCCTCCTCCGGACCACGAGGGAGCGACCGCCCTGGTGGCTATGGGGACCATGGGAAAGGAGCATGGAAGCTCAACCCTATAGGGGCCCGTGGTCACTGCCTGGGGGCGCCCGAATACCTGGAGAGCCCTGGTCCTCAGCACTTCTGCCACACCCGGAGTGCTTCCAGGTGCACAGCCGGCACTTCCGACACACCAGGGAGTGCCAGCAGAAGCTCATTGGGTGGCACCTGGAGCACGTCCGGGTTAAGATAAAAGGGGCCGCTTCCCTCCATTCGCTAGCTGGAGTCGGGTGGAAGAGGATGAAGCCTGGAGGAGAGGAGTGGAGGCAGTGAAGAGTAAAGGCATTTTGAGAGGCCAAGACTTGACGGGTGATTGGTGCAGGGGCACTGGGTTGTGTGTTTTGGATACTTGTATATAGAATATGAATAAACGTGTGTTGGTTGTTGAACCATTGGTGTCTGCCTGTCTGTGTCCGGGCCAGTCTCCACAATAGGAAGCCAAGCAGAGGCTGCTTGTTCTCCTCTAATTTGATTAAATGTAATGGAAACCCTATGTGAGGCTCAGCAGAAGGGAGACTGTTAGCTTGATAACTAGTCTCAGGCTTAATCACGTGATTCCTGAAGTTGGTGTCAAGTTAGATACAGTGAAAGGGCTTTTTAGCTGTGGCATGTGTATAACTATATGCTGAACTGTACAGAAATGAGTGTTGATAGGCTATAACTATTCTTCATTATTATTAGGTTTTAAACTTGTTCAACATGTGCAACTTCAAGGCTGACCTTTTTATCTGATTGGTGACACTTTTGGGGCTTTCCTTCTTTTGCATTGTTAGCAAGCTTGACATCCCACTTCGGTCATATGATAGGAATCGCTCACTATTGCCTTTTAACCACTCCTGTAGCCTAGTTTCTTGCAGCATTATCTACCATAATGTTATTCTGCCTATGTGTGTTGTCAGTAGCACTGCACAGGTTCTGGCAAATTATATTATTATTTAAAAACTGCAATAGTAGAGTTTTTCAGTGTCACTTTTCCATTGCCTGTCTTGGTTTGGTGATGTCATGATGTTGCTGTTTAGTCAGAAATGTTTTCCTTTAGGTCTATGGGAACCTTTCAGAGCTTCAGGAATACAGTTTAAGTTAAAAGTTTCATGTTTACGTTTTCCACTTTTTCTTTCGGATCTGGGGCGAAATTCACCAGTAACTATAAATTACCGCTAACAGGGAATTCACCCAGATTATTCTTGCAAATATGCTCCAGTTTGTTGTAACATGTCATGCTGTCCTGGATAGGTGGACTGGTTGGGTTGACATTATTACTAAGATGAGTGGCTGCTTCTGAAATCACAGAATATTTTAACATTTCCTGTTTTGTTGAAGAGCACAAGTACCCATTTTAATAGTAGTCATTAAAGTAATCATTTTTGTTGAGTCTGGTCTACATCTCAAGGAATAGTTATCTGGCTGTATAACTTAAAAAAAAATTCTTCACATTACTAATGTTTGGCACTAAACCCCCAGCCTGCTCAAATGCAGAAACATACTGACATTGGAACTGGGGGACATGTTGATCTGAAGATATAGTTCAAGAAGAACCATGTTATATAAAAGAACTTCAAGAGTTACCAGAGAGAGAAAGAGACTTTGGGTATTTCCAGTGAGAGGCTAGAACAAACCCTGCTTCAGTGATGTCCTGGAAAAAAAAGACTTCGCTCTATAGAGCGGAGATGAAGAACTGAGATGTCAAGAATTAGAAAGATATGATGTGAGAAAGGAATAGCTCTTGGAAGGATTAAGGAAAGTGAAGCAGAAACACAGAGATGAATGTCCTGTAGGAAGAGACAGGTGGTAAAACATATGTAAACAGGCACCAGGGAGAGTTGAAGAGAAGAACATAGCAGAAGGACTTGGTGTTCAGACCCATTGTATTACTTTTTCGGAGTGTAAGGTAGATGAAATTTTAAAACTAATTTCAGTATGTTGGTGGTTAGAATTTTCTGAGGTGGGAGATTTTTTTTTTCCCTAATTTGGTGTTCCCAGATAATATGGTAGCAGAAGGTATGTCACTGTTCCATATTGAGTATTGTGGCAATGGTCTGTGAGCGGCTTTCTGCAGCGCTTAGTAGAGAATGATGATGTATCAAATAGGAGATAGGGAGCAACAGAAATTGAAACAAGGGTGAGAGAGAATAGTAGGGAGAAGCGGAACACTATAACAGTTAACAGTAGACCTTAACTGGAAGCAAAAGAAAAAAGAGGAGGGTGAATTGGAAACCTCAGACATCAAGTCATTAAAAACCATTCTTAGTATTTTAATGCCCAAGACTGGACTAAGATGGAGCGCTCTACCAATTTGAAGTGCCACATGGTGAAAGAATGGGGTTTCAGTGTGCCAGCCTGAACAGGAACCCAGGAGTAATTCACCCCGTGTCATATCCGATGATATAATTCTAAAACAAGCAGAGACACCCCTCCCTCAAGCTGGTGATGGATTTAAAAAGAATACTAGATACACCACCATTTTTGTACTGTACATAAAATTGGAAAGAAGGGATCTGACCTTGAACCAATATTAAACTGTAGATAGAGTTTAAGCATGATGCTGACAGAATTAAGCTAAGGGGAAGTGGTGGCAGGACCTAGAGGAGATTCCTTTATGTCACTCAAAACAAAGCAATGGTTAAAGAAGGAAATGCCCTGCACTAATGAAAAAACATTGTTGCTGAAATAATCTAAATTACTTTCCCAGAGGAATGAATGATGGATGAGAGAACTATTGACAAATGATGTTTATTGGAAGAGGGGCAGATGTCAAAAATGTTTTTAGTCAGATAGTTTTTATATTTAAAAATCTTGACAGTTTCCTTTTGAAATCATTAAAAAGGCAAGTCCTTTAAATATCTCCTTTATATATATTTCTCTTCTGGTTCGTCCTGCTTCCTCTTCAAAACCAGTCCCGCCCACACGCAGCCGACACGGTATTACTTGATTCCTATTCGTCCTCTTCCAAAACCTTCCCCACACTGCCTGTGGCCTCCCATACACCCCCACGCCCATAGACATAGAATTACTAGACACCGCATGACCAGCAGCATCGTACGTCAACGTCGCTGCCATATTGCGAGTGGCACTGCTGTGGAGTGAAGTAATGGATAAAGATGCCTCACGCATGTGCTGCTTGGGATTGTACAAAGTGCTGTACGCTCTAAACCAGATCCTGGGGGATTACATTCCATAGGTAAGGCTGAACAATTGTTTTGGTTATATTTGGCCATTAGAAAATCCCATTTTATAATCTTAGCACTCAAGGTCACCTTAAAATAAAACTAAACAACATTAGTAAAATTAAAGCAAGAGAATAATAAATCAAAAAGCAATAATTAGCAAACATTTAAAGATAACTGGCAGTAAAAGTGCAAAGTTCACGATTGGTATGCCAGTTTGAAGAGATACGTTATGAGGGCAGTTTTAAAATGTGTTATTGAATCGAGCTGATGTATATGAGAGGGAAGAGAATTCCCGAATTGAGGAGCACTATGAGAGACGCTCGAGCTCCCATAGCACTGAGTCTGATGTGTGGTACAGAAAGTAGAGCTGCAGGTGAGGATCTGAGTGAGCGAGAGGAGTGCAAGTCTGTTGGAGATCAGTGAGGTTGTAGAGAGCTTTAAATGTTCAGAGCAGTATTTAGTGTTGTATTCTGTAGTTAACAGGGAGCCAGTGAAGTTGAGAGAGAGTAGGTGTAATATGTTCAGTGGATTTAGAACAGCAGGTTATTATCCTGGCAGCAGAATTTTGAATATGTTGTATGCAATGGATACGTTTTTGTGGGATGCCAGATAGAGTATCATTACAGTAATCTATACATGAGGTGACTCAGGCATTAACCAATACTTCAGTACTGTGTTGCGTAAGAACAGGACGAAGTCTAGAAATGTTTCAGAGATGGAAGAAGACAGTCTGAGAAATGTTCTTATATGGGAGGAACTATGTAATAATATTATTCTTCTTATTATTATTTAATAATTGCCATTATTAGTGTATAAATGGATATAAATAATAGCATGTAAACGATTCGCCGAAATCTGTTGTATGTAAATGATACTGTTTTAAACTTTATTGTTTTATCATCAGAAAACCCGGTTTCCACATCTACCTGTATTAGTTTAAATGGCACTTTTGCCACTCGCAATAGGGCGGACGCGCTGACGTATCGCATCGACTGGGAAGTACAGTGAATGCGGCGTCTATCTATATATGTCTATGCCGCTTTTCTCGATTCCTATTCCTCCTTCGGACTACCGCGTACCCCACTCCTCAGTTCGTCCTGCTTCCTCTTCAAAACCGGTCCCGCCCACGCAGCCAACACGTCCTATTCGTCCTCTTCCAAACCCTTCACCACGCTGCCTGCGGCCTCGCATACAACCCCATGCCGCTTTTCTCGATTCCTATTCCTTCTTCGGATTATGAAACACCTATTCACAACTTCGTCTTTCAAGAAGTATTTCTTTCTTCTTGATTTCTGAATTCCTTTCTCACCGTTTTCCATTCCTATTATTACACAGCCATATGCTATGGCGGACGTCGGCTAGTATAACATACTTTGTTAAAGTTTAAACATCTAAGCAATCTTGGGTTTGGAGGCATAAGACCTTACAAGACAGCACAATTTTCCAGGAATGATGTCTCAACCCAATTCCTTAATTGAGCGCTAAAATATTTGTTTTATTTTTCAAAATTAATGGAAAATATTCAAAACCAACAGTGTATTTTCAATAAATATTTAGGATTTCTTCACATAATTTTAATCATGTTAAGACAGATTTTAAAAAAAGAAAAAGTAGAAAAATATATAATGCTGTTAACACTACATATGAACTTAATTTTTTCAATACTATATCTAATAAGGCTATGCCCAGTGGCATCTGAGTCATTTTGTTCTCATTCATGCTAATACTGCATCGCTACTGTCCAGCCATTAAAAACCGTAGATGGCTTAAAACAGATTCTGTGAACGTATAAATCGTTTCTTTGCACACAGATTCTTTTTTTGCATGTATTTTTACTTAAAGTGTTAGTATACAGTTTCAAACAATAAAAAAAGAAAAAATAAGCCTTCTGTGGTTGTTGCTGTGCTTGGTAGAATGCTGTTTCAGTATTTATTGATATTTAATAGTGAAAACAAAATGCACTTCATTCTATTGTAAGTATAAAATAACAAATGATTTTTTTGTGTAAATATTTTAACATTTACAATCATATTCACATATTTCTGTGGCTATGTGAATATTTGTAAACAACCATTGTGTAGGTTCATAACAAAACATTCCACATCAGGAGTCTGCACAAACTCTTGATAGCTTTCAAGAGCACCTCCCTTATGCAAAATGGTAATCTTTTAGACAGTTTTCAAAGATCAAACAAATTAAAAACTAATATTTTTCTATATAAATAGTTTTAGAAAGTTTTATTCATACTTACACATTTCACAGAATATGTGTAAAATTTCAGGCGACGTAATCAAATGATTATAAAATTCTCCACTTCAGCAGACTGCACAAACTTTTGTTTTGTTGTGTATGCATCCTTTCACCTGGCATTGCCTCTGCACTTTATTGGTGGCCACTGTCTTTACCATTTTTCATATTGTATTTTACAATGAGATTTAAAAACTCTCATATCATTTTGTTTTTTGTTAAGTAGCTTATTTGCAATGGAAAGTGATATGAAAATATGGTCAGTGGCGACATCTTTCTCTTTGCCTGTGAAAGGATCAAAGAGTTGCATCACTACAGTCATAGACTGTCTTTCTCTGCATGTTGTTTTTTTTTCTTTTTTCCAATAGCAAAAAGTGTTTAGTAAATACTACAGTGAAGTGGATCAGGCTTTCTGGCCACAGCGGTCTATTCAGTATCACAGTACCTGTTGTCAAGTTTTGTGTCAAATGTCAAAAGTACACCCATAGAAAGCAACTGAAAAATACAGTTTTGGAAATTATCTGGTACCAGTGCCAGTCTGGCACTTCTTCACCACCTGAAAACAAAACCATGATTGTGGAATATGAAATCTATTAAAAAAAAAAATAGAAAAACTGGCACTTATGGTCAGCATTATTTTCCAAAGTAGTAGTCTTTAACACAAGCATTTGCTAATACCACTCCATATGCAAACATTCACATTTTTAGGATGTAAGTCAGGTAGCTTCAATTTGTCTTCTAATGTAAAACAATAATCTTTTCCCACAACATATATGTTAATCCTAGCATTATTTTGTAAAATGTATTAGATTTGAGATACATAAATTTATATCTATACTAATAAAAGGCAAAGCCCTCACTCACTCACTCACTCACTCACACACTCATCACTAATTCTCCAACTTCCCGTGTAGGCAGAAGGCTGAAATTTGGCAGGCTCATTCCTTACAGCTTACTTACAAAAGTTAAGCAGGTTTCATTTCGAAATTCTACGCGTAACGGTCATAACGGTCGATAAAGGTCGACAACGTCCGCCATGTTGAACTTTCTTATTTATGGCCCCATCTTCACGAAATTTGGTAGGCGGCTTCCCTGTGCTAACCGAAACCGATGTACTTACTTATTTCGATGGTATGACGCCACTGTCGGCCGCCATATTGAACTTTCCAACGTCACCAATTTTCCAACTTCCCGTGTAGGTAGAAGAATGACCCCGTCTTCACGAAATTTGGTAGGTGGCTTCCCTGCGCTAACCAAAACCGATGTACGTACTTATTTCGGTGGTATGACACCACTGTCGGCCGCCATATTGAATTTTCCAAACGTCACAAATTCTCCAACTTCCCGTCTAGGTAGAAGGCTGAAATTTGGCAGGCCCATTCCTTACAGCTTACTTACAAAAGTTAAGCAGGTTTCATTTCGAAATTCTACGCGTAATGGTCATAACGGTCAACGACGTCCGCCATATTGAACTTTCTTATTCATGGCCCCATCTTCACGAAATTTGGTAGGCGGCTTCCCTGCGCTAACCGAAACCAATGTACATACTTATTTCGGTGGTATGACGCCACTGTTAGCCGCCATATTGAACTTTCCAACGTCACTAATTCTCCAACTTCCTGTGTAGGTAGAAGGCTGAAATTTGGTACTTATTTTGGTGGTATGATGCCACTGTCAGCCGCCATATTAAACTTTTAACGGAAACCGATGTATGTACTTATTTCGTTGGTATGACACCACTGTTGGCCGCCATATTGAACTTTCCAACGTCACTAATTCTCAAATTTCCCGTGCAGGTAGAAGGCTGAAATTTGGCAGGCTCATTCCTTACAGCTTACTTACAAAGGTTAAGCAGGTTTCATTTCGAAATTCTACGCGTAATGGTCATAACGGTCAACGACGTCCGCCATGTTGAACTTTCTTATTTACGGCCCCATCTTCACGAAATTTGGTAGGTGGCTTCCCTGAGCTAACCAAAACCAATGTACATACTTATTTCGGTGGTATGACGCCACTGTCAGCCGCCATATTGAATTTTCCAACATCACTAATTCTCCAACTTCCCGTATAGGTAGAAGGCTGAAATTTGGCAGGCTCATTCCTTACTGATTACTTACAAAAGTTAAGCAGGTTTCATTTAGAAATTCTACGTGTAACGGTCATAACGGTCAACAACGTCCGCCATGTTGAACTTTCTTATTTACGGCCCCATCTTCACGAAATTTGGTAGGTGGCTTCCCTGAGCTAACCGAAACCAATGTACGTACTTATTTCGGTGGTATGATGCCACTGTCGGCTGCCATATTGAACTTTTCAACAGTCTTTGTTACTTATGGGCCCATCTTCAAGAAATTTGGTACATGGGTTCCCAACGCTAACTGAATCCTACTTATGTACATATATACGTCCATAGCCTGCAGCTCAGTCACTGTGTGAGGTGGCGTTGGGTCCTCTATCCCAACGCCTCCCACGTTGTTGGCTGCCTGCCTATATAAGACCGTCCGTCGCTCCGGTCTCTACATTCCCTTCCTTGCTTCGCCACAGGATTCAATTCTCCCTACTGATAACTACAGCCTTTTTGTTTAATGCACGGCTTCTCCGCTGTTTTATTGTTTGTTTATTACAATTATAGTTATTGTATACGTATTTTAGACTTACTTTACATTGCTCAGGTACCCATTTCCTTTATCATTCCAACCCCCATTACCATGTCTATCGAGGTGATCACTATCGATCAAAGAACTGTCACTTACTGAGTGGTTTCCATGCCCGGAGATGGCACCTACCTTTTCCATTCTCTTTGTTACATATTGCACGGCCATATCAGGCTCACTCTTGATATCCGGAGGAACATTGTGTCTTATGTATTGAATGACTGGGACAGGTTCAAGGTGTGGACTGATGATGGTACAGGAGATAATTATACAACACAGGAGCACTATAAGAGTGAAATGCTTAAGCCCTTCACCTATGGTTCTGCATGTGAGTTGATGGCTGCCGATGAATTATTCGGTTGTCGCTTTCAAGTGTACCGAAATGGCCAAATATTTTACACCTTTCGACAACCGCCAATGCCTCTTAAACATCTTAGATTCACAGGTGACGATTTCAGTAGTGGACACTTTGATGTTTATGAGTGTTTAAACTCTCAAAAGCTGGATGTGATTTTATCGATGAAACCGGTTGTGTGCTTACAATGCTTGACAGATGCCGAATGTCACTTCAACACAACAAATCCTGCAAATACTATCGTAATTGAAACAAACCATGAAACTCAAACCGATTATGACAGCAGCAATCCAAGCTGTGAGATTTGAGAGAAGATTACTGTTCACATGGCCAACTGTAAGTTACATGCTCAAGAGTAAGCTCAGCACACAGCTTGGTCATGTTACAACCGGAGGGCCGAACTGACAACATGGTATACAAAGAGATCCTTAACAAATAATTATTGGCATATTTTCCCTCAGTTTAAAAAGGTTAAATTTTCTTCTTAATAAAAATTTTAAGGCAGTACTTCGCCGCTGCGAAGCGCGGGTATTTTGCTAGTATTTCTATAATTAACATGCTCACCATATCATGTTGCATTTCATACATATGATACAAATATTAAATGTTTTTCATTGTATTTTCACCAATTTTTTCCTTCAGTTTTTTTTAAACATTGAGATAAGGTGTGTGCTACTTTAATAGTTTTGTATATTTATAGCACAACTTTTCAGCATATCATATGTTTAGATATCCGGGAGTCATGACAACTAAACACTGTTAAAAAGTGGGGTTTTGAACTAGGGTTGTTAAGAAATGTTTAAGTTTGTTAAACTATTGCAATATGGATTTACAGTAATATTATCCAATGCTAGCCAACACACATCAGAGATTGTACTGTAACTGAAACTGGAAGGGCTGATGGAATGTGGCACTATTTAGGGGAAAAATTATATTACATGATTTTGGTACAGCTGTATTGAAAGTATGGTACACTTACTGAATCATACACACACACAATTATTTTAAGGCAAATACATGCTAAAATGATATTTTTTTCCTGAAAGGTGTCTCATAGCATACTTATACCTTTGTCACTTCATCAGATACTTGGCAAACCTAGAGCAAAATAAATCGTGTTATAAGCAGGGACAGCATGTAATGATCAGTTATTCCTAATAAATGTTGATGCCCTTTCACGGAGTACAAGTCAAGCAAATCTAACAAGTCTAGCGTCACTTTTGAGCATCAGTAAAGGCCACTGTCAAGGTGGAAAATGTATTCTGTGAAAGAGATATAGGGGAGGAGGGCATTGGGGATGCTGAAGTTGATGTTGGTGAGTATGACTGGAGATAATATGAAAAAAATAATTCCTAAGGGTTCCCTGGTCTCAAAAAGTGCGGGCAATGCATTAAGGGCATTTAACAACATACTGTATGTAAACTCAGATAATTGCTGTTTACTTGGTCGTTGTTTAAAAAGCTACTCAGACTGTACTTATTGTTTTACAGATTTTATGGAGAAACTGAAGCAAAGTTGAGGAATATTTTCTTTGAGGCTTCTCAGAGGTAACAATTGTTGAGTTTTGTATAATGTCTTACTATACATTTATGTTAGTCTTTTGTAACCACAATATATATATTATTTTGCATTGACATTTATTAAGCATTTAAACTTTATAATAAAAGTTTATTCATTCTATGAAAATCCTGAATAATGCAAATACTGTATATGAATAATATACATTTCATTAGAGATAAGTGACAGTTTTTTTACTATAATGACAGCAATTCGCCATATTATTATCAAAACTGTGTTTGTAATGCTGCAGGTGTATTTAGATTATCAGCAATCCTTTTAAAATTGCTGCATTATGACATATATCACATCATGATATAATTTTTTGTTACACATAAAATAATGGGATTTATAGAAAAAGTAAACCCTTTACATAGCTAGAATGGAACACATTAGTGGTCTATGGCATTACCAAAATGCATAGTTGTTGCTTGACACGCAATATACTGAACATGCTAATTGTACAAATCTTAGGTTTGCTAAAATGGATACAAGAACATCTGGACAAGTTTCTGGTTGCAGATCACACCAGATATTTCACAAGCCTTGTTTTTACCTACATGTCCACATGTTAATAGATTTTCTTTCCTCCTCAGACATATTCAAATTTTCCATCTTTATTATGTACTGCTTCTTCCTCTTGGCTCTAGCCAGAAGGTCCGCTGTCACCAGCAAGTGATCAGATATAGAAACTTCACATTCTTCATCTTTGTATTTTTACTTCTATACATTAACAAATAGTCGTATCAGGTTTTATATTTCCATCACAATTAAATTCTAATGTTACTTGCATACTTTATTCATTATTAAATATAGTGTGGCACACAATCATTTTTTTGTAATCCAAATTAACTAATTCTCTCACCTTCATCAAGCTTTCATGTACTAATGTTGTTCACACCTTTTTTTTGTGTCACCTCTAACCTATAATTTATATAGAGTGAATAATTGTTTAAAATCCCAGATCTTTCTGTTGTGCTATAGAACCATTAATACTTTCTAGAGAGTCTATGAACATGAACAAGTGCTACAACATGAGACACTGACTGTCTGCTGATGTTCATTCACCTCACTGCATATTATAATGCAAAAACAGTACAGAGACACTTTGGTATTGGTTTGGGTAAACTATTTGCTTTTTGGTGATACATATTTTATTTAACATAGCAAAATACCCGTGC
>JANRMT010062809.1:5191915-5203582 GCA_026402145.1 Polypterus bichir lapradei
AGTGAGTGAGTGAGTGAGTCAGTGAGGGCTTTGCCTTTTATTAGTATACATTAAGCTAAGTTTGCAATGAAATTAAAGTGCTTTGTGGGCATACTGTATTTAGGGTTTAAACTATAAAAATAGGCATTTAAAAGGCATTTTTTAACCACATCCAAAACTCGCGGTTTTTCACAATTTGCGGGTGCTCTAAGAACGTAACCCCCATGAATTTTGGGGGTGTACTGTATACTGAAAAAGGAAGAAATTGGTGCATGTAGCGGTTGCCAATGACTGAGCCAGCTGAGAAAAAAAGTGTAGTTGCCAAAAAATGACTAAAGTTATGATAAATAATTTTAAAATAGCTGTAATGAAATCACAAAAAATGTGGCAGTACGAGAGTGACAATGCCACAATTTTCTGCTTATGAGAATTATCCTTTTTAGTGCCAAAATAACAAGAATACAGTTTGGGAAAATGTAAAAGAAATAAAAATGCAATAGAAATCTAGAACAAACACTTATGAACAGATTGAGGAATGATAAAGTAAAAAACTCAAGTGGCTTGAATGTCCGTGCAACAGTGCTAGAATTGCACTGGCCTATTTTTAAATCTTGCATTGTTTAACTTGATAAACCATAAAATCCCATTACTCTTTCAAAGAAAGATAAAACGAAAAACAAAATGCAAAAGACTTTTGTTTTTACCATTTTATCTTATTATGGAATCAGTCCAGAAATAAAAGTTCAGTTGCAATCATTTTAACTTGTACAGGAGTATCATGCATTTACAAGAGAAGTTATAAATGGAAGGGATGTTAATTACTTTTTAATACACTTCTATACACAGCCTCAATAAAGAAACAGAGGTTTCATCCTCAGAATTTATAGAATATGGGTACAATTTTCCATCATGTGACCCTACATTTTCCAACTGATTTCTTAAGTTCATGGTCATTTGGAACATTTGTTTATTCTGACTACACTGAGGATGACATAGGAACCGGCTTTGGCTGGGGTACCACTCTCACATACAACCACAATTACTCATACTAGACACATTTTGAGGGACTAAATATTCTAACCTACATGTCACTGAAATGTAGGAGGAAAACCAGAGCACCCAAAGGAAACTCCACATATGTTGTGCCGGTTGCACTTGTAACAGGCACAAATTGAGGCAGGTTTCAATCCAAACGGGTATCTCTGCTGTCTCCCTGTAGATAGTCTAAAATGTTGACAAAATAAGCTCCTGTATATGAGTATTACAAAAAAAAAAATTTAAATACAAAAAATGTTTTGTTTCGAAACTTTGTGTAATTTAACTCATGATATTTCAAAGAAAATGCTAGATATTTCTAATGATATGTGACATGTAATGCTTTAACAAAAGTGCACAATCAAAGAGATGCACAGCTAGTGTGGCTGTTAAAAGAGCATAATTAATAGTTGAAAATTAACCAGAAAAAAATAAATTTTTAGCATTCATTGGGTTTTAGAAGCTAAACTAATGATGATTAGTAGAGTAACCAAAAACAACTGTAATGAAAGCAATATGTTAATGTTATAGAAGTGAAAAAGATCTCAAATATTGAATAACTACTGGAATAAATCCCAATCAAGTTAATTTGCTAATTCTTGATTACTTCAAAGGCGTCAGCATTAACATGTCTGATCACTTATGGGAAACACCTTAAAACAGCAGCACAAAGGCTATTTTACAGGAAACCTGAAATAATAGATTAGTCTTCAGTTGACAAGTTTGATTTCATAAAAGTAAGCATAAACTTGGGACAAATGTAAGAAAGGAGGGAGAGATGGGGAAAATTAAAGCAACAGGAAATATGAATTAATTGACTTGTCTATTAAATATTACTCTTCAGTAAGTCATTATCTGTCTGATATCCTAAATAATCTTGGCATTCCTGAGGTGGGTTTGCACCTTGCCCGAGATTGGTTCCTGCCTTTTGCCCTGTGTTGGCTGGGATTGGCTCCAGTAGACCCCGTGACCCTGTGTTTGGATTCAGCGGGTTGGAAAACAGGTGGATGGATGGATCTTGGCATTCACGAATGTAGGACTAATATTTACATTTTTATAGTTTATAATCGATTTTAAAGAGTATTTACCTTTCAGCTATACAAATGAAAAAGTCAGTGAATACATTTTGGCCATGTACATGGTAAGATAAATCAAATAGTCCATAATAACTTTATTATTCCTTAAAAACTCCACAAATAAATCTCCCCAAGTGTATAAAATCTGCTAAAACAATAAACTCCACAATTTGTTGTTATATTGGGAGAAATTCCCTCTCGGGAATTCTCAAGATAAAGAAACTAGCCAACATGCCTTACATGTTCTGACTATGCCTTATTTGTAATTATGATGTCACAACATTTGTCCACATAAGAAATTGCATTAGATCATCTTAGACAATGGGAGGCTGACCAACAATTAAAACCACATTTCTCTAAACACCTTTCCTTTTCCACACTAAGACTACTTGCTTCTTTAAAACATGAGCATCAAACCCAAGATACTTTTATGTATAGGTATACATCTCTGTTGGCTTCATTTCTCAAAATGGAATGAGAACACATACTGCTTTTTTGGTTTCAAATTAGCACCTTTAGCAGGAGATGAAGGCAGCCCTAACTCATGTTTTACTAGAAGATGAACAGCAAAAGAAGTTTTGCAGAAACATTTTGAATGGTGTAAAGTCTTTTGCAAGAAGCACTCCTGGTTTAAGAATTCATTTCTTTCTTTTTCAGACAGACAGACAGACAGATATACTTTATTAATCCCAAGGGGAAATTCACATAATCCAGCAGCAGTATACCGATACAAAAAAAAAATAAAAATTAAAAGAGTAATAAAAATGCATGTAAAAACAGACAATAACTTTGAATAATGTTAGCATTTAATCCCCCGGGTGAAATTAAAGAGTTGCATAGTGTGGGGGAGGAACGATCTCCTCAGTCTGTCAGTGGAGCAAGACAGTGACAAAAGTCTGTCACTGAAGCTACTCCCCTGCCTGGAGATGACACTGTTAAGTGGATGCAGTGGATTCTTCATGATTGACAGGAGTTTGCTTAGTACCCGTCGCTCTGCTACAGATGTTAAACTGTCCAGCTGCACTCCCAGGTATTTATAGGTCTGTACCCTCTGCACACAGTCACCTCTGAAGATTACGGGGTCCATGAGGGGTCTAGGCCTCCTAAAATCCACCACCAGTTCCTTGGTCTTGCTGGTGTTCAGGTGTAAGTGGTTTGAGTCACACCATTTAACAAAGTCTTTGATTAGCTTCCTGTACTCCTCCTCCTGCCCACTCCTGATGCAGCCCATAATAGCAGTGTCATCAGCGAACTTTTGCACGTGGCAGGACTCCGAGTCGTATTGGAAGTCTGATGTATATAGTCTGAGCAGGACCGGAGAAAGTACAGTCCCCTGCGGCGCTCCTGTGTTGCTGACCACAATGTCAGACCTGCAGTTCCCAACACGCACATACTGAGGTCTCTCTGTAAGATAGTCCACGATCCATGCCACCAGGTGTGAGTCTACTCCCATCTCAGTCAGCTTGTCCCTAAGGAGCAGAGGTTGGATGGTGTTGAAGGCGCTAGAGAAGTCCAAAAACATAATTCTTACAGCACCACTGCCTCTGTCCAGGTGGGAGAGGGATCGGTGTAGCATATAGATGATGGCATCCTCCACTCCCACCTTCTTCTGGTATGCGAACTGCAAGGGTCGAGGACATGGCGGACCTGTGGCCTCAGGTGGTGAAGCAGCAGCCGCTCCATGGTCTTCATCACATGTGACGTCAGAGCAACAGGCCGGAAGTCATTCAGCTCACTAGGACGCGATACCTTTGGGACTGGGGTGATACAAGATGTTTTCCAAAGCCTCGGGACTCTCCCCTGTTCCAGGCTCAGGTTGAAGATGCACTGTAGAGGACTCCCCAGTTCCAACGCACAGGCCTTCAGCAGTCGTGGAGATACTCCATCTGGACCCACTGCTTTGCTGGCACTAAGTCTCCTCAGCTCTCTGCTCACCTGTGCTGCTGTAATTGTAGGTGGGGATGTCTCACCTATGCTGGTATCAGCAGAAGGATGGCTGGAGGATGCAGTACTCAGAGGTGAGAGTGAGTTAGGGTGGTCAAACCTGTTAAAGATGTTGTTCATTTGGTTTGCTCTCTCCACGTCTCTCTCGATGGTGGCACCCTGCTTCAAGCTGCAGCCAGTGATGATCTTCATCCCAACCCACACTTCCTTCATGCTGTTATTCTGCAACTTCTGCTCCAGCTTTCTCCTGTACTGCTCCTTCGCCGCCCTGAGCTGGACTCGGAGTTCCTTCCCATAATATTACAACAACTAAAAAAGCAAATGGTGCCAAGCCATTCATTGTTCAATGACTAAGAGAAGCTCAAACTGGAAGATTCAAAAAGAAACACAAAAAAAAAAAAAAAAAGTACCTATTTTTCTACAGAGAATAAAGTATAATAAATATGTTTGCCACAAGACAGAACCAGTCCCATATATGTTTCATGTCAATCACATGTCACACTTACTACACATCCACACTTACCCATACAGGAGCCACTAATTTACCTAAAAAAAAAAAAAAATACAGAAACTGGGACTACAAATAATGCTGATTCTCCAGAAGAGCTGAAACAGGATTGCTAGTTAATGAGACACTTGGCTGTCCAGTGGAGCAATGGCCATAGAATTAAAAAGAGCTGCACAGAACAAATGTTCAACTGCAGCATACAGTCAGTGTTTACACTATACAGAACAGCTGGAGATCTATGAAAAATGATTTGGCAGCAATCAGCATATGACAAACACAAATCCAAACACAAAAGTTTTTCTGCATTGAGCATATGCATTAGATCATATACTGCTCTACTCAAAAGAAGATTCCTGCTTCATCTGGTTAGTTAGCACATTTAAATGAACGTACACAATGAGCATGTATGCCTATTTGCTAGTATGTTCCCTGCAATGGACAAGGAGCTCCATCAGGACTGGTTTCCACCTTGCATCAAATACTGCTGAAACAGGTTCTGCTTCTCTGTAATCCTATAATAAAATAAACTTGAAAATTGGATCGCTGGGTGGAACCTCTTTCAATAACAACAGATCCAAAACTAAATGGCATAGCAGAATGTTAATATCTGTAATTCCAAATAAACATGCAAATATTTAATGAGTCTAGCTATTTAGGAATTAAAAATATTGCGTTTCTCCTTACCGAACCAATACCATCCATCAGAGTAAGCAGTGAAGCTACAACTCTCTTCTCAACTTCATTTTGTGCTCCTTCCCTCTTTGGACATAATGCATCTAATTCATCAATAAAAATAATTGCTGGTGGACTGAAAAAAATATATTTGTGTGAGTGTTTGACTGTAAATTAAAACATAAAAAAAAATTTCACTTTCAGACACAATTAACTAGTGGACCAAACAATTTTATAATTAGTATCAAATTATAAAAATGAAAATCTACAGACTTTATCTATGTTTGATCAGAACCAAAAGGGAAGTCTACTCATTATTCATGAAGGAGTACAAGGAATTCTACCCCATTAAATAATCAAATAATAAAATGCTAACTCAGATAGCTTTACTGGTTAAAATAAAGAACACCTTATACACATATATACATATGATAAATACTATAGAGTCATGGGTTTAATTGCCAGTATGTGCACTGTGTGCATAAAACATGCACAGTCTCCTCATGTCTAAATGTGTTTCTCCTCCAGATCCTTTAATTTTCCTCCCATATGTTTCAAACAACTTGTTATAATGAAACTATTATTATTGTAAGACACATGATGAGGATTGAAATGAAGGACAAAACATAAAATATCTTTGAAATACATTAAATCATTTTGTGTGTAAACACATTTACAAAATCAATTATAAACCTTTCTTGATCAATTATTCAGATACTCTTGATTGTGAAGACCTGTCGATCCATAGTTTTAGACCTTGATTTAGGACTAATGAAAGGCAACAAGAGTTCTGGGGGACATATCTTTCTTTGACTTTGTTCTTTCTTTTATATTTTTTTATGCAGTGTGGTACACCTCTTTATACAGAAATCAGAACCAGTATTAAAAAGTGCACTGTAGTAGCTAATATGGTGTAAATTTGACATTGGTAGAGCAAACTAATTCAAAATGAAGGATACACCATTCTGTTGCCAAACTGTAATATGTTAGGCTGACATGAGTTGTGATTGGTGTTCAGTTATTACCAATTATTTTCAATGAAGGTGAAATAAATTAGTTGAGTAGAAATAAATATATGTGGAATTGTACTAATGAACAAAGAAGCATAAGTAAAATTGCAACACATCAGTTTACACAGATATGCCACATTTTACTGCGCAATTGTATGCATTCATGCGATATTTATATACAAGCCACCCACATGTGACTTTGTATATATTGTAAAAAGTATGTAACACAGTGAAGGGAACGATGCAATGGTGCAGTATAGTTGCAGATTGCTGGGTTAGAACATTCTACTTACATGGGTTTTTCTGCTTGTTTCCTTGAACAAAAGAGAGATGTTTCTGCTACAATTACTGGTAATTCCAGATTAATCCTGTATGAGTGTATGCTTGAGTGGGCCCTGCATTGGACTGGTACCATGACCTGGACTGGTGCCTGCCTTACATCTAATGCTGCTGGAATGGGTTTTGTCCTCACCCCGACTCTGAACTGAGAATCAGGTCAGGTCAGGTTGGGGAGGATGCACTGGTACAGCGCGTTTCCACACCCACCACAAAATGAAACAGCTCTGGATCCCGGCTGGAAACCCCCCAGGCAGATACACAGTCCAGTCCCACCCTCCGAAAATTACCATGTATCTGCCGCTGCCAGGTGTTACATGGATGTCCCCTTGGCCTTGTCCAGCCACTTGGGTACTCAACAAAGAAGATCCTGAGAGCCGGACCACCGTCTGGGAAACCGACGTTCCCTCACAATGCATGTAATGTGTCGCATTTCATAACACAAAAACAAACTAGCAATACCTAAAGATTCACCGAAGAGACACAGTACTGAGGGAGTCTAGTCTTCGTCTCAGGTCACTGGATACCACCCATGTCTTGCAATCATATAGCAAAACAGGAACCACTAGGACTCTAAAGACTTTTGCAGAAATATTGGGAGTGCCACACACCTCTTTCCAGCAATCTCATGACCTTACCCATTTGCTCACCCAATCCATCTACTGACTTCATAGAAAGAGTCACCAGTGACTTGAATGTCACTGCCGAGGTAAGTAAACCTCTTGACATGGTCAATGCTCTCTCTGCAAAAAGACACAGTACTGATGGCAATGCCCAAGAGGTCATTATAGGCTTGGATATTGGTTTTTACACAGGGCACTCACAAGCACAGACACTCAAGACTCCTCACTCAGTCTCTCAAATAACCTGTTCAGAGCCGCCATTGACTCTGAGAAGATCACAGAGTAATTAGCAAAATCAGGATCAGTGAATCTTTCTTCACCAACAGATGCCCCACTGCCATTGGACCCCACGACTCAGCCCAACACCCAGTCCATGAAAGCAGTGAACAGGGTAGAAGCAAGAACACATCCCTAATGAACCCCGGAATCAACTGGGAAAAACGCTTAGGTTCTGCCTCCTCTCTGTATAGCACAAGTGTACAGTTCAGCCATGACATCCAGCAATTACAGGGGGATATCGCAAAGTCTCAGGATGTCCCACTGAGCAGCATGATCAACTGAGCTGAATACTTAACGAAAACTGACAAAGGCTACAAAGAAACTCTGCTGTTATTTGCGTTTTCACTTGATGAGAACCCTTAGTACCAAGATATGGTTGATGGAAAACTTCTTGGGTGTAAAACCAGACTGCTCCAGTCGCTGGTAGGTGAGCAACTGATCAGAGATCCTACTGAAGATGACGCTAGCGAGGATCTTACCTGGCACCGAGAGCAGTTTTACCCTCTATGGTTGCTGCAATCCAGGCGATTACCCTTCCCTTTCCAGTTAGGGACAACAAGAACCATTTTCCAGTCAGTTGGGATAACACTTGTCTCCCAAACGGAAGCAAAGATTCCTTGCTATACTAGGAGGACAACCTTAGCACCACTCTGGAGAAGTTCACCCTGGATACCAGAGATCCTTACAGCCTTCCCTACCTTCAGCTGGTTCACCAGCTTTGCAATCTCAGTGAGGTTGAGTGGTTCACAGCTAATTGGAAAATGAGCTTCAAGAACCGTGGACCTGGAGATGTACAATGTCCTAGCCGGAGGATCAGCTTTAAACAGCTGCTCGAAGTAGCCAGCCAAGTGGGACACAACCGTAGCATTACCTGTAAGGACCATTCCATCACCCGGCCTGACAGCGACTCTCCAAGGAACAGATTCTGATGCATGTAATGCTTCAATTCCTCTGAAAAGCAGGACATGGGTCACTAAACCAGAGATGGTATGTCACTTGCTCACAGATTCCTCTAAAAAGCGGCTCCTTATCTGCACTCAGATCCCTTGCAGCCGAGGATGAATTAAAAATTTTATCTATACTAATAAAAGGCAAAGCCCTCACTGACTCACTCATTCTCCAACTTCCCGTGTGGGTGGAAGGCTGAAATTTGGCAGGTTCATTCCTTACAGCTTACTTACAAAAGTTGGACAGGTTTCATTTCGAAATTCTACGCATAATGGTCATAACTGGAAGCTGTTTTTCTCCATTTACTGTAATGGAGTTGAGCTCGAAAGCCGTGGGGGGCGGAGTTTCGTGTGACATCATCACGCCTCCCACGTAATCACGCAGTACGTAGAAAACGAGGAAGAGCTCCAAAAAGCTCTGAAGAAAACATGCATTATATAATTGAGAAGGCAGCGAAACAATAAGAAGCGAGCAACTGACATATACAACCATATTCAAGAGTGCTGCTACTTCGGAAAAAAGCACGGTGGAAACCTAAAGTTTAAATTAACTTCATAGACAGGCTGCCGCTGGTGTTTGTAATTTAGTGCCTGCCCATATCAGGCCGTCCGTCAGCAGCAATCCAATAGAAACACTACCGCTAAATATTCACGGGTGAAGGACTGTGCTTATGCAGAGAAAGATGAGATGGTCAGGGTGGTGTTCGGCACAAACTCAGCGACACTGCGAGAGAAACTTTTAAGTGCCGGGTCTTAGCTGACATTACATACAGCCGTGGACATCACATAGGATGGCACTAGCACAGCTGAGAACCTTCGATGCCACTGTCGGCCGCCATATTAAACTTTTAACGGAAACCGATGTACGTACTTCTTTCGGTGGTATGACGCCACTGTCAGCCGCCATATTGAACTTTCCAACGTCACTAATTCTCAAACTTTCCGTGCAGATAGAAGGCTGAAATTTGGCAGGCTCATTCCTTACAGCTTACTTACAAAAGTTTAGCAGGTTTCATTTCGAAATTCTACGCATAACGGTCAACAACGTCCGACACGGTAAACTTTCTTATTCGCGGCCCCATCTTCATGAAATTTGGTAGGTGGCTTCCCTGAGCTAACCGAAACCAATGTACGTACTTATTTCAGTTGTATGACGCCACTGTCAGCCGCCATATTGAACTTTCCAACGTCACTAATTCTCCAACTTCCCGTGTAGGTGGAAGGCTGAAATTTGGCAGGCTCATTCCTTACAGGTTAATTACAAAAGTTAAGCAGGTTTCATTTCGAAATTCTACGCGTAATGGTCATAACGGTCAACAACGTCCGCCATGTTGAACTTTCTTATTTATGGCCCGATCTTCTCGAAATTTTATAGGCGGCTTCCCTGCACTAACCGAAACCAATGTACGTACTTATTTCGGTGGTATGATGCCACTGTCGGCCGCCATATTGAACTTTTCAACAGTCTTTGTTACTTATGGGCCCATCTTCAAGAAATTTGGTACACGGGTTCCCAACGCTAACTGAATCCTACTTACGTACATATATACGTCCATAGCCTGCAGCTCGGTCACCGTGTGAGGTGGCGTTGGGTCCCCCATCCCAACGCCTCCCACGTTGTTGGCTGCCTGCCTATATAAGACCGTCCGTCGCTCCGGTCTCTACATTCCCTTCCTTGATTCGCCACGGGATTCACGTCTCCGATAAATACAGCCTTTTTGTTTAATCCACGGCTTCTCCGCTGTTTTATTGTTTGTTTATTACAATTATACTGTAGTTTTTGTATAGGTATTTTAGACTTACTTTACATTGCTCAGGTACCCATTTCCTTTATAATTCCAACCCCCATTACCATGTCTATCGAGGTGATCACTATCGTTTAAAGAACTGTCACTTTCTGAGTGGTTTCCATGCCCGGAGATGGCACCTACCTTTTCCATTCTCTTTGTTACATATTGCACGGCCATATCAGGCTCACTCTTGATATCCGGAGGAACATTGTGTCTTATGTATTGAATGACTGGGACAGGTTCAAGGTGTGGACTGATGACGGTACAGGAGATAATTATACTACACAGGAGCACTATAAGAGTGAAATGCTTAAGCCCTTCACCTATGGTTCTGCATGTCAGAATAATAATAATAATAATAATATAATAATAATAATAATGCTGCCGCTGAATTGTTCGGTTGTCGCTTTCAAGTGTACCGAAATGGCCAAATATTTTACACTTTTCGACAACCGCCAATGCCTCTTAAACATCTTAGATTCACAGGTGACGATTTCAGTGGTGGACACTTTGATGTTTATGAATGTTTAAACTCTCAAAAGCTGGATGTGAAGTTATCGATGAAACCGGTTGTGTGCTTACAATGCTTGACAGATGCTGAATGTCACTTCAACACAACAAATCCTGCAAATACTGTCGTAATTGAAACAAACCATGAAACTCAAACCGATTATGACAGCAGCAATCCAAGCTGTGAGATTTGAGACAAGATTACTGTTCACATGGCCAACTGTAAGTTACATGCTCAAGAGTAAGCTCAGTGCACAGCTTGGTCATGTTACAACCGGAGGGCTGAACTGACAACATGGTATACAAAGAGATCCTTAACAAATAATTATTGGCATATTTTCCCTCAGTTTAAAAAAGTAAAATTTTCTTCTTAATAAAAATTTTAAGGCAGTACTTCGCCGCTGCGAAGCGCGGGTATTTTGCTAGTATATATATATATAGAATGTATTAATGGAAGAGAGCAAGACAGCGAAAGACAGAGAGACATAGAGATTATAATGTTATTACAAGCAAAAATACTGAAAATGACAACAGCTATTTTTAATTTTTTAAGAGAACACTAAATTTACTGTTTCAAATAATTACGCAAAATGATTTTGAAAACATTTAATAGATCATAATAAACTCAAACCAGAATCTGGTGTATTTGTTGCATGAACAAATTATTTTTCAAAAAATAAAATACAATCTATACTAATAAACGGCAAAGCCCTCACTCACTCACTCACTCACTCACTCACTCACTCACTCACTCACTCACTAATTCTCCAACTTCCCGTGTAGGTAGAAGGCTGAAATTTGGCAGGCTTATTCCTTACAGCTTCCTTACAAAAGTTGGGCAGGTTTCATTTCGAAATTCTACGCGTAATGGTCATAACTGGAAGGTATTTTTCTCCATTTACTGTAATGGAGTTGAGCTTGACCGCCGTGGGGGCGGAGTTTCGTGTGACATCATTAC
>JANRMT010062809.1:5271747-5285338 GCA_026402145.1 Polypterus bichir lapradei
GAAATGAAACCTGCCCAACTTTTGTAAGGAAGCTGTAAGGAATAAGCCTGCCAAATTTCAGCCTTCTACCTACACGGGAAGTTGGAGAATTAGTGATGAGTCAGTCAGTCAGTCAGTCAGTGAGTGAGTGAGGGCTTTGCCTTTTATTAGTATAGATATAACATTTTTGCAATCTTCTTTAAATGGATTATGAACTGAGTTGTACAATATATTCACGTTTACGTGTGCATTTTATGTGAACCATAGTTATATATTTATTTTAATTATGTTTACAATTCTTGATAAATGATAACAAAGAAACTAGCAGTTTACTAAAGATACCAGGTAAATAAATGCAAATAAATGTAATTTTCATTTGGCATTCTAAAATCGAATACTTTTTATTTACAAATATTTAAACATAAATATAATTACGTATAAATATAAAAGTTTAACATAATAATATCAGTTAATTTTTTGATGGTGGTTTCATTTTACAAACAATACCAGTTTGGGTGTGCACCAAATTATACTATTTGAAATTGGAAAAAATTAGTTCACACTTGGAGGATCTGTTTGAAAACCTTTTTAAAACCTGGCAGGATCTAATCAAAAACTTTTTAGAATAAGCATTTATATTGGGGAGAAAGACTCCTTTCTCTCTTTTCTAATTCAATAAAATGAAAAAAAAGAATACCAGCTTTGAAAAATAACAATTATATAATTACAAATCATTGAAATTCAAAACTGATTTTTTTCTTGATTTTTGAATATGCAAACTGACAAACAACGTCTCTTAAATCTACTTCACTCTTCTCTGGTAAAAGTTTCTGAGAATTATATGAATGATAAGGACTTAAAGTTTAATATATGTAGAAACACATAAATGACTGCAATGTTGGTTTGTACAGTATTGTTTTTTTTATTTTTTTTAGTAATTTCACCAATGATTCAGAAATTCAGCTCTGAACACTCTTGTTTGGAAGGCCAGCATTATTGCTTGTTCCTGCCTAGTTCCTGTTCCTGCCTGCGGAATGACTGCATAACAGTAGCTTTAACCTATGCAATAATGAAGACCTTAGAGTACCTTATTTTGAAATATTTCAAGAATGCTATAAATAATTTCCTGATCCCAATTCAGTTTGCCTACAGAGCCAACGGTGGATAATGTCCTGAATTTGGTCTAATATTTATTTACCAGCACCTTGATCAGCCAAGATTACATGTGAGGATCTTTTTGTAGACTTAAGTTCTCCTTTAAATGTTGTCATTCTAGAGCTTCTATATAAGAAACCCACCCAGTTCATCCTGCCATTGGATTATAGAATGTCTTACAGATAGTAAATAGTATGTGTGGCTGGGCAAAAAACGGAGAAATCACATGTACATAAGTATTCACAGCCTTTGCTCAATACTTTGTCGATGCACCTTTGGCAGCAATTACAGCCACAAGTCTTTTTGAATATGATGCCACAAGCTTGGCACACCTATCCTTGGCCAGTTTCGCCCATTCCTCTTTGCAGCACCTCTCAAGCTCCATCAGGTTGGATGGAAAGCGTCGGTGCACAGCCATTTTAAGATCTCTCCAGAGATGTTCAATTGGATTCAAGTCTGGGCTGTGGCTGGGCCACTCAAGGACATTCACAGAGTTGTCCTGAAGCCACTCCTTTGATATCTTGGCTTTGTGCTTAGGGTCGTTGTCCTGCTGAAAGATGAACCGTCACCCCAGTGTGAGGTCAAGAGCGCTCTGGAGCAGACTTTCATCCATTCATTGCTGCAGTCATCTTTCCCTTTATCCTGACTAGTCTCCCAGTTCCTGCCGCTGAAAAACATCCCCACAGCATGATGCTACCACCACCATGCTTCACTGTAGGGATGGTATTGGCCTGGTGATGAGCGGTGCCTGGTTTCCTCCAAACGTGACGCCTGTCATTCACACCAAAGAGTTTAATCTTTGTCTCATCAGACCAGAGAATTTTGTTTCTCATGGTCTGAAAGTCCTTCAGGTGCCTTTTGGCAAACTCCAGGCGGGCTGCCATGTGCCTTTTTCTAAGGAGTGGCTTCCGTCTGTCCACTCTACCATACAAGCCTGATTGGTGTATTTCTGCAGAGATGGTTATCCTTCTGGAAGGTTCTCCTCTCTTCACAGAGGACCTCTGGAGCTCTGACAGAGTGACCATCAGGTTCTTGGTCACCTCCCTAACTAAGGCCCAATTCCCTCAATCGCTCAGTTTAGATGGCCGGCCAGCTCTAGGAAGAGTCCTGGTGGTTTCGAACTTCTTCCACTTACGGATGATGGAGGCCACTGTGCTCATTGTGACCTTCAAAGCAGCAGACATTTTTCTGTAACCTTCCCCAGATTTGTGCCTCGAGACAATCCTGTCTCAGAGGTCTACAGACAATTCCTTTGACTTAATGCTTGGTTTGTGCTCTGACATGAACTGTCAACTGTGGGACCTTATATAGACAGGTGTGTGCCAATCAATTTTGGAATAAGACTGTAACATAACAAAATGTGGAAAAAGTGATGCGCTGTGAATACTTTCTGGATGCACTGTATATATAATCCAAAATCTTCCTTTACAGTTCCAAGTGCAAGTAAAAAAAAAAATTGCTTCTTTAGTAGTTCTTAATTTCATAACCTCCTTTGAGTAATGGATTTTATCATTGCTACTTTAGTGATTAATAAGATTAAAGCTATATGAAAGAGATCACATAAGACACTTTATTTAACTCATTCCTTATGTTTAACTGGAAAGTCAACGTATGAAGCATCTATCAGAAACATGTGAATGGTAACTGCAAAATACATCTAAAACTCTGAATTACATTTTTAAACTTAAATTTTTCTAAATATTTTATAATGTCATTTTTGTCAAATATTGTTTTTTTTATTTTATTGTTAGAAAATGAGAAATGACTTTCACATTATAAAAAATATTTATTGTCCCTTTTCAGTTGGAATTTACTGTGTTTTTCTTTCAAACAGTAAACCTTTAGAAAAGTTTGCTTAATAATTTGACAATATACTGTATGTTACTTGAGGTCTTGATTCATTTTCTGTGTCATTTAGAAGGAAAAGCCCTAGGCTTCTTTTGTTTTCCCCATGAAAGTGTCTTGCAATTACAGTGTTATTTTAATCTTTGTACGTTTGATCTTACATTGTGAAAGATGCTGAACATTTTTAGGAAAATTGCAGTGGTAAACTACTGTCATTATCATGTTTTGATCTTGATATTATCTTGGTCTCCGTGGCTAATTTGACCTTTAATTATGAAGCATTTCAGCAAAGGTGTAATTAAAAGTGATTTGATTGCCATTTTACTTTGAGTTTTGGTTAAAATCCCTCTTTCTGAAAATCTCTTTTAACAGTAAAGGGCATGCATTAAAACAGACAGCTGTTTAATGGCTTATGAAGGAAAAGAGTTACCAGATGTAATCCCTCGCCTTTAAAAGGCTGTTCATTTTGATCTGTCATCAGCATTCTTTATTTTTGAAATTATCAAACTTTAGATAGGCATCTTTTATAGGATGATTTGAAATGATAAATCAAAGAAAATACCCTTTGAAAAGATTAATGCTGCATTGCTTACGAGGAGTATAGAATGGGAGTATTGACATAAAGATCCCCTAGCGGAAGCTGAATTCTGCTCATCTGAATTTTTTATGGGTTATTTTTTTGTTTACAAAATTTTGGCATATTACTGAACTTTATATTTATCGCATGCGTCTGCACTCAGTGTGTGGGAGTCAGGTGAAGATCTTTGTTTCTTGGTGCAGAACAAATTGTGTGCAACTTAACATCAGCAAAACCAAAGGACTACATCACTACACCAAAGGACCTCTTTGTCCAGTCACCATTTAGAAAGTGTATGTAGATGTGGTGCACTCCTACAAGTATTTGGGGGTCCTCCATGACAGGTTGGATTGGTCTCTTAACTATATAATTAAGGGAACAGCAGGCTGTTTTTTTAAGAGACTGTGCTTCTTCAATGTGGGTAGTGACATTCTTTACATCTTCTACAACTCTGTGATGGCCAGTGTGATTTTTCTATGCAGTGGTGGGCTGTACTGGTAACAACACTTGAGAAGAGGCCCAATGAATGAAGAATATGGTGTGGAACTAATCATAGAGAGAAATATAAAGGCTTCAGGTGACCACCCCATATGCTTGAGAAAAAAAGGCAAAAATGAAGCATCATATCTATCTTTATAAGAGAGAGTCAGCACTGAGCTGAAGCAGATGGAAGAAGATGGCGTTTATATAGTGGGTTGACAGGAAGGGGTGTGTCTCTGGAGTATGGAACTGTAAGTGAGGTCAGGACAGTTAGGCTGGATTTCCCTTCGTGGGCCTGCAGAGGAGGAAAGAGAGAAGACATTAGTGGACAGTTCCACCCCTGGTCCAACATACCATCATACTTATTTAAGCCCATCAGCTGCCTCCCAGTTGCATATATGTGACATAGCCCCCACCTCAGACTAGACCTGTCTGGTCAGGCAGCTCTAACTGAGAAAGAAGTTCGGCAATGAATGAGCAGTATAACCTACAGTATAAGGGTAGAGGTCCAAAAAACACCTTGTGATTCACAGGTTCAACTCCCTGTGTGCCACCATCCACTGGAGAGGAGCATGGTTAGTAACCAGGGTGAACTCACAGTCTGTGTGGTAAAAACCTCAACTAGGTAACTGTTCATTTGAACACCAGGGATTCTCATTCCACCGCCACATACCTGGTTTCTCGGTCCAGCAGTTTCTGGCTCAGGAACATGATGCCGTGTTCAACACTATCCATGCTTTTGCTCAGCATGGCACTAAAACTTGTGTCTGATGCGTTGGTCTGGAGAATAAAAAGCAGTGAAAAGTTAAGAGCCTTTAACACTGGTGCTGTTGTTAGAGCCTGCTTGAGATCACAAAAAGTAGTGTCTGCTTTTCCATTCAATACCACGTTATTTGGGGCCCATTTCTTTGTTAAATCCATCAGAGAAGCGAGGAACAAACTAGCAGTAGTAACCCATAAGCCAGAGAAAGGATTGGACCTGCCTCTAGGTCTTTGAACAAGGCCATTTCAGTATGGCATCAACTTTTGAGCACTGTGGCCTAACTGAACCTCTGCCCACTAGGTAGCCTAAATATTTGGCCTCAGTTAGTCCAAAAAAACATTTCATCTGATTAATCCAAAGACCGGCCTTTCC
The DNA here is from genome assembly GCA_026402145.1 of Polypterus bichir lapradei. Lineage (NCBI taxonomy): Eukaryota > Metazoa > Chordata > Cladistia > Polypteriformes > Polypteridae > Polypterus > Polypterus bichir. Next base: position 5,276,919 of record JANRMT010062809.1, read on the forward strand.
AAGTGTATGGTGCACAGCTTGCACCTGCTGTAGGTGTTCCTTCTATGTCTCTGTTTGGCAGTCAGATCAAAGTTAAGGACTGTTTTCCATGCGAAGAGTGAGTGGGGGAGTCCAGGCTACCTGTGCTTCCACGGTTTCAGCAGGTTTATGTGATAAACTTGTTTGCTTGGCCGATGATTGGGTTATTTCAAGAGCCCCTTACTTTCCTTAACTTCATTTGGGCCTTACCAATGTGCCAGTAATTTGGAGTGGCAGGTAGAAACAAAGACCATGATGTAATACCCGGGTGGAACTCCCAAAGAGACATGCCGCCTTTATAATAGTGGGCTGGTGCTGCTTGCACCCTATCCATGTATTCTTTGAGTATCGGCCAAATTTGAATGCATTTATCGTATAATTATGCAATATATTATAATATATTTGTAGACGGGAGGGCCTCTTCCTCCCATCCTTCTTTTAGATTGTCCTTTATGTCCCATGGTTGTCATCCATAAAGTCTTTTGAAAGGGGAGAAGCCTGTGGAGGCCAGGGGATCTTACTGATAGGTAAATAATACAAGGGGAAGTAACTGGTCCACGTTTCTTCTGTTCTTGCTGACCACCTTATGCAGCAATTGTTTGAGGGTCTGATTAAACTGCTCTACTAGACTTTTGGTTTGAGGATGGTACACCAAGGTCTTTAAATGCTTAATTTTGGGTAACTTTGCTACTCCCCCAAATGTCTTTGAGGTGAATGGTGCTCCCTGGTCTGTTAAGACTTCTTTAGGAATGCCAACACGCGCAAAGACCCCTACCAATTCCCATGTGATGGTTTTTGTGTTAGCTGTGCACAAAGGGATAGCATCTGGATAATGAGTAGTGTAGTCTACGTGGACTAGCATGTACTTATGTCCCCTAGCTAAGGGATCTAGGGGTCCTAAAACGTTGACCCTGATATACTGAAAGTGTTGTGGCGGTCGAGCTCTTGGTGAACGACATGTCCTATTCGGGTTTGGCGAGAGGACCGTTTTCTCTCAGACTAGGCAGCTGCTCTGTGTCACTCCCCAGTGTGTCTATTAGAGCCTCCACGTTCTTGTTTGGCTGTCTTCAAACCGGCTGGGTGAGATACTTGGGGAGGGCATTGATCAGGAGATCACAAATGACCTGCTCCATGACATTCCTGGCATCATTCACATCTGGCTGTGTAGCTAGCACCCTTCTTTTCCCCAAATTTTGAAGGCTTGAGCTTTCACTTAGATTCAGTCGGAGCCAAACGTTCATTCGCAACAGATTCTCACCTCCTGGTCCAGTGATATGCCACACCTTTTAAGTAAGGACCTGAGTCTTAAGAGTGTCATTGTTAGCGGCATTTTCAGGTGAGAGATCATAATAAGTTAGCTGCACTTCATTCACCCTTTAGGAACGGCACCAGAATGTTTGCCCACTCTGCGCGCTCCCATTGATACTTAGTGGCTGAACATTTAAATATGAGAAAATATGTTTCAATGTCATCATCTGCATGAAGGGGTAACAATACCTGGGACTGTGTCGCGACTTGCCCTGCTTGATATCTACACACGATTGTGTCCACACCTCCGACTCAGCGAGCTGTGTGCAATATTCTCCCACCTGGAGCTTAAGTCTTTCTGTCACCATGTTTGTCAAAATGGTATTCAAGTCCTGCTCCACAGTCATCTTAGAAGCAAAATTCTGCTGAATATGCCAAATGTGGAAATAATCACTAAGAGAAATATGAAGGTTTGGGGTGACCAAGCCATATACTTGGCAAAAAGGCAAAAGTGATGCAATATATTGATCTTTACAAGAGCGCGTCCAAAACAGAACTGAAGTACATTGAACAGGATGGTGTTTATATAGTGGGTTGATAGAAAGGGGTGTGTCTCTGAAGTGTGGAATTGGAAATGAGATCAGGAGGGCTGGACCCGGAGGCGGGATCAGGTCAGTCAGGCAGGGTTTCCCTCCGTGGGTCTGCAGAAGAGGAAAGAGAGAAGGGATTAGTGGAAATTGCCACTCCCTGGTCTTCATACTTATTTAAGACCCTTGGCTGCTTCCTTAGCTAACATGTGTGACAAAGAGCATGCTCAGTTATGGGAAGCACTCTTGACTCCCTGAAAGTAGTAGAAATGGATTCAATTAAAACAAAACTGAGTGTCATTATGGACAATGCTGCACATCCTTTCTCTAATACATGAACAATGAGAACTTTCGGCCACTTGCAGAATTATTCTGCAGAATCATGTCTTTTATAACAAGAGTAATACACCTCATTGTGACTGTGCCTGTCAAGTCAGAATTGTTTCTTTTTAAAATCAGAAGGCGACATGGCTCTACCTAATTTTCATTTTTATTACTGTGCGGCAAAGAAACAAGCTATAAAAGCCTGAACGTTGACAGAAATAGATGAACACACACTAGCATAGTCTGTAATTGAAATGAAATCCTGCACTACAGTACTTTATATTCCTTACTTTATTCACCAGTAAATACAAGGTATTGTCAATATACTAACACCCAATTGTCTTTCATTCACTTATAAAATGGAACCAATGTAGGAAGCACTTAAAGTTAATAAAGTGGCACCTCTACATGATAACCTCCTTTTTCCACCCTCTCAAACTTACACAGTTTTTAATGTTTGAAAAACATATGGGATCAAATCAGAGGTTTGTATATAAATAATGTCTTTGTATCCGATGAACAATTACAATCCAAATTTAATTTCCCATCAGCACAGTTTTTCCACTATCTCCAAATTAGAAACTTTGCTAAATGAAATCTGCCCAATTTTCTTTACCTCCCACCTATTTCTATTCCAGAACAAATATTAATCAGTCTTAAAAACTCAGACAGCATTTCTATACTATATAAAACCATTTTAAATTCCCTTCCTTTTTAAGACCCCAGAGTACAGTGGGTAAAGGATCTCTAATTCAGTATTTCAGTAAAGGAGTAGAAGGCAGCCATGCAGAATATGCTCCATATGCAGAATGCAGAATATGCTCCATATGCGCAAAGCATTCAATTATTCAACTTAAATTTTTTTATCGAGCACTTCTATCTCGTTTAAGATAGATGGATGATCTGACATTTAAGATCTCGTGATAGAGAGGTCAAAAAGAGAGTGCAGGCAGGGTGTAATGGGTGAAGAAGAGTGTCGGGAATAATTTGTGACAGACTGGTAACAGTAAGAGTGAACGGGAAGGTCTACAGGATGGTAGTGAGACCAGCTATGTTATATGGGATTGAGATGGTGGCACTCACCAAAAATCAGGAGAAAGACCTAAAGATGCTAAGATTTGTGTTGGGTGTGATGAGGATGGATAGAAACAAGTACATTACAGGATCGGCTCAGGTTGGATGGTTTGGAGAGAGTCAGAGAGGCGAGATTGCGTTGGTTTGGACATGTGCAGAGGAGAGTTGCTGGGTACATTTGAAAATGGATGCTAAGGATAGAGCTGCCAGGCAAGAGGAAAAGAGGATGGCCTAAAAGGAGGTCTATAGATATGGTGAGAGAGAGAGAAGACATGCATGTGATGGGTGTAACAGAGGAAGATGCAGAGGACAGCAAGATATGAAATAGGATGATCTGCTGTGGCAACCCCTAATGGAAGCAGCCGAAAGAAGAAGAAGAAGAAGATCTATCTTTTTTAAAATTGTCGTAAATGAAGAAGAAGAAGAAGATCTATCTTTTTTAAAATTGTCGTAAATGTTTCCATGGCAAGATCCAACCTGCGAACATTGCAATCGAGCTCCGGTTTCACTAGGCCACATGTTTTGGGATTTACCAAATTAATATCATTGTGGGCAAAAATATTTAAATGCCTATCAGACAGCCTTGGTGTCATAATCACTCCTAATCCATTAATAGTTGTGTTTGGTGTACTCCCAGATGGTTTTAAAGTGGAGAAGAGCAAACAAACTGTAATTGCCTTTACTTCACTACTAGCATGTAGACTTATCTAGCACATCTGGAACCTCTTTTAAGTCAGTGGGTAACTGATGTTGTATACTATTTGAAATTGGGAAAAATCAAAGTTTCAAGTAGAGGATCTGTTCAAACCTTTTTTAAAACCTGGCAGGATCTAATCAATAACATTTTAGAATAAACATTTACAGGTATATTGAGGAGAAAGACTTTCTTTACTACTCTCAAAAGTTTTACTCTGGCTGTTGGCCTTCCTCTCTTTCTCATGGGTGAGGGTTGAATTAAATTTAGTTTTGTTATGTTTGACTTGATTGAATGGAATGTTACTTCCTTTTATCTATACTAACAAAAGGCAAAGCCCTCACTGACTCAATCATCACTAATTCTCCACCTTCCCGTGTAGGTAGAAGGCTGAAATTTGGCAGGCTCCTTCCTTACAGCTTACTTACAAAAGTTAAGCAGGTTTCATTTCGAAATTCTACGCGTAACGGTCATAACAGTCGATAACGGTCAACAACATCCGCCATGTTGAACTTTCTTACTTATGGCCCCATCTTCACAAAATTTGGTAGGCGGCTTCCCTGCACTAACCGAAACCGATGTACGTACTTATTTCGATGGTATGATGCCACTGTCGGCAGCCATATTGAACTTTTCAACAGTCTTTGTTACTTATGGGCCCATCTTCAAGAAATTTGGTACACGGATTCCAAATGCTAACTGAATCCTACTTACGTACATAATTACGTCCATAGCCTGCAGCTCGGTCACCGTGTGAGGTGGCGTTGGGTCCCCCATCCCAACACCTCCCACGTTGTTGGCTGCCTGCCTATATAAGACCATCCGTCGCTCCGGTCTCTACATTCCCTTCCTTGCTTCGCCACAGGATTCACGTCTCCCTACTGATAACTACAGCCTTTTTATTTAATCCATGGCTTCTTCGCTGATTTATTGTTCGTTTATTACGATTATAGTTATTGTGTAGGTATTTTAGACTTACTTTACATTGCTCAGGTTCCCATTTCCTTTATCATTCCCATTACCGTGTCTATCGAGGTGATCACCATCGATAAAAGAACTGTCACTTACCGAGTGGTTTCCATGCCCGGAAATGGCACCTACCTTTTCCATTCTCTTTGTTACATATTGCACGGCCATATCAGGCTCACTCTTGATATCCGGAGGAACATTGTGTCTTATGTATTGAATAACTGGGACAGGTTCAAGTTGTGGACTGATGACGGTACAGGAGATAATTATACTACACAGGAGCACTATAAGATTGAAATGCTTAAGCCCTTCACCTATGGTTCAGCATGTGAGTTGATGGCTGCCGCTGAATTGTTCAGTTGTCGCTTTCAAATGTACCCAAATGGCCAAATATTTTACACCTTTCGACAACCGCCAATGCCTCTTAAACATCTTAGATTCACAGGTGACGATTTCAGTAGTGGACACTTTGATGTTTATGAATGTTTAACACTAGAATTACCAGAGCCTACGAAAAAACTCGTAGATCCGTCCCACATTAAATCGCTTCTTAAAACCGTTCTCACCTCTCCACCAGCGTCTTTTGTTAATCTAAATGTGCTGATAAAAGAAAAGCTGCAAGTAGCCGACTATTCCATCCCCCCAACGACTTAGAACGTGCACAAACTTCCCCCAGCTCATGCCTTGATTATCTGGGAGTGAAGTGGAGTTTTAGAGTGGAAATAATAGATCATTATTTGGAATACACGCATTTCACGTGTGTTCTGTTTCTACAGTAATCCGTGTAAACACATTTTTAAAACAGAAACGTTTTTCATATTGTAGTAGTAAATGACAAAATGTAAGCATAAACTATATAATGTATGAAGCCTGAAGTCCAAATATCAAACACATTTACAAAAGGTACAAATATAACAGAACAAGTATGCTTTTATTCAAAAATATAACTGCAGAAAAAAGCCACCTTAGCATGCCACATTGACACATGCTTACTACAACTACAACGATAGCTAATGGTGTCAGCCACTGACTAGTATTCAAAAGGTCATGAGTTCGATCCCGCGCGATTCAGTTTTGAGACGTAAACTGCTGTTATTCTTACTATTTTATAATAAAAACATACATTTGATTTCAGTGTGTAACAGCTGGTGTAATTTATGATACTTGTAAAGGTTAGTTTTTTTTTATTCACTTTTCATTCTCTCAGTTGTGTTCAGGATCCTTCCCTACACCCCCCCCACCCCCAAATTGAGAATGCTGTTTTCACATAAAGATGCGCTATAGCTCTGCAGCGTATTTGTGGCTGCATTCTCGTACCAATGCTTGCGAACTGAAGAGCCTGCGTGCACTTTTCGTGGCATTACACGTCTATTTTTTTGAGCATACCCGTGTCGCTCAAACACAGGAACATATGTTGGTGTACAAGAATAACAAAACAAGTGCACTTTTATTCTAGACTATACGTGAAGAAAAAATAAAGCAAGTTACAGTAGGCGGTTGATACGACAGCTTGCGTGGTGCAATGCTAAGAACTGCTGATTTCCGATCCGTGCTATATAAAATCATCACATTCAAATATTAACAATTCCCACACACCCTTCCAACATTTACGACATGTGTACTTGTTGCAGTGTACACACCTCTCTGTGCTATGGTTCCTATTACACTGAATGAGCACCTGACATTGTACTTTCTTCCCTATACAAATAACATTCGAGTATAGCGCGTCTCCAAATATATCACATTCGAGCTATATCGCGTCTCCAAAAAAATCACATTTGAGTTATAGCGCGTCTCCAAATAAATCACATTTGAGTTATAGCGCGTCTTTATGTGAAAAAAAGCAGTGTCAGATGGGGGGGGGGGGGGGGGATCGTGGACGCGACTGAGAGAATGGAACTGAATTAAAAAAAAAGCTAACCTTTATAATTATCATGCATTTACACTGGCTCTTACAGACTGACTGAAATCAAATGTATGTTTTTATTCTAAAATAGTTCAATACATGAAATATTATTTGAAAAAGAAGAGCGTCAGATCGGGTTTGAATACACGCTGACGCTGTTACAGAAGGAGTCTGCTTATTCAATGCAGCAGTTTCGACGCACAGTACATGCAATATTATTTGAAAACGAACAGCGTCAGATCGGGCGCATATTCAAACCCGATCTGACGCTGTTTGTTTTCAAATAATATTGCATTAGTGCGATGATGTTTTTACATATATTGTCTCTTTCATTCATCTTGCGGTTTGTAATCAGTGACCGCGTGTTTTTTCCCCGATCTTGCCAGTTCGCACATGTTGCTGTATGGTGGTGTTTCTTTTGTACTCCAGGACATGCAGAAGACAGAATAGTACAGAGCAGTAAGTTCAGCGCTATATGCAATCAGACAGACAGACAGGCAGAGAAGGCACTAGATATATAAATAAACAGGGAAGGCATTGTATAATAGATATATAAAAAACAGCTAAGGGGATAGATATATAGATAGGTAGGAAGGAAAGGCACTATATGATAGGCAGACAGGGAAGCTCCTATATAATAATAAAATTACTGTTATTACTATATAGATAGACAGGGAGTTCAGGCAGGCAGAACGGCGAAGGTTAAAAATAAATAAGTTTTCTCCCTAGCAGAGATTCGAACTCGGATCTTTTGAGGTACAGCAAGTCTGCTGTGCTCTAAGTGACGAAATCTTACCAGTACGCCACGGAAGCTGTTGTAAAAGTCCTGAACCTTTTATGAAAGTGTATTTGCTCTTTGGCTGTCAGGCTTCATACATTTTATAGTTTATGTCTACATTTTGTGACATTTATTACTAAAATATCAAAAAGTTTCTGTTTTAACATTGTGTTTACACAGATTACTGTAGAAACGGAACACACATGAAATGCGTGTGTTCCAAATAACAACCTATTATTTCCACTCTAAAACTCCACTTCACTCCCAGATAATTGAGGCATGAGCTCGGAGAAGTTCGTGCACGTTCTGAGTCGGTGGGGGGATGGAATAGCCGGCTGCTTGCAGTTTGTTTTTATCGGCACATTTACAGGACAAAGGAGGCTGGCGGAGAGGTTAGAGCGGTTTTAAGAAGCGATTTAAGGTGGGACGGATCTACGAGTTTTTTCGTAGGCTCTGGTAATTCTAGTGTTAAACTCTCAAAAGCTGGATGTGAAGTTATTGATGAAACCGGTTGTATGCTTACAACACTTGACAGATGCCGAATGTCACTTCAACACAAGTCCTGCAAATACTGTCGTAATTGAAACAAATCATGAAACTCAAACCGAATCCAAATTATGAGATTTGAGACAAGATTACTTTTCACATGGCCAACTGTACGTTGCATACTCAAGAGTAAGCTCAGCGCACAGCTTGGTCATATTACAACCGGAGGGCCGAACTCACAATGTGGTATACAAAAAGATCCTTAACAAATAATTAATTGGCATATTTTCCCTCAGTTTAAAAAGGTTTAATTTTCTTCTTAATAAAAATTTAAAT
>JANRMT010062809.1:5290338-5356165 GCA_026402145.1 Polypterus bichir lapradei
TCAGATGTCGCAAAAACTACATTGGAAACACTTTTTGTCGGAAAAAAGGGCTTTAACGCAAATAAATGTGTCACATGATACATTTTCATCACGTGCAATCAAAACGAGAATAGCGGAGCGGTTCGCATGGTCTGATGAAGAGACTCGTTATTTCTCGTGATGAGCCAATGCAGTAGCGGATAGGCTGGGTCTCCTGCTACTAAAAGGGGTACCTGAACTCCCTCCACATCAACTGTAGCCTGGGGGTGTCTCTCAGGATGTCTAAATAATACAAAAAATGCAAAGGTAATTTACTGTGCCAGTCAAAATATTTAATAAACCGTGTGTTTCATTATCTAAACATTTTTTTCTTATTATTAAATGGCAGATGTTTTAGCATATATGAGAAATTCTCTCATTAATATTAACTTTTGTTTTTTTTTATTAAACGTCGTTATTTTGTATTAATTCAAATTTCAGTTTTAATTAAAAACCTTAAGGGAAGCAGGTTACAGTACTAATTCAGTTGTTATCGCACTGAGAAGGGATGTTTAAAGGTAGGCTCACCTGTACAGATCCGATGCTGCAAACACAGCTGCATCATGGGCACTTCCAGGAGTGCCAACGCAAATGTCTTGTATCATGCACATGTCATCAACAAGGGCCTGGAGAACAATAGATGGTCACCCTTTGCGATTAATGTAATCGCGGTAGCCTTCCGTCGGGGGAAGAATAGGCACATGCGTGCCATCCAGCGCACCGTAAATCTGTGGCACAAGATGCACCAAGGAATTGCGGTATGCAATTTCATTGGCTTCCGCTACAGTCGGAAGTCTGATATAACGCCGCATTAATTTTTTCTTAATAGCGGTGCACACAGCATATACACATCGATGGACGGTAGTTTTACTAACCCTGAAAGTTTCTCCAACTACTCTATACTCGGCGCAGGTTGCCAGCTTGTAAAGGGCGATGGCAATCCGCTTTTGGGTTGGAACAGGTGGTCTGTGGCAACCTGTGATGGGCGCAACATCAGGACTGATGAATCCACACAACATCTCAAACGTCGGCCGTGTCATTCTAAAATGTTGCAGCCAGAGATTTTCTGTGAAGTGTCTCTCCACCACCTTCTCCCAGAAGGTCTTATTCCGTCGTCTCTCCCATACCCGTGGGTTTCGTTGCACTGGGGTACTTTCTTCAAGCTCTAGGGCTATCAGACAAGCAACTGCTTCATTCTGCTGTCGTCTTCGCATATTATGTACAATTCCAACTATTTGTGAAACTGAAATAACAGTAAGCTGGCAAATATCAAAAAACTGTCCAAATAATCTCTCCATTTCTTTGTTTCTTTGTTTAGTAGAGGGGGTGTAACGTGGAAAACAAAAGGTAGCGACATACACAAAATTATGTATGGAAACGGCTCAAGGGCAGATTTTTTTCGCGATACAACAAAACTTATGCGACAGTTCGTTTTGGGGGGGATGACGTCATCACGCACACCAGTTTATCGATAAAAAGCCAGTTGGATGGAAACAGGCTGAAGACAGCAAATTTCGCACATTTTTTTTTACGTATATTCTGTTTGTCGATAACAAAACGTCGCAAAAAACTGGATGGAAACTTGGCTATTATCGACGGTGTTGAGTTGAAGGGCTCCCGAACAGCGATGGGAGCATGGAGTCGAACCCGCATCGTCACAACTGTACATCTATCTGACTAGTGAACAAGCTTTATTCAATCCAGAGATCTTGGAAACATTTGGTTCAGATCTGAACCCAATATGAAGCAACAATATGTCACTGTACACAGGCTTGCATTCTGTTTTGCCACAGATTATAAAAAATAGCTTACAATAGTAAAAGAGCTGTTTGATGAAAATGTAGCTGGTAAAACAGGTGGTGGGTGAAAACCAGAAAGACTATTACAAAATTTGAAACCCAAAACACTCATTTAACTTATGCTCAAAGTTGTTTAGTAAAGGTCAAACCCAAAGTCTGAAAGAATATTTTACATCACAACTAAAACTTTTTGTAGCCAAAATCAAAAGTTGTTATATTAGAAAAGAAAGCAAAAAGCAGTAGAGATTCATATTTTATCCATAATCTTGGACAAACCAGGAAGTGCTTAGCATTCCTAAACTAACCTTTATGCCATGGTTGCAATAATGTCAAAGCTCATGCAGTTTCAGCCATCATGTGGTAGCAGTAAGAGTAGCAACCATAAAAAATTGCACTCAAAATGGCAATGCTTGCAAAAAAAATACTAGCACATAATAAAGAAAATAAGAAACAAAACTAAAATGAAAGTAAAAATGACCAAATAAAATTTTGTACTTCACAAAATCCCTGAATGTATAACAACAATGTATGCAAAATACAAACATTGCAAAGGAGTAATACTTGCACTCAGTTTGGAGATGGTGCTTAAACTAATTATATATGAGAGACTCAGAAGTGTTCTTTGATTCTTTTTTTTTTCCCCCAACATGGGATTGGCTCCAGCAGACCCCCATGACCAGTGGCGGTTTTTGATATGGGCGACATGGGCTGTTGCCCAGGGCAGCATTGTGGTGGGGGCGGCATCTTGGGCATCGGCAAATTTTTTTTTTTTTTTTTTTGCGCTCCCATGCTGCCCCAACATCATGCCAACGCATTTTTGGGATTGCATGGGCACCGATCGGTTTTCTAATGCCCATTTGCGGTGTCATCAGGGCGCCCTCCATTTGCGAAGTTTGTTTGCTGCTTGCAAAAAAGGGAGGAGAAGGGCGGGGGATTCTCTGGCTGGCTGGCGCAGCATCTAATAACCAGCTCACAAAATAAAACAAACTAAAAACAAACAAACAAACACAAAAGCACTAGTCATTATGATATAGACTTATAATTTGCACCGATGCGGGAAGTGAGCGCAAGGGCCCTCGGTGCGCCTGCTTGCTGCTGCTGTGTGCTGAAGTCTCACACACAACCTGTCGAAAGGGGCGGGGTGCTTCCAAAAAAAGCACATTTCATTCATAATATTGTCAATCCAAGCCCATTATGTCACAATTAATTTTTCCTGGGTTGTGCGAAATCGCAGAAATCGTTAGATGGGCGCTTCTTGTGCGAGCAGCATAGAGCAGAGTACAGCAAACAGGAAGAATAAATACTCCTGTGTGAAGCTGACTCCAGCTCAATGCCTGTGCTGTCTCTATTCTTTATCATAGGTTAGTAAATTCGCCATAATTGGAGTGCACATTACAGGCTTTAAAACGGTAAAATATCGTCAATGAGATTTTGAACATGTTGATAAAATGATTTGAGTTAGTAAGAGTTTTTTTGTATGGATATATATGTTTGCGTGCTAACTTACTAATGCAAATGACTTGCGTAGTGGAGAGTGGTAGGCGGGGAAAGTTAACCCGAAATAATAAACTGACTGCAGCTCTGAGAGAAAAGGTTTATGTAGTTGTTAGTGACCTGGTGAACTGATGACTGGAGATGGTACTAAAGTGAAAATTATTTACACTATTACGAAATATTTTGGTGCTGTATAAATGTAAAATTTGATTTTGTCTCTGTTAGTCATTACATTTCCAATAGTTTGTTTTATTGCACTGTATTTTTTCATTGTTTATTAGAATGCGCCGTGGGGCGCCAGGGGGAGCGCCAGAGGGCATGTTCACCCAGGCCACCAAAAAGGCTAGGACCGCCCCTGCCCATGACCCTGTAGTTAGGATATAGCGGGTTGGATAATGGATGGATGGAATAGATGGATGTGTTGGAAAATTGAATTTGGATTTTTCTTTAAGACTTCTTATGTTAACATGAGCAAATGTATGTTCAGGTTAGATTCAAACAAATCATTGTATGTGTATTTCATAACTTTTCAATAAGCATACAGCTATGCCTTTTGTTGTGTGAATTGCGCTATGTTGACTGTAGTGGGTATTGGCTGTATACTCACTTGAAAATTCTGAACTATAGCTAGGTGTCTTGTCCAGGATGTGTTCCTGTCTTGTACATAGTGCTGCCAGTTTATGCTGTACCCCCCTCCCCCATTAGTCTAATTTGGGTTAAGCAGATTTTAGGTTATTATCTTATTATTCTGTTTCAATGCTTGTTTAAAAAAAAATAGTGGGTATAGACTGGTTCATTTTTTATTTTTTTTTTAGTTGGCAGAGTAAGGTAAGAAATTGGATGCAATGCTTGCTCCAGAATTGCTTATTATATAGATTCCAAGTGCTCGCTCCCAAACAGAACAAAAAGCCAATGTTTAAAAATGGTTATACAGGTTTAGGCTTAGGTCTGTCACATAATTCAGTGCTTATGAAATGTGCATTCTTGGAAGCATGCTCATCCTGAATGGTTTTAGCTTGATTTCTAAACAGTTGCCATACAGTTTGTACACACACTTTTCTGCTGCTCCTCAAATATGTTTACTCCTCTAACCTCCCCAACTCTATTTGGGTTGTGCTTAACACTTTGAGGTTTAAACACAAGTGATTGGTATTATTCACAAAGGCACTGATTACCAGGCTCATTTTGACAAACCACTTAAAATACCTAACATAGTACAGCATTATACTTACTCGGGCAAAGATCTCAAGGCATCCTTATGCCAGTATATAGGTAAAGCAACATTACTTGTATGTGTTTTTTTTCTTTTGGTGGAAATGTGCATTATTTTGAATGATTCATTGTTAAATTAGTTCAGTGATAAGTCAGATAACTGCCTTTACTGGTTTTATAGCGAGTCTTTATCCACCCTTATATATCCCACCTACTTTGCTCCATTTACTAAATTGGTTGCATTTGAGTCAGATTTTTTTTTTCTTTCCCCTTTATTGTTTTCACTTTAATCTCTATTGAATTAATAACACAGTGTATTACTATGCATATGCTAACACACAATGTTTAACAGATAATACTTTTTAAGATTAGCTGTACACTGCATGTGTGTCTTCCTATGACATCCACTAACACTTGCATATGACTTTCTGTATCTACTAAATTAACGGGTTTTTGGTTGCTGCCTTCCACAGAACACTATTGTGAATGATAATTTTAAAAAATTATAGGTCTTTATTATGGTTTTAATGAAAGTAGTCTGAGTAAAAATGGTGGTTGATGTGTAGAGTAAAGTGTGTCCAGTTAATGAATCGAGCCTTGCTTTTTGTTCTTACTGGGATAAAACATTCTCCCTTGCATCAGATTTAACTGGGTCCAGAAAAAAGAATAAGCTGATAATGAAAAAAAGTTGAAGTATTGTTGAAATCATTCATAATTATTACAGTAGCATTTATTAAGTACACACAAACAAAAGATTTGCAGTTGTTAACAATATCTGTAAGCACTGAATGTGGAAGAAAATATCCTTAGACTGGACTCCATAACACAATGAAAGCAAGCTCTTAAATAAACACAGTCATAGAGATGATGCTATTACAATTTTCTCTTTGCTTAAACAATTTTTTCTGTTATTCATAGTTAGTGTTTTAAAGGTTATTTTCACCAGGTAATATCAAGACTTAAGCAGAATTTTATTATTAATTTCCTTTGTTTACTGTGTCTTCTGAATGGCTGCTACCATTTTAGGGTTTCAATGCTAGGATGGCACGTTCCTTTGCTGGGGACATTGTCTCCAGAAGTTGTGCATGTTGAGGTCACTAGCAAAGTGCTTTAAAATCTGTGCGTTTTGTGGCACCCAAGATTGCTTATTGCTCTCAAAAGACTCTTAGTAAAGGTAAAAAGGAAACTAATTATCCTTGCCTGAAAATGTTGGTTCTGTAAGTATTGTGTTTGACCTTTTTTTGGGGGGGAGAAATTCTTAAATCTCAGTTTTGAGTTTGGCTAGTTGTTGGTTACATCCTTGTGTTCTCGTCATTTCACATTCCTTAGGATCTTTTCATTGTCTGTGTCAGTGGCATAGCACTTCCTGTAAAGAATTATTGAATGAAGAGGAAAGAGAAGCAGCAATACTGTAAACCTGTATTTTGAACTAGAGTACTGCCAAGTGCATGTGGACAGCTGTAGCAAACTGCAGATGACTTTCTGAATGTTTGGTTAAGTTTAGCTTAGAGTACATTAGTAAAATATGTCATTTATTCCTCTGTAGTTCTGCCTTTTTATGTTTGATAGAAGTTAGTATTACCTTGTTGTAAAATTGGTAATCATTATTTTTCAGTTGCATGCTATATGAATATTGTATTTATCGATCAAATATTTTATGAAGATCACTTTGATCTCTTTAGAGTACAGATCTGAAATCTCTATGAACATAGGCAGAGCATTAAAGCCTCACACAGACACTGGATGCAGGGTCAGACTCCAGGACCTTGCATGCATGCATTGGAACTACTAACTATTCCACTGTTGTGCCTTCCACTCAAGCACGCAACATGATTTGAAAAGAAGGACAACAGCTTGTGAAATATAACAAATACAAACTGTATACTAACACAGAACTGGGACTTTAAGCCAGTCTTTTCAAATTGTAAGGGCCACCAGCTTCTGCACAAAACATATTTCAATGATCAATCAGAGGTCTTTTTATTCTTTTATCCATATTTAAACACTAAGGTATTGCATATTTTATTGGATTTTTGTGTTGTACCTCATTTCATTAGATATTGGATTTTTTTTGTTATTCACTAATGCTGGCATTGTCATAACATCTGATTTTTCCATTCATCCATCCATCTGTCCATCTATTCATTTTCTGATCCCCAAAAGTGAAATTTTGCAAGGAATTCCTGTTATTTCTTTTAATATCTGTTAAAATGACAACTTGAACTATGTTTATGAAATGAAGAATAAATTGTTGCAATATAAACTTTGTACAGTACTATATTTTTACAAGAATATTTTGTCACATACTGTACATCAAAACAAGATATTGCACCCTTCAGTCAGTAATTGGTATGTGATTCATAGGCTTGTGATAAATAACAATATAAAGATGATTAAAATTTGCCTAAAAGTGGTTTAAACTCCAGCCAAATTATTTTTTAAAACTGCTGTAATCAGTGAAGAGTGTCTATTGGTGAATAGTAGCACATTTAAGTAACAACCAGTCGTCATGATCTTGTTTTGCCATCAAAGTGTGATGTCAGGGCTGTCTCATCACATACAGAACCTGCAAAAAGGCTGCTGCTCTAAAGGTTATTTTGATTGGTTCTTTTTTTTTTTTTTTTTTTTTTTTTTGTTTGTCCTTCATCCATTGATGAACCAATACAGTCATATGAAAAAGTTTGGAGATTCCTCTTAATTCTTTGGATTTTTGTTTATCATTGGGTGAGCTTTTAAAGTAGCAACTTCCTTCTAATATATGACATGCCTTATATAAACAGTAGTATTTCAGCAGTGACATTAAGTTTATTGGATTAACAGAAAATATGCAATTTTTTAAATATATTTTTTATATTTATATTTTATATTTGATATATGCATCATAACAAAATTAGACAGGTGCATAAAGAGATATTACATCAATACTTGATTGAGCCTCCTTTTGCAAATATAACAACCTCTAGATGCCTCTTATAGCCTTGGATGAGTGTATGGATTCTGGATTTATGTAGGTATTTTATCAAATCTCTCCAGTTTAGTTAAATTTGATGGCTGCCGAGCACGGACAGCCTGCTTCAAATCATCCCATAGATTTTTGATGGTATTCAAGTCAGGGGACTGTGACGACCATTCCAGAACATTGTACTTCTTCCTCTGCATGAATGCCTTTGTAGATTTCAAACTGTGTTTTGGGTCATTGTCTTGTTGGAATATCCAACCCCTGCGTAACTTCAACTTTGTGACTGATGCTTGAACATTATCCTGAAGAATTTGTTGATATTGGGTTGAATTCATCTGACCCTCGACTTTAACAAGGGCCCCAGTTCCTGAACTAGCCACACAGTCCCACAGCATGATGGAACCTCCACCAAATTTGACAGTAGTGTAGCAGGTGTTTTTCTTGGAATGCGGTGTTCTTCTTGCACCATGCAAAGCACTTTCTGTTATGACCAAATAACTCAATTTTTGTCTCATCAGTCCAAAGCACTAAGTTCCAAAATTAATCTGGCTTGTCTTAATGAGCATTTGCATACAACAAGTGACTCTGTTTGTGGCGTGAGTGTAGAAAGGGCTTCTTTCTCATCACCCTGCCATATAGATGTTCTTTGTGCAAATTGCGCTGAATTGTAGAACGGTGTACAGATACACCGTCTGCAGCAAGATGTTCTTGCAGGTGTTTGGAAGTGATCTGTGGGTTGTGTGTAACCATTCTCACAATCCTGTGCATATGCTGCTGCTATATTTTTCTTGGCCTGCCAGACCTGGTTTTAACACCAACTGTGCCTGTGGCCTTCCATTATCTGATTACATTCCTTACAGTTAAAACAGACTATTTAAACCTCTGAGATAGCTTTTTGTATTCTTCCCCTAAACCATGATACTGAACAATCTTTGTTGTCAGATGTTTTGAGAGTTGCTTTGATGATTCCATGCTGTCACACTTCACAGGAGAGTCATAGGGAAGCACAACTTGCAATTGACCACCTTAGATACCTTTTCTCATGATTGGACACACCTGTCTATGAAGTTCAAGGCTTAATGAGCTAATCCAACCAATTTGGTGTTGGAAGTAATCGGTATTGAGCAGTTACATGCATTCAAATCAGCAGAATTACAAGCGTACCCACATTTTTGCCCAGCCAGTTTTTCACATTTGATTTAATTTCACACAACTAAATACTACTTCACTAAAAATCTTTGTTTGGAAAAACCCCAGTACTCAGATGTTCCTAGGAAATGAAAGACATACCACTGTTATCTTTTTTTGTTGAAAGTAAATTATTATGCAGGCTGAGGGATTCCCAAACTTTTTCATATTACTGTATAATCAAGTCCAAATAGTTATTATAATGCAGGGGCATTCATACTCTTATTGTGTGTGTAATGTTTTAGAATTTTGCTAATTTTCCTACAATGTTAAAAGTTCTATCCAACACATACACCCATATATCAGATGAAAATTTTTGTTTCTGTAAATAACTTGTCTGTGGGTTGTCTGCTACTAGGTTATTTCCTGTTTTGTGCTTGATACTGCCAGTACAGTGTTAAATGCAGAGATCCATGAAAATCATGTGATTTTTTTTTTTTTGTTACCGGATATCTGTATAAACTCTTGCTTCTGACTTGGTACTTAAGATAGACAAATTTCCATTATACATGGACATAATTTGTGTGTTAATGGTTTTGTTCATAACTAATGCTGATGAAGTGTAAGTGTATTTTGCCAAAACATTATGTATTTTTTAGGTAATTATGTTACAAACTTATTTTGTGATGTAATTTAAATAGTGTGAGTGTTCAATAGTGTGAGTGTTCTGGTTCTGGATTGTGTTTGTCTTATTGCTACACACATGTTGAAATCTAACTTTGTATGCATTATGCATTGTCCCAGGACAGGTATAAATCTTGGATGGTGTGCCAGGATATCTTTAGATAGAGTCATGTATGCTCACTCAAACACAAACACTGTAAATTAAATCTGGCTCCATATCAAAATAATACTTATGAAAATTAATGGATACTTTATTTTGATTTTTATTTCTTAGCCAGTTCATCCTTGATGAATTTTCCTCGTGCTTCTTAAATAGAAAAAAACACACACAGGATTTGGTTATGATGAGATAAAACGTTTGTGAAATCATCATCTTCTTATATAATATGGTACCGTGGCTGTCCATTTGTCTGTCCAGGATTTTAAATCACCTGTAGCTTGCAAACCATTTGACCTATTGACCTGAAATTTGGTAAACATATACTACGTGACCTCTATTGTCCGCTTTTGGGATGATTGACCTCCAAGTTCAAAGGTAAACCCAGGAAGGTCAAGGTCAAAAATCAAATAACCTGTAGCCAGACATTTGGTACACATATACTACGCTGAAACTCTGTACTACAACTTTATATTAAAAGCAAAGAGCTTTGGAATTATTACTGTTTTTATTTTTATTTTATTTTATTTTATTGTAGAATCAACTCTCGGCAGTGGGCAGCAGGGCAGCCGTGTGGTGGATGCGTATGGGCACGGAGTATGGTCGAGTCAAGTGTATTCACTGCGCGTTATTGTGCAGTACACCGTTACTAGTTTAGAAATAATGTCAATTAAACTAATTTTGATTTGTAAGAATAAGCATCCTTAAAATAGAGGGAAAAAGAAAGCAAATTAAAAACTGCTCACAGTAAACCTATGGAAAAGTTATAGTGTTTTCACAGGTGAAAATATGCCATCTGGTGTTCGTTTGTAGAACTGCAAGGAATTTGAAAAAACTTAAAAAATTAGACTTTAGTGACTTGGAGGAGCTATGTGCAATGAGTAATTAAATTGCTGTGGAAACCGGTGGTATTCCTATGGGTTGTACTATAGCTAACAAAAACTTTGTTCCTTACTATGCTTTGGAGATTCATTACTCATTTTGCAAAATCTACAATGGACTCAGGGTGCATAGAAATTGATACCATTGTTGTAGTCCTTAAAAGGTGATGAGGGTGGCCATAATACCAATAGATGGAGAAATGTATTGTTTTATGTGAAATGATAAACAATCCCACTGAGCAGGACGAGGGATAATGAGCGTATTAACATGGCTATTGCTATCTGTATTGAACCCCAAAATAAGTATTTGAAATATTTACTACTTTAACTTTACTACTACTACAAGTTAAGTGAAGCTGCCTACAAACACCAGGAATTAACCTGATAATAACATTATTATATTTACTGCATATAGCAAGAGAATTTGAATTTTTTTTGTCCCTGTATTTTAAGAGAATGTACATAAGTATACCATCCATCCATCCATTATCCAACCACAGGGTGTGCACACACACACCAAGCACACACAAAGGAACAATTTAGGATTACCAATGCACCTAAGCTATGTATATTTTACTGTGAAAGCTGGTTACATTTCTTGTGATTCTTTTTCTACAGCCAAAAAAACCACTAACACACATTTAAAGCACATTCAGCCATGTACTTATTTATTTAATATGAGTCATGTTTGTGCTCCATTTTTTGGTATGTCTTGCTGTCAGTTATCAGTGAACATAAGCCATTCTGAATGAGTTCAAAGTGTTTTATGTCATTGTAGAAGGGAAATTTTCACTTTCAAGTTTGTCTTTTATGTGCTTGTAATTTTCACATTTTCGTACCTCTGTCTGTGCAAGAAAATACCATTCATATCCCTGCAAGAACACACTTGTACCCATAAGTACAAAAAGTAGAGTAACTTAATATGAAATATTTTTTCATTTTATTATTGATTAAGTTATTGTCAAATTAAAGAAAGGAATGCCACCATCATTGTTGACATTGGCTGGCTGTCGACATGTGTGACCTCTATTTTGATGGTTTATTGTTAGTTTACAGAATGCCATGAAACAATGTAACCTTACTTGAAGCTGTGGTTTCTCCTACTCAATAGAATGTTCTAAAGGCAAATAAAAAACTTTGGTGAGCAGTAGTTAATTACTTCTTTGGTAATGTAGACTTAGATGTTAACAAAAATACTGGTAGAAATTTCAAAACCACTTTAAATGAAATGTCATTTTATTTGGCTTTCAGGTTATGTCCTATTTGTATAAGCTGTGTAGAAATTTGTAACTCAAACTTCAATTAATGTTAAATAATGCTTATAAAAACTTTATCTTCTTCTGTAACAGATAGTTTAAACATGTCCTTATAAGGGTATGAAATTTAACCTTCATGGACATAAATATAAAATCTTGTACATTCAGTTAAGAGGCACTGTTTATTATCTTTCCAAACTTTTGATTTATAGTTTAATCTTTATCTAATGTGTTTTTATTTCACATTTTACTGTAATCTAAATTCTGGGAAAAGTAGACGTGCACTTTGTATATTCAGGATTTTAAATCACCTGTAGCTTGCAAACTGTTTGACGTATTGACCTGAAATTTGGTAAACATATACTACGGTAAACATACTCAGGTAACTTTTGTTTTTTTGGAAACATTTCCAAGAAATAGAACCCTCCCCTTTGTATTGCATGCTTGTGGAAGCCAATTCCAGTACACTTTTCAGTGTTTGTGAAGGATTCCAATAACGACACAGTGTTTGACTCATTTATTTTATGTTTATAATTGTGCTTAAAATACTGAGTAGATGTTTAATATTTCTCTGCTTTACAAAGTGTCAGCTGCATATTGGAGAAGGAAGGTGATACAGCTGTTAATTCAATTTGCCTTATGGCTCCAGTGACTTGGGTTTAATCCCTGGTTTTGCCTCTATGTACAATTTGAACATTTTCCCTTTGGCTCTATTTTCTCTGGGAGATTATCTTTCCTCTCATACATAACAGAGATAACCATTATGTTAATGGTAAGAATAAATTGTCCTGTTTTGAGCGGGTGTGATGATGGTGGACTGGTGTCCCTTACAGGAATTGTTTCCTGCTTTGCATCAGCACTAGTGTGTTAGCCTGTAGATCCTAGTAACTATGTAGTTGAATAGCTGGTTTCAGAAAGGGAAATCTTTTAATAATTTATAGAGCTGGTAAATGTGCATGGTCACATTAACATATTTGTTTGCCATACATTTTAATATGTCTTTTGCCTTCTCTGTATAAAAACTTTCCTTAGAATGGGCTTCAGCAGCAGTAAAATATATAATTATGAAAATAGAAGTACTGTCCATTGTTCTTTCATTTCCAACCTAATAGTTCTATTTAATAGTTTCAGAATGTCAAATGAACCATTTACCTTTATTTTTAGTTATTTGTTTTTTTTTTCTCTAAAACACATTTATAGGTAAATATATTTTTCTTATACTCTATAATGTCTTTTTTGTTTATGTTAATGTTAAGCTTGTTTAGACTGGATTTGCTGATTCTTCTTGTGTGTAAAAACTCTTAAACCACAAAGACTTATTAGATATTAGATATGGTTTAAGGCGATAATAGAACCTTCTCCATGTACTTATTTGATAATATAGATTTCTTTCTTTTTAGCAGATTACTAAATGAGTTCTCTTATATTTTAAAATGTATAATATTTCTTTGACCTGTTCTGTTTTTATATAGCAATGCTAATCTCTTTTATCATATTTTCCTCTGTTCACATTTGGATTTTACTTTATTAATGCCAAAGATACACATATCTTTATTCAAAGCTTCCATTCATGTAACATAAACCTTATTGATAAGTATTTGGCAGTTATGATGCTGCCTAAATTTTATTTTTCACATACAGTACCTGTTCAATCTGTCCAAGTGCTTTAAATGCATCTTTTTTTCTGTGTGTTATTTGTACTTGCTTCTGAGATGAGGGATTTAAACAAAATAATCAAACAAATTTACCAAAAAATGAAAACTATTGTTAATATTGTTGTGATCTGCATGTCGCGCTATGCGTCGATCATTTAAAAGCCTGTAAAGCAGCTGCTGCTGCCGTGCTGCGTGAACTGCATGTTGCGCTGCACGTCAATCATTTTAAAGCCGGTACAGCAGCTTCTGCTGCCGTGCTGCATGATCTGCATGTCGTGCTGCACATTGATCATTTAAAAGCCTGTCCAGCAGCGGCTGGTACCGAGCTGTGTGATCTGCATATCACGCTGCGCAAGGATCATTTAAAAGCCTGTACAGCAGCTGTCCTTTTGTCTCATTTCCTTGTCTTGTGGGACATTAGAATGTCTCCGAGAAATTGTAAGTAGGGCGTGACGTTCAAGAAGTCTCGTGGGACTTCAAAGTGTCTCTCTGAGATGATCACGTCTCGACCCAAAATTTTTTATAAAATAGATATTTATATATATATAAAAAATCCTGGAATGGAAAAGCAAGGCGACGATACATGATCTTCTCAGAAGTTCTCGAAAGACATTTGAAAGACACGCGAGACAAAAAAGACTGGCCACGGAGCTTCTCGTGTGGACCATAAACATGAGACTTGGTGCCAAGAGATTGTCCCAGGGCAGTCTTGCGGGGACGTGGAACATAAGATTCTTGCAAGACACGCCCTTCTTATCAAATAAGAGCACGGACTGCCAGCAAAACATTCAGTCATGTAAAGTCACGTGGCACACACAGATCCTGTGCTCTCAGCAAAGAAGAAAGAGCAGCGCGGAGAAAAGAGACCCAAGGCACGATACACATGCAGAGAAAGGTACAGAATATGAAAGCAGTAAAATTCTAAAGTATTGTAGCGTCCCAGCCAAGCTGAAACCTTTTTTGTTTTAAGTGACTGTTAGGTCCGATCGAGGGAGGGCAGAGTACAGCACGGAAGACTGATAGCTGGGTGCTGATTGATAAGGGAGAGGCAAGACCCGTGGGAGGAGGGGTTGGAGCGGGTGCTAGAAAGTTGTGTTTGGGGTTACGCAGTCGACGATTGTTAAAGTAGAACTTTTGTGACACTTTATTACGTCAGTTGCTACAGTATCAATAAAAAGATAGTACAGATCGCATTGACGCAAACAAAAGGAAATTAGTTTAAGTCAGAGAATTTCAAAAACGGAGTTTAACTCACATGCATTTATTGGTTACTTTGCAAAAAAAAATTATTAACTGCTGATGATGTAGATCGTTTTGTCTGTGCTGATGTTCTGAACAGAGAAACCTATCCTAAATTACGGTACAAAGTCATTAAACACAAGTCTCACAGACCTCATTTAAAAGATTTAGCATATTGGGACATGACAGATTCCAAATATTGTTTTTACAGAAGTTCTGAAATAAAAGTGAAACTAATGAAATAGCAACAATTCAAAGAAAAAAAAAAATCTTACAAGTGTATATCCGAAAAACCAAACACGGGGGTTGGCGGGCGAAGCGAGCAGGGGGCAAAACCCTGTAGTATATAATATATTTGTCTCTTGGCCATTCTTACTTAGCTTGTAAAATAATTATTTTTTTGTTTCAGAAAGAATACTAAAAAGAATTAAATATCTCTTTGTCAAATGAGATGTGGTGTTACCTTGAATTTTATTATTACTTACTATCCATGTGATACAAATTTTGAGATACAATTAGTTACATTCTTTTTTTTTCCAATTGGAGTAGAGACAGATGGAGTGACTTGCTCATGGGCACACTGCCAGTAGCTGGATTTGAACCCAAAACATCAGGATATGAAGTGTAAAAGCCAAAGCTTTGATCTCTACACTACACTACCTGGCTAATTTACTTTCTATCTTTCTCTATGGAGAGGCAAATAATAATAAAGGAGAAATGAGCTGCACATAATGTGTTATTAATGTAACAGCTTTTTGGAATTAATGTATGTAGGATACAATACAAGCTTTTTTTACCCAGAAGTAATGAAATCTTTGTTTTTACTTTTCCTTGGGCCAATTTTTCAGGATCTTTGACTGAATGTTCCTTAAATTGGAATTTGTTGTTCATTTCAATTTTGGTTTATATTTTTCCACAAGCATGTGTTGACTTTGTAGATAATACTTAAATAAATTAGAGAGGTTACATTCATTTTAAATTTCAAGTGATGCTATAGTAACTTTATCAGCTTATTTAGAGTATTCTAAGATACTCCAGACTGAGCATGTTAGTCTTTCATATAATATAGCCTTATTGGCTAAGACTGAACCAGATGTTTATATTCTGTTAAAGAGCATTTATTCCAAATGATTGCTGTCTTAGCCGGCAGTGGTTCATAAAAAGTATTGATGTGTGGCTCGAGGGAGCACACAAGGCTGAAGCTGGAACACATTGACCTTGTGTTTGACTGTGGTATTAATTTTGTTTTCTAAAGTCTTGGTTGGGTCCTGAAAAATATAAACAG
Source organism: Polypterus bichir lapradei (assembly GCA_026402145.1). NCBI lineage: Eukaryota > Metazoa > Chordata > Cladistia > Polypteriformes > Polypteridae > Polypterus > Polypterus bichir. The sequence goes on from JANRMT010062809.1 coordinate 5,306,106, forward strand.
GATGCACTTATTCCTAATTGTAAATTGTTTGTGTCTTCTGCAACCTGCCCCCCCCCCCCCCCACCACCACAACATATAAATTTTTTTATGTGGTTTACTTTTTGAAATTCATACTTTGCTTGTATTGCACTAGAATAATTAGACAATGTAAATGCTATTTTTGAATATTCTCATTTGTCAGTTTTGAAAATTTGCTAAAACAATATTTTAGTTCTATTTTCTTCTGACACTTTTGTCCTGTCAAATGTTTAATTTAGTAAAATTCAAAGGATTCATTTCTTGCTAATGCTCTTGCATTCAACTAAGTTTTGAGAATTAAGCCTTTTTTTTTAAAAAAAAATTATAAACTGCATTCACTTCCGAGACTTGTGGTGGCAGCCGTTACTAGGTCTAGATTACCTGGCTGTTTTTGATTGTTGTACCAATGTAGTTAAGGTTAGCACAAGCCCTGTGAGAATTAATGAGTAGTCTGAATTAGGTATTAATAACCCTTAGAAATGTACCTGTGGGGAAGGATTAGCTAGCTTTTGAAAGTACTTAAGAGTGTGACAATCCAGTTTCACTGAAAATAAGAATAAAAACATATCCAGCAGAGGATCATTACCTTGCATTCGTAAACTTAACTAAAAAGAGTAATCCAAATATTAGATATTGACTAAACAACAAAAATCAATGAATTATCTAAAAATAAGTGGTGTAGATAAACATGCTGAAATTAAAAAAAGAAAAAGAAAGACACCAGAAATACACTACAAAATGAGTTAGGAAATCAAGAGAAGTTGAAGCATCTACTAATGTCGATGTACTTCTCTTAATCCTGCAACAACAAAAACATCACAGGTAGTTTATAGGCTATAGCAGCATATTGCCAAATTACAGGTAACTGTTGAAACTGCTAAAAGCCTGACATGATGTAAACCCATGATGTGTATTTATTAAAAATCTCTGCACACTGGGAAATTTTCTAGGGACTGAATGCTAGCAGATATTATCCCGTTATATAAGAGAGGGTGATCAGGCTGATCCAGGTAACTATAAGCCAGTAAGCTTAGCATGCATCATGGGTAATATTTGAAGGAAATTTTCAAGAAAACTTGAGCACCAGATGTCAAAAATATGTGTATTAGCATTGTCATGAACAGAGGTTTGTTGTAATTTTTTTTTCTGAAGAAAATTTATTTTTTCTTAGCAAAAGAAATCTCTATTATATTTTTAACTTAAAGAATCAGTTGCAACTTTTTATTAATGCAACACTTTTGTTTTGGAACAGCGCTGCCATGTTTGTGGATCAGTTGCAATATGGTTGCTAGGGGCGAAAGCTAGGAGATTGCAACTTGTTTTGTAATCCGTGCAACAATATATATAGTTTCCATTTTGGGCATAGAGGTGTCCCACTTTATGGATTCTAAAACCCTTTTTTCATTGTGTGTTTTGGTTCCGTTTATTTTTTGGTTCTGACTTTGCTTTGTTCATTACTTTGGAGTTGAAGACCGGATTCTTGACCAGTGAATGAGTATGAGAGGCGGATCTTCAATTCAAAAACACAGAATTATGGGGGTATACCTTTCCTGCTTATTTTGTACTCTGAGAGTTTGTGAAGTAGATGTTAATAATTTTTTACAACAGTCACGTTCATTTTGCAGATTTTGATACTATAAATGGATAAATGGACATACGGATTATGCAACACAAGTTGAAAGACATTTTTTTTTTTTTCTTTGTTCCATGGATATTTTTCACATCATTTACAATTTTACAGCACTGGTAACTATTGGGTCCCATTTAATCTGAATTTTTGTCATGTACTTTCTCAATGAAAGCATAAGATTCTTTTTTTTTTCTTCAAATACCACTACAAACTACAGAAGGTAAGTAACATATAAATAAAAATATCACTTTTGGGTCGAAAATTCCTTTAAGCTGTAAAACACTAGTGAGGGTTCATCTCTAGTATTATGTAGTTATGGTCTCCTTATTACAAAAAAGACATAACTGTGCTAGAGAAAATCTAGAGAAGAGCAATTACACTGATTCCAAGACTGAGAGATATGAGCTGTGAGAAGAGATTTATGGAGTTAAACTTATTTAGTTTAAGCAAGTGGAAATTAAGAGGTGACATGATTGAAATGTTTAAAATTCTGAAGGAAATTTAGTACAGTGGATCCCTGCTGTTACTTTAACACTACTTTTTCTTCAGAAACACAGGCAAATTTCACATGATTATTTGGAAGTTTTTCTTCACACAATGAACCATAATCCCACAGAATAAATTACCAAAGTAGAGCGGTAGAAAGGTGGATTCAAGGGACCTTCAAAACGTCTCTTTTTTTGTGGTTCTTATGACACCAACAAGGTGTACTATTGCAGAGAACTTAACCTGAGAGCAAACACAAGGTACTTACTGAGGCGGAGGAAAACCAAAACCCAAGGGAGAAACAGAATCATGGTGAGAAAAACTAGAAATAAATGAAATGAAAAGTAACACATGATGTAATCCATTTAAGTATTTGCAATGTTTTATTCCTTTACTTCAGTCCTGCTTTTGATATTATTTATTGTAAAGGTCTCCTGAATTACTTTATAGGTGTTTAAATTGATAGGAAGGTTTTGTTGTGTGATCTGACAATGTATGTCTTTTCTTCACCAATCTTCCTATCAAAACTTTGCTTTTGCATGGCATATGAACAGACACGCAGCAGGTGAAAGGGTATAATAGCTTCAGTGACTTACTCTATTGCAAAACACACATTTTCGCCTACTTAACATTCATCCTAAAATACTTGCATTTTTCACTAACAAGAAATTCTTACCAAGGAAGGAATATGTCTGTGCATTGTAAGCCCTCATCCGTTCATTTCACACTCAGAACTGAAACGTTACAAGTGGGAATTTAAACAGCAGCATTTATTGTTATGTGAACTATGCAGTGTTCGTGTATCAGTTATGAAGTAAACTCATTTCTGATCATTTTATTTTAATTTTAAAGTTGTATTTTCTGTTTATCATGTGAATTGAGCTTTCTTAATTACAGTAATTGGTTATTCAACTTACAGTTTGGTCATTTTGTATTAACATGTATAAATATATTGTCCTAGCTTTGACTTCTTCCAGTTATCTTAATAGATTCAAATATATGGCCATATTACTTTGTGAAAAGAGGTTAGTAATAGGATAATACAATATCAGTTAATGACATAAAAATCTGTGCGGTTTTATAAAGCCAAATATTAGTAGAGTTCTTGCTTCCATGTTTATTGGAATTGAAAGTGAAAGTAAAGTTTTTTCCAGTAATTAAAATGGCCAGTTTCTACCGAAATATCAACACCCTCCTCAGAATTTCAAATGTCCCCTTACAGATTCTTTTCTTATGCCGACCATGTAAGATACCTATCTATAGTTATTTCTATAAGTATTTGGACAGTGACACATCTCTGTATATAATCTTCATTTGGATCTTGATCTTTGTTTGTCCGCGAATGAATTAGAAGAAGAAGCACTAGATGGCAGTAGAGAGACAGCTAAAACATAGGCATTGCATTAAGAATCCCCTCCAGGCTTATACTACTAAAGACTGTAGTACGCCAGTCACACCTCAAAACACAGACATTCAAATTAAACAAATTGTTGTGCTTTAAATTAACTAAAGAGATCTTCATTTAGATCTTGATCTCTTGATAATCGGAATAACGAAAGGGGTGGTGGACAGTCTTACGCTGGTTAGCTCCTGAGGCCTGGTTAGAGAATGAGATTGCCGAAGATAAAAGGTACGTGCCTACGTAACATATGAATGAAAGAAAGACAGTGGGTAAAATGAATGAGAACATAACAGCACGTTCCAGAAATTATTATTGTTACGTTGTAGCCGGCGAGTGCTGCGCGTCTCACAGTTGTACCGTGGCTTTCTCACATGTCAGTGAAGTGATCCTTATTTATGCTTTAAAGAGCCTGGATACCTATGTGTCCCCTTTTTATAACCATTGCTCCGTGTATATTGCCTTACTCTTTGGATTGCCACAAAGCAACCTGCGAGATTGGAGAAAGGTTGAGAAGAGATCGTGAGAGGAAACGACAGCGTCGTGAAAACGAGGCGGACTGTGAACAGACAGAAGCAGAAATGCTCCTACACCACCAGATAATTACTATTCGGACAGTGATTCCGAGTAGGCCGTTCCTATCGAATCAATATCCAAGGGTTTTCTTTTGTAATTTTGTTTCCCTTATAAAAAATCATAATGCTGTGCAATGAAGGGCCCAGTTCACGACTGGCAGCCGCGTTTAAACAGGGAGCCCTTCACAGACAACTTTAACACGCGCAACGTAGTTGGGCGCACATGGCTAGTTTTTTATACTTTTGACTTTATATGCCACCACAATTTGAATTTTTGGATTTGAAATGAAGAAATAATTATGTGATTGAAGTGTAGGTTCCAGCATTAATTCAAAGGGTTTAGCAGAAGTATCCTATGAGCCATTTAGGAATAACTATTTTTATACATGGTCCCCCCATTTTCAGGGCCTGAAAAGTATTTGGACAATTGACTGATAAGCTGTTCCTTAGCCAGGTGTCATTAATTCATTGACTATTAAGCAGGTAGAAGGTCTGGAGTTGATTCCAAATGTAGAATTTGCATTTGGAAGCTGTCTCTGTGAGCTCTCAATATGAGGTCTAAATAGCTGTCCATACAAGTAAAAACAGGCCATCATTAGGCAGAGAAAACAAAACAAATCCATTCAAAAGATGGCAGAAACACCAGGAGTGGTCAATCAACAACAACAACATTTATTTATATAGCACATTTTCATACAAACAGTAGCTCAAAGTGCTTTACATAATAAAGAATAGAAAAATAAGACACAATAAGAAAACAAAATAAATCAGCATTAATTAACATCGAATTAGAGTAAGGTCCAATGGCCAGGGGGGACAGAAAAAACAAAAAAAAACTCCAGACGGCTGGAGAAAAAAAATAAAATCTGTAGGGATTCCAGACCATGAGACCGCCCAGTCCCCTCTGGGCATTCTACCTAACATAAATGAAACAGTCCTCTTTGGATTTAGGGTTCTCACGGAAAGGCTTGATGATGATGGTCACGTAGAATTCTGCCTTTTAATCCATCCATCATTGTTGGAGCATCATGAAGCTTTGAGTAGGTGGAGGTGGCGCAGGCCATCTGCTATGGAGAAGAGAAGGAACGGCTCAAGATCTGTAGCATATCACATCATCTGTGAAACATGGTGGAGGCAATGTTTTGGCATATACATGCATGACTGTGAATTAAAATGGGTCACTGGTGTTTATTGATATGACTACTGACAAACGCTTCAGGACGATTTCTGAAGTGTACAAGTCTAGATTCAGATCACATCTGCTCAGTTTCAGACAAATGCTACAAAACTGATAGTACAGGTGGATAATGAGCCAAAACATACTGTGACAACAAACAAGTGCTTTTCAAGGCAAAGAGGTGAAATATTCTTCAATAACTAAGTCAATTAACATTAGAATTACCAGAGCCAATGAAAAAATTTGTAAATCCGGCCCACCTTAATTCCCTTCGCACCTCTCCGTCAGCCTCTTTTGTCTTGTAAATATGTCGATAAGCTCAAGCAGCAAGTAGCCTGATATACCATCCCCTCCACCACCTCAGAACGGGCACGTTCGACATGCATTTCACTTGCTGAAGCCAAAATTAAAGGCAGACATTCCAACAAACAAGTAGCAACTGAAGACCGCTGCAGTAAAGGTAAAGCATCAGTAGGGTGGAAACACTTGTGCAGTCTCGGTAAGATTGGGTGGTTCACAGCTAATTGGAGTATCACCCTCAAGAACCGTGGACCCAGAGATAGCCAACGTCCTATTCAGAGGATCAGCTTTAAACAGCTGCTCAAAGTAGCCAGTCCAGCGGGTCACAACTGCAGTTTCATCCGTAAGGACTGTTCCATCAGCCGCCCTATCTGTGACTCTCTGAGGAAAACAGATTTGGATGTGCATAATGCTTTGATTCCTTGGTAAGCAGGACATGGGACACTAGACCATAGATGGTGTGTCACTTGCTCACAGATTCCGCTAGGAAACGCCTCTTCATCTCCCCTCATATCCATCACAGCTGTCCTTCTCAGTTCCTGGTACAGACCGGAGATGCCTTCAAACCGTGCGCTGTGACTCCTTTTGATGATATTCAGAGTGCCCTGTGAGATGAAACACCTGCTTCTGGGATCACTGGTAACTCCAACACAACCTTCAGCAACCTCCAGGGTCTTGTCACAGCAGGTCTCCCATATCATATTAGGATTGGCAGTCACACCCAAATCCGTAAGTTTGTTACACAAACTGTATGCAGACTCGTCTGAAACAGTCTGATTTTGCAGTCTGGCCAGGTCCAGCCTCATTTTAATAGTAGGTGGTAACCTACTGGATCTAAGCTGGATCTTCAGAGTAGCAAAAGGAAGAATTCACAAACTGGGCACTTCTGTAGACCCTGCAGTTTTGTAAGAACCTCCAGTGTGTGCCCACGAAGGTGTGATTGATCTCCTTCAGCACACCACCAGTATTGGAGTACCTAGTTCAACAGTGTGGCTCAGGACGCTGGAACTAGGGTCCAGCAATTTGTAGCCTCTGACCTTTTGCAAAGTCAAGGAACATGGAGCCACTTTCACCATGGTCGCCACATCCACAGTGACCGAAGCAATCCTCATAGCCAATCCTGTCAGTGCCAGTGGCTGCATTGAAGTCCTGACCAGAGGAGTGTCACCTTGCGAGCACCTATCAAGCACAGAGTGAAGTTGCAAATAAAACCTCTCCCTCACTCAGAAATCACTCAACCCGTGTCAGAGCATACCCTGAGACAGCAGACAAGGTACCCAGAGAGTGCTGTAATCTGAGTCTCATAATATGCACATTGAAAAAAATGACAACAGAAGATGCCGATCCACTACAGCAACAGATATTTCCTGAGTATGATAGCCATCAGATTGACTAGACCAATAAAAAGTGTACCCACCCTCAGAGATCTGGCCAGTCCCAGGTCTGCACACCTCAGAGAGTGCTGCCACTGAAATGCAGAGTTTACGCAGCTCCTTCGACAGTAGAAGATGATCATCACGCCAGAGAAACGTTCCATGCACCTACCCAGTTAGTCGGCCTCAAATTGGGACCTGACTGCGATGCCACCAGTTCTGATTCCTGACAGGTCCATTGACTCTTCGACAGTTTTGACTCATCCAGGGATGGGGCTCCTGAGGGCTTTCCCCCATCCCCTTCATAATGCAAGCAGCCTTCCTATGAGCAGCTGCAGCAGAGCTACTCCCACGAAGAGCATGAAGGAGTCCTTTCTGTCATCTCAGAGTTGTGTGAAGTTTTTTTTTTACGGTAGCTGGAGTGCCAATCCTGCCACCAACCCCCATGAGGGCCGGATACAGTTTAACCTCATACCCAGGACAGATCGAGAAAAAAGAATTCAAAAAGCTGTTAAGAGAACTGGATGTCAAATACAATTTTCCTGGTTGCAAATAAAGCATTTAGTATGATGGTAAATTAATATTTTTAAATGAATACCTGCATGCATTATACAGGCTGTTGCAGACATAAAAAGAACCTGTATCTAAATCTGTAATTTGGAACCATGGCAAATGATGCAAATCATAAAGCAATGTATGTACAATATGCATACGTGCATGTATTTGGATCTAGGTTTATCACGGTAATGTATCAAGAGGTTTTTCTTTCTTTACATGAAACAGTCAAGTATACAGAGAGCGAGCAGTTTAATTTAAATTTTAAAATTTCATGAATGGTTGTGCTTTAAAGAAACGGTCAACTCAAATTGCATATTTTTCCAACCATTTTAGTTTTACATCTCCTCTACTTATATTTGAGTTTCCATTGTACATTTTGAATTCCAAACCTTGAATGCCCTGTGGGTGTCTGTTTTCTTCCAGTCAGTTAATTAAACCACTGCAAATCTAAAAATCAGGCATTAAATTTTAAGTAAAAATTAACATGCAGGATTGATTTCAGTCTTTTGTAAACACCATTGGTAGAAATGTTAATATTAAAATTTAAATTGCCATTGTGAACCCTATGACCCAAACACTCACTATCTTTGTATTATGAAGTACTTCCAATACAATGATGTCATTCCTTGTGTAACCCTGAATATGTTTACATAAATTCAGTAATGGAGACTCTACCAGCTAGTAAAGAATGTTTAAGCTAACTGCCATACCATTGGTGCATGATAGTAAGTAGTAGTAATGCTCGGTTATTGAAATGAGTGAGAAAAGCCAAAATGAGGCAGTTAGTTTTTTTTAGTAGTATGAAGTATTGACCATGCATGTTATAGGCAGTATGCATTGTCTTAGTGCATAATCCCCAAAACAATTTCATGTATTCAAAATTTCATCACCTGCGGTGGATTGGCACCCTGCCCGGGATTGGCGCCTGCCTTGTGCCCTATGTTGGCTGGGATTGGCTCCAGCAGACCCCTGAGACCCTGTGTTCGGATTCAGCGGGTTGGAAAATGGATGGATGGATGGATGGAAAATTTCATCACTTTACTTTGCAACTTCTACACAAAGCAAATAGGACAGACTGACCACATCAATATTTTTTTTGTGCATTTATAAAGTAAAATAAAACTAACCACTAATATTTAAAAATAAAACTCAATGTATTTTTAGCAAATTTTTTGCATGCAGCTTCACAAAAGCATAAAAGAAAGACTGCCCTCTTAAATATTTATTTTTAAATTTGGCTTTTATAGATACCTTTGTGCATTAATTTTTAGACAGCACAAAAATAAGGACGGACACTTTTTAAAGTTAGTTTCCTACATATACACTCCACCCCACCCCAGCATCATCATAAATGGCAACATAAGAAAAGGTGGTCAATATAGGAAAGTGATTAAATAAAACCGTGTCAACTTGTCGGTTGTTTAAATCTTGATGGTGGTCATTTCAAAGTGTTGATTTTTGTTTTCACTGTTCATTTTTTTTCTCTGAATTTCAGATTTATTGTTGTTGTTTGGCATAATATCAGCACGTGAATTAATTTCCTTTTATTTTTTAGTTTATAAATTACATTTTGATTATTAAAATGCAATGAAGTCAGCACTGCATTCCAAAACTTTGTTTAAAATTAAATTAAGTCAATCTCAGAACACTTTATTTACCTGCTTCAGACAGCCTTGTGAACAGTGTTCGGTATAATTTAGTTCTTCATGTATTTTCAGACATCAAAAAGGTCAGGAAGAAATCTGGCATGTTTTCTTTTCAAACACAATGATTGCATTCTTGCCAAAGTCTTAAAATGTTTTAGAACATTCTTTGTATAGAAAGTGAGATTTTTTTTTTGTTTTTTTTTTGTGTGTGTAATATCTTATAGCATTTAAAACATTGACCTTAAGTTAAAAAGCCTGGTTTTGGATTCATGCTGTTGATTAAGGTTTGCATTAACAATGTAGTGTATTATATTGCACTAGATTTTTTTTTTTCATTGCTTAATGTAGTTCCAACTGGTCTTAGTTTAAATAGTGCTGTTAAATGACAGAAATCAAGTGTAAATCCATCACTATCTAATAGATAAGCAAATATTTTTCTACAAAATTCTGTGAATATGAGGGATTTTATAATCATAATACCTAGCAAAACATTCAATTAATGACAGCAGTCCTAAGTTGCAATCTTTCTGGAGAGATTTTACGGTAATTTGAGTAGAGGTGTGAGATGTACAATTTTTATGATGAATTCTACCATGTCCTGTGCAGTGTGAAGAAGTGTATGTGTTAGTGGATGTATTCTATTCCTTATCTGAGTTTCTAATTGAAAGATCACATTCCCATATTTGAATTATTTCCAGGTAGTATAGTTTCACGCAAACTGTATATATTGATGGAATGTTGATGAAGTTTGGAAGGTTTCTTTCGACAAAGTTGTAACTTGTACATAGGAGAAGGGGCACATTACTGAAAGATAATACAGTGATCCCTCCTCGATCGTGGGGGTTGCGTTCCAGAACCCCCCGCAAAAGGTGAAAATCCTAGAAGTAAAAACCATACGTTTATATTGTTATTTTTATATTGTCACGCTTGGGTCACAGATTAGCACAGAAACGCAGCAGGTTGTAGAGACAGTGACTTTAAAACACTGCAAACAAACATTTGTCTCTTTTTCAAAAGTTTAAACTGTGTTCCATGACAAGACAGAGATGTTCCGTCTCACAATTAAAAGAATACAAACATATCTTCCTCTTCAAAGGAGTGTGCGTCAGGAGCAGAGAATGTCAGACAGAGAGAGACAGAGAGAGAAAAGCAAACAATCAAAAAACAATAGGTGCTGTTTGGACTTTTAAGTATGCAAAGCACCGCGACAAAAGGAGCAATGTGAAGGTAGACTTTCAGCATTTTTCAGAGGAGCATCCGTATCCTCTAGGCCAGTATGCGAGCAGCCCCCCTGCTCACACCCCCTCCGTCAGGAGCAGAGAATGTCAGAGAGAGTGAGAGAGACAGAGAAAAGCAAACAATCAAAAATCAATACGTGCTGTTTGGGCTTTTAAGTATGCGAAGCACCGCACGGGAAGCGTATCGTATATCATTGAGGAGTTTTAGTTAATACATAATACGTGCTCTGATTGGGTAGCTTCTCAGCTATCCTCCAATCCCTTGTATGAAATCAACTGGGCAAACCAACTGAGGAAGCATGTACCATAAATTAAAAGACCCATTATCCGCAGAAATCCGCAAACCAACGAAAAATCCATGATATATATTTAGATATGCTTACATATAAAATCCGCGATGGAGTGAAGCCGCGAAAGTTGAAGTGCGATATAACGAGGGATCACTGTATTTTAAGTATAAGTCTTGAAAGGATAATTTCACATTTTATGTTTAGAGGTCTGTGAAACTCTGGATTCCTAACCACTTTTATGCATTCATAGGCACATTTGATAGTTCCATGCTTACATAAAGCCATTTTGGCACAATGAAAAGTTTAAAGTTTATTACTATCTTGTTTGATGATTTATTTCACATTGGGAAAATTAAATTTAAATAGCTCTGTATGATTTTTTGTAGCGGTAAATCCTAGAATTGTAATTATTTTTGGACAAACAGAAGCATTCTAGTTTAATCTGACATACAAGAGAATTCACTGGAAAAAGTATATTCTTATTCAAGTTAATTTTAAACTCCGCTGCATCTGAGCTTCCAGAGAAGATGTTATTTCTGCACACAGAATTTAAAATTTTAAATTTGATTTGGGTTTCAGTAGATGTGCTTTGATCAAAATATAATATTCCAGGTCAAAGTCTTGTTTGTATAAATGATATAAATTTTTGGCTATTTCATCGCAAAAATACAAAAATACATTTTATTGGCTCTTATCACTAATTCTTTTGGCATTAAGAGAAAGACTTAGTGTGGAGGCGATAGGTGCTGTGGTAAGGTAATTTGGGCATGTAGAGTGAAAGGCAAAGTATGACTGTGTGAAGAGGTTTACCAAGATGAAGGTTGAAGGCCAGGAGGGATGCAAAAACAAGTATGTTTGGAGGTATTATCAGATGATCTGAAAAGAATGGATCTCACCCAAAGGGATGCCTAGGGCCTTGGAGAGTGAATACATTTGTAAATCAGGAAAAAGGCTGTTAAACCTGTGATGATGATCCAGAGATAAAGGGTTGTCTTAAGGAATGGACTTGAACAAAAAGTGTCTCTCTATGCTATAAATATGATATATTATGGATCATTGCTGTTTATATTACATTTCTTGGATTAATCCCATGGTATTGTTTACATTTCTTAAAAAAAGTGTCAGCTTTATTGTAATCTTCTTGTAAGTTTATCATTCAGGCATTACCCTTACACCTTGTGTCCATGTTATTTCTTCCAGAATAGTCTTCACAAACTTCTTTACTGCTTGAAATTTTTAAGAGTATCACATTAATTTTAGTGTTTTGCCACCCGATTTCTGACATGCATCTCATTGTGTAGATTTCAAAATATCGACTCTGGTTTTTAGTTTCATTTCTTTTCTCAACAATTATTTCTATGAATCTTGCAATGATGCATTTTTATTAATGTGCTAATGGATATATTGAACTTAGCAGCTTAGGTATTATCTTTGATGGATGTGATATAATACTAATTGTTGTAGTTTGTACATTAGATGTAGACCATACCATTTGTATGAGTTAATACCACACTTACATACCCATCATCTGTAGTTGATAGATTTTATTTAGATATGACCACATTGTTTAAACATTCAGTATCAAGGCTTGAAACAAGTCAAACAGCCCTTGCATTGGTAAAAGCTGTTTTAGCTGTAGTTGCCTCCACAAAACATTTCCTGTAGATGCTGATTAGATTTGCAAAACTGTTAGAAGTGACTCTGGAGCATTCATTCTTAGAGAACATTCAGTTCATTGATGTTTTTGGGGTTCCTTGTGTAAATATCTCTTATAAGATCATTACAAAGCAATCTTAGTACAGAATTTCTTCTGTTTCAGCAATTCTGCTTTCACTAACTCCTGTGTTTTGGCCAGGGTAGGAAATCCAGGGGCATTTTATAAACAGATAGGGGCATTTTTCAAAATACACAAAATAACTTTTTACTCTATCAAAACAGTTAAAGTGACTTATTTTTATCAGTAGCTGAAAAAAGTAGAAATTAAGCAATTTATATTTTCAGTTTCTTTTCATTTTTAATTTAATAATGCCACAACATAAGCAATATATTGATCCAATCAAAAGAAAGCTTGTTTCATATAAGAGAGTGGTACACGTAAGTGTTTCAGACAGAACACCAATTTGTCACTTGTCATCATCTGTCAGTGTCATTCCATATTACAGTTAATATATTAATTTTATTAAAGGTGATTATGTGAAAAATACTAAATTTCTAATCTCTTGTTGCAGGATTTACATTTCAATTCCTGGTTTTAATCAGTGATCCGTGATATATTATCTTCATGATGCAGCTGAATAGGCAAACCAGGAAATACTAAGATTTTTTATCAATGTACATTCCTTAACTATTCCGATTATAAGTTTAATTCATTAACAGTTATCTTTTCATTTATTTGATTATATAATCCGTATACAGAACCCCAAAAATATCAAGGCTTTAATGCCATCTTCCTTAACCCACTTATCCATGATGGAGTTGTGGGGTATCTAGAGCTTAGCTCACAATCATAGGGGTCAAGGCAGGAGCACTCTCTGGACAGGACATACAGTAAGTCCATTATGAGCCAGGCACACACACGATCTAATTAATCAATGCTAGTTCACCTAATCAGGGGACATTGAGGAAACCCACGTGGACATGGAAGAACATGCAAACCCTTGTCACGTTACTGCAAGATAGAATAGCATTACAGTAATCTATATGTGCAGTGACTAGGGCATTATTCAGTACTTCAGTTCTGTGTTTCGTAAGAACAGGACAAAGTCTAGAAATATTTCGGAGATGGAAGAAGGCAGTCTGAGAAACATTCCTTATATGGGAAGAAAAAGAAGAGGATACTGTCTAGAATGATGCCCAGGCTCTAACCTGGGAAAAGATGTTTGTGTTAATGTTATTAATTAAAATGGAAGAATGGTTAACCTTAGTGAGTGTAGATTTAGACCCAATGAGGAGCACCTCAGTTTTATTGCTATTTAATTGGAGAAAAGTGTGAGTCATCCATGACCTTATGTCTTGGAGACATGCCATAAGACTATTTGGAGGGAAAACAGAAGTGTATTTACTGGATAGAAAAAGCTGTGTGTCATCAGTGTAACAATGAAATTTAATATCATGGTGTTGAAAGATATTACCTATTGGGGAGATGTAAATGAGAAAAAGTAGCAGGCCCAAAACAGAGCCCATGCGGAACTCTCTGAATAACAACTGTATTTTCAGATTTAAAGCCCTTTACTTGAATAAATTGCCTCCTATCAGTGAGGCAGGAAGAAAACCATTGGAGGACAAGGCCACAGACTCCAGAACTAGCTAGTCATTTAAAAAATTATCTGATTAAATATGGGGTTAAATGTGGAGCTGAGGTCAAGAAGTACAAGAATTGATAAATGTTCCATGTCAGCTGCCTAGAGAAGATCATTTGTGATTTTTGACCAGGTCAGTTTCTGTGCTGTGTTTAGGATGAAAACCAGATTTAAACTGTTCAAAAAGGTTATTTTTTGAAAGATGGGACTGAAGTTGGGAGGCAACTGTTTTTTTGGGAACTTTAGATATGAGTAGAACATTTGAAATGGGCTGATAATTGTTAAGTATATTGCAGTCTAAGCCAGGAGTACCTAAAAAAGATTTACAGCTGTCTTAAGACATGTTAGTACAATTTTCAGATTTGTTTTCCTGCTACGTAACTAGAGCAGTACTCTAGTGGTTTCTCTGATTAGTGCTTTAGACAAGAGCACTGCTAATGTTGTTCATTCTGAAGAAAAATTACAAATATGTTTATGAATTTCAGAGCTCAGTTTTTAACGACTAGTACATTTTTCTTTCATAAACTGATAGTGATTACCAGCATTATGGTCTGTATGGGATTGCTTTATCCTATTTATATTTTTAAATGATAGAAGGTGAAAGACTCTTTAATCTTTACAGATGCAGAGTAAATATTAATTCAGTAAGAAAGTACCATGCTTCACAGCTGAGATGAGGCTGTGTAAGTGTTGGTATGAATTGTTCCCCCCGATCCCTGCAAACATTGTGTTATGCATTTCTGGCAAAGAGTTCAACTTTTGTCTCATCCATCCACGGAACATTCATTCATGGGCTTTTGCAAACTTGTGGCACGCAGCAGTTTCTTTTGGAGAGAAGTGGTTTCCTGTGTGGCATCCTCCCATGAACACCATTCTTATTTTTTATTATAATGGACACATGCATGGATATTCTGGCAAGTGTAAGGAATTTATGCAGAACCTTTACTATTATGGAATTACTGAATTTCATCCATTTGTAGGCAATTTTTCTTACTGTGGATTGATGAACACATAATGATTTAGAAATGCTTGTGTGTTATTTTCTATTTTGAAATTAATTTTAAATTGACTGAATGCAACATTTGAGTATTTCTACTCACAAGTATATTTCCTTATAGAAAAGAAAATGCATTGGGTTGTCATAAACCTTCTATGCTTAGAACCCTGACCCCCTGCTGTAATGTTTAACACAGGAAGTTCCTGTGTTGCATGTGTGAATGGTGTCGTAATGAGAGAAATGCCACAGAGAATTAGTAGTACCAGTTAGGAATACTTTGTGCCCAGTTGTGGCAAAGTATTATTCTATGTCAGCCGAATTGGGACCATGTAGCCCCAAAATTATGTAATGGTGAACTGCAGAAGACCAATCATTGTCCTATATTCTTTTAAATAGTAGAACTAGTGACTTAACTGTGTCTAGACATAGTACGAAAGGTCGGAGGTGGGAGATGAAAAAATGGAATGCTTTGTGGTGCTTGGTAGGTGAGCAAGCTGGTGATCCATCCTACCCTCTGTGCAGGATTTTAAAGCCTATATCAGTAGGCTCAGTGAGACAGCAGGGTCTTGATTTCTTTTGTCTGTATGTTTTTATTTTTTTACTTTATCTAATTTATCCCTGTAATATGTGTTTAACATAATAAATGGCCACCTCTTTTATACTTTTGGCCACCATGGCATCATCTCAGATGTAATGGTTGCCACTTTGCTACCAATTCATTCATTCATGGTATAGCAGTGGTTAGTACTGTTGCCTCACATTTCTGTGTGTTCAGATCCAAGCCTGGGTACTTACTACCTGCGTGGAATTTGGACATTTGCTTTATGTCTTAGTGGATTTTCCTCTCTGTGCTAAGTTATTGCTTCCACATATGAAGAATATGTGTTAGGTAATTTGGAATCTCTAAATTTTCCCACCTTTTGAAAGTATTTGTGTCCTGTGAAACAATGCCATATCCAGTGATTGTTTTAGTCTTGCACCAAGTGCTGCTGGGATGGGCTCCAGCTCCCCAGCAATTAAGTAAATCAGAAAATTGTTGGATGAAAGGGTATACAAAGAGTTGCAATAAAAAAAAAAATCATGTTGAAAGTAAAAGACGCTATATATTTAGTCAAAGAAGCCAAATGATGTTCTTTTAATGTTATTACACAATTTCTTTAAGGCAAGGCTTTGTAAATTATAAACTTTAGAGTGTCTTAGTAAAGGACTTTCCTGGCTTACCTTCCACTTTTTTTATATACAGCAAATACCATGTGGCAAGCAGTTTTTGTCTTTGGATTAAATCAGTTCACAAATATCATGTTAGAAACATTAGTAAGTGGAAATCCTATTCATTGCTAAACTGACAAATCTTGGATGTAGCTGTGGAGATTAAGTATACAATGTACAAAAATGTAATTAATATATTTCTATAATTATAAAATGAGTATGTACACCTGTACTAGTGTATTAGAGACAAAGGACACTAGTGATTTAAACATTTAGGTTCTTACAACAAGTCAGTTACATCTGTAGATGCAATCACTGAGGGTTATGCAAAATGTAATATAGTTAACAAACTTTATGTGACTGCTATTTTTTCCTAATTTTCATTAAGCTTTTTGTATACATAGTTGTAAATCAAACAGTAAAAAATGAAAAAGCAATAAAAACATTACAAAAATAACCAGTTCCTCCCAATGTGCATTGCATATGTTTAGAGTATAGTAGCTATTTTCTCCTTAACCTCCTTAGCATTATGTTTACCCCAAGAAAAACTAGCCAAAAAGTTACATTTGTTTCCACCAGAAGGAACTTGCTACATGTAACAGAAACATGTAAATACCAAAACATCAAGATAAATACAATAAAAAAAGGTATTGTCTGGTGTCCATTGCTGTACTGATGCAGTTTGAGTACATGTTTTGTTCATTTGATATATTATGCAGCCCAATGCTGTAATTGGGTCAGTAGAAGCATGTTTCTCTGTGCACTTATTATATTTTTTTCTGTTGCTTGCAAATGAGGGGGTAGAATATCAGTGCCTGATCATTATGATCAATGCGCCCACTGTGTTACTGTAGACTTCCACATTTCCCCTGACACGAACATTGTCAGTTGCTACATTGTGAACAGTGTTTAGGGAGCTAATGTCTCTCTTGTCACTGCACTTGATGGCATTCATTTTGCCTTTTTGCTATGCAGCTACTGCCACACTACAGTGAAGGTTCATGAAACCAAATTCACCATGCATATTATGGTGGTTCAATCATATAGTACCGTAGTTTAATTATCCATGACAACATCTGATGACCAATTCATAGCCTCTTACTATTGCTTGGTTTGAGCAATGGGTAAGTTTTAGTCTGTTCAAAAACTGGATTAACAGCTTTTCGTTTGACATTGTGTTTTTTTGCTAATGGCTCCACCCCATTCATAGATATGGATTAGTTTCCATAGAGTTGCCACAAAGAGGCAGAATGCATAGGAGCATTCATGATTGTTCTGTAGCATGATGTTATTTCCTTCACTAGATGACAGCAAAATACTGTCCCAAGAGTTATGCAGGTTTAACACTATAAAGTGGATAACTACACTTCAACCTAAATCTAAGTTGGGTTTAACCATATTTACTTAGAATTCCGAACATAAGTAACTCTTGGGGTTCACACCAGGATAATGAGTAATATGACAAGCTATAATTGTAACGAATTGGAGAATACATAATATAACTTTAAGATATGTAACAATCTATAGTACAGATATAATGACAATAATTAAAATGGTACCTACAGGGTGGTCCAGATCTAATTATGCAGATCCAGATCGTCTGGATGACTTAGATTTATGTGGTGACGATTCTAGTTCGGTCATCAGTTTGCACACTTCTTGATGGTCCGGGATTTATCGGGTGATTTTCTATGTAATAAACTTAATAAGTTATAGCGTAATGAAAATTGCATAGTTAGATCCGGACCACCCTATATTGTGCAGGCCCTATGCCATTGCTTTTGCAACACTCTCCATGCCAGGCACATGGAATGTGCCATGCTGTACTACACACTTTGATCTTCTGCGGGTTACAATATGTGAAAGTGATGGCATCAGAGTAAAACAATGCAGTACATTTTATTTTTTGAATAAATTCAACCACCACTATTAAGTACTGCTTAATCTCCATACAAACAAGTGGTAGTTTCATTAAAATTGTTGTCAGTCTTTTGATCAAGAAGATAGTTAATGCTTATATTAGTATTAATTCTAGAGTTAAATATAGCTGTCACAGACTGTTGAGACACTTTAACGTTGACAGCCTGTATGTACTCACTAAAGCAGTAAGCTGCTATGTGTACAAGTTCCCCAGAGTGGAAAAAACAGATTTTTGGTAAGAGTGTCTTTTCACCACAAACATATTTTTTCTTTTGTACCACAATATACATCTACACTTTCACATCAAGAATAATTTTACCATTAATGACTTACAGGTTCTTTGCAACAGTTTTCCAAGAGAAAGTGGCTGCAGTTTGTATGTCTTAGAAGTTGCAGTGATTAAGGACCCTGAATTAATTTTTGGTGGTTGAATAATGGTTACTGTATATACAACCTGCCAGTAAGAAGATTATGAAATGGACAGGATGAATTTATATATGACTTTCATTTACATAATAACATTTTGTCACTTCTTCCCTAGAAATTTTACAGGCAGATTTCATAATTCAGCAATTGTAGAAGGTGAAATCACTTCCAAATTGACAATGATGATTTTTTTTGGGGGGGGGGGTTTAACTGGGTGATTGCTGTTTGTAGTTTCAGAATAAAACAATAATAGTTCATCACCTGGGTGTCCCATTTAAATCTTAGAAATAGTTGAAGATTTTGGTTGTAGGACAATATTTGTTTCTCCAAATACAATTGCATTTTTTGCTACATATCCCTGCTTGTTTTTGTTCACAGGACTAAATGCTTTACGTCGAAGTATAGGTAAAGATACTCCTTTAGATATGCAAGTTGTGGGATCAGTGGCTGTCAATTTTAATGACTTTGAACAAGCAGTGAACAATGTGAAACCAAGTGCCATGAGAGAAGTTGCAATTGATGTTCCAAAGGTAAGGTTATTTTAATGAGCAGAATACAAGATTGAATGTTTTTTTGTTCCAGAGCTCTACTTTTTTCAATTCAATCCTGAAAGTGAGTTTGCCACAGTTTTCATATTAAGCTGTTTTTAGATAGATTTTATTAATCCCAAAAAATTCACATAATCCAGCAGCAGTATACCGATACAAAAAACAATATTAAATTAAATAGTAATAAAAATGCATGTAAAAGCAGACAATAACTTTGAGTAATGTTAGCATTTACTCGCCCGGATGGAATTGAAGAGTCGCATAGTGTGGGGGAGGAACGATCTCCTCAGTCTGTCAGTGGAGCAAGACAGTGACAAAAGTCTGTCACTGAAGCTACTCCTCTGCCTGGAGATGACACTGTTCAGTGGATGCAGTGGATTCTTCATGATTGACAGGAGTTTGCTTAATGTCCGTCGCTCTGCCACAGATGTTAAACTGTCCAACTTTACTCCTACAATAGAGCCTGCCTTCTTAACAAGTTTGTCCAGGCATGAGGCGTCTTTCATCTTTATGCTACCTCCCCAGCACACCACCGCGTAGAAGAGGGCACTTGCAACAACCGTCTGGTAGAACATCTGCAGCATCTTATCGCAGATGTTGAAGGACGCCAACCTTCTAAAAAATATAGTCGATTTTTATGATGATTCTGTGAGTTTAAAATAAAATATTAAGTCCCCTTACTGAGTTCTCCCTTGACAAAAATGTTTTATTATAGAAATGTGCTAGGAAAAGATATCATCAAAGACCTCCATGGCATCTGACAAGCAGTGTGGACATTTTTCACTTAGGGGTGTACTTACTTTTGTTGCCAGCAGTTTAGACATTAATGGCTGTGTGTTGAGTTATTTTGAAGGGACAGCAAATTTACACTGTTATATAAGCTGTACACTGACTATATTACATTGTATCAAAGTGTCATATCTTCAGTTTTGTCCCATGAAAAGATATAATACAATATTTACAAAAATGTACTCACTTTTCTGAGATACTGTACATGAGTGGGTGCTTTTGAATTAAAAAATTTGAATTAAATAATAAACATTTTCCAACCTAAAAATCTCATTATTCATGCAGCATTCACCATGATGTAAAGAAGTGTCAGCTTAATCTCATGGAGATGCCAATATAATTAGAAATATTAATAGAACTCAGCCATTACTTTCCATTTGTGTTTCTTGGTAATGGTTGTGAATATAAGTATATTGAGTGGGGTAGATTCAGCTACATACAACAGTCACCAGCTGCCAGGCTACCTGAAAGATAGTGAGAGGCACTAAGGAATCTCCTAACTACCTGGTCAGACCTACTCTGAAATGTTCCTATATTTCTAAATTGTTCACTTTCTCACATCCACCCTGCACCAGATCCTCATTTTAAGTACATATATCTGTAGTTTAATTTTATCACTGCTGAGATTTTGTGACCATAGCTGATAATGGAAATGTAAAATAAGAGTTTAAACTAAAACTCATTTTAGTCATTTTGTCCCTGTATTGCCATCACAGACTGATACTGTTACTTGGTGAGAACAAGCCAGTCTTCTGGAAAAGGCCATTAAGTCAGATTTGGAAGTCCTATTTATCATTCTCACCAAATCATGTTTTCCTGAGTTATGGTATCAGTACACCCTGGACTTACATGCAGCTGCACATACAGTAGGTATGATGTTATTAGTAACAGAATTCTAGTTAGATCTTATAGGATAATGTCTAAAAACATTATTTAGTAAAGAGAAGCAAAATAGAAAAGATGGTGGAGTGCCCATTCATAAGAGAGGATTAACTGTTAATAATGTCTGCTTTACATAGTAGATAAGTCAGATCTTATTGTTGATTTTTTGATGTTGATTTGACAAGATATTTGCAAGGCTAGAGACCTTTAACACAGACCTCAGTGTCAGTATTTTATTTTAAAATAAACTGCTCAAAAAAAAAATAAAGCAACACTTTGAAAACACATCAGATCTCAAAGGGAAAAAATCATGTTGGATATCTATACTGATATTGTCTGAGTAATGTGTTAGGAACGAAAGGATGCCACATCGTTTGACGGAAATGAAACGTATCAACCGGCAGAGGGCTGAATTTAAAGACACCTCGAAAATCAAAATGAAAAAATGATGCGGCAGGCTAGTCCATTTTGCTGAAATTTCATTGCAGCAATTCAGAATTATACACAGTAGTTTGTATGGCCCCCACATGCTTGTATGCATGCCTGACAACATCGGGGCATGTTCCTAATGAGACAACGGATGGTGGCCTGGGGGATCTCTTCCCAGATCTGGCCCAGGACATCACTGTGCTCCTGGACAGTCTAGCCTGAGGTTCAACCTGGCAGCGTTGGATGGACCGAAACATACTGTAATGTGCCAGAGGTGTGCTATTGTATTTAGGTCAGGCGAGCGTGGGGGCCAGTCAATGGTAGGAATTACTTCATCCTTCAGGAACTGCCTGCATACTCTCTCCACATAATGCCGGGCATTGTCGTGCACCAGGAGTAACCCAGGACCCACTGCACCAGCATGGGGTCTGACAGTGGGTTCAAGGATTTCATCCTGATACCTAATGGCAGTCAAGGTGCCATTGTTTAGCCTGTAGAGGTCTGTGTGTCCCTCCATGGATATGCCATGGACCACCCCAGACCACCACTGACCCACCACCAAACCGGTCATGCTGAACAATGTTACAGGCAGCATAACATTCTCCATGACTTCTCCAGACCCTTTCACATCTGTCTCATGTGCTCAGGGTGAACCTGCTCTCATCTGTGAAAAGCAAGGGTGCCAGTGGTGGACCTGCCAATTCTAATTTTCTATGGCAAATGCCAATTAAGCTCCATGGTGCCAGGCAGTGAGCACAGGGCCAACTAGAGGATGTCGGGCCCTCAGGCCACCCTCATGAAGTCTGTTTCTGATTTGTTTGCTGGATGATAAATTGGACTGGACTGCCAATACTGATGCTCTGTGTAAGAAAGGTCAGAGCCGACTATACTTCCTTAGAAGGCTGGCGTCCTTCAATATCTGCAATAGGAAGCTGCAGATGTTCTACCTGATGGTTGTGGCGAGTGCCCTCTTCTACGCGGTGGTGTGCTGGGGAGGCAGCATAAAGAAGAAGGATGCCTCACACCTGGACAAACTTGTGAGGAAGGCAGGCTCTATTGTAGGAATGAAGCTGGACAGTTTAACATCCGTGGCAGAGCGACGGGCGTTGAGCAGGCTCCTGTCAATCATGAAAAATCCACTGCATCCACTGAACAGTGTCATCTCCAGGCAGAGGAGCAGCTTCAGCGACGGACTGCTGTCACTGTCCTGCTCTACTGACAGACTGAGGAGATCATTCCTCCCCCACACTATGCAACTCTTCAATTCCACCTAGGGGGGTAAATGTTAACATTATTCAAAGTTATTGTCTGTTTTTACCTGCATTTTTATTACTCTTTAATATTGTTTTTCGTATCAGTATGATGCTGCTGGATTATGTGAATTTCCCCTTGGGATTAATAAAGTATCCATCCATCCATCCCATTGGCCTGCTGGAGGTCATTTTGTAGGGCTCTGGCAGTGCTCATCCTGTTCCTTCTTGCCCAAAGGATCATCTACCGGTCCTGCTGAGGGGGTTAAGGACCTTCTATGGCCCGGTCCAGCTCTCCTAGAGTAACTAACTGCCTGTCTCCTGGATCTCCTTCATGCCCTTGAGACTGTGCTGGGAGATACAGCAAACCTTCTGGCAATGATACATATTGATGTGCCATTCTGGAGAAATTGGACTACCTGTGCAACCTCTGTAGGGTCCAGGTATCACCTCATGCTACCAATAGTGACACTGACAGTCGCAAAATGCAAAACTAGTGAAAAAACAGTCAGAAAAGATGAGGAGGGAAAACTGTTAAACCATTCCTGTTTTGGGGGTCATCTCATTGTTGTCCCTCTTGTGCACCTGTTGTTAATTTCATTAACACCAAAACAGCTGAAACTGAATAACAACCCCCGCTGCTACTTAACTGGCCAGATCAGTATCCCAGGAGTTTCATTGACTTGATGCTATACTCTGATTAAAAAGTGTTCCTTTAATTTTTTTAAGTGGTATGCTATAAATAGGGTGGCACAGTGGTGCAGTGGTAGCACTGCTGCCTTGCAGTTAGGAGACCTGGGTTGTTCTCCCCATGTCTGCATGGGTTTCCTCCGGGTACTCTGGTTTCCTCTCACAATCCAAAGACATGCAGGTTAGGTGCATTAGCGATTCTAAATTGTCCCTAGTGTGTCCTTGGTGTGTGTGTGTGTGCCCTGCTGTGGGCTGGCGCCCTGCCTGGGATTTGTTTCCTGCCTTGTGCCCTGTGTTGTTTGGGATTGGTTCCAGCAGACCCCCGTGACCCTGTGTTAGGATATAGCGGGTTGGATAATGGGTGGATGCTATAAATAAGATCAAATAAATTTGCATCTTTGGGAAAAAAATGTTTCTTGATTTTGCTTTTGGTGTCTATGAACTGTTGTCTGTGGCTATTTCCTGTTTAACTGGGGTGTAAATATGAGGCAACACACAGTTAAAATCCTTTTGTCATCCATCAGCCTGGGTAAAACCTAAAAGCACTCTACTCAAATGAAAAAAAAAGTGTTGAGCTGCATAGATTGGGGAATGGCTACCAAAAAAAAAACAAAAGTAGGCATTGAATTGAGATTACCAGTAAGCATAATCAGGGCTATAATTAAGAATTTTGAAAAGCATGAAGCTGTTGCCCCCACCCAGTATGAGGAGGATACTGAGAGAGGCCAAGGGGAGCCCAAAGATTGCAGTTTCACAACTGCAACATTTAGTTGAATCTTGGAGATTCACTGTTTCAGAGTCAACTGTGAGATGATACCTAGTATATTTGGGGTGCCAATATTTTTGGAATCTTCCTTATGATAAAAATTTGTGTTGCTGAAGGAAAATGTTATTTTATTCCAAAAGTCTTTTTGACAATAAAAACATGAGGCTTACCCAATTGTTTAAGCACAAAATATCACTCATTGCATGTGTGTTCCCTTTTTTTTACATTATTATTTTTTTTTTTTTGCAGTTTTTCATGAAAGGTGCACATTTTTCTGTAGTTGACTCTATATACCGAATGTTATGCAGCTGTATTTTGGCATAACATTTGCATTTCCATTTAGACAGTAATGTTGACCTCTTTTAGTTATTTATTTAGACATGCAGTCAAATGAAGGATGCTTTGCAGCCTTGTCAAAGCTTCTGTTGGTGTTGTTTGGCGCATTTACTGAGACAGGTGTTCTGAGTCCTGAAACCTGCATCTCCTTTGACTCTTTGTTATCAGCTCTCTTAAAAGCAAGTAATAAATATGCAATAATAAAAGAGGTATCCCTCTGGGATCAGTAATTGTAGTACTACTTTTTTAATTTACATAAGTTGCTTTGACAAAAATGTAACTAACAAGGTGGTCAGATTTGCAGATGATGCTAAAATAGGCTAAGTGGAAACACAAAAGAAGTGCTCAGAATTATGTGGACAATTAGTAAAGTGTACTTCACGTGTTACTTTAAAATGATTTCATCATCAAGAACACAGGGTTACAGATGGGAGCTTATTAAGGTCATTATTTTCAAAATTGTTAGAAAGTTTTTTTGCCCATACCAGGAATCATAAGAATGTTGAATAAATGACCAAAGATTATGTTGCATAGTAATACTTTAGGGACCTTTAACACACGACGTGATGTACTATAGAAGAGAGAGTTCAATTGATATTTGCAAACTATATTGTGCTGAATTGCTTGCTCTTGTCAAAATTGTTCATACTGTTATTGTTCATAATTTCTTAGAGATTGCAGACTATTGAGGGGAAAAAGGATGACCACATCCACAAACAGCAGGTATCCAACACTCAGGCCTCAAACTGGGAATTATTTAGGCCATGTCTGTGTCTTGATATTCTGTTCAAGGAACTAACAAACCCAAGAGGTGACAAGACATAACAGACAGGGCTTACCAGAAAGTAAGAAAATTCTAGAGACTGAATGGCACAGAACATTATAACTTGTAAACAGGACTTGTAGACTTTCATTACTCCCACTGTTCTATGCTCAAGATAGAATCCACATTGTTCTTAATTGACAAGCGGGTCAGTTATTATTTGGTGTCTCCATTCAGTAAAGCTCACATGTGCCTCTTTATCACTCCAAGGTCATGGTCCAAGCAGGAGATATTCAAGAAACACTGATTGTACTATAGTTTGAGAAAGTTTTATGATTGTTCAGTTCTTTAGTTATGGTACAGCTTAAATACTTTTATAATATAGTAGTAAAAGCAAATCTACAGTATAATGTTCAGTTGATTTGCCACATTTTAATATTGTTTTGACTTGTTTTGCAGGTTAGATGGGGTGATATTGGAGGGATGGAAGCAGTAAAACTCAAGTTAAAACAGGCTGTGGAATGGCCGATAAAACATCCTGAGTCTTTTAGACGAATGGGAGTTCAACCTCCAAAAGGCATTCTTCTCTATGGGCCCCCAGGATGCTCTAAGACTATGATTGCTAAAGCTTTAGCCAATGAAAGTGGACTTAATTTCTTAGCCATAAAGGTAAAAGTAGATCTGTTTATTTCAACAAGTTATTACTGAGTATGATGATCTTTTTCAATTTAGAAATATAAAAAGATTGCTGAGACAGTCATCCATCTAGCCATGTTTTCCAAACTCACACATTCTTTTGTAGGATCCTCCTTGTATTGGAGCCTTTGAGCTGTGGCAAATCACAGGAGCAAGACTGGACAATGTGACCCTGCTGCTATGTGTTCATTTATTAAAAAATAAAAAAGAAAGAGAGAAGCAAATTCAATAAAATGGATTGATTGATGGATGTAGCCAGCATGTCATCTTTCCAGGCTTATGACTTTTTTATTGTTCCAAAGGAGTATTAAATGATGTTATTTAATCATTGAATTAACTATAGACTTTAGTTAGTCTCTTGGAGGAGAGAGTTGGTTACTTCAGATGTAATTTAAAGGTTTGAAAGCAAGGGATAGAAACTTTGGTGTAATGTCTTAGTATTATCTTTTTTGTATTAATTTAGAAAAGGACTAGATTTTTGAAAAATGCATATTACAGAGTATTTTGCATTAATTAGTGGCAACTACTGTAGGGATGTCACGATACTACAGTTTTTGCGTTTGAAACCAATACCAGTGAATTCGCATGATACTTGATAACAATTTGATTCCATGGCAAAAAGAAAAATCCCTTTCTTCAGCTCCTTAATTAAAATGTATATATATGTGTTGCTATATACTAGCAGAATACCCGCTCTTCGCAGCGGATAAGTAGTGTGTTAAAGAAGTTATGAAAAAGAAAAGGAAAATTTTTATATATGCATATATATAAATATATCTCCTTTGGGGTGCGAGCAGCTGTTGCTGGGGGTGCCAGAATCCATCGAGGAAGAAAAATGAAAAAAAAATGGATGAGTCTTGCTGTTACGTGCACTTACTGTAGTGCTGCGTGGGTATTATGAAGTATCGTATCTGTTCAAGTTCTATTTAAATTTTAAATATAAGTCATTTTTATTTAGTCGACAGAAATATATTTGGTAGGAATGAAAGGTAAATTTAGTCAGCATTGGATACATTTTTTTTCACCCTAGAAATTTAAAGAGTAAATTCAACTTACATTCCTAGCAAAGATATTTCTGTCGACTAAATAGAACCTACTTATATCCAAATTTGAGCTATTGAGCTGTCGCCTGCCTGACTGGATATGTCACCCTCGCTTCGCTCTTACTTTTTAACCGTTCATGTAATCATGGCTAGTCGCGAAAAAATTAGAACATGGAAGGAGGATCACACTGAGTATGGCTTTACCAAAATAATTATTGATGGCGAATAAAGTATCCATTATTCATAAAGCTTCAATTGGTGATCTTTTTTTCTGCGTTAACCTCATATTTTTTCATACTTCTCAAAGCAAGGGGGTGCGAGGGTAAAATGAATCGGGAAGCGCTGATTTATATATATTGAATATACTGAAATAGTTTTTCTGTCAAATAATGCAAAAAAACGTGGTACGTGTTTCGCCCTAATTCTGGGCTCATCAGGTGTACACACTCACTGCACCTCGTATCGGTGCTATTTTAGACCATGACCATTACTGTCATCAGAAGTCATTGCAAAACCTCAAGTTCCTGTCTGGCTTAGGAAACAAGACCATTGCACTGGACTAGGGACTATGCTCTCCTCTGTTACACCTAGGTCCAACATATGCTTGATTTCAATTTCCACTTCGGCTCATTTTGCACCTGGGAGTCAATATGGGCATTCACTGACAAAAACCCTGGAATCAATTAAAATGTTGTGTGCAACCAGAGAGGTCTGAACAGGTTTCTCACTCACCACCTCTGGGATTGACAGTATAACTGCCTGCAGCTCCTGTCTCTGTTTAGCATTCAAATTGGTGCCGAAGTTAAGGACTGATTTGTGAGCAAAGAGTGAATGACTATCCAGAGTGGTTACTGGGATCCCTTTTCTTCCACGGTTTCAGCTAGTTAACATGATAAACCCATTTGCTTGGCCGATGATTTGGTTGTTTCATCAAACAATCAACAAGCCTCTTTCTCTCCTTAACTTTGTAAGTGCCCTGCCAATGAGCCAATAATTTGGAGTGGGAGGTGTGGAAGAGTACCAAGACGTGGTCTCCAGGGCATGTGCTGTTTGTGTTTTCTCCATATGTTCCTTTAGGATGGGTCTAATTTTTATGAATCTTATCTTATAACTGTATGATATATATTCTAATATATATTAGATTGGCAAATAACACAAGCGGGAGTAGTTGATCCCATTTCCTCCCATTCTTGCTGACCACCTTGTGCACCATTTGCCTGAGGGTCTGTTTGAACCACTCTACTAGACCATCAATTTGAGAATGGTATACTAAGGTCTTTAAGTGCTTGATTTTCAGTAAGTTGGCGTTCCCTGATCTGCTAAGACTTCTTTAGGGATGCCAATATGCACAAAGACCCCTACCAACTCCTGTGCAATATTCTTAGAAGTGGCTGTTCACAGTGGGATAGCCTTGGAAAACAAGTACCATAATCGACTAGGACAAACATGTACTCCTCTAGTCATAGGTTCAAGAGGGGGTCCTATGATATTGACCCCTATGTGTTCAAAGGGAATGTCAACCATGGGAATGGGGATTAAAGGAGCATGGACCCTCATAGTAATCTGTTGCAATTGGCATTCTGGGCATGAAGCACAAAACCAACCAACCTCCTTATTAATTCCCAGCCAATAAAAATGTAGCTTGATCTGTTCAAGGGTTTTGTCTGCTCCTAAGTGGGTACCTAGGAGTTGGGTGTGAGCTATATTGTAAACTTGCCATCGGAAAATCTGCAGGACAAGCAACAGCATCCTCATCTACCCCTCATGCTTGGCTACACAATAGGGTACATCATTATTAAGGACCAAGCGTGGCACCTGTGGCATGGGATGTTATGTGCTTTTACTGTTAACCAGAACTACTGCGTTTTTGGCAAACTTAAGGGAATCATCATTCCATTGTTTACTTTTAAAGGAAGCCTGTGCTTGCCGAGAAATGGTAATATAAGACAGAGAGAGAGGGGTTTTCTGACCGACCTCCATGGGCATGGTTTCCGACCTCGATGGCCTCACATCGACTGAGGGGAGGTCTGTTGGAGATACTGAATGACCACGTGATTCCCCCATATTGCCGGCTGAGAACATGCATAGAGACAGCCTCAGACGGATTTTTTTCTGTTCATAACAAGGCCCAAAGGTTTCATAGGAGTGAATTGTGCAATGTTGCCTTTAAATTCTGACCAGTCTCGCCCCAGTATTACCGGATAGGGTGGGTTCTGGAGGACAGTGACCTGAAGCACATTTATGGTCCTTCCGTAATTGATAACACACACACACAAAGCTGACCTATTCCACTGAGTTTCTGCTGAGGTCAGACTTGTCTTCTCATTAAGCCATTGTTGTGGAAGCACATAACGGTGAGTGACAATGGAAATACTGCTGCTGGAATCAATCACTGCAATAACTTTGTCCATTTATTAAAACCAGTCCTGTACATTTAAAAGACTGCACAATACCTTCTTCCTTTCGCCCAGTTGTTGTCCATGGGCTTTTTAAGGTGAGGGCAGTTCGGGGTGGTATGCCCAGCCTCCCCACACTTGAAACAGCATGGGGAGGACATGAGCTTCACCACAGGCTCAGTGTTGCGGCAGGAAGGCCCATGATGGGTGACTTTTTCTGTCCGGGCTTGGTGGGCAGACTGTTCCACACAGTAGATTTGCAAGGCCATCCTATGCCGCGCAAAGGTTTCTATTAAGGCTTCCATATTTTTTAATCCCTCACCCTTGAGAGTGACATAATTAGTGGAGGCCTGCTCAGTGAGGTCGTAATAAGTCCACTGCACTTAGCCCTTTAAGAATTGCACATTTCGCTTGCTCCCACTGATGTCTGTAGGCGGTGTGCTTGATAATAAGAAAATAAGACTCAATATTGTCATTTTTTTGTAACAGTAAGAGTACCTGGGACAGAGCCTGCGATTAGTCATGATGGAGAGCCACACGTGCCTGATTCCACACCTCACTCTTGGCGAGCTGCATCCTGTGTTCCCCCACCTAACCCAGAGAGACTGGATTTCTGTGGCCAAGGTGGTGATGATGATGCTGTTGAGGTCCTGCTGTTCTATTATTCTCAGTGATTATCTTGCCGACTATGCCTATGTGAAATAAGCAGACACAAATATGATAAAAATTTGGGGCTGGCATCTTGCAAACCCCACACACTTGCAGCAAGTAACTGATAGAAATAGGTCTTTTCAGACAGTGAAAAAAGGTGGATTTTATAGTTGGATGGCTAGAAGGGGAGGGTTCAGGGGAACAGGAACTGGAAATACCATAATTGGTGGGCAGGTCAGTCAGTTGATCAGCAGAGTGTAATACAGAGAAAGCATCACAGGAGAACGCCAATCCCTAGTTCGGAGATAATCAGAGTTATTTAAGCCCTTACATTGTCTCCCATGCACTTGTTTGTGACAATATATACACATACATAAAAACCATTTAAATTAGCATCATATGAAGTTAGCATAATTTCATGAATATCAGATTACAATGCATGATAGTTTTAATGTGTGTTAGACATAGGGATTCCTTTAGTGAAGGTGTACTTACTTTTCCAACAGACAGATGTGATATATCTGTTCATTTTTCATTGAATAAATGATAGCAAAGTCAAATTTTGATTGTTTTTTTTTCTTTAATAACATCATCTTATCCATAGCTGCTGTTTTAAATGAAGCTCAAATCTCGATATGTCTGCAAATGTTAAAAAAGAAAAATATTTCAAATGGTGTACTTACTTTTTCACATTACTGTAAATGCAATTTCCATGTTAAATCTGTAGTCAATATTTCAGTGAGTAGGTTATTATCTAAAAGATGATGCTTATTTATCTTCTTTCGGTAGATATTAGTGTGGCAAGCCAGAAGGTATATTCACTTTTACACCTGAACATTGGATGCAAACCTCAAGGTTTCCAGAGCAGGAAGCTTCATTAAGAGAGAGCAGTATATATTGTTCATGAGTCTTTTGTGAAAACCTAAGCAGTAATTATTTCATTTACTTGTGAGCATAACTTCATAGATATTATTTTCTCATTTAGGGACCTGAGCTACTAAGTAAATATGTTGGTGAATCTGAAAGAGCTGTAAGAGAGGTATGTTAAAATTATTGTTACACTATTGTTGTTCTGTCTGGTAAGTTTACATTTGTATTACCACAGACTAAATTTATGATGTTATTTATAAAGGTTTGTTTTATTTATTTTTCTCTTAATTTCAATGTCAAATTTACCATTATAAACATATTATTATATTAAAAACCTAAAGCTTCATCAACAAAAATGTTGCACATATTTTAATCCTGTAATATTGTAAAGTTTAATGCATTGTATATTACATAATGGCAGACAGTTTGTGTGATTCAATCCAGTTTCATTGCATTCTGGTGGTAGTGATTAATGATTTTTTTAATAATGAATTGTCAATTTTTTCTGCATTTGCTCTATTCACAAATACAGTAATGTTTGTTATTGTGAAACACTAGATTCCAGGTATTTCTGGGATATGCTCCAGTTACTGTGGCCTTGAACTGAGATAAGCATGCTTAAAGTATATGGATTGATGGATTAAATTTCATTACTTTAGTGTAGTACAGATTAATAATTATAATAAGCAGTCAATTTTGTCTCAGGATTGGTAAGTTAACATGAAACACTTAGCATGGCATTGATGCATGGAAGTCTGTAAGCTGTCTTTTTTTGTTCAAAGTTATTTTTAAGTAGTCCTGAGCTGTAAACTGGATAAGCTATTTGAGAATATATTTATATATATATGTTATTTTTTCAATTTAATCTATTGACATTACGAATATAAATGCCGAAGAACAAACTATTTGTAAGCTTGTGTTGTTTACAGTTATACTTTTAAAAACAGACTTTTTGTTAGAGTTTGACAATACCTGACCACATTTCATTTCTTAACTTGTGTTGTCAAGTGCTAGATTAACCAATTAGTTTTCATGCAGTATATTTCCAGTAAATGGATTGTTATGGAATTAAATAAACAATAAATAAATTCATAAAAGGGTAAACTAATACTGTACTGTTGTGTTTAGTATATCATTCTATTTGCTGTTTATCTTTTTTCCTTCTTTTTTTAGATATTCAGAAAAGCTAAAGCAGTTTCTCCAGCAATTCTTTTTTTTGATGAAATTGATGCCTTAGCTGTTGAAAGAGGAAGGTAGTTTGCTGTCTTTGGTACTTGTCCATAAAAAAAATCATAGACTACATGGTGACTTTTTCCTTATAATAAACTGTCATAAAATGTAATGTTGGCACAGCTTGGCACTTGATAGTGAACACCAAGAGAGCAGAAAAGTATTTTATATGTGTATTATCTTAATAGACATAAACTGACAACTGAGCAATTTTTATGGAGATTTGGGTTCTTTGCAAAAAGTAATGTTATCATACCAGAGTTTCAAATAATAAAAGAGAACCCAAAATTGATATTTTTGCTGTAATAGTATAGATATAACAGCTACTCTGTTCATACAAGACTTACTGGCCCATTCTACCCGTTCCACTAATTTAAAAGACAAATTTCACACTTAATTGCCTGCCAAACTTTTTATGAACTAGCTTCAAATAGCCTGTGAAATAAGAGTACTGCTTAGTTCATATTTTTCTCCTTCAATTTGATTTCACATTAATTGCACTGTTTGACATCAGGTCATAATCATTAGTATACAGTACATGTGCACACTTGATTGTTCCTTGTTTTATTTACTTAGTCATCACCTTAATCACTATACTACTACTACTACTACTACTACTACTACTACTATAACAAATAGCAACAATCTAAGTGAGTATATAATGAACCATTGTGCTCAGTTGTGTTTCCATAGTTCTATTCAATCACACAAATCAGATATGGCTGCATAAAGAGCCAATTGTTTCAGATCCACATCAATTTCCTTCTGACATTTGGGATAAAGTAAAGGTGACACAACAATTTATTGCAGGAGGGGATGAGGTTTGTTTTACCCTGGGTTTTAGGTGATTTTTTTGAAATCTTTGTTGCACCATTTTAATAGGAGTCTTGTCTATTGATAAATCAAATTTAATAACTATAGTTATTTGATTTTGCTTTCAATAGCCTGCTGGATATGGTATATGTTATACCATAAACAGGTAACATTTAACTGTGTCGCAAAAAATAGCAGTACTAAGACCTGGTGCTGTTTGCCTAGCTTTGGACATTCTGGACTTAATGTTTGACTTTTAGATGGTTATATACATTTTTGTGTGCTGTGTTGTAACAGTTTGACCAGTAAACATTTTTGGTCAACATTAACAATATTAAAAACAAATAATGCCAAATTATGGACAGTTGTCATCATTTTGCTACTGAAACATTTAGGTTATTTAGGTTCAATTTTACTCAGTACTTCTCTTTTTTTCTAAACTCTGCTGCTAAAACATTATAAAGAAATCCACAGATTTTAAAAGATATTGTTGGAGATGAAACTCCTAAAAATATGTTCAGCACAGTTGCCTGTATGTGAGTACCTATTATTTGCCAATGTAGTCACACTTTGTACATATATCTGTGATTGATTACAACACTCTTTTTCTGTTTAGAACTGTCTGTAACTGGAAATGCTCAATATCTGAGCGGAATGACTAAATATAATGCAGTAATCGATACTTTTCACGATTAGTATGAGCGTAATTACTAAATATAATGCAGTAATCGATACTTTTCACGATTAGTATGCCACAGCATCTGTAATTGTGATCTTGATTAATATACATTTAATTTTTCACTCCAATTTATACATATGCATACATATTTTAAATTAAATTTACTTAAACAATAGTATTTATTTTAAATTTTTGTTGTATTGCACAATGCATTCTTTACTCTCTTTTCTATCACTTTGAGTTGTGTGTGTGTGTGTGTATATATATATATATATATTTTTTTTTTTTTTTTAAATTAATTTTTTTAAAGTAAGCAAAACCAAAATTTCTGAAAACTCATGCTCAGTTGTGCACGTATTAATAGTATTGAAATGACCAAACCAGCTCTTACCAGTTTTACCTTTTACCTTTTACCAGTTTTTAATATAATTTTTGACACCACAGAAAAGCTGAAATTATGAAACAATAAAAAATATTCATTTAAGCATGTGGCAAAAGTAAAATTGAGTTTTGCCAGTTTTAATGTATTAGTCATTAATGCTACCTTTCTGTGAAGTGTGTATCAGATAAAGAAAAAAATATGATCTCCTCTCGTCTTTTTGAATTTAATATTCTTCTCCTTCTTATGTTTAATAGTTTTTGTTTCAAATTATTTTAGTTCTTCGGGAAGTGGAAATGTTGCAGATCGTGTACTTGCACAGCTACTTACAGAAATGGATGGAATTGAACAGCTTCAGGATGTCACAATTTTAGCAGCTACTAACCGCCCAGATATGATAGACAAGGTAAGGACTGTTGAGTTTTAGCCAGGGTTTCTTACCTGGCTTATGTTTACATTCCATTTCCTTGTCTTTTTTGTTCGCTTTTCAGTTTAGATAATTTATTATGATTATGTCTTTTAATATTGTTCTGTTCCGTTATCATTTAGTCATTATATTTAAAGTAATTTTGTTTTTGTTATCTGTAGAATTATTTATGTACTGCTTTTTTTAAATATCAGTATGTTTCTTGTGTTTTGTGGGTGGAGCACCAGGAGGCAGGGCCACCCCTTGAATTAGTGCTAAGTGATTGCCTCCAGCGCTGGAAAAGCGAGGGCCTCTGTGCTTCATTTCAATTTAGTTCAATTTTATTTGTAAATAATGTTATTTTGTGTTGCATTCTTTATTTTTAGATTCTTCCTGCTGTTATTCTTGCATATTTGTGTCAGTATTTTGAGATTTGTTTACTTTGGATTGGCTTTTGAGCAACTCCTTTTTTGTTCTTTTGAGCAGTTTGTTATAGTTAATATTATAAGCATTCCTTGTGACACTTGTAACTGCTACATCTGGAGTTACAATATTCTCCCCCTGGTGAGACTTTTTCAAGTGTGTGAGACTGTGTTTTGAACTTTTAGGCTTATTTCCTTTTTGAGGCCTAGTCAGGACTTAAGCCTCCCATTTTCCTGGGTTAGGTCTGTTTTCAGGGCTTTTTGGAAGCCTTAACCCTGCCCTGGTTTGTGGAGCCAGAGATTTGTAACAAAGACTGCACTTTTCACTTTCTAACTGATGGTTATTATTATAAGGTTGTGCTTATTTTTGATTATCTTGGATCGACAGTGGCATTAGACTCCAACCTTACTGTTCTTTTAGCTTCATTGTGTAATTTTTCATATTCTCGCAGTCTGAGATTTTGAAGCTTCAGATATTCTTCACGGAGCTTCTTTCAAAAAAAATACTTTATTTTCTTTACTTTGTGTATGCATATCACTGACCTTTCAGAAACAAAGTAAAAGCAGTGGTTCAGAATATAACACTTCTATGGTACTCCTGCCACCCAACACTTCAGTAGCAAATCTTTTGATCAATCTTCCTGTAAATTATGAAGTATTGAATTTGTGACACACATGGCATTGAGACTTTTAACACTAGAAATACCTGAGCCTACGAAAAAACCCGTAAATCCGTCCCTCCTTAAATCGCTTCTTAAAATCGTTCACAGCTCTCCACCAGCGTCTTTTGTCATCTAAATGTGCTGATAAAATCAGGCAGCAAGCAGCTGGCTATTCCATCCCACCACCGACTTAGAACGTGCACAAACTTCTCCCAGCTCATGCCTTGATTGATTATCTGGGAGTGAAGTGGAGTTTTAGAGTGGAAATAATAGATTGTTGTTTGGAACACACGCATTTCATGTCTGTTCCGTTTCTACAGTAATCTGTGTAAACACATTGTTAAAACAGAAACGTTTTTTATATTCTAGTAGTAGATGACAAAATGTAGGTATCTATACTAATAAACGGCAAAGCCCTCACTCACTCACTCACTCACTGACTGACTGACTCATCACTAATTCTCCAACTTCCCGTGTAGGTAGAAGGCTGAAATTTGGCAGGCTTATTCCTTACAGCTTCCTTACAAAAGTTGGGCAGGTTTCATTTCGAAATTCTACGCGCAATGGTCATAACTGGAAGGTATTTTTCTCCATTTACTGTAATGGAGTTGAGCTTGACCGCCGTGGGGGCGGAGTTTCGTGTGACATCATTACGCCGCCCACGTAATCACGTGAACTGACTGTCAACGCACTATGTAGAAAACCAGGAAGAGCTCCAAAATACGCTGAACAAAACATGCATTATATAATTGAGAAGGCAGCGAAACATTAAGAAGCGAGCGAGTGACATACTACCATATTCATCAGTACAGCTACTTTGGAAACAAAGCGAGGTATAAACCTAAACTTTAAATTAACTTAATAGACAGGCTGCCGCTGGTGCTTTTCGTGCCCACGGGTAATGCGGGATACAAGTTTAATGAGAGGACGCAGGATATAAACGAGAGTTTTGATCACTTTGTAACTAAGTTAAAATTGCAGGTGAAGGGGTGTGCTTATGCAAATTCCGAGAGACTGTGTTTGTGGGGGATTGACAGTTAAGGCGGGTGGGGGTGTCACGTCATCATCTCCCCTCCCATTTACCTCATTTTGCTCTGAGCTGAGCTCCGCGGCTAACGCCGTCTTCTGAAGCAACTTCGTCACACTGCCACCAAATACAGAGAAATCCACAAGTTAATACACTCTCTAGACATTCTCCACACTGAATCCTCCAGGCACTACTTACAAAAGGTTACATTGACAATCGTGTTACGTTATTTTTAAAATGTTTAATTTTCTTAGCACAAGCACAGCTGAGAAGCTTCGATGCATGTGCTCCATAACGCGTTAAAAAATAATGCATTTAATCACACTTTGCATTACAATCAAAGGGGAACTTTTGTCAATGCATGATTTCCTGGTACACCGATAACATTGATCAGCGCATCCCAATTCATTTTAGCCTCGCACCACCTTGGTTTGAGAAGAAGTATGAAAAGATATGAGGTTAACACACAAAAACAGATCACCAATTCAAGCTTTATGAATAATCGATTTGCCATCAATAATTGTTTTGGTAAAGCCATACTCAGTGTAATCCTCCTTCCATTTTATAATTTTTCCGCCACTAGCCATGATTAAATGAACGGTAAAAAAGTAAGAGCGAAGCGAGGGTGACTTATTTAGGCAGGCATGTATATGACAGCAACACTCATGACAATCATGTTACGTTATTATTAAAATGTTTCCTTTTCTTTTTCATTACTTCTTTAACCCATTACTTCTCCGCTGCGAGGCGCGGGTATTTTGTATATGAATGACCTCCAAAGAGCGCGGAGACTTTTGATCATGTGAACTTGTCTGCAAAAACTGGCGTCTCCTGCCCAGCCAAAGTCGAGCAGCCGGCGCGCGCGCATAGCTGTGCCGGCCTTTCACACGCTGACTGCGCTTCTGCGGCAAAATAATATTAAGGCGCTTCGCACTTTATTTTGCACGTATACGATTATGAGGTCGTCAGCTCTTATGAAGACACGCACAGGAGTGAAGGACTGACAGTGCCATCACAGCCGATTAATAGCTGGGACGTCTCACCAGTCTGCACAAGACCCACCGCGACTGTCCCCAAAAGGCGCTCATATCGTCAGCGAACACATCTCTCTATACTATATAAAAGAAAAGAAAAGGACAACTTTCCTTTCTTTACACCTTTTTTCCGTTTATCCCAAACCAAAGCCTTTCTCTCTTAACACTGCAGAGGACACAAAACTAATTTTCTTTAATTGCTGGTAAGGCACATTATTAGAGGCAGAAATTTGGACTTTCACATAGAAAATGTAATTTCTATACCACAGCCGTCGTGTAGCGCCTTTCAAAAGGGATCTACTACCGAGAGATGATCCATATACATTTTAGCTGCTGTTAGTACTACTTACCTCTTCTGTTATACCGTCTTTAAAATGTAGTTTACCCGCAACCACTCCAGTAGTGCTCAATGTACCTTTACTTCTTAAAACGTTAATGTTTTACTGTTTAATAACTTATAGACTACATTTTATTATTTTTCCCTTGCACTCAGTGATCAAAGCTATACACACACATATAGACACATACATATATATATATATATATATACACATATATTTATATATACCTGTGTGTATGTTTGTATGTATGTGTATACACACACACACACATACATACATACACACACACAAATTATATATATGTGTGTGTCTGTGTATGTATGTATGTATATGTGTGTGTATATATGATGTAGATAGGTATGCATATATATATATATATATATATATATATATATATATATATATGTATATGTAGATATGTATATAGATATGTATTTTGATATATATATATATATATATATATATATATATACACAATTACATTAACAATCAAGTTACGTTATTTTTAAAATTTTTCCTTTTCTTTTTCATACCTTCTTTAACACACTACTTCTCCGCTGCGAAGCGCGGGTATTCTGCTAGTAAACTATATAATGTATGAAGCCTGAAGTATCAAAGAAATATTTTCACAAAAGGTACAAATCTAACACAACAATTGCGCTTTTATTCAAAAATATAACTGCAGAAACAAAAAGCCGCCTTAACATGCGACATTGACACCCGTTTATTATGACTGTCTCCGTGGCGCAATAGAATCAGCTGCCGACTGGGAATCAAAAGGTTGCGAGTTCGATCCTGCACCACTCCATTTTGAGAAGTAAACTGCTCTTAGTCTTACTATTTTAGAATAAAAACATACATTTGATTTTAGTCTGTAACAGACGGTGTAATTTATGATACTTGTCTTATCTCAGCCGCGTTCACGAGCCTAAACACACCCCACCCCCGCATCTGACACTGCTGTTTTCACATAGACGCGCTGTAACAGAGGTAAACTCAGCTCCCTTCTACATCGGAGCAAGAATGCACATACCATTGCTTGCATACTAAAGTGTCAGCAGGCACTTTTCGTGGCATTACACACATTTTTGAGCATGCCCTCTGCACACTACTTGTGACTTTAGGCTTTAGGAAGTAAGTAAATAAATAAAGTATTCATTCCCTTCAAAAAATTTTGTGATAAATATTATTTCTCACAAGCTGTTTTCTTTTACTTGTACAGGTCAAATTATGTTATAACGAATATCTTTATAACAAAATATTCATTACAACGAAGTATTTTTATGGTCCCAACTGTTTCCCCATATGACGCATTCGAGTACAGTGGAACCTCGGTTCACGAACGTCTCGGTACACGTACAACTCGGTTTACGACCAAAAAGTTCGCCAAACTTTTGCTTCGGTTAATGACCACACACTCGGTATACGAACAAGCCAGTTTCCCTTTCGGTTTGTACATGTTCAGTCTCTCCCTGTGCGTTTCCTGTGCAGTGAGCAAGAGAGAGAGCGAGAGAGCGTGACACACACACACAGGCAGCGCGAGAGAGGCGCGTGTGCGCACACACACACACAGAGGCAGCGCGAGAGAGATCGCGACATATACACACACACACACACACACACACACACACACACAGAGGCAGCCTGAGATGCAGACACACAGGCAGCGCGAGAGAGAGCTGGACACATTAAGGTAGGAAGGCAGTTAAAGGATGCACTGGGCTTGATTTTGTTTTCACTTCTGTTTCCAGCAATCTGTTCGTAGCGTGCATTGTTGCAATGTTATTTTTCTTGGTGGTTTATTAAATTACGGATTTTTTCAAATGTTCATTTTTTTCCCTGTGCTTAAAACTCATTAAAAAAGTGCTTTTAGCCAGCGGTTGGTAGCGCTATAGCGCGAACTATTGCAGTGTTAGTTTTCTCTGTCGTTCAAGGTTTTCTCAGTGTTATTCAATGTTTTTACATTTAATTTACTATTACGCTGTGTATTCTATGGTTTAATTAACTATATTTGTGCTTAAAAACTTATAAAATTTAAAAATAAAAACTTAAAAAAACATATATTTACATACAGTTCGTATGGTCTGGAATGGATTAATTGTATTTACATACAATCCTATGGGGGAAATTTCTTCGGTTCACGACCAAATCAGTTTATGACCAGAGTTTTGGAACGAATTATGGTCGTGAACCGAGGTTCTATTGTATATAGAAATCTCGTTATTAAGAAGTACTTTCAGCAGATACTTTCATTATAACGAAGTGCCCAAAAGACCTTGAAATGCTTGAATGAATCATCAACAGAGCAGCTAGTTCTGTGGCCGCAACTCAGTTGTGCACAATGATCCCCAAACAGAAACATTGTAATTTTTTCTTTCTTCGAACTTTCCTCGTACTTTTTTTTTTTTTTGCCCTTTTTGTTTCCTGCGGTTTTCAGTGATACCTTTTGCTTATTGCTCATCAACATTTAAAAAACAGCCATTGGATTTTAACTCATTGTCACCCTCCAATAGAAACATCAGACACGAAAAGACAATAACAGTTCATATTAGAAAAAATACTTTACATTTTTATAGCTCTCGATTGCAGCAAAAAAAAAAAAAAAGACGTCGCCAGTGAATTTGGAATTTCACCATCGACGCTGTGAACCTTCTTGAAAGACCGAGCAAAAAAAGAAAAAAAAATCTCGGGTTGCAAACATATGTGAACTGCTGCATTTGAAGACGTCGAAAAAGCAGTTTTTATATGGTTCAGAGATACTCGTTCAAGAAACATTCCTATTAATGCGGCACTCATTCAAGGTAAATGTGAGGTTTGTAAACTGTCTTAGGACCTCCCCTAACTGGGCAACACGCTGAAGAGCATTACGAAGTCCGATCTCCACATCTATGGAAGACTGTTTATCTGTTTATCAGCTATGCTGCATCTCTCCGCCAAATCAAACAGAAAAGATATTGATAGGTGATGCAGCCTGACTGCTGTGTCTGTGTATAGCAGAGCGGCAGATCATGATACAATAAATAAGTGTGCCGTTCCTGTTTCAAGCTGAATAAAATTGGTTTTCCTAAAGTACTGAGATTCAGCCTCGTGTTTTGGGGTGCAAGACAGGGATTTATAGCGCAACCCCGATCTTTTATGATTTGCTTCTGTGTCACTTCACTGCAGCGCTATGAGCCTGTTTTTGCCCTGCCCCGGCAATGGACGGACAATCTTCCACAGACGCTGCAATCGCGTTTTGGGAAAGTGTATTATCGCAAGGAAATGTTAAGAAAAATTCTCTTCAGTATAACTTGTTGGCAGGAGGAGATTAAAATTAACACAAAAGAAGCTATTAAAATGATTGCAAACGCCTGGGCACAAGTTAAACAAAGCACTATAGTAACAGATACAGAATCTCATTACAACGAAATTTTCGTTATAACAAAATATTTTTTAAATCCCTGGGAGTTCGTTATAACGGAATTTGACCTGTATATTGATCAACCACTTAGTGATTAGCATTTGTTGTATTTTTCTCTTTCAGGTGCAGTTGGCAATTGGCTTATAGGTGAAGGTTTTTTGATGATTTTGTGAGACAGATAAGACTGGTGTGTCCTCAGGCATCCACTGCTTGAGTCTGTGGACTTTAGCTTTAAAAAAGCAAAGCAGTATGAGAAGGGCCTGAGATATGTGCATTACTTTAACCTTAGAATGCAGATAGCCTGTTTTTTTTATTTTGATGCTACACTCTTTCTGAATGGAGTTAAGTTAACAATTATAAAAATTAGCATGAAAGCACATATGAAAACATAAGCACAAACACAAAGCACAAACACAAAACAGTGCACAATGTAGCATGAAACTTCAATATTTATTAAAACATGATTCATTTGTATCTGGTAGACGCTTTATTGGTTTGTGTGCAATATTATATGCTAAACAGGATGTACAACTTTATTTTAATAATAAGCAAAGTTTCATTCGTGTTCCAGTCCTAATAATCACAAACCTTGGGATAAGCTGAATTTTATTATTTCTCTAGTACTGCATGTCAAAGACTTGTAGCAAGCTGCTGATTTTGTGTATTACAGTTTACAACTGAGGTACTCTGGGTTACAACACTGATCAACTCCCCAAGTGGTCTTTTGGTGTTTTCTGTTGTTTATGCTCTATATGTTCTAACAAAAGATAGCGTTGAATTAATACTAACATTTTGATCAGCTTTACTACCTCAGTACCAGTTGTCATCTCTCCTTTTCTAAACTGAATTGACGAATATGTAGTAAAGCTCAAGATAGCTTGATTTCATTTAATGATAATTACACAGAGGCA
Organism: Polypterus bichir lapradei; assembly: GCA_026402145.1. Lineage (NCBI taxonomy): Eukaryota > Metazoa > Chordata > Cladistia > Polypteriformes > Polypteridae > Polypterus > Polypterus bichir. Next base: position 5,348,060 of record JANRMT010062809.1, read on the forward strand.
GCGTAGCATGGGGAGAATCTGCATGTGTGCTCTATGACAGTGTGCTGTTGTTAAAGATATAGGACCTCCTTTATAGAGAATGCAATTTTATGCACATTTTCATGCAGTGACAATAATGAAATTTGCAAAATGCTGCTTTAGTACCTTTTTAAAAATTTGTTACCAAGTGTGGAAGCTGGCCTGGACACAGACAGGCAGATACGTTCATGTCACCCACAACACGTTTATTATACAATATTTACAAGGCAAAGTGCGCACAAACCCCAAAAGTCCCCAAAGTCCTGGCCAACAACAATGCCTCTTTCCTTCTTCAGGCCACCTCCTACCTCCTCCAGAGGCTTCGTCCACTACACTCCCGACTCTTGCCATCATATGAAGGGAGGCGGCCCCTTTTATACACACCCGGATGTGCTCCAGGTGCTTCCCGGCAATCTCCCACCGACACACCCCTGTGTGGCAGAAGTGCCGGCTGCGTACTCCGGGTGTCCCCAATCTTCTTCCCCCTGGCCCTTCCGAGTGTGACAGAAGTGCCGAGGTCCAGGGCTCTAAAGGTACAGGGGCGCCCCCTGGTGGTGACCACGGGCCCCTACAGGGTTGAGCTTCTAAGCTCTGTACCCGTGACCCCCAAAGGAACCAGGGCGGTCACCCCCACATGGTCTGGGGAAGGCATAAGCCCTCCTCCGGTCTTCCTAGGCGTGCTGGCTGGGTCGCCACCCCAGCCATCTCCGACACAAGGTACATTTTTATTACCTGTGTACAGCACAATATTAATAAGAAGTAATTGTTCATGATACATCTGAGCCAGTATGTGTCCACTTTCAATACATCAATGTTAGAAAACTTTTTTCTTCTTCTTTCAGCTGCTCCCATTAGGGGTTGCCATAGCGGATCATCTTTTTCCATATCTTCCTGTCTTCTGCATCTTGCTCTGTCACACCCATCACCTGCATGTCCTCTCTCACCACATCCATAAATCTTCTCTTACACCTTTCTCTTTTCCTCTTGCCTGCCACCTCTATCTTTAACATCCTTTTCCCAATATACTTAGCATCTCTCCTTTGCACATGTCCAAACCAACACAATCTCACCTCCCTGACTTTGTTTCCCAACCGTCCAACCTGAACCTACCCTCTAATGTAGTAATTTCCTATCCTGTCCATCCTTGTGACACCCAATGCAAATCTTAGCATCTTTAACTCTGCCAGCTCTGTCTCCTGCTTTCTGGTCATTGCCTCCATCTTCAACCCATATAACAAAGCTGGTCCTGTAGATCTCCTCTTTCACTCTTGCTGATATCTGTCTGTCACAAATTACTACACTCTTCTCCAACCGTTCCACCCTGCTTACACTCTCTTTTTCACCTCTCTTCCACATTCCCTATTACTCTGTGCGGTTGATCCCAAGTATTTAAACTCATCCACCATCGCCAACTCTACTCCCTTCATCCTCACCATTGCAAATAAGAAAGGGCTCAGAGCTGATCCCTTATGTAATCCCACCTCCAAGTTGAATGCATCCGTCACGCCTACCACAGATCTCACCACTGTCACACTTCCCTCGTACATATCCTGTACAATTCTTACATATTTCTCTGCCACACCTGACTTCCTCATACAATACCACAACTCCTCTCGAGTTGTCATATGCTTTCTCTGGTCCACAAAGACATAATGCAACTCCTTCCTGCCTTCTCTATACTTCTCCATCAACACCCTCAGAGCAAACACCGCATCTTTTGTGCTCTTTCTTGGCATGACACCATACTGCTGCTAACAAATCATCACCTCCCTTCTTAACCTAGCTTCCACTACTCTTTCCCATAACTTCATGCTGTGGCTCATCAATTTTATCCCCCTGTAGTTACAACAGCTCTGCATAACCCTCTTATTCTTAAAAAGCGGCACCAGTACACTTCTTCTCCACTCCTCGGGCACCCTCTCACTTTCCAAGATTCCAATAAGTAATCTGGTTAAAAACTCCACTGCCATCTGTCCTAAACACTTCCATGCTTCCACAGGTACGTCTTGTGGACCAACGGCCTTTCCATTCTTCATCCTCTTCATAGATGTCCTTACTTCCTCCTTGCTAATAAGTTGCACTTCCTGATTCACTATCTCCACATCACACCACCTGGCCTTACTCCCCTTCTATTTAGTCTCTTGCACGCATGATATATTAACCTTGCTTCTCTCCATAACATCGGCTAACTCTCTCCACTTACCATTCATACTTCCAACATTCAAAGTTCCTACCCTCATTTCCACTCTCTTTACCTTTCTCCTCTCCTCCTGTCTCCAGACACGCAAACCCCCCCCCCCTTCTTATCCTTCTTCGGCAATGTTAAATCAATGTTAGAAAACTAAATACCGCAAAACCAGAAAAACGCTTTGAATGAGTTAATTTAAATTTGATGATGATATAGGAAAAAAGAAAGTCAGCCCACTTTTGTTCTTTTTTTCTTTTAATTTCTCTGTTTGTCAGTAATGAGATATGAAAAAGATAAGAAAAGTTAGGTGAAACTCAAAGAAGACATGGTTAGGAAGTGGTCTCCTTAGATACTGTACATGCAGTACTCACTGTTCTGTTGGCTTCTTTTTGCTCTGCATGATGCACTAAAATGCATACAAATTCAAGCAGGATTGGATGGTTGAGTGGTCTTGTATACATAAACCTCAAAGAACTTTGTGTTAGGGGATTGGCTTTGTGGAAAAATACATGCAACTTTGCAGACAAGTAAGGTGTCCCCATGGAGGTCAGACCACAACGTGCTGCTATGCTGCAGTTTCCAAAGTAGTAACAGAGGACTGTCAGTGCAGTATATTAGCCCACTTCAAGTCCTGGTCATTTTAAACACTTGTGCAGCTCAGTTTAGGGGGTCTCCCATGGGCAGAACACAGAGGAGCTGAACATTGTATATACAGTAGTTCACAATATTTCTTGTCGCCTTTTCCTATTTGTACAGTGCTTGAAATATCCAGTTCCTTACCTGGACCACCTAAATGTTTAGCCTGTTAATGTCAATGCTGTATGCAATAAGTTAAAGTGAAACAAGATTCGGTGTATATTGCTTTTGATCTAAATACCCAGAACTTTGTAACAGTACAAGATTGCAGTTAAAAGCGTTACATTCAAATCTGACTTAAGTTACCATTTTTGCATAATCAGCTAAAGGGTAAAATTATATTTATTCTCAAAATTTCCATTTTTGATACTAAGCGCTTGTTTGAATTCAAAAGAATGCAGTTTCTCCTAAAATTGTTCTTTGCTATCTCTATCAACAAAGCCAAGTCACTAGGAAAAACAAGAATTGATCAACAGCAGGAATGTTTTATTCATGTACAATTTTATGTAGCATGTTCAAAAGTAATGCACTTCAGTGAACTAATATTAGCCCCTGGGAGAAAAGAAAACCAGATATTGTATATAGAAAAAAAAAACACTCAGTTACTTATGTTGTACTTCTAATATATCTGATTTAACTTTGGTACTATAACCAAGGCCCATCATCTTAGGATGAACCCGGGTACAGATGTTAGTAATCAGTATTTGAGTTTGTACAATAAACTTAATTTAAATAAAATGTTTAATGTGTTTGGCAAGAACATGGCATAGGTGTTATGCAAAGATCTCTGCCATTTGCCTGATGTTGCCAGGATGAAACTTTGGCACCCTATAAAAATGAATTTGAATAACCATACAGAACTGCAGATTCCTCAATAATTTAATCATTGCTCAGAATGTTAAAATATAGCATTGCTTTAATCATCCATATGATGCTTGCATATAGTATAGCACAGTGAAATCATCAAGTGGATATTGAATTGTTCAAATGTGACTTTGAGATTGTTGATTTGTGGACATTATCTTTAACCGTCTAGCAGTCTACACTAACACTGATCTGGAAGTCTTGCAGTAGCTTCTTTATACAGTGCACTGGTTGTCAGGCTGATGATTTTAGAGGCATTTCCAGATATTTGGTGACTTATTGAGGTAACTTGGAGTTAGAAGAAGTAATACATTTTTATCTCAAGATTTTGTTTTAAGTACATTGTTGAAAGTCTTCCACATTTTCACAATTTGTGAAAATTTCTACAGAAATTGGTAGAGCAGAGAAAGGACAAGAGGTAAGATGGTATTTTATTTTGGACTAGTTTCCCTTCACTGGATTCCCAGAACCAAGGAGAGTGTTAAAGAAAGAATTGAGGGACAAATAGATAACCTGGGTTATCTGTGGTGAGTTGAAGTTAAATTGGTAATGATGATTTGTTTCTTAGTTTTAATTGTTTTTATCACTCCCTGAAGTTTGGTTTAATCAATACCAAAGTTAACAGGGCATCCCAACACTTCTTCTAATGCAGTCCATCCATCCATCCATCCATCCATCCCATCCTCTTCCATTTATCCGAGATCGAGTCGCAGGTGCAGCAGCTTGAGCAGAGATGCCCAGACTTCCCTCTCCCTGGCCACTTCTATTAGCTCTTCCGGGGGAATCCCAAGGCGTTCCCAGGCCAGCCGAGAGACATAGTCCCTCCAGCGTGTCCTGGGTTTTCCCCGGGGCCTCCTCCGAGTTAGACATGCCCGGAGCACCTCACCAGGGAGGCGTCCAGGAGGCATTCTGATCAGATGCCCGAGCCACCTCATCTGACTCCTCTCGATGTGGAGGAGCAGTCTACCCTGAGCTCCTCCCGGATGACCGAGCTTCTCACCCTATCTTTAAGGGAATGCCCATACACCCTGCAGAGGAAACTCATTTCTGCCGCTTGTATTCGCAATCTCGTTCTTTCGGTCACTACCCACAGCTCATGACCATAGGTGAGGGTAGGAACATAGATCAGTCGGTAAATTGAGAGCTTTGCCTTTCAGCTCAGCTCCTTTTTCACCACGACAGACTGATGCAGAGCCCACATCACTGCGGATGACGCACAGATCCGCCTGTTGATTTCCCGCTCTATTCTTCCCTCACTCGTGAACAAGACCCAAAGAAACTTGAATTCCTCAACTTAGTGCAGGATCTCGCTCCCAAACCTGAGAGGGCACTCCACCCTTTTTCGGCTGAGGACCATGGTCTCGGATTTGGAGGTGCTGATTCCCATCCCAGCTGCTTCACACTTGGCTGTGAACCGATCCATTAAGAGCTGAAGATCACAGCCTGATGAAACAAACAGGACAACATCATCTGCAAAAAGCAGTAACCCAATCCTGAGCCCATCAAAATGGACCCCCTCAACGCCCTGGCTGCGCCTAGAAATTCTGTTCATAAAAGTTATGAACAGAATCAGTGACAAAGGGCAGCCCTGGTGAAGTCCAACTCTCACCAGAAACGGGTTTGACTTATTGCCGGCAATGCGGACCAACCTCTGACACCGGTTGTACAGGGAACAAACAGCCCTTATCAGGGGGTCCGGTACCCCATACTGACTAAGCACCTCCCACAGGATTCCCCGAGGGACACAGTTGAACGTCTTTTCCAAGTCCACAAAACACATGTAGACTGGTTGGGCAAACTCCCATGCACCCTCCAGGACCCTGCTTAGGGTGTAGAGCTGGTCCACTGTTCCACAACTAGGACAAAAAACACACTGTTCCTTCTCAGTCCGAGGTTCGACTATCTGACAGACTCTCCTGTCCAGGACCCCCGAATAGACTTTTCCAGGGAGGCTGAGGAGTGTGATCCCTCTGTAGTTGGAACACACCCTCTGGTCCCCTTTCTAAAGAGGGGAACCACCACCCCTGTCTACCAATCCAGAGGCACCTTCCCTGATGTTCATGCAATGTTGCAGAGGCGTGTCAACCAAGACAGTCCTACCACATCCAGAGCCTTGAGGAACTCTGGACGTGTATCATCCACCTCAAGGGCCCTGCCACCAAGGAGTTTTTTGACCACCTCGGCGACCTCAGTCCCAGAGATGGGAAAGCCCACCTCTGAGTCCCCAGGCTCTGCTTCTTCATTGGAAGGCATGTTAGTGGGATTGACGAGGGCTTCGAAATACTCCAACCACCGACCCACAACGTCCCAAGTTGAGGTCAGCAGCGCACCATCCCCTCCATACACCGTGTTGACACTGCACCACTTCCCCCGCCTGAGACGCCAGATGGTGGACCATAATCTCCTCAAAGCCGTCTGGAAGTTGTTCTCCATGGCCTCACCGAACTCCTCCCACGCCCGAGGTTTTGTCTCCGCAATCACCAAAGCCGCATTCCGCTTGGCCTGCTGGTACCTATTAGCTGCCTCCGGAGTCCTTCTTCAGTTTGACGGCATTCCTCACCGCCGGTGTCCACGAATGAGGCGAAATCTGATGCAGTCTCAACTAAAATATATGCAGTTCATGTTAACTTAGCCTGGCAATTCCCGTCTTCAAGTAGCATAATAGTTTTAATTGTGTTAAAAGTTGGGAATAGAAACAAAATTCCGTAACCTGGAATTTATGTACCTCCAGCCTCCCATGAAAAATAAAACCTTTAAGAGACGTGCCATTGTGCTTTATGTCACCTCCTTTTTGTACTTGTCTTTGTACACCTGCCTCATTCAGGACTCACTTAGCTCTGCGGGACAGCTTGCTGAATTAGAAAATGAACTGACAAAGTCTTGATCAGGGAGAACTCTCCTGCCATTAAACATGTCTTATTATTTCAATTGGACTTCCTGAACACTGGCATTTTCCTGACTTTCTTGACCCACTCACGTCTGAAATAAAGTGTTGTAAGAGGCAAGCACTTTTAGAAATCAAGTTGAAAGTCTTAAGACCACCACAGTACCCACAAAATATGTGCTTACCTCCAGAAGTGGTATGGTGTAAAGAGAATGGTACACAATTAACATGCTTTTGATGTCAAGGATATTTTGCATCTGGCCCAAGCAGGGGCCCTTGTTTGTACTTAAACAAGAGGCATTTAGGTTAATCTCTGTGGCCCTTTTATACCATGTCATATAATTGAGATAAGCATAAAAATAACTTGCTAGAATCAGAATAACTGGGCTACTGTCATCACTTCTTTTCTGACTGGTGTAGTACAATGGTCCTTTCTACAATGTTCCCAATTATCATTTTGATGATTAATAGCTTCCTGAACTAGCAAAATCTGTTTTGCAACTCCTTAAACTCCTTTGCATCCAACTCCGTGGATGACTGATTGATCTGCAATGTCCAGTGCAAGGCCAAAGTTAAGATCTTGCCTATTTTTTTCTTGTGATGGTGTGAAGATACAGAGTGGTTCAGCATTGAAAATATCTCCACAAACAGATGTGCAGAGCTGATTACCCTTTATCAAGCTGATTCAAAAGCTTTAACAGTGCCCAGACATAACAGAAAAAGAAAAAAGCTACTTTCCCATTTGGACTGTGTCCCTGCTCCTTCTGCTAGTGCAAGGGAGACTCACAGTCTTACCAATGGAATCCTTCAGGTAGTGCAGCTGATAAAGCTACTTTTTCTAAAGATGCAAGTTCCAATCTGACTAGATTATGTCCATCACTCCAACATTTTTCTTTCAGAGTTTAACACTGTTCAGATTCACAGCATACCAGGACAGATTTGTAGTCACATCTGTCTGAACCTAAAAATGGAGTCATTTGGCTCCATAAGTGGATGAGGCTGGGGGTGGGTATGAGAGAAAAGGTCAATCAATGGTTTGTGCAAAGAGGCTAAGCAGGGGATCCCAATGTTCATCTAATATAATAAAGCAGCTGCAGCTTTTGGCATCTTAGCCTGGCAGCTAACATCTTCACTTGGGACAGAATCCGATAGAAAGCTGTAGCTATTGTCAAAAGTTATGGTCAGAAACAAAATTACAGTGCACTAAATTTTTTTGAAATTCCAACCTTGATTTTTGGATGACCCACTTTGTTATACTTAAGAAGCAGACTTGCCTTTCTAGACCTGTCTCTTTCAGGTCTTACTTGGTCATTCAGGAAGACAAACCTTCAGAAGACTTGGTGGATTGTGAAGACCTGACTGAATTTTACTGAGGGAGTGCTCATGAATTGAATTTTATGAACTTTGCTGTGTTAGACATAATTCCTGAGCAATGAGGTTTCCCCTGCTCTTTTGCACCCTATAAAGTATCTATCTATCTATCTATCTATCTATCTATCTATCTATCTATCTATCT
>JANRMT010062809.1:5360852-5380948 GCA_026402145.1 Polypterus bichir lapradei
GCGTATCGCAGCGGAGAAGTAGTGTGTTAAAGAAGCTATGAAAAAGAAAAGGGAACATTTTAAAAATAACGTAACATGACTGTCAATATACAGTAATTGTTTTGTGAGTGTTATTGAGTGTTGCTGTCATCAAGGACTTGATTATCATTATTTCTTTCAATCAGGTTCGTATTTGTAGGATGTGTTGTGTTCAAGTTACATTCCGTGTTTGTCAATCGTTGTAAAGATGACAGGTTTCATTTATCGATTCGTTTCTTACTGCATCAATAAACAGCTCGTCGTCTTCTTTATCTGAGACCTGACACACTGCATGCACGGGTTTTTTTTTTTTACACTGTCTTCCTTTAGCGGGACATTGACTTTTTCCACCGTGTGCTTTGTTTCCGCAGTAGCTGCATTTATGAATATGCTTGTATGTATCACACGCTTCATATTTTTTTGCTGCCTTTTCAATTGTGTAATTCGGTTTTTGTTCAGCGCTCTTCGGAACTGTTGCTTTTTGTCTGTGCACTGCGTCAGTTCACGTGAGCCGCTCGGTGTACATGCATCGAAGTTTCCCAGCTGTGCTGCTGCCATGTCGTGCTATGTCCATGGCTGTATCTAATGCTACCGAAGTCCCGGTACTTAAAACTTTCTCTCGCAGTTTCGCTGAGTTTGTGCCAAACACCACCCTGACCATCTCATCTTCCTCTGCATAAGCACAGTCCTTCACCCGTGAATATTTACCCGTGGCAGTTTGCTATTGGATTGCCGCTGACGGACGGCCTTATAAGGGCAGGCACTAAATTACAAACGCCAGCGGCAGCCTGTCTATGAACTTAATTTAAAGTTTAGGTTTACATCGTGCTTTGTTTCCGAAGTAGCAGAACTCCTGAATATGGTTGTATATGTCACTTGCTCGCTTCTTATTGTTTCGCTGCCTTCTCAATTATATAATGCATGTTTTCTTCAGCGCTTTTTGGGCCTCTTCCTGGTTTTCTACGTACTGCGTGATTACGTGGGAGCCGTGATGATGTCACACGAAACTCCGCCCCCACGGGTTTCAAGCTCATCTCCATTACAGTAAATGGAGAAAAACAGCTTCCAGTTATGACCATTACGCGTAGAATTTCGAAATGAAACCTGCCCAACTTTTGTAAGGAAGCTGTAAGGAATAAGCCTGCCAAATTTCAGCCTTCTACCTACACGGGAAGTTGGAGAATTAGTGATGAGTCAGTCAGTCAGTCAGTCAGTGAGTGAGGGCTTTGCCTTTTATTAGTATAGATATATATATATATACACACAGTCATGGCCGAAATTATCGACATCCCTGGAATTTTCCCAGAAAATGCACCATTTCTCCCAGAAAATTGTTGCAATTATAAATGTTTTGGTATACACATGTTTATTTCCTTTACGTGCACTGGAACAACACAAAAAACAGAAGAAAGAGCCAAATCTAACATCATTTCACACAAAACTCAAAAACCGGACTGGACAAAATTATTGCCTCCCTCAACTTAATAATTGGTTGCACGCCCTTTGGAAAAAATAACTGAAATCAAGTGCTACCTATAACCATCAACAAGCTTGTTAGACCTCTCAACTGGAATTTCTGACCACTGTTCTTTTGCAAACTGCTCAAGGTCTCTCATTTTTGAAGGGCGCCTTCTCCCAACAGCAATTTTGAGATCTCTCCATAAGTGTTCAATTGGATTTAGATCCGAACTCATTGCTAGCCACTTCAAAACTTTCCAGCGCTTTATCTTCAACCATTTCTGGGTGCTTTTAGAGGTATGTTTTGGGCAATTGTCCTGCTGGAACACCCATGACCTCTGACGCAGACCCAGCTTTCTGACACTGGACCCTACATTGCACCCCAATATCTTTTGGTAGTCTTCAGATTTCATGATGCTTTGTGCACAGTCAAGGCATCTAGTGCCAGAGGCAGCAAAACATCCCCAAAACATCTTAGAACCTCCACCATGTCTGACTGTAGGTACTGTGTTCTTTTCTTTGTAGGCCTCATTCCATTTTCTGTAAACAGCAGAATGATGAGCTTTACCAAAAAGCTCTACCTTGGTCTCATCTGTCCACAAGACGTTCTCCCAGAAGGATATTGGCTTCCTCAAGTACATTTTGGCAAACTCCAGCCTGACTTTTTTATGTTTCTGTGTCAGCAGTGGGGTCCTCCTGGCTCTCCTGCCATAGCGTTTCATTTTGTTCAGATGTCGACGGATAGTTCGAGTTGACACTGTTGCACCCTGAGTCTGCAGAACAGCTTGAATATCTTTTGAAGTTGATTGGGGCTGTTTATCCATCATTCGGGCTATCCTTCGTTGCAGTCTTTTATCAATTTTTCTGTTCCGTCCACATCCCGGAAGATTAGCTACAGTGCCATGTGTTGTGAACTTCTTGATTATGTTGCGCACAGTGGACAAAGGGACATGAAGATCTCTGGAGATGGACTTGTAGCCTTAATATTGTTTATATTTTTCCACAATTTTTGTTTTCAAGTCCTTAGACAATTTTCTGCTCTTCTTTCTGTTCTCTATGCTTAGTGTGGCACACTCAGACACACAACAGAAAGGTTGAGTCAACTTTTCTCTATTTTAACTGGCTTCAGGTGTGATTGCTATATTGCCAGCACCTGTTTCTTGCCACAGGTGAGTTTAAACGAGCATCATATGCTTGAAATAAAACGATTTTCCCACAATTTTGAAAAGGTGCCAATAATTTTGTCCGGCCCATTTTTGGAGTTCTTTGTGACATGATGTCAGATTTGGCTCTTTCTTCTGTTTTTTGTGTTGTTCCAGTGCACGTAAAGGAAATAAACATATGTATACCAAAACATTTGTAATTGCAACAATTTTCTGGGAGAAATGGTGCATTTTCTGGGAAAATTCCAGGGGTGCCGATAATTTCGGCCATGACTGTATATATTGGGCCTGGGAAAGTTAGCACATTGTTTTTTGCGATAAATGTGGCCTGTTTAATGCATTAAAAAATATTGTCACGTTCAGGTTTAGTAGCAAGGCAAATGCCTTCGGCAGTGCTGATCATGGTGGCATTTTCATGTAATTTTTTTGGTGTTTTTTTAAACATTACTAAACAAATACAAGTAACTTAAATACCTAAAGTATTACATACACATGCAGTACTGTATTTGTAATATTACCGTGAAATAAAATTTTTCTTTAAAAGTTTAATGTTTTGCTTTACATGGTTCTCAATAATACGCCACATGTCAGTACGTAGCACTGGTGTTCATTTTCTTGATTGATGCATACTGTCATAGGTTCAGGGGTAATGTAATGACAAAATTCTACGAAACAGAAGTGTAATGATTATCCTTACCTAAGTTTGTAGTATCTTCACAAATTTTTACAAAGAACACAACATAACCATCCAAGTAATGCATGTTTTTTTTTTTGTTTTTGTTCTTTATTTTGCCTTATACAATTGCTTGTATTAGGAATTTGTTAGTTTTTGCATACCCATTGGGGTCAGAGCGGAGGGTAAGCCATTGTACAGCGGCCCTGGAGAAATTGCAGGTTAAGGGCCTTGCTCAAGGGTCCAGCAGAGAAAGATTTCTTTTGGCAGTAACAGGGAGTTGAACTGGCAACCATCTGGATATCGGTGCAGATCCTTAGCCTCAGAGCCACCACTCCACCTGTTTTTAAGCAAGACAGCAGCTATGGAGAACTGGATTTGACTCCTGTCTAATCTCATCTGTCAACCTGTCCATCACCATTGCAATAAGAAAGGGCTCAGAGCCGATCCCTGATGTAGTAATAATAATAAAATAACAATACATTTTATTTATATAGCGCCTTCCCCATGCTTAAGGCACTTCGCAGAGTTTAAGAAAGAGCGGCAAAGTATACAGTATATAGCATTGTACTAAACCAGATAAGTAAATAAAGAAGAGTAACATAGTAAATTCAGAGAAGAACACATGTAATCCCACCTCCACCTTGAATGCATCCTTCACTCCTACCGCAGACCTTACCACTGTCACACTTCTCTCGTACATATCCTGTACAACTCTTACATACTTCTCTGCCACTTCTGACTTCTTCATATAATACCACAGGTCTTCTCGAGGCACCCTGTCATATGCTTTCTCCAGGTCCACAAAGCAACTCCTGGCCTTCACTATACTTCTCTATCAACATCCTCAGAGCAAACATCACATCTGTGGTGCTCTTTCTTGGCATGAAACCATACTGCTACTCACTAATCATTACCTCACTTCTTAACCTAGCTTCCACTACTCTTTCCCATAATTTCATGCTGTGGCTCATCAATTTTATCCCCCTGTAGTTACTGCAGTCCTGCACATCCCCCTTATTCTTAAATATTGGCAACGCTCCACTCCTCTGGCATCCTCTCAGTTTCCAAGATTCCATTAAACAATCTGGTTAAAAACTCCACTGCCGTCTCTCCTAAACACCTCCATGCTTCCACAGATATGTCATCTGGACCAACAGCCTTTCCATTTTTCATCTTCTTCATAGCTGTCCTTACTTCCTCTGCATACTCTCCTGTACTTCTCCAATCCACCACCAGGTATTCTTTTCCTCCTTCCTCTGTCCAGATGCCACGCCAAGCACTCTTCTTTTTGTCTCCCTTACTACATTTACTGTAGTTGCCCAACTGTCTGGTAACTCTTTACTACTACCCAGTGCCTGTCTCACTGTCTCCCTAAACTCAACCTTGCAGTCTTCCTTTTTCAAATTCCACAATTTGATCCTTAGCTCTGCCCTCACTCTCTTCCTCTTCTTGATCTCGAACGTCATCCTACGGACCACCATCCTATGCTGCCTAACTACACTTTCCCCTGCCACCACTTTGCAGTCTTCATTCTCCTTCAGATTGAGTCTTCTGCATAGGATGTAATCTATCTGTGTGCATCTTCCTCCACTCTTGTACATAACCCTATGTTCCTCACTCTTCTTAAAATATGTATTCACCACAGCCATGTCCATCTTTTTGGCAAAATCCACTGTCATCTGACCTTCATTCCTCTCCTTGACAACATACCTACCCATCACCTCCTCGTCTCTTCTATTCCCTTCACCAACAAGTCCATTGAAATCCGCTCCAATCACCACTTTCTGTCCCTTGGGTACACTGTCCATCACTTCATCCAACTCACTCCTTGTCTCAATTGGAGTTCTGATTGTGCTTGGAAATGATTGACTACAAAGTTCTTGAAAAGTACCATTTACTTTCAGTATTGAAATTAATGAAATGTTAGTACCTTACCATTTTAAACAGTGTGACTCATATTTTTTTTAAATTGATATAGGGTTTGGGTGTTTGTGTTTTTTGTGCTACATAACAGCAGTTGTTGTATTATAAATTGTGCACTTTTATTTGTAAAACATACTGTACGGTATTATTTTCTGTGTTTGTTTAACGTTAGCCTGCTCTCTCTCATCAGTATAAGTGCAAGAAAAATAAGTTATTGAGAGCAAAAGTGTGCACAGTTTTATTTTCTGCTACTTTAAAAATAAATCTTGAATATTTCAAATGTAGATAGTACTTTGTAAAGTGGTAAATTGCATGTAATGTTTGTGCATTGTAATGGGTGAGTATCTGTTGTATTTGATTAATATAATCAAATTAAAATGTCCTTAATATTTTGCATACATAATTTCATTTTCAAGTTTTGGAAAAAGTATTCTAGTTACAATAAGTAACATTTTGAAACATTACCACTTTTAAACATATATTCTTTATAATTTGGCATTAAAGAAAATGCATATAGGTGTATATGTAAGCACATTATTGGCATAATTTTTTTCAGTATAGAGTTTCCACATCTGTCTGACTGTATGTATTCATCAGGTGCCTATGAATCTGAGTGAGATTGAAATTGTAGCATACCAGCGTGAAAACATTCTGCTTGTGTTACCTTGGAGAATTCATACAGCACAGCCTTGTTTGTGGAATCACTTCCTTTCCAACAGTACTTTAAACCCTATTAACAAGTGTAGACTTCCCTAGAAAGCAGTGTTAAAACCCCAGGGATCTTTTGGATTGTTTTAGCACAGGAAGTGATCCCAGCAGCTGAGAAATCAGATTATTTTCCTCTCCCCCTTTCTGGTACCCCCACTGGGCCCAATTTGAATGTCAAACACAGCTGTGATGTTAAACACAAACCATTGAATTGAAGGTTGCACTAGGGACTGGATTGGCACCCTGGAGCTGCAGGCTGTCTTCCTATCCAGGGGCCAAAAAATGCCTCATCATGAAATGACTGATTTACATTAGAATGGAAGGATATGAGTCGACAAATGAAGATTAATGAGATGTTTTGGTGCCAACACACCAATTGTTGTCAGACTGATAACGTTCTGTATTTTGTCAGTTTGATTGGACAAAACAGAAAGATGTTTACAAGAAATAAAAAGGCTGCATGTTTTTATTATCTTCGTAGTCACACTTGTTTGAAAAAAGAGTTTTCAAACTTTCAACATTAAAACATCAAGTTGTTGCATAAACAATAACCTGATTTGATATTTTCCTGATATGTACTGTGTTTGCGTTCAGATGGGATAAATTGATTAATTTATATATCTAACTGTACTCTTACTGAAATGAGATTAATGATGATTAGCTGCAAATTTAGTACAGTACACAGAAAAAAATACTGTACTAGTATGTTTGATTTATGCTTATTATTTTGGAATGATACCTGTTTCTTTATGAAAATTTTTTGCAGTCTTTTTTTTTGTCTTATAAGGTGTAAGGTGTAAAAGCCCTGTTTAAAATAAATAAATAACAAACTTGCATTACTATGGTAATGTATGTATATCGATTAAATCATTAGTTTTGCTTCTTCATCATCTATTTATATTCATTTTTGTAGCCATTAGAAAATGTACTTTAAATATTGTAGCAAAACTTTCTCCTATTAAATCTGGCCGAGATTTTTGAAAGCTTTTTTTATTTTAAACATAACATTTGTGTACCCATCACTTATGAATGTGTTATTCCAAAAAATGCCAGTAGATGGAGACATTAAAGTCTACTTAGTCTGATTTGCTCAGCTACCAGGTCTGTTATTTATTTATTTTTTCTGTTTTGGTATTTCATTCCAAAGCAAAATTATTTCAACTTATGCCAATCATATTGTATGTTTTGACAGTCATATTTTAGTATTGAAATAAGTCTTTGTTATTATGTAAATAAAATTTTACATTAAGAAGAAATTATCTTTTGTACATAACATTAACTAGGAGTAGTATGGCACATATAATATTTTAACTCAGGTTTTAATGTTTAAGTGTCCTTCATTTTTAACACAAAAACGGCTTTTTTTAAATGCACTTAATATTATATTTTTCTGTTCAGTTGTGACTATTATCCATCAGTGAGTTTACCAAAGCTGTTACTGCCCACAGTCCTATTGTAGGCAGTTAGAACCTATATTAACAGCATTGGGCATAAAAGAGAAATGAGTCCTGGATAAGATCCATTCCATTTCAGAACACATAAAAATATGCCCGCCCACCCTCATACTTATATCTTATTGGGATGGAAGATGAAAGCAGAAATATCATATAGACATGGGGAGAATATTAAAACTCCTCATAGACTGTGACTAAGCCCAGATTCAGTCCCAGTTTCTTGAGTATGTGAGGCAGTAACTCTAATTCCCACTTAGATCTGCTGCTTTATTATGGATATAGTAATAGTAAGTAGAACAGTGTAGGTGAAAGTAGCCTTAACCAGTGGACTAACCCTATAAACAGGCAAGAACTCATGCTGTATCACTAGTATGGCATTGAGCTGGTCACATGATTAAACTACAAGTTCAGTTCAGGCAAGAATTTACTAATGAAAAGATAGCTGGATTGAGTTTGTGTTTTTTCCTTTGTAACCCTCAATTGCAGTGTATAGTTTCTGTTTGTTTTGAATTATTCATCCGTTGTGGTAAATAGCAGCAATTTAAAGGTATATACATCAACTGCATTAGCTTTTCTGTTACAGTATCAACATTTCTTACTTTAGTTTAAAAAAAAACATTTTTTTTGAATGGTGCAAAAAGGAGATAACTGAGATTTCTGATAATTAAATTCACTTAATATTTTAAGAAAAAAAACGCCTGTAACTCGGTGCAACTGCAAACGCAATTGTGTAATTAATGATATAGGTTTATGATTCACTGATTTGAATTAACCTTTTGTTTTTGATTATTATTGTTAGTATATACTGTTAATGCAAAATATTTTATTAAAATAACTTAATTATGTTTACCTAGTATTTTCACAAGTAAAGTATATGTTTGAGCACAGCTTAGACTATTTGTTTTCATTTTTATTTGATTACTGTGACATAGGAAATTTTAAAAATGCATGCATCCATTGTAAATATTTAATTTGTCATGATTAAAAACAGTTCATGTAATAGGTATAAATGGCAAATTATTAGCATGTTTTTTGTCACAGTTTATAAAATAAACTCCAAAGTAATTGGGCAATTACAGGAGACTTTTGAAAAAATTAGCAGTTGAAAACTTTATAGATGATTTAATTTGAAGGCTCATTAGTTTCTAAGTGTACTCACCTCAGAATTACATTGTAAAAGTAAGTAAATACCAGCTGTGGCCATGTAGCCAGTCATCCTTGGAAGAAGTATCACAACAAGACCAGCCACTCTGATAACTCAACTGTCCAATAAGTCATAGCCTCACAAGATGGTTGATCTTAAAATGATTTTGAATTTTATCAGATTTTTTAGGTATACAATAAAATGCAGATTATGCCATTTGCATTTTTTAATTATGGCATTTTTTTAGTTGGTCACTAAAGTTACTGCTTGAGGAAAACTGTTACTAATTCAGGAACTAATATACTTCTGTGAATCCTATTGGGTCTCTTTCCATAAAGCAAATAACTAATTTTAGTCATTAATTTTATGCTTCACAAATTTACCGTAGATTAGTTAGGTATACTTGACAATTTAAAGTCATTTGCAAATGACAAAATGTGTTTTATTGTTTAAATTAAATAACTTGCCCTGGATAATATTTAACAAGTTTTCAAATGTGTTATCCAATTTGTATGCAAATATCTTTTTATTCTTTCATTTTATACAAGACTTTCTAGATTTTGTCTTATCGCTTTTTCATAGCATTATCTTATCACAAAACTGAGGGAAAAGCAAAATGCCAAAGGCTCTTCTTTTTTATATAGAAGTGGCATATATTCTGATCATGTACTAATCAAGTATCCTCTCTCTTTGGAATTACTGTGGATTCAGGGATGTAACTAGTTTTTCACATGTGCCTTCTCTATGTTGACTTATTTTTTTGTTGAATAAATAATTGTGTTCATTCTATTCCATTATCAATCCTATACAACTAAGTTACTTGCTGTTGTCCTAGAGAGTGGAGGCATGCTGCATGTTGACATGCTCCTGCAAATAAAAATTTCATTGTACCCTGCACATGTGACAAAAATGATCCTATAACTATGTAAAACAGTCGAATGGAAAGCAGTTAAACTTAGTTTTTCACATGACTTTAATAATAATATTCATAATAATAATACATTATATTTATATAGCATCTTTCTCATGCTCAAAGTGCTGAATAATGGAGCATATAGAGCATTGGAAACAAATAATGTCCACATATAAACGTTAATTAAAGATAACTACAGCAAGCACAAAGATTTAAATTAGAATGAGAGACTATAAACCAAAATAAAATTATAAAATATGTAAAATACAGCAAGAAAGTCTTGAACAAATAACATCATTTGTGACACAAATGCTGATCAGCTTAAGGATCTTGACAGAGAAGGTAAACTGAAAGAAAGGGTCAGGCTAAGTTATTGTAAATGCCTTCCTGATCAAACATGTTTTTATTTTTGTTTCAAAAGAATGAATTGAGTCAGCTGATCTTTATTAATTTAGGGAAAGCATCCTAGAGTATGGGTGCAATATCTCTGAGGGCTCTGTCACCCATAGAGCGCAGACTAGTTTGGGGCACAACAAGATTGGCAGAATCAGTGGACCTCAATGGGCAGACAAGAACATAGAGATGAAAGGCAGGAAGATTCCCTGTGCTCCCACATGTTTAAGACATGCTTTACTTGATATCATTTTTATGATGAGATGAATTATACATCTTAGTATTCTAAAATGTTCAGAGAGCTGTAATATCATGAATGTAACATATTCTGTGTAGTGATCACTGCCTGTGCGCTACTGTCGTCGTAAGAGAAGGCCTGTTTAAGAAGCATGGCGCGATTAATGACTGGGTTGGGGAACACTGAAGCATTTAACGTGCTACTTTAGTTATGATGAAGTTTGAGAAACTCTAGTAAATTAAACATCGATTTTAAAATTAACTTTGTGACATACTTTAATGACAATATAACTAAAAGATTAAAGTGGAAATTTCGAGATTAAAGTCCACAGAGGATATTTATATTGATTTGCATATTTAAATAGTATTCAAGTAGTTCTGAGAGGAGTCAGGGTGGGACTGTAGGAGTGTGCATGTGTGTTAAACTTCACGTTGATTGGGGTTTATAAAGGGGAAGTGTGTGGAACTTTGCTTACACACAGTTTTATGCATCTGAATGTTTTTGTGCATATGCACATTTCCAGTTTTGTCAATACACCATGCTTTAGTGTGGCTTCTATGCATGGCATTATAATAAGGACCCAGGTCATTAATACATTTAGATGAAACTCTTGAAGTTTTGGAAAACGAGCTGGATGGAGAGGGAAAACAGGGAAAATTCAAAAAGAGGGTTAACTTGTATTAGTTGAATTATTTAGGTTTATAACTTTATGACAGAAATAACTGAAGGAATATTAACAGTCTTCAGTGGAAGAAGTGATTGGGCCAGATGCTGGTTGAAGTAGTTCATTATCCACAGCAAAGAAAACCTTTGGATTATCACAGCCACTCTCTGATATTCTTCCATAGTGTGCATTCTTGGCTGCACTCTGTGCATCTCGGTAAGCCCTTTGATGGTAAAGGGATACCCTGGGCATGGTCAGTGAAAACAGTATTATGTGACCCTCTTTTCTAGGTGTCTGTCAGATGCTTTTTTAGTTATTCATTATTAAAAAGACTTAATTTCACATTATTTTGAAACTGGAGAAAGAAAGTTTTTGTAAGTGTTTAAATGTAATAAGTCAAGGTTATTTATTTGTCAAAGATAACATGAACGTTATTAGTGGAATCAGCCAGTATTATGTTGAAATTGTCTTCAGGCAAACAGAATTATAAACAAGTAAATAAATAAAATCAGTTAACCTGAGGCATTTCTGGAATTTCCTATACTTAAATAGGAAGAGTCTGAAAAGTCTATGTATGAAACACATATAAAAGCTAGATCTCTAAGAGATGATTTGGTACCCTTCTATATCTGCCTCAAATAATTGATAGAAAGATGGTCAATAGTGGTAGACAATTTTCAAGTGATAGTTGTATTTTATCTAATAATAATCATATCTCAGTCATGTTATTTTTAAATACAAATAATACTTATTAAATGTGCTACAGCTGTATTCAGGAGAATGAATTAAACAAAAAATGTTAAATTATCATCAGGAGTACTATATTTCTAGAATTTGCATGTTCTTCCAATTCATTTTCCTCACATAGGTATGGTGTTCTATTGAAAAGTGTTATTAAGTTACTTTAAAGCATGTGCACGTGCATTTTGTTATGAAGTGGCCTCCCATACAGTACAGATTCTTCAATTCACTTATTTCTATTAAAGTAAAGTATATCTCCTCAAACACTTGTGATGGATTAAGTGGTTAAATAAATGAGTGGATTAGCTGGATACACCAAAATTTTAGTAATAAAATCCCTAGATATTGAGACAGACGTTAAAAATTAAGTTTATTGAATATAATTTTTTCTCCTCTCTAAATAGCCTCCCAGTAAATTAGGTCTGTGCTGTTCTTTTTACTTAGTAGTGTTTAAAAGCTACTGTAATTTCCAAGTTTGTTTTCTTTAACGTGTCTAAAGTTATGGGTTTCATTTATTTGGTTGTTCTTACCTTTTTCAGATATTTCTTTTGAAAAGTGCAAGTGATATCCACTATAACTTGAGCACTGAATTGTGTAATTGTCCCTTTAAAATGTTAGGTTTATCACCAACTCCAAATTGCCTAATCAGCCCTATGTGAGTGTGTGTCAGTATGTGTGAGTCAATCATGTAATGAAATGAATCTTAATGTTGTTATAGGGCTGTTTCATGTCTTAGGACTTGTCATGTTTATTTGGGTGTTGACTCCCAGCTTTCCTACATTGTAATAGTTGAGTTTGTTAATGAAAGGATGAATGAATGTGTATTTAAATATTATTCTTTTACATCACTGTCAACAAACTCATTGTGTTATTCTTCCAAATTTCTATTTTTAAAAATAAATTATGTTGTTGCTTCTTTTTTTTTTAAAAAAAGTTGATGCTGCATAATAGACTACAGTTTTATGCCTTTTTTCTGAGTAGATATAGTTTGAAACAACTTTTCTGTAGAAACAAGAAACAACAGTTATATTTTTAAGAGTTTTTTTCACATAAAAACTAATAAACGCAAATCCTTTCAACTACTTTATGTATGTAGTTAATATCTGGTTAAATTAATTTTAAAAACATATACACTTCTTAATGCATATGTCATTTATGCTGTGAGGATATAAAATTAGTATGTTACTGAGGACACAGCAAGTACATTTGATTTTCAAACTGAATACTTATGCATCAAAAAAAACAGCTGAGTTTGTAAAATTCATCACTTTTTCACAATGCTTTCACTTTCATTTCCCAATAACAAAACAGTTCACTCTAACTAAATTATACATGTTCTGCCCAGCAAAAAGTTATAAATGGTGCCAAAGTTAGTAATCAAATTTTTTTTCTAGAGATGTTGGTCTCCCTGCCTCTTACCCTCTGCTATTATTTCCTTTTCTCTGAATGCTTTTGATTTAAAAAGTGTTACTGCTTCATTTGTAATATTGTACAGAGTAAATAATTTTTCATTCAAAATGAAGAAGGAAAAAATATGTCTTCTTATATAATACGCTACCATGACTGTTCATTTGTCTGTCCAGGATTTTAAATCACCTGTAGCTTGCAAACCATTTCACCTATTGACTTGAAATTTGGTACACATATACTACGTGATGTCTACTATTCGCTTTCGGGGTGATGGTTTTTATTAGTCTTTTTATTTTTATTTTATTTTATTGTAGAATCAACTCTCGGCAGCACGCAGCAGGGCATATGGGCGCCGTTCTCATTTCCTACCACCTTCGTGGTCACTTCCCCTACCTCTTCATATCTTTAATCATTCTTGAGGCATATTGAAGACTTAAGTGCCAGCTAAAGTGAAAAATTAAAGAAAACATACTAAGTAATTGCAACACAAAAACTAACTTAATCAGTTTTAATGCAAAAAGATGCCGACGAAGGAAGAGAAGCAGCGGGCCGCTAGAGTGGAGAAAGAAGAGCTGCCCAGGAAGCAGCAAATGCATCAACCTCTGAGGAAACGAATGCTAAATGTACAGAGAAAGAGTATGAAAACTATGAATGCTCAAGTCAAGTGTATTCACTGCACGTTATCGTGTAGTACGCCATTACTGGTATTATATATTTACACAGACAACTTGGACAAAACAGTTGTCCAAGTTGTCTGTGTAAATATATAAGGTAATATTTTTCTGTTTTGAAAGGTGCAGGTTGAATTTTGTATTCATGGTCTTTACACTAAAATTTTATTTATTAATTCTTCCATAATCTTTCTAAGAAAGAGTGGACTGTAGTAGTGAATGTTTTTTATGCTATTTATTTGTTTTAGTTTGGCTGCCAATTTTAAATAGACGTGGAATGAAGTATTTTGTCTGAAATGCATTAATGTTGTTCATTATTTGAATAGAGAAAGCCAAATACCAATGAATCTGCAAGAAAAGTCTAAAAGGAAGCTAAAATTCAACAAAAAATCCTTTCCTTCTTTGAAGACATTTTACTTTTTAAATAGTGTACACTTTGAAAATAAAGAGTCAAAAAAGTGCTTTTGACATTTTAAGAAAATCAAAATAATTGCTGTACCACTTCACAGTTCCAGGAAACTGGTTTTGAAACCAAGCCAGGTCACTTAGTCTGGATTTTCTCTCTATTCCTACACTAG
This sequence comes from Polypterus bichir lapradei, assembly GCA_026402145.1. Taxonomy (NCBI): domain Eukaryota; kingdom Metazoa; phylum Chordata; class Cladistia; order Polypteriformes; family Polypteridae; genus Polypterus; species Polypterus bichir. The sequence continues at coordinate 5,375,005 of JANRMT010062809.1, forward strand.
TTTTCCTTCTACATCCCAAAGACATGCAGGTTAGGTGGATTGGGGACACTAAACTGGAATGGTACCTTGTACCTTGTTTGATTTCCTTCTTCCATTTGGCACTGATTAATTAAGTCTTGGCTCCTGCTTAACCTGAACTGGATTAATTTAAGTAGGCTGAGTAAATTAATAAAGATATATAAAACATAAAACCAGATATAAAATGATTATACATAATGGATAATCATAAATATAACATTTTTGAATTTTTTATATTTTTTTATTTTTTTTATATATGATATTAAATAATAAATGATAAAAAATCCCCTCTAACTATTCTAACATCATTCAATGCCAAGGCAGAAAGGGTCAGTGTATAGAATGCTAACTCATTTGTCCTTAATCTAGAGAAATGCAAGAATGCTTTTGTAATATGTTTTATGGTCATAAAAGAAAAGTCTTCTTAAGTCAATATGTAGTATGTCATGATAGCTGAATATATTTAACATTTCCAGACTTAGATTGTTTGTAGCTTTGCCTATAGTTCAAATGTAAAGAAATAAGTAATGTTTCCTTCTTAAAAAATATTAAGCAGAGTAACAAGAGATAAATTGGTTTACCATATTTATCCTGAAAGTAACTGAGTGCAGCAAAAGACTGCATGTGTAATTGTTTTGGCAGATAAGAATGCTAAAGGCAATTCCTTTAAAATATGTTCTGTTGAAAATTTGTAGAAATTCTTTGGGGAATTCAGGGTCTGCATTAATTTTCAGTGTGACTAGAAATATGTTTTTCTCCATCTTCAGATACTGCCTTTTTAGAAAATCTTCCACCCTAACCATATTTTATACTGTAGTGACCTGCTAATTGGGAAAGAAGATTTACTGTTTTTGTTATATTTTTATCATTATATTCTTGCTTTTCAGTCCTCCTTTACTTTTCTTTCTTCTTAACTATCTCATTCTACCTTGCTACCCTGCCCAATTATTTTTGCCCTCTGTCACTTTCTTCCTCTAATCTCATCCTTAATTACAGCTAGTTTGCCCTACAGAGATAAGCAGTTTGGGAGGTCCGAGGATGCAATGATTAAAATAATGAGAACTTCAGACAATGAAATGGAAGAGTGGAATTTATTTCTATCATTGTTTCAGCTGATTATGGAGTCTTTCTCAGAAAGTAAAACACATTTGCTAACTGACAACTGTAGATAGGTAAACAATTTTGAAAGTAGTCAGAATCAGAAATACAATATGTGATTTACTGTGTTTGCTGAGGTGTCTTTTTGCCAAAATCGCAAATATAAGCTTTTTGGGAGTTCTATAATAACACAATATTAGATCATTACAAAAGTTTGACTAGGACAAGCCATTCAGACAAGTCAATCTCATCACTAAGTTTCTTCAAAATAGCATTAATAAGTAATTCAAATGTGTATGCCTTAAGTAATGTTAACTGTGTGTTGGACCCTTTTTGATGATCTTCTGTCTAAAGGGTTTTACAGGACTGATTTTTTATGTATGTTTTTAATCACAATTCCGCTTATATTATAAAGGTTTCCCTATGCTTACAACTTGGAACCAACTTCACTTTGGTCCTGAAGCATCAAAATTACTTCTTGCTCCACAAGGTGTATTTTCATTTAAATATAATCAAGTGATTAGTAACTTAACTAAAATCTTTGTCAGAAGCTATTCTCATATTGTTGAATATCCTGGCAAGTAACATTTTTTTATACTGTAGCGGGGCTACATAGTAGTAATAGTGTTGTCTGTGTTCGTACCACATGTGTCTTGTTTCCATCGTCCCGTTTACTGTTTGTGTGTGTCAGTGAATGCCGTCCCCGTAAAGGGGGACGGATAATGGAAGGAGACCGCAGCCCCAAACCTGGAAAACACCGGTTTTCAATCAATCAATTACATTCGTCACAGGACTATAAAAACAATCAAGAGGGAATGAAGGAGGAAGAAGGGAGAGGAGAGAGAGAAGGAGACTTTCATTTCACGACCATGAACCACCTGTAACTGTGTTATTCCACATTGCGCGTTTCCATCCAGTTTGTTTTTCATTCCACCGGACTTACTCCAATACCCTCATCACGAGAGACCCCGGGGTCAGATCATCATCCACCACACGCCAAGGATACACGGTGACGCTGTTCCATTTTGTTCCGGGAATTACAAACACTCCATATATCGGTTAACCAGTCATCTGCATTTAGGACAATTGTTACTCGGACTCAAGTTCATGACCGTTCATTTCCGTGTCTCATTCATTTTTTTGGTATTTGTGTTGTTTGTTATATGTTACAAGGGCAAGGGAGGGTTTTGTTATATTCATATAGGTGTTTGTCACGGTGTTGCTTTGGTGGAGGGATGTTTATAATTTGTTTAGCTATTCTGTTTCATTTAATACAATTTATCAGTTTAAGTTTACATATCTGCTTTTCTTTTGTGCTTATTTATGCCGTCGATTGTGGGGAAAAGTTTAATTTGTTAAAGGTACGGCTTGATTAGATGCAACCTCAGTAATTAATCCAGGCCACAGGTCTTGGAGGTGTAGCTGCCGGCCGGGTAAGGGGTTGGCCGTTACAATACTTGCAGCTTTTATGTTTATTGTGAATGTCATCTTGGTTTGACATTTTACAGACAGATAGATAGAACAAACGCACAGACAAACTTTATTTGTCCCTGGGTAAAATTTGGCTTTTTACAGATGATCTTTAAATAAATACAGTAGATAAATATCTACACACATACTATAGAATGAACACACACCAGCTTGACAAAAAAGGAAGAAAATTAAAAAGAAAAAAACTTCTACTTTTTAGTGAGGCATTTTGCAGGCACATTGCAGTTGGTATAAAGGAGCCCCAGTAGCAGTAGTGGAAGGTACTATGTTAGCATGTGAAATAGAGGATGTACAGCCTTGTTTATAATGGCACTCAGTTTTTTTTTTTTTTTTATTTATTCTTTCCTTTACTCCTACCTCAAGGGGTCCCGATGGAGTTCCATTACTGAGCATGCCCTTTTAATTAGCTTGTTGATTCAGTGGGCCTCTCTTGAAGTGGTGTTACCAGCCCAGCACACCATGGCATAAAAAAATCGAACTGGCTTTTACATAGTTGTAGAAAATGTGAAGGGTGTCACTGCCACTTTATAGGAGCACAGTTTCCTAAGACTAAAGAACCTGCTGTTCCTTTTGTTATCTAGTTCCTCTGTGTTATGAGACCAGTCCAACCTGTCATTGATGTGGACCCCCCGAATACTTGTAGGCATTCACCACCACTACATCCACTTCCTCAATAGTGACCAGACATAGAGGCTCTTTGGTGTGGAGACAATCAGTGACTATTTCCTTGGTTTTGCTAATGTATAGTTGCAGATTGTTCTTTCTGCACCTATACTCTGTCTCATACCCCTAATCAATACACCCCATAAGTACAGAATCATCTGAGAATTTCTTCACCTGCCGTGACCTAGTTGTATATTTATAGTTGGATGTATACAAAATAAAGGTAAAATGAGACAGGATGGTTCCAGTGTTGCTCACTTCCATATCAAAAACACAGTCCTTGAGTCTCACAAACTGCGGTCTCTCAACAGACAGTCCATTATTCTGGACACCGGAATTATTCTCACAGAGTGAGCTACAGCACCCATGGCCACATTTCACTCTTGAGATTGTGTTTCTTAAGGCATGGGCAGTTTTCTCTACAAATAGTAGCAATTTAAGTTTTTAGGCAAAAAGAGTCATCTGACCACAACCACCTTTTCCAAAATGTAATTGTTTTTCTCTTGTGCTTTCTGGCATTCCTCATAGAGATGTAGAGCGCTCTTGAAGTAGTTGACTGGTGCACATTTACTGTTCTCTCAGGCACTGAATAGAGAAAAGACATCTCTGGAATACTGGCCTCAGAGTCAGACTTTGTTAGAAAAATGCATTTCTGAAATTGGCAAATAAAAAGAAAAGATTTAAATGGGTAAAAGAACACTTGCGTTGGATGGAAGATGACTAGAAAATCATATTGTGGTCAGCATCCAAGAGTCGTCTTTACAGACAACCCTGGTAGTTGCCGTGTATGTAAGGAAGAAGCCTCGTAGGGTGTTTGTTTCTAAAACTACATAGTCTGATGTTCGTTTTCTCTTTTTTCAGCAGAGAACTGAACTTTAGTAACGGCAGTACCTTGTAACGAAAGTGAACAGAAAGAATTAGCATTTATACATGAGTAATTTTGGATGAGCTAATTGAGTTGACCATTAGGACACTGAAAGAATAGTTTCTGAAAATGGGGCTTTGCAGTCATATATGAATAAAAAATAAAATAGTAGTCATTTCAACCAGTAATAACCATTAGAAATGCTAGTAATGTCTTGGCTCCATATTTGGATCAGTTTAATGGAATAAAAAAGGTATCAATCTCTATCAAAAACATGAACATTTCTAGGTGTATCCGAACTTTAGATGGATTTTATTTGTGTATCTGTATGTGCGTCTGTGTTTGTATGTGTGTATGTCAGATTGTGTTTCAGACATACGAATGTATTACTCTGATTTTCACCCTGTCAAATAAGTGAACCAGTCACCGTGGAGCAACTTCAGTCTGAGGTTCGATCCCAGTAAGTCTTGTGTGCACTTTGCAAAAATCTCAAGTAAACTTTTTTCACATTGTCAGTATGGGGTGTTGTGTGTAGAATTCTGAGGAAAAAAATGAATTTAATCCATTTTGGGGTAAGGCTGTAACATAACAAAATGTTAAAAATGTGATGCACTGTGAATACTTTCCGGATGCACTATATATATATATAGTGAATAAGGCGCTATATAGGCACCCAACCCGGCACAGATTCACACTGAGGCACATGCTCAATAAACAAAGTTTTATTTTTCTCTTCGGCCGTGGGGCACGTCTTCCCCGTGTCCCACAGGCCCAACACAGTCCCAAACCAATTCTTCCTCTGACAGCACCACCACTCCTCTCATGCAACCTCGTCCTCTTCCTCCTGATTCTGGCTCCCGAGTAGTTTTTGTAGCCCTCCCAGAAGTGCTCCAGGTGGTAATTGGCCTAATTAGGCTGCACTTCCAGGTGTGGCTGCATTCTAGGCCACAGAGGCTCGTTAAGCCATGCAGCTCCTCCGGGTGGTGGCCATGGAGCCCAACAGGTCTGAGTCCTGAAGTCCCACACCTGTGGCCCTGATGTAACCCAGGAGGGCTGCCACAAAGCATTCCGGGGGATGTAGAGTGCATCCAATGTCTGCTCCCCTAGATCAGGTGTTGAAGGGGTGTCCCGGCCTCCCGTCACACTGCCCCTCTCTCAGATGAGCCCCATGGGGCTCATCGGCACGTCCCGCGAGGGCTGGTCCTCTCCAGGATAGGGAGTCGGCTTCCTTGGATCTACGGCTCCGCCCTGTGGAAATATAATTAACAGGTCTGGGGGGTGCTGCCCCGACGTCTCTGCCACTCAGACGTCCTCTCCGGACAACACCTCCAGACGTGGCCACAGCGGCCACAGTTGTAGCACGCCCGACCCCCTCCAGCTCGACCCTTGCGGGATGTATATATGTGTGTGTGTATACAGTATATATATGTGTGTGTATGTGTGTATGTATATATATATATATATATATATATATATATATATATATGTATTGTGAGACTTGCCCAGACACCACCAGTCGGAGACCACATCTTTATAAAAGTCACACGTTTATTTAACATAAATAAACACAGTCCCAACACAGCACAAAGCAATAATCTCCCACAATGAATTCTTCAGTCATTCAGTCCTTAGCCGCCAATCTCCTCCTGGGAGCTTTGTCCTGCTCCCACTTCCGACTCTAGCTCCCTGAGTATAAGGAGGCGGCACCTTTTATTCCCGCCCGGATGTGCTCCAGGTGGCTGGTGACATATATGGTGATATATATGTATGTGTGTTTGGGTATATACAGATATATGTGTATGTATGTAT
>JANRMT010062809.1:5381348-5415771 GCA_026402145.1 Polypterus bichir lapradei
TATATCAATGTCCCTATTACTAGAGACTTTACATCCTGCCTTGAGAGTTTTGGATTCCAGCAGCATAAAGATGTTCCCACTCATTCCAAAGGGCATGGAGTTTCCCCGCTTGATTGTACTGCATATGAACTCCCTATAATTGATTACTTTCTTATTTCATTCAATGTTAAACTTGCATTTTCCAATTTTTGGAAAATTTGAATTTCACCCACCAACTCATTTATTTTCCTCTTTTCTACTTCCTACCTTCTCAGAAATCTCAGATCTTGTCTGCAAGTCTAAGCCATCCACCTGTCAACTGGACCTACTCCCTACTGTTCTGGTCAAAGCCTGCCTGCCCTCTCTGGTCCCTCTTATTTCTGCTATAATCCACTCTTCTCTCACTACTGGTACTGTTCCTTCATTTTTTAAAGCTGCTGCAATAACCTCAATACTGAAAAAACCTGGTGCCGATCCAACTAATTTCAGTAATTTTCATCTTATTTCTAATCTGCCCTTAATTTCCAAAATTCTTGAAAAATTAGTGGTTATTCAACTTCATTCTCATTTATCTCAAAATAATCTGTATGAACAGTTCCAATCTGGCTTTCGGCCCCTCAACAGTACGGTACACTTATAAAAATTACTAATGACCTCCTTATGGCACCTGATTCTGGTTTAATTACTATTCTCATCCTTCTTGATCTGAATGCAGCCTTTGACACTATTTGTCACACTACTCTTCTCAGTAGATTATCTTCGATTGGCATTACCCACACACCAGTAGATTGGATCAGATCCTACCTCTCAGGCCGCACTCAGTTTGTTCAGCTTAAAACTTTCACATCCCAACCCACTGCTGTTACTTCAGGTGTGCCCTAGGGCTGTGTCCTGGGGCCCCTCCTTTTCATTATTTACCTCCTTCCCGTTGGCAACATCTTTCGTAAATATAACATTAGCTTCCACTGTTATGCTGACAACACCCAGCTTTGTCTCACTATCAAACCTACCACTTCCTTTCCACCCCCCTCCCTTACTGATTGCATAACAGAAATCAAATCCTGGTTTTCTTCAAACTTTCTTAAATGAAATAGTGACAAAACTGAGGTTCTCCTCATTGGTACAAAATCAACATTATCCAAAACTGATCATTTTTCATTTGTTATTGATAATTCCTCTGTCTCCCTTTCCCCACAGGTTAAGAGTCTGGGTGCCCTCCGTCACTCCCCACACCACTGCTATCCTTGTTCATAGCCTTGTCACTTCTCGTCTGGATTATTGCAATTACCTTTTCTTTGGTCTTTCTCGCAAATTTCTTTATAAGCTTCAACTGGTCCAGAATTCAGCTGCCCGCATCATTACTAGAACCCCCTCTATTCACTAGATCACTCCTGTTTTGCAGCAGCTTCATTGGTTTCCAGTTCAGTTCCGAATTCAATTCAAAATTCTCCTACTATCTTTTAAGGCTATCCACAACCTTGCCCCTCCATATCTGTCCGACCTCCTCCATGTTGCCATTACCTCCCGCACCCTCAGATTCTCTTCCTCCATCCACTTGGCTGTTCCCTTCATCCGTCTTACCACTATGGGGAGCAGAGCATTCAGTTGCTCTGCTCCCCAGCTTTGGAACTCACTACCACCTGAGCTTAGAAATATTGAATCATTTTCACTTTTCAAATCTAAACTTAAAACTCATTTGTTTTAGACTGCTTTTTCTCTTTGATTATAATTGCTCTGTCTGATTTTAACTTCTGTATTTTACTTTTGTTTATAATCTGTGTGTTGTCTATTGTTCGGTTGAGTGTTTAGAAAGGTGCCTACAAATAAATAAAATGTATTATTATTATTATTATTATTATTATTATTATTATTATATATGTATATATACAGTATATTGATATATCAGGACTGTCTAATCTAAGCAAAATAAAGATTTGAATATTCAAATTAAAAATAAATAAATATTAAAATATATTTGAATTTAGTTTAACAATTCTGGACACTACATGTACGTCTGTATGTGCTTTTTACATACTCTTATAGGAAGTATAGGGAAAGTATTGTAATCCTCCAAAGATTCGAGGTGGAGATTTTGATGAATCTCAGCGTTTTAGACCTCCCTGACTTTCTCGTATATGAAGTATAAGGAATGTATTTGAATCCTCAAAAAATTCAATTTCGAGAATTTGATGAATCTCTACGTTTTAGACCTCCCTGAGTCCAAAAATACCATTTTTAGGAATTACGAGTATGTCTGTATGTCTGGTATGTGTGTGTGTGTTTATAAACATGTTAACTTGAGCACGCTTTTACTTAGTTCAACCAAATTTTGCATACCGGAAGTGGTACTTTACTTTTTATTCATGTGGCTGCAGAGTCAGAGTTTGTTCAACTTTACTTTTATAACAATTATTCAATATATTATTAATTTGATTTGATTTCTTATTTATGGTTCTTTAATGTACATAATATTAAAATATAATCATTGTCTTTCGGTTTACTCCTTAAATATCTATCCCCATATCTGAGTATACAAGAAAGTCTAGGTAAGACCACTCACAATTTTTTAACTTGTTTTTATGGCAACGTATGCTTTGGCAGCCACTGCAAGAAGAAATGCATACAGCAAAAAAAAAAAAAAAAAACTTGGGCAACTAATATTTAAAAATAAAAGCCACATTGTGAAGTAGTCTGACTCTAAGTTTTACTAATGAAGATAAGGTAACTATTCAAAGTTATAAAAAGGCTTATCATAGAAGTTAAGTGCAAAAATAGATCAGTAAAATACTACAGCTTTACATAGCACATCTGGAGTAAGAAAATGTCAAAATGAGTGTGGGTAAAACCGACAACCATTTTTGACAATTGAATGTCAGCTTTTCCCTTTGAACAAGACCTTTTTTTTAAAAAAAAATAAATAAATAAATTCTAATTATATTTGAAAAGCAATGTTTGATCTAACGCAGAGAGACATTACCTCCATTTCCTTCTCTATGAATTCAGCTTGCAATCAAAAGTGTTCTTAGAGGTATAGCAGTGCAGCAAACCAGAGGTTCATCTAACTGTGTGGGGATTCAGAACCATGGTTGCCTTCTTTCTTATTGATGATGATGGTTTATGTGGAGGAAGTTTGAAAAAAAAATATTACAGTGCAGCTTTTTTATGCATTCTTCATATATGTAGCATTATCAGCAAAATGGCATTTTTGTTAGCTATACCTTAGTTTTAGAGATTCATTCTTTTCCAGTAGTACCAAGAGTATGTTCAGGACACATCTTCCCTGTGTCTCATAAGTGCTTTTTTATTTCTTTCTTATAATGTTCCCAGGTGTCCCTCTTGGAGAATTAATGAACACAATTCATTTTTTCCCTTAAAAAGCTTGTCTTACAGAGTGTCTAGTTTTACAGAAAGGAAAGTTGACAGCTGTTCAGGAGGACACCCAGAACCAGGGGACCACACCCAGACAAATTTAAACATAAAATCAGATGTGCTGCTTAGCGAAACAGTTTGACTTAATCACAGTGTCTCCATACTAACACAGCACAAGCTCTGTGTATGTCAGTGTGTTTGTATGTGAGAGGGAAAGTGAGATCTCACCTTTACACACACAGTGAGTCTCTTCCTTCTTAATCAGTTTTTGAGTTCATGGCTTCTTGTAAAGCACTTGTGCACTTTTATGAACAAACTTCTTGTTTTGTTTTGTGTCGTCATCTGCTGGCTGTTTCTTCAGGTACATTATAGGCGGAAGTGTGTTCAAGAAGCTCCCCAGAAGAACCTGGTAGCATGGGGCTGACCTGCACACCCTGTCACATATGGTACTTGACACAGTATCCTTGGTTAGGATTATTTGTCTTTGTTATTGACTTTTATATGAAATCTGTTCTCAATAGAGGGCATTAAACTTTACAAAGGATGTAATATTTTCTGTCTTCTGTGAGCCATGTATCTGTAGCTATGCACGCTTTCACATGATAAGAGCTTCATGAACCAAATGTGTCTATGAATATGCCAGACTAAGAATTTAGAATCAGGTGAATTTGGCAGATATCAAACTGATCGTTTCTCTGACTAAGCACACACGTTTGTAGCATATTAGCAGGTTAGGTCAGTGAGCATACACTGGTACAGTGCATTGCCATACCCACCACACAATGAAACAGCTCGGGATCCCGGATGGCAACCCCTCCCACCCAGACGCATGTGTGTCCCCATGGCCCGGAGCAGCTACTTGGGTCCTCAACAATTGGGATCCTGCGAGCTAGATCATCCTTGGGGAATCTTTCCACATGGCCGTAGTGCAGTAACTGATGCTCCCTCACAATGCAGATAATGTGTCTCATTCGGGACTCTGTGAATAACCGCTCAATTGACAGAGAGTCAAACCAGTGGTACCCAAGAATTCTCCAAAGAGGCATAGTACTGAAGGAGTCTAGTCTTCATCTCAGGTCACTGGATAGCATTCATATCTTGCAACCTTATAGCAAAACAGGAAGCACCAGGACCCTAAAGACTTGGAATTTCATTCTTTTGCAGAGATATCAGGAGCACCATGTACCTCTTTCCAGTGACCTCATGACCCCCGCCCATGCTCTCTCAAACAGTCTACTGTGTTGACCTCATAGGAACAGTCACCAGAGACATGAATGTCTCTGCTGAGATAAATAATCCTCTCAATGCAGTCAACACTCTCTCCACAGAGAAACACACTGCTGACGGCTGTGCCCAAGAGGTCATTAAAGGCCTGGATTTTGTTTTTTATCCAGGACACTCACAAGCCCAGACACTCAGACTCTTTGCTCAGTCTCTCGAGATCCCAGATCAGCGCTTCCATTAACGCCACGAAGATCACAGCATTGTCAGCAAAGCCAAGATCAGTGAATCTTTCTTCAACAACAAACACCCCACAACCGCTGGACCCCACGACCTTGCCCTGGATTACCTTAGCAAGGTCCTTACCTGACAACAAGAGCAGTATTATCTCCCCTATAGTTGCCACAATCCAGATGATCACCCTTCCCTTTCCAGATAGGCACAAAAAGTCCCGTTTTTCTGTCAGTTGGGATGTTAACTGTCTCCCAAATGGAAGCAAAGATTGTTTGCAATGTCAGGAGGATATCCTGGAGAAGTTCACCCCGGATACAACATATCCCTGTACTCAACTATTTCATCACCATTGTAATCTCAGTGAGACTGGGTGGATCACAGCTAATTGGAGGATCAGCCTCAAGAACCATGAACCCAGAAAAGTCCAGTGTCCGAGCCGGAGGATCAAATTTAAACAGCTGCTCACAGTAACCAGCCCAGCGGGTCACAACTGCAGTGTCATCCGTAAACACCATTCCATCACCCACCCTGACTGCGACTCTCCAACGAACAGATTCGGATTTGCAGTGTGGGTCATTGTCCTCTGTACAAGTTACTGTGTGCTGTATATTTAGTTAAAATGCTATATTTTTTTAAATCACAAGGAATTTTTATATAGTTGATGGATGTTTAATATTCTTTCCAGTCAACACATTTAGCCTTACCATTTTGTGCAATACCACTAAGGATATCTTGTAAATGCTCAGATAATGAGCTTCATCAAACTGTACCATGTTATTGTTGATCACTCAGTTCACCGATCTGCTTAGCTACCTTTGATAAGAAGTGATGTATTCCAGTGCAGATGTCACCTCCGATGCTTCTCAGATAAGGAATTTGTTTTTCCTGACCATGATCTAAAAGTATTTTTTTTAAAGTATAATAGCTTGTAACTGCATTTTTTAAAATGTTATTTTGGGATTGTGATTATTTAGTTTTCTATTAAACACATTTTTAAGACATTTTACTAATTAATAATATATAGCATTAGTGATGTTTTCTGCATCTCCACGCCAAACTTGCAGGCATCTCTTCTGGGACCCGACATATAAAACCGTGAGGGAGGTTGACATATTTTCTCTTTGATGAGGTTTTAAATTTGTACGTAAAGCAGTAGTTGCTGGAAAATTTAATTTTGAGTGTAATAATTCAAAGAACACAAATTCATTATCAATATAAAGATCTCTAAACGTCATGATACCTAAATGACCTCCATAAATTGAATACTGAGTAGGTTAAAGAATGTAGAAATAAGTGAATACTTATTCAGATACTTTAACCCTAATTAATGAAAACAAAAAAAAAAGACACACAAATCATTAGAAACTTAAAAGTAAGACCAAGGGCTATTCAATTTGAGAAACATGAATACTTGGTTAGCATTACATTCATACATCTCACAAATACAGTATGCACAATAAAAAATAATAGAATGCAGCACATTTTAGGTACATAACATTATTTGCATATATGGTTTATACAAGATTGATATACAGTACAAGGGATACATTATGTATAGCTGCAGTGTATCAGGTGAAATATAGGTATACTGTAAATGAAATACACAGTTATGGGACTGTAAGAATGGCCAATTGGTGTTAACTGACATTGCTTATGAAATTAATGACATAATTAAAACTAAAAAACTCTGGTGAACTTTATCTAATATTAGATTACGGTTGAAGACCTGAATAGATTCAGTACCAGAAACTTGCACTTGTAGAGTAAATCAGGAAGTGGCAGATCCTCTTCATGGCACTGTAAATATGCAGCATTGTTTTCCTCTATGATTTTGTGTTTTAGAACTACAGTATTAGCTACATTTTTTTTTGTCTTCAGATTTTTCTTGAAATACAAAAGCCAACAGTATAAAGGAAAGAATTAAAATAAAGCAAAATCCAATGATCAGCATCCACACCTCCAGTAACCTAAGCCAACGCTGCCATATTCAAACACTAACAAAAGAATAAAGTAGCCCATGGGAACAATACAGCACTGACATTAGCAATAGTTTTTTATAATCACATTTATACTAAAACATAGCATGAAGAAAATTTCTTCAAAGCAAATACTGTAATATAATCAAATGTAGCCTGCCAGAGTAGTCTGGCTAGAACCAGAACTCTGAACAGAATAGATATTAGTAATTTTCGGAAAGAAGAAAAGTGTTTGATTGGAAATTAGACATATTACTGAATTCCACTGAAACTAATTTTAGCCATGCCCGAAAAATTCCTGTATAGTGGACCTAATTTTTTTTAAGTACAAAAAAATATATAAAATTGTGATAAAAAGAAAAGGCAGCAAAAGAAGCAGTGTATTCATTTTATTTGTGATCCAACACAAAATAGATATACATCTTCATTTTGCTTTCTATTGGAGATATTATATAAATTCCTTTCTAACAATTTCAAACTTGTATCATAAGCATTTGAATTTGTTAAAGTGACTCTTTAGAGAAAAGGCACCAGGAGCTTAGACAGCCCCAACCTTTCAGAAAAACATATGAATGTATCTGTACATGATGCCTTGGATATAGTGTTATGATTTAATATTTCTGTACCTGTTAACTTTAACAGTTACAAAACAAAGATTTTTGAATGGGAGTGTCAGGGTTTGATCTATGAGGTGGGACCACCCATAACAGACACAAAATGAACTTGATGCAAATTACAATATTTCTTTTTCCACCCTGCCAAGTCAAATTTGTTTGCTGCATTAGGATGAGAAATATATTGCAAAGTCCTGTTAGTGACACAGTCTTCCGTATGCAATATTTATTTGCCATACATTTACATTTTCTAATTGATCACAAGAGGGTGCACTTTTTTCATGTTTTTTTATTACCAAAGAACCAAGCTCGGTGAAAAGCAAACCTCAATGGTAATGCATTACATATATAATTTATTTATTTGTATATTTTTACATTATCACACATGTTGCTCATTGTACATGATATTGATGCAGAACAAAACTTGACACCATCACAACAGGGTGCCAGTGTGTATTCCAGAAATGATGTCAGTTTGCAACCACATGTATGTAAATGCTCTGAGCTAGATCTAATGTGCTTATACTTGGCAAAAATTCTATCTTACACTTTTTGAAAAATCCTTTGAAGTTTCTTTCTTGGCTTTTGACCTTCTTCTAAACCATATGTTTTGATCTGCTGTTTTTCATTTTGACTAAAAAGTAGCTTTTTGACTACAAGTTAGACTATGATCTAAAATATATCCTCAACACTAAAAATTATTTAACACACAAAGAATAACAAATTCTAAAAGATCAAATGGACCATATCTGTATGATTGTACTGTGCAAGTGGCAAGCTGTCAGATGAGTAGCTGGATTAACATTATTTTTTAGTGTTATATCTCTGGTAAGTCAACAGGTAAATGTCTAATTTGTTATCTCTAAGGAAAGAGAAAAACTCACTTTACCTTTAAGCTAGCCTTAAAAATGATTTGTTTGGCTGTGTAAATCTTGGATGAAATTATAATATAAAAAGAACATGAGCCTGCTAATTAATCACTTCTAAACTGCTATGAAGGAACACTGTATCACTAACCAGGAAAGACTTTTTTACACTTAACCCTAGAATAAATAGTATGCAACAGGAGAATCACTACATCAGGTAATATTAAACAAAGACAACAACTTTTAATTTGTTATTTCAGGGCACCTACATTAAAATTAAAAACACTCTGCAACCTTGTATCATCCAAGCTGGCAAAGGTTTTGAAAAAAAATAATCAGTACATGTGTAGGCTTCAGCAGTGAACAGTTGCTTGTCAGTTCTGTAAAGATAAAGCAATTCTAATTCTTTGTTAGCTTTCATTAATTTAGATGTTTAGGTATTTATAAAGCAACATCTACTGACATGCTGTAGAATTTTGCCATTCAGAATGTTGGCAATAAAAAATATGGCATTGTATCATGTATTTTTATAGCATTACCACATAATGGAAAGGAAACATACAGGCAAATGAAAACGTCTTTCGTGAAATCAGGGAATATAAAAATCTGATTGAAAGACTATGCATTTGTACTTTCACAAACCCGCTATTCACCAGCAGTATTATGATGTGAAGGTGAAAGTTGTCCGCGCACAACACAGAGATTGCTGTACATGAAAGTGGAATGGAACTTCATTTTACATATTTTGTACACACACACTTAATTTAGTGAGTTGCATTCTCTGATGAATGCTTCCAGTTGTATTGTTTCATAGATGTACTACAGCACCCATAGACTTGTGCAGTGAAATTCTTACTTGCATGTACTATTCAACATGCAACACATCTTATGTTATTGCAGTGCAAAAACTTTGTTTTCATGATTTGTTTTTGGTAAAAAAGCAAAAGCTTACAAAAACATTTGTTAAAAATTTTGTAATTGTGCACTGATTTGAAAATTTTTTTTGGTTTATGAAAGTGGCATAATGAGTAACACTAAACACTTTTATAGATTACTTTTATGAAAATTTTATATTGGAATATTGTATCGTAATCCTGAAACACAATATGAATGAAATTATAGAGTAAGTGTGTTGTCTTAAGCCTACTGCTTATAGTCAACCAATGTGAAACTTTTAAAAGGCACAAAAAAAAAGATTAACCGTATAAGTAAGAAGAATAGAACCCTAGTTTATGCACATCTACAAGATACTTGAAATAAGTGCTAAGTTTAAGGATGAATCCTTCAGGTTTTTGGCTGACATGGAAGAAGAAATAGTTCAAGATAAATATGTGTAACAGATAAAAAGAAGGTATGAATAATAATGAATTGTGAAATGTACATGTGATTGATTCGGCAGCCTGTGTGTAAGTGGTACCATTGCTTGACTGCTGTGAGTTTCCTTTTCACTATTGAAAACAAAAGCTATACTCTTTTTTTGCGCAGATTCCCCACCATGATAATGACTGTTAGGAACAGTGTGTTTGCTTGACACATCTTGCTGCACAAGAGTTTTGTTTTAAGGAATTTGAGAACTGTTCTTGTGGTGCTATTAAAGTAAATGTGTATAAGAGCTTTGGGAATCCATTGGTTTGAAGGCTAACCATGTGTGACAACTTTAAGATGGCTCCAGCCTTACGTATGAAATTACGTAGGTTTTAGCCAGTATTTGTTATATAAGATTTTCATATTTTGCATGTTTATGTATAAACACTTGAAGAATTTTATACTGTATATTAAAACCTAATTAAAGATTAGGAATAATATACACCAAATGGCACTACAATAACAAAAGACCATCTTGGAACCCCAATCTTTTGTACCAATAAAATCCACCAAACAAATAATATCCTATACTTATTAAATTGCATTCAACATTATAGTTTCCTTATTAGGAATGTATGTAATTTTTGCTATTAATTCAGTACTTTTATCAGTCTAGATTCTTTAATTGACAAATGAAGTCTGTATTAGTATTACAGCTTTTATCATGTTGTAGTGAAGAGCTGTTTTGTATAGTTGACTGCTGGGTAATAGATCCCATTGTGTATGGTTTTAAGCGTAACCTAGATTATCTTCTCAGGAAACTGCACATTTAGACTTAAAACCATCATCCTGTCTTGTAATAACAGGAGAGAGAAAAAATGTTGGGAATTTCCTCTAAGATACTCTTGTTTCCTGATGTCTGTTGTTGCTGTGAAAGACTTCATGAGAAGTGCATCTTAATGCTTCAGTTATGTTAGAGTAAGCCAAGGTTTAACCCTTCCAGTTTCATTATACTTGAAACTCCTTTACTAGGGAAAATAAAAAGGAAATAAAAAATACACTCATTTTATCTGATTTTTATTTAAGTAAAAAATTCCATCCATCCATCCATCCATCCATCCTCTTCCGCTTATCCGAGATCGGGGTGCGGAGGCAAAAGCTTGATCAGAGATGCCCAGATAAGTAAAAAGTAATAAAAATGTTATTTGTTTGAAATAACTGGTGAAATGTGTCAAGAGATTGAAGGTTTGTGCTGCTATCCATGGATTAAATGTGTTGTTTACAATACTGTATTGTGACTGTTGATTCTGATTAAAATAAAATGCCATATACTAGTTGATTACTAATGGCTTATAGTGCTGAAGTTTTGTCTGGATCATTTTTTGTAGTAATATTAGCAAACAAAAATGCAAAATGGAGAAACCTTTTAAAGATCATATTAAATTATTACGAAGTTTTACACTCTCTCAACAGCAATTTGTTTTTTTATTATTAAAAGCTGATTTATAAAATTATTATATTCAGTGCTCTTTTACTAAAGAATTTGTATTGTTAAACACATATCTGACTTAATTTAATTCTCATAATTTGTGTTTTTAGTAGTTACAGGCAAGCCAATATTTATTATAAGTGTGAGTATTAAAAAGTCAGATACTATTATGGTTTTCCCAAAGCAGCTCAAAATAAGGGGTAAAGTAAAAGCTGTTGGCACCGCACATTCATACTTACCACTTCTTTGGTATGTTGTAAATCTTTAATGAAGCTTTTTTATTTAGTAATTTTTTTACACAAAAATTCACTTCTGCTCCATCAGAGAAGAACTAAAAAGTTAGGTTTCATCTGTTCTAGTGATTGTTCTTCTGCAGACCCATAAATAATCTCTTTCATGTCCTAAAAAAAAGGTAAGGAAAAAAAACACACACACACACAAAGAAAAAAAAACTGAAATCCTTGCTTGTGCCTTTTCCAAGAGCAGCCTGTGAAACACATTACCTCCGGGGATACAGCTGAGACTTCAGAGCTACTTTGAGCCTGGCAACCTTCCCCTCGCTTTCCCTCTTCCTTCCTTCCTCAATTCCTCTACTAATAGCTCCCTTGTTCCTAAAGAACAAAACTGGCAGTTAGTGGTGATTCAGGAAGATTCATTAGCAGTTGGACTTCAGTAATTGTAAACAGACAAGCCCGACCTTTTTCCCTGCGGCTATGTAAGCGGCTTTGTGCTCTATCCTGCAGATAATAAAAGAGATACTATTAGATTTTTTAGAATTATATCAGTCAGCAACATATTTTTAAAACATTTTTACTGCATTAGTTTGGAAGTATATTTTCATTTTTAACAAAAGTTTCTCCACACATGTAATTCATTACTTGTATGGTAGTTATTCAATTATTAACTCAGATTTTTACAATGTTAAGTATAACTTTTGTCAGTGTTCTAGGTTGAGGGACAACCTTGACATTCTGCCAGCTGTGAACTCCTGAAGGAACAAATTAATTTAACTTAAGTAAAGGGGACAGCAGTTAGCAAGTGTGCTACTTTATATTAAGTGAGGTATTACATATAACTAAAGTAAACTGTTCATACAGTGATCTAGGACTTGTCGTTTTGTCACATATTATTAAAGTAGTCTACTTGTTCAAATATTTATTTATACAACATCCTGTTTGAAGTATACTGGAGCACATAGGCTGTTTAAAGTAAGTGTTGAGTTATTAAAGCCTTGCTTTGAAGCAAAACATCTTTAAATGTCACAATATGTAGTAAAGGAATAGGTTACTTTACTATCTTATTATTTTGTATTCATTGTTTGATTATTTAACTCAAAAGGCTTAAAAGGCTAGTGCAAATGTGAATTATTATGAGCAATGTAAAAGTTTATCTTTAATTAATTCATATATAAACAATAACAATATGCATTCATTAAATTAATACTTGATAAATTTCCTGTATTACAGCATTTGCAGCTGGCTGTACTGTAGTTTGTTTCCATCTTGTAATTTTTTTAACTATATAGCAAAAAATCAACTTGAGTATCATAATGTCTGTGGTGCTTACAGTAGATGATTTAAAAATTAAAGATGAAATCTAATTAAAATCATTCAGGTGCAAAAGTAAGGGAACATTTTATCTATAACTAACATCAAGGTAAAAGTATTATAAAATGAGTCAGTGACAAATTAAAAAAAAATGTAAAAAGCTTAATTTGGAGTGTAATTTTTCATAGGATGCGAAGACATTATCTATATATCCATCCATCTATCCATTATCTAACCCGCTATATCTTAACTACGGGGTCACAGGGGTCTGCTGCAGCCAATCCCAGCCAACACAGGGCGCAAGGCAGGAAATAAACCCCAGGCAGGGCACCAGCCCTCCGCAGGGCCATTATCTATATACAAATCTCTAAATGATTTAATTCCATACCTTTTCCAAATATTTTAAAACTTTGGAAGTTTGAGAGGATGGGAAAAGGTGGTTATCATGTAAAAAATGATTTGTTAATGTATATTGGGATATTTTGAAATAGAAACAGAAGCTTAGGAAGGATTTTCATCTTGACAGTGTTAATTCTCCCTGCTAAATTGAGATGGAGGATAGACCATGCAGACAGCAAAATTTTGTTGAAAAAGAACTTTATATTTACTTGTGATGTTTACTCCTAGGCATTTAAATTGATCTGCATTGATAAAAGGAAAGGTGTCCAATCTAATGTTGTGAGCTAGAGATTCACTGGAAAAAGACCACTTTTATTCAAATTAATTTTGGGTCCAGATATCTTTTGAAATTCTGCTAGTGCTTTTAGTACCATATCATCTTCATACTGTATTGTGATATTTTCTGTTCAAGTCCTTTTCTGTTAATCCCCTTTATCTCAGATGAATCTCGAAAATGAACAGCCAATGGCTCAATAGTGATTGCAAATAGCAGTGGTGACAGAGGGCATCCTTGTCTAGTACCAATCCTTCTGGCTACAACTTTGGAGAGCATCTTAACATCATTATTCAGAAGTGAGATTGGTATGTATGATGCACATTGCAATAAGTCCTTATTTCCTTAGGAAAGATGGTGATTAATGTTTAGAGAAAAGTTTGAGGGAGAATTTCTATTTCTGGCTTCTATAAGTGTTGCTAATAAAAGGGGAGCTAACTTAATTGAACATTTGTAGTAAAATTCAGCAGGGTAGCCATCAGAACCTGATACTTTCCCACTCTGAAGTGAGTTTATAGCATCTAGTAATTCTGAGATTGGCAGAGGTTTACCCAATTCCTCCTCACTGAGAATATCCAGCTGTAGTATCTGTAATGCATCAAAAACACATTAGATTGTGTCTTGTCTTCTTTAAATTAAGTGGAATATAAGGACTTACAATAGTTTCTAAATGTGTGCATTATATTTTTATTTATTTTGTGGTGTGAAATCTTTTTTTGGATTAAGAACATATTTTGCCATTTTGTTCCATGTTAATATGGCAGACAGAGATCCCCACACAGTATTTTTGCCAACATTTGAATAATCGATAAGTAACTTTTATAAAGCATTTAGAATTAACATTATTCACACAATAATTTCAATGGAATATTTCTATGTCGTTTCCATGTTTTGATCATTACTGGAATCTAAAGTAGAAACATGATCATTAATCATTGATTTCCTGCACCTTTTCCCCAGTGATTAATGCATTAGTTTTTAATTTAATCAGTCTAGCTAATAAATAGTATGCTGCTTGATTCATTACCACTCATTCGTGCACACCTTCTTTAGAATATCCAATGAAAAGCTGGATAGCTAGAGGTGGTTTCAAACAGGTGCACCAGTTATAAGAAAACTACATGTTAGGTCAGCTGGTAAAGTAAATATAAATTTGACATAACTCCTAATTCAGGATCAGAATTTCATGAAGTAGTGTTTGCTAATGTTACAGTATGTAAACTCTTATTAACTCTTAAAAATTGTTTCCGGACCACACAGACCACTACATTACCATGTCACCCATATAAAACTACAGTATTAATAGTTTTTCCTGATGTTATCTTCTAGCATTATCAGTATGAAATAAATATTGTTTCTTTTTACCAACTGATGTAAAAGACTCAAGTATAGTTTTTCCTACCACAGATACCGTGATACATGTGTACATGCATAAATTAAGTTTCTTTAACCACTTTAAAAAGTAAATAGCACAAGTCATGTGATTTTTGCAAGACTGATAGACTTTAGTAATAAATCTTTAAACATTAGAATAATTGTAATAATTATATTATTAAATATAATTATAAATATAATATATATAATTAAATAATAATTAATAATAATAATACTGAATATCTAATTCTGTTATATGGACTTAGCATTGGGGCACGAGTCTGTAGTATCAATGTTTGTTTTTTTTTTGTGAGAAAAACCTAATCATATTTATTTTTGCCATTAAATTTTCACATAGTCATAAATCCTGCTGTAATAGTGCCAGTAAAATAAATTCCCTCAGTGAGATGCAAATTCATAAGGATAACAGTATTAAAAGTCAATAATTTTAGTTTTTGGTGCTATGGAGAGTCAATGTTTTTTTGCGTTTTTTACCTTTGAATAAATCACCATTAAATCATCTTTGTAGCATAACCAAATACCCCCTTATGTGTAATATGGAGTTCTGCTGCAATCTGTTTCACATCAACACCCCATGGACTGTATGTAACGTTTTCAACAGTAAGCAGCTCAACTGAACTAATAAAATTAGCCACTGGTTAAAAAAACAAAAAATAGAAATATTATATACAAAAAAGTACTTAATTACATAGTACTTCTGATACATCCGATTAACCAATAGCAGTATAACTGAGGCTCATTGACTGAAAATAAATGATAAAACAAACTGCCAAAAAACACTATGATTTGAAATTTTGAGCCGTTTCCCTGACATTTTATGGCTTAAATTGTTGGAATGATGCAGAATTCAAAGTTTCCTCACACCCTGAGTTTGCAAAGCAGCCCTAAATAATTTTCAGTTTTTTTGTATGAAGTTCTTTTTTGTAGTACAATGCTTTGTTTTCATCAAAGTAACATTTCCCATTTTTCGATGAGATTCTATGTTTGCCTTCTCTGTCTGTATAACACTCTTGAAATTGCATTCTTGGTCATTCAGGTGCTCTCTAGCAAACTTGATATGTGCAGCAGTAGTTTTTGATTTTAAGTGGCTTTCTCCTCTGACCATGACATATTCTATATTATATTTAGCCCTTGTATCAGATGTTTGAAAAGCTTTAGCCAGTCTTCATGATCCAATCTTATACCCTTTAATGTAACAAGGAGTTTTGTTGACTGACCACTCCTGGGAAGAGTATTACTGTAGTTACAATTAATTTTTCTTTGTCTGTGAACTATCTGTCTGATCATAGATTGATGGTGACCAATATTTTATAAGTGTTTTTATTATTATTTCCAGCATCATTGATAACTATTTTTATAGGTCTTCAGAAATCTATTTTAATCTGATAATGGTACATTTCCTTAATCCGTCTCATAATGGACAGTCTCTGATGATGATTTTGTTTATGGTTTTGTTTGTATTGGGACAGGCCCCTCAAACTCAAATCTTATTGTTATCCCCAGATTAGAGCCTCTGACTCAAATGATCTGATTAAATTTAAATATTCTAATGTGTCAAATATTGTATGTTTTCAAGCAAAGATTGTGGGAACAATATGCTCAATAAATGCTTGAAAAATATTCACATTTATGTGCTTTTTGTTTAATCAAGTTTTTGGTTATTAGAATTTAGGTTATTATGAAAGCAAAATTTTAGTTAAATTAATACAAGAATGTAGAAATTTTCCCATCACTGAAGCCTCCAATGCAGCCATATGGTTTTTCAAATGCTGTTAAATTATACCAAGTAATTTTCCAAACATAGTCTTAGTATGCAACTGCTACAGTGAACATAAGATAAGTGATTTATTATATTTTCAGAGTTTTTATCGTCCATCAGATGGTGCACTTCTGCTGCTACCAAATTATAATGCTTTCATATGTCGGTTTGATTTAAATCACAATTTCTTTTTCTTGAAACATGCTGGATTAGCTATATACTGCTAAATATATACTCCATTATTAAACATTCCTGGCTAGAACTACTCTTGGAAATATTTTATTACATTTGTGTTATTCAAGTTGTTAGTATAGCTTTAGAAAGAATATGTAAACTGAGTGAAAGTGGGACTCCACTCACTTCAGTGATTTAACAGGAGTTTAGCCGCAAAGATTTGCCTTGCTGTCTTTACTTCTGTGGCTATATTTTACAGTAAAGGAAAAAATATAACAGAATAAAAAAATGTACATCTGCTCAGTTGTGTAAGAGAGGAGAAATAATTTATAACTATAAAACTGGCAATTGAATAAAGGAAAAAAAATGTTGGTTGGGGTTGAGAAAGTATTCCTTCAGTGTTAGGAAACCATGTAATTGCAAGGTACCACAAAAGCACATGGACTACAAGTGGTTTTCCCCTTCACTGAGCCTGTGTGTTTCTACTATTTGTAAAATATGTTGTAGCATGTTCTCTTTTGTGCAACTCTTTCCTGCTGATCAGACTTTTATTACATCACAAAGACATGCACGATATTAATTTATGAAATTAAATGAAATGCTAGAGGTCTGAAATGAAGGGATTAAAGTAGCAGGGGCACATATTATTTGCATTAAGTCCCTTGCTAACTGGACAGGCTTTGGCTGTTGGAGCCTGGCACTACTGAAAAATTAACTTGTGAGATGGATTTACCCTCTATCAACTCTGATAGTTGATTCTGCATTTAGGACAGCAGCTTACACTTAGTATAAAAAGAAACAACTTCAAGTGTGTGAGACATAGCGTTTAGTATGGACAATTGTTGTGCTGTCTGTGTCTCAGGAAAAGGTGTGGTTGTCTTTTGCCTGAAGTAAAACTGATGACACAGTCTGATAGACAAGCATTATACGGAGATAGGCAGGAATTTATGAGCACCTGAAGGCAATACAAGTTGATGATGAAAGGCAGTTGATGTGTAAGATGCTAATTCAGACTGAAATAAAACCCTTCAGTGGACTTTTTATCAGCTGCAGGGATTTTGGGATGAAAGTTAACCTCAAACTTTCATATGGATTTGGCCTTTGCCATGAGCACCAAACTGGGGCCCAGGGAAATGAGTACATATTAATTAGTGCACTATGAGACAAGTTCATAGCCTCTTCTTGAATTGACTTTATTTACTAGGTTATTTTTGTATTTTTTAAGAACTCTTTCTCAACTGTGTCACAGATCAAGTAATATTGTTGTGCGTTATTTAGAAGATCATGTGAAATTTTCATTAAAATATTCCATTAAATCAAAAAAAAAAAGTTATGAATTGTAAAACAATACTTTGTCACATGCATATTGAGCATATTAATTATTCATCTCTTTTCCCATACATATACATTTTTCCAAAAGAAATTGCTTTAAATTGCCTTTAGGTGGCTAAAGGGTGGTATTTCAATTAAGGCATGGTAAACTATATATGGGAACTTACAGACATTTGCTGTTCCACTGACATTTGGACTTCTATAGATAATTACCATTCTTTTGCCTGTTAGATCAGGTCATAATATATATGTGGTTTAAAGTTTAAATTACAAATTATATTATGGCTTAACAAATTGCTTTTTTGCAATTGTAAAACACTGTAAAGTCATAATATAGAAGATTAAAAACTGCACACTAATGGAAGAGAGACTTTTTTAAATATAGTTGTACACACAAACAACTGGGATGTGAATGTTGTTTTTTTTGATTAAGTATCTAGTGTGCATTAAAACTTTGTTTGTTTTTTGACACGTAGTGCCCTGAAGTATTCTTTACTCATCATGTAACTTATAATCTGAAGTTTACATTTATGTTAACATGTACTGTAGAGTTTTACTTAATGTTGAGCAAAGATAAAAAAAAAAATATTGTGGATTTCAGGGTTGGCTAGCTGATCAACTATGACAGCTTTGGTTTAGATAATTGTTAGGCATTCTGGAGATGCAAGAGAGCCTGGACTCTGTCACCTTTTAGATTGGACTGAGATTCTTCATCCATTTGCACCTCCGTGGCAGCTCCCACTCAAATGACACATTGAGAAAAAGTGGAGCCAGACAGCTTGAAAGAAGAAAAAAATGATAAAGGGGCTAAGAGTGGTGACGCTGCACAGATAGGAGTCAAAAGTTCACATTCTGACACTGCCAATTGCATTGGAATCTAGAGAAATGCCTGTAATTTATTTACTTATTTATTGCTTGTTTCTTCCCGCTTATCTGCGGAGGATTTTTGGAAACGAAAGTATAAAATGCTAGTGTATTTTTTCTGGAACTAGTTCATAATTCAGGGGCCAACATCCTGTAATGAAGAACTTGCCTAATTAGATTAGTTATTTACTTTAGTTCAAACCAAAAATAACATGCCATTGAATTGTAGAAAATACCATTGTTTATGCAATAGATAAAATTAGTAAGACTGCTGTACATTTTACATGCCTGTTCCATTTAGTAGATATTTTGATTTGCTATGTATGTCAGTCTTAAGACTTCGTCATATTATGTCCATGATTTCATATGAAATGAAAAGAGATAGTAGAAAAAGTGGTCAACAGGTAGGAGTAAAGGAATGTGTCCAACAAATGTGAGCAGCATGAGTTTAAGAAAAGTGTTTCTGCTTTGGAGCATTTTGGGTGCAGGTAGGCCTGCAGCAGCTTGGTTATACAATACAATTTTGACTCAACTTTGAGTGATATTTTAATCACCTTTAAAATATTATCAATTATTGCTATTGGTGATGTCTCCTGCAGAAATCTCAAATCAGCGTAGTTTTTTTTGCAGTCCATTCATAATAAAGAATTTTAGGATTCTGCACCCAGTCTGTCAACTTTTCTGTAATTCCCAAAACCCAAATCTGCCTGTCAGAAAACACATTTTCTGTATGGGGAAGCCGAATAACAATGAGCATGTGCATAGGCTATACATGACTTCAGCTAAGAGTAGCCAAGAAAAAAACACATTACAGTATGATTAAAAATTTTGGCAATTTCAGTCGATGCCAGTTGTGGTAATAAAGAGTCCAAGACATCATAAAGATTTGGGACAGCCACCTGTATATTGCTTTCCCAGCTGCAAAAGTTGAATTAAGTAGCACAATGTGCATAGAACAGAGTCCAAAACAGAACTGATCACAAGAGACAAAGATGGAGGCCTTAAAGGCTCATATAGGAAGTGACGTCATCAAAAGGGCCGGATTCAGAAATTATGTCGTCTGGACTGGAAGTGATGTCAGCAAAGGGCCCGGTGCCGGAAGTGTCTTCAGAGGTAGCTGCCTCCTACTCACACATGTGTTACACAGTATAAGCCATCCATTCATATTTTGCTACATATCCAGGTTGCATTGGTAGCAGTCTAAGCAAAGTTGTTCAGACATCCCTTTTTCCTGCCACCTCCTCTAACTTCTTCGGGGAGATACAGAGATGTTCCCAGGCCAGCTGAGAGATGTAAACTCTCCAGTGTGTCCTAGATCTGCACAAATGCCTCCTTCCAGGTGAACATACCTGAAACACCTGGTATTGAGGGGTAAACACCTCAACTGACTTCTTTGAATGCAAAAGAGCAGTGGCTTCACTTTGTCCTTCTCACAAAGAGCAGCTCTCTTCACCCTATCTCTAAGGCTAGGCCCAGATACCCTGTGAAGGAAGTGTGTTTCTGATGCCTGTACCTGCAATTAAATTCTTTCAGCCACTACCTAAATCTTGTGATCATAGGTGAGGGCATCGACATAGATCAATTGGTAAATAAAGAGCTTCTTCTTTCTACTCAGCTCTCTGCTCATCAGGACCAACCGGTTCATTGTCCACATAACTATGGATACCACACTGATCCACCTTTCAATCTCCCACTCCCTTCTTCCATCACTCATAAACAACATCCCATGATACTTAAACTCCTTAGGTTGAGGCACCACTTCATCCTCAACCTGGAAAGGCTACTCTACCCTCATCCGACTGATACCCAAGACCTCAGGCTTGGTGGTGCTGACTCTCATCCCAACCACTTCACACTTGCCTGCAAACCACCCCAATGTGCATCTGATTTCACAGCCTGATGAAGCCAACAGGACCACATCATCTGCAGAATCCAGAGCTGCAATCTTGAGGTCACCAGCCTGGGTACCCTTCACTTCTTGGCTGTGGCTAGAAATTCTCTACAAGAAAATTAACAACAGAACAAAGAACAGCCCTGGCAGAGTCCCACTCTCATTGGGAATGAGTCTGAACTACAGCTGGCAGTGCGAACCAATGATTCACTCCGATTATACAAGGACCAAATAGCCCACAACAGCAGACCTTGTACCCCATACTACCAAAATACCCCCATGGGACACCCCGAGGGATGCAGTCCTATTCCTTTTCCAAGTACACGAAACACGTGTAGACTGGTTGGTCATACTCTCATGAACACTGCAGAATTCTTATGAGGATAAAAGCTGAGCCTTACAGTACTTTCTTTATTCTCAGCATAGGCCTTTCTAGGGAGGCTGAGGAGTGTGATCTCCTTAAACTTGGAACACACCCTCTGCTTCCCCTTTCTTAAAGATTGGCAATCTGAAGGCACTGTCCCTGACTTCCACTCAGTATTGATTTGACATGTCGGTCAAGACAGCACAACAACATCCAGAACCTTTAAGATCTTGGGGTGAATATCATCCACCCCAAGAGCCTTGACATAAAATGACTTTTGGTCTGCCTTGAAGTGATTCTTGCAGTCAGATAACTCCGGAAGGAAAAACAGTGCTTTGTCCATGCTGTGTATACCTTGGATGGAGTGTTGCTGACCTCACCTGTTGATATACACTAGTTGGGTGGTGTAATTAGCACCTCGAGGACCTCATAAATCCTACTGACACACCTTCCTTTGAGCAACTGCATCCTTTCAACTTTTTCTTTACATGCAAGAAGAATATGGGGGTTTGGGTTTGTTTCAGTTTCCCCCTTTGGAGTTTCTAGTGTATTGATAGAGCATTGGGGTCCCAACATGCAACCATTTACTGCCAGCACTGAACCCCTTAATCAGAATAAAGCCAGTCCTATTCAAGCCCTGGGTATAACTAAGTGCATAGACTAATGTGTAAATGTGTTGGTAACAGAAAAAATGCTTGACCTATTTTTAAAACAAAAACAAAATAAGTCAAACAGATAAATTATGCATTTCCTAAGAAGACTGAATGACATAAAGTGTTAAGAGAAAATTTAGTTAGTGATCAGTTGATGGAAGGAAGCAGTGGTATAGAGAAAAAGTTGGTGTGACTGTGAATTTCATTTTAATGTATTATTGTATCATGTGACAATACCTTTGCTTTAGTCAATTGATAGATGTAAAAGTACATATGAATGCATGCATGAGTTGGTTCTACATATGACTGGCAATCAATCCAGGGTTGAGTCCAGTCTTCTAGCCAGTACTACCAGGATAAGCCCTATCCTCTGCAACCCTAAATTGGATTAAGTAGGCTTTGGAATGTTGTGCTGTATTATATAAGGAATGCTCAATATCATGTTTATGTTGACATAATATTAAAAGGAAGCAATAGAACAAGTGCCATCACAATTTCAAATACTCCAGTTACTACTGTAGTTTTCTGTAGTAAATATAATGTTTTAAATTGATATAAAAAGCCTGTGCTATAGCAAGTAAACTAAATGACTCCTTTTGCAATAAACTTTAAAGTTCTGGAGCTGCTCTCCAGTTTTTATCTTTATGCAATTTGGGAATGGTAATTTTTGCTTGCTTAGTAATTGAAGTCATTGCAACGACGCATTCTCCAGTTTATTTTACATTTTTGGGCCTACACTATGGTGTAAAGGGAATTTGCAGTCATACAGAGTGTGCTATCTGTGATGTAAATAAGTAATTAAAAGTAAGCTATGGTTCTTTAGAAAATGCAGAGAACAGAATAATCACAAAATATACATTCTGCTTCTTGTGACACAGTAAGTGCCTCTTAATTAGTAAGCCTGGCTTTTAAATTATTGCTAAATGTTTAACCTCATTTGTAGATTATGGTAATAGGCTTCCCTGTGGTATTATGACATGCATTCCTCTTCTGCACTCTGAATTCAGGAAGTGGCCACATTAGAATATAAACAGAATGCTGTAAAGAAACTTTCATAAGTGAACTTCTGGCATCTACCAGCAATACATTTTTGGTGCCTTCTAAAATATTTGTTTCTTAAAAACAAAAATGTACTTACATAAAGTGCAAATGCATTAATCCATCCACCATGTCTGAAAATAATACATTCCCTATTGCATGCATAATGCTTTTCCTATAATGCTAAAAAAAATATTTATTGATAAATAAATTTTCATGTCACTGTCCATCAGAAATGGCTTTTTGTTTTTGTATGATATGAAAGTAAATATATTTTGAATATAATAACTCATTATAGAGTAATCACCTCATTTTATCCAGTTCCTGAAGCCTATTCATACATTCCTTCAATTTTTGACAGCTTGATTAGTCCAATACCTATATACAGTTTGGGCATACCACAAACAAAAATAAATTATTAAATCTATTCAACTGTTTTCTAAACATCATTTATGATTTTACGATGTTGGGGCACAAAGGAGTGCAGCACAGTAGTTGGTCTTGAAAATGATACCAGTACATGACAGATCAGTGTCACTTAGAGTTGTGTGCAAAAGTTTGGACACTCCTAGTGAAAGTACATGTTTTATTGATTTTCTAAGAGAAAAGAAGTTGAAACAAACTGTGCATGGAGCAAAAATAAACATATTTTTACAGATTTTAATGCACAATAGTTTTTATGAAATTATTCAATTGGAAAAAATCAATTTGGCATGTGCAAAGGGTTCAGTGCCTTATCAGTCAGCAATTATGCGCCCTACAAATGGTTCTTGTAGCCTTTTTTATCCTTGCTTTAGGGTTTTTCACCTCTCTTCATTAAAGAATATTCTGAGATCATTCTGCATGTGCTTCATGTATGAAATTTGACCACATATTTCCAATGTATTTTTACTTTGGCCACTTGTTTCAAAATTTCTTTTAACTTGTATAATGGGATTCCAGGTAAGCTTTACTTCTAATGATGCTTGCATGCCTATCGTATTTTTACAAGCAATACAGTAAAACGTACTGGCATGCCTCCATTCTTATGCAAGCTAAACCTTTCTGCAGGTTATTTACAGCTATATGGGAGCTTTGCCTTGAATGCCTGCTCAGTCTGACAGCATTTGTATCAGAGATTTTTCTTGGTCTTACAGATATTGTTTTAACTTAACTTGTATCTCTTAATGGCATTTCAGATAGTGGAGATCACAAGTGTGAAGCACTGTACCAGTCACTTCTTTTTATTTTCATATACTGTAGTCAGTCATAGATGCACAGAGGAGCCCATGGCTATTGAATGTAGGCATAACACACTAGGAAATTCAAAGGGTCAGGTCATTTATTAAGCTCTTGAATTGTCTTCACTTGACTTGCATATAGGCTAAAGTACTAGGGTGTTGTACCGTGTTAGCCATTATGAATGTAGAGAAAAGCCAAGCAAAATGACACCTTTTATTGGCTAACTAAAAAGATTACAATATGAAAGCTTTCGAGGTACCTCAGGCCCCTTCTTCAGGCAAGATGTATAGGCTAAAGAAATGAAAGTTATGAGATCTCTCCATGGATTGTAAAAATGACCAAACTTTTGCCCTTGCCAAATTTTTAATTTATTTTTAAAAATCTGGTAATAAATAGTAATTAGATGTTCAATTTGCAGAAATCAATAAAGATACACTTTGGTTTATTTTCACTTAGAAAACTTGTAAAGATACACATTGGTTATGTCTCCATTGATGAGAAGTGTTTTGTTCTATGAAACTTGAGTTCCCAGGCAAACAAGACAAGAACACAAACATTCTGAAGGCAGCTTAACCTGAATGTGACCCCATGCCTTTCTCCTCCACACTTCCATGTTGCTAAACATTACTTTTACTTTTTAACCAAACCCCCTTATATACAGATTTCAAAAAAAGAACAGTTTTTTTATATTGGTTGCATCTTTAAAAGTATATTTTAGATAGTTTTTGGCAAGTTTCTCCACTAAGTGTTCATTTAATTGGAATATGGAACTTTTGGTCCCCATGAATCCTTGCAAAGCATGATCAGTCCTTGTATATTGAAAATAGTGTCCTACAGTCCTGAGCTAATCCTGAGCAATGTTATTTTACGGTTTCCACTTGTTTTTCACTGGCAAGAATTAAACTTAGTTGTGTCATCCACTGTTGTATGCCATCCAATACAAGATACAACAAATTGTACTTTCCGATATGGCTCTTTTGGCACCACTCTTGTATTGTCTGCTTTCCAAAAACAAGTCTCCTGTTTTTGTTCTCACTTTATATATTCATGTGAATACATCTCTTGCCACTACCCTGTTATATTTAAAGCCACTTAAACCATTATTCTTGCCCATGCTATCTTTAAAGTTCACATGCATATCATCCATTTGTGCTTGTCTACCTACCTAAAATAGTATTCTTGCAGATGATGATGTCACTGACTGACCAGACACTTTTCTGGGCAGGAGATCAGAGGTGTACCTAATAAAATGGTCATTTAATATAGGTGAGACTCCTGACCAATGGTCTAATCGAAGAACTTATTTGTAAGTGTAAACAGATGTATTTAATATTTTGTAATTATTCATTATTAATAGAATTTTGCTTTTGTTGTTCTTAATCGTGTAGCATCATTTCTTTCATTTTGCATATTTTAGGCTGATTAGTCTTCTTCATGAAGGCATCAGGTAGCTCATGCCTTTAATATGTTGACAGCATCACAATCTATTAAAAATAGCTGTTTTATCCTATCTAGGATTAAAATTTTGTTAGCAATAGTTTTTCTAGGTTTGATCTTTTATTTTATTATGTTAGAAATTTCTTTACTAGCCTGTAGAAGAATTCAAGATTAGTATTATTAATAGACAGTCCGAGAATCCTTGGATTAATACTATCTTTAACAGATGAAATGTCAGACAAACATGGACTGCTTAAATGATGATGTGGAATCTAGAATACTGTAGCTGTAATCTCAGAGAAAGCCTGAGCAGTAGCTTTGGTTGATGAAACAACTTTAAAGAAATGGATAAGGAGGGAGCATGGGCAGCCAGAGCAATGGTGCAGTACTTTATTCAAAGCTACTAAATATCAGTTCACTTTTGTCAAATTTGTCCATGTCTGCAGTAATCCTTGCACCAGTGCACTTAAAAGGGTGAATAACAAGGTACTCACAGCTCTAGAATCATAGGTTCAAATGCTGTCCCTGGTACTTGTTGTACATTCTCACTGTGCATTATTATTTATACGTTTCTAAGGGCAATCTGATTTTCTTTCACATCCTAAAAAGTATGTAGATCAAGAGACCCTACACTGCTCCTTTATTGGTGATTGGGGTAAATATAATTAAATTGGAGTCTTGTGCAACACTGGTTCCTTCTTGCATTCAGTTTTGCTGAAATTGATTCCATCTATCCTCATCTGTATTTTTTTTTTTTGAAGTTAAATTTGTGAAAATATACTATATGGATGAAATGCTTTACTTGATCTAAAACAACCTAGCTATCACTCCCAATGCCTGTTTTGTTCCCGAAATTTAAACTGAGGTGGAAAGGAAGAAGATGGATGAGAAGGTGGAAGAATTGCTACCATTGAAGAAGTACAGGAAAAACTCTGGAGGGTCTAGACACAATAACAAAAGAGAAGTATAGAAAGTATTAAGAGGAATGGGAAAAGTGCTGGGACAGGTGTATTGCATCTCAACAAATCAGGGTGTTATTGGGTCCCCCCCTTGTGTATAAGTTACATGTTATACAGAATGTACTACTCATTTGTTCCTTTATGATTCAAACTCCATTTTAAATTTTGTTTAAGAGGGCCTATACTGAGAGCTTTCTTTTGATGCTGATGCAGTTTATTGCAGTGCACCTACAATAATTCACAGTGGGTCAGTTTAAAGATTAATAGATTAACACATCTTTGTGATGTGTGATGAAGCCATAACTTCCATAGGAAACATATGTAAACTCCAGATAGTTACTAACCAGGTATTGAGGTTGATGTATTGATAAAATTGCAATAAATACTGACTGGAAGTATAGAGCTTAACATTATTTGGGAAGAAGCTGTTCTTGGGGCATGATACTTTTTGTGTCAGAAGCACCATGAACTTTCAAGTACCTGGAGTTGTTAACTTTTAGACAATTGGTCACTGTTTTGAGTGTAAACAGGAAAATCAGTCATCAGGGGAAGAAGAGCCCTGCTGTAAAGGATGTGTGGCTTTACAGCACTGGTTATAAGTGACACCAACCGCCATACGTGCTAAATCCTGCTATTTTGCTTCAGCTGTGTAATGTGTCTGTTCTCACCAGGAGGTTCCTGTGAGAGCAGCCTCTTCACAGCAGGTTCTTAGGCAAACAGCTGAGTGTAACCACTGCACTGATGATAAAAGTGACATGAGCCTGTCAACAGATGGCACACAATGAGCACATTAGGACAGCCTAATGAAGAACGTTCATCTTGATTGTTTACTGAATACATAAACCAGGAAGAACAAAGTGTGTTTTTGCTTTGGTGGCTGGGTGTCCTGGAAAAGTGCCTTCCTCTGTCTTTGGGTAAAGCGTGACTTTCATCAAACTGTGTAAACCATTCCTTTGGAAACTTTTGAACATTTTTATTTTCCTACTATTTTTTAATAAACCGAGTCCTGTGCTGCTAATGCAGGTACCCTTTTTACATTGTACTGTTGTTTATCGTTCACATTTAACTTTTTGCCTGAAACATATTCAGACCTTATCGCTATGTCATTCCCACTTGCTTTTTGATTTATTCCATGTGTGTTTATTTTTTTAAAAATGTTTCAAAGCAAATTGCTGCATTATGACATTTTAACATGTATCTTAAGCTATAGGTTTATATATATATATATATAATATATATATATATAATATATATATACATATATACAGTATATTTTTTTTTTTATTTAAAACTAGTAAATCAGTTTTTTACTAGAAGGATGAATAATGTTGGTGATATTGAAAGGCAGCATTTTTCAGTGTTTTTGAAAAGGGCACTGTCAGTACTTTACTCTAAACAGAAAAATAGAATTTGTTTTTTTAATTTTCTGTAAAACCTTATACAATAAAAAGGCTTCATTATAATACATTTTCTTAATAAATCTACCCATTCACCATTCATTTACACCACTGTTCGTGTCACTTTTAATATGACCGCTGAAAGTGAAAGGTTTATTTTCTCCAAGATATGTATAATCTGCAGTTTTCTTATCCTCTGGTTCGTTGTTGACAGGACTTGGTTTGGCATACCTTTACCTCATATTATTTTATCATAATTAGAATCTTCAAAACATATAAAATATGAATATGAACTTTTGTATATACATATTAAACATGCACAGCATTGTCAACCTGTGTAATTAGCGGTGTACTATCTTACAAAGTATTTTAATAGTATTAGCTCAGCTATGGTAAATGACTCACTTAAGGTCACATTGTGAAGTGCATATTGAAATTGAACTGATGGGCTTGTGGTATAAAGTCAAGTGTTTTAGTCACTATACCTGCCTATGTTTGAAACTGGTCTTTGATTCCAATGATGCCAAGATAGAATGTGTTCCATGATCCTTAACTGGATAAACAGGTTAGAAAATCTTTAGATAGGTTAAAATTATATTTTATATTACAACTAAAATTTGTTTGGCTCAAGTGTCTCTGAAACATTATATACAGTTATACCTAACTGTGTGTTAAGTTAATTCAGAATGTTCGTAGAATTTTTGCATGGAGCACTTTCTGCTGTTCTCTTTTTAAATTTCTTCTGGCGGCCATCTTGAGTGCACCACAGCTTGTTCCGATTGCAAGGTTTAACATTTCTGTTATTTAAGTGCATGGCCTCCAAGCTTGCCATCTGCTGGTCACCCACTTCACTATGTCTATATGTCCATGATCCTTTCTGTAATGATCTCTTGGATTCCTGATTTTTGTTTTGTCCTTCTGACCTCGATTTTCACTTTGTTTTTGGCTTTGGCACTTTTTGATCTCCCAGTTTTGATGCTTTGTTGTGTCACATCACTTTCCTGGTTTGCCTTTTTAAAAACCTTGTTGGATTCCTGACATTACAGTAGTAGTCTCCAACATTAATCAAAAAATAATTTTATTCTTCTGTATCATGCATATTGTAATCTTAACTTTAAAGCTAATGTTATTTATTTTTCTTATGTCTGCTTAAGCCTTATGGAGAACTACTTTGGGCCTTCTAGTTTGTTTTTTTTTTCTTTTCTTTTCTATTTTTATGTATTATAATAACACATTGTCTGTCCAGGTGTTAAATTCTCCTGTTTTTTTTTTTTTTTTTACATGTGTTCAGAAGAAAAGCATAGTGTTAGTGATATGTGTAAACTATCTAAAATATTTGCCTTGCAATAGATAGATAGATAGATAGATACTTTATTAATCCCAAGGGGAAATTCACATGTAGTAAAAATAGTAAAAAGTGTCCAGGGAGCAATTCCACATAAAAGAAAGTGGTAGAAGTGATCAGTGAAATAGATAAAAATAGAGATAAAAAGGTAAAAAGATAAAGTCATATACGGAGCTGCTGGAAAAGGCTGCCACTCGGATGCGGCGCCGGAAATGATGATTATTATACAATATTAGGTAAAAAGAAACTTTGATTCTTTGTTAAACTAATAATAATAATAATAATAATAATAATAATAATAATAATACATTTTATTTATTTAGCGCCTTTCCCATGCTCAAGGCACTTGCAGAATATAAGAAAGAACGGCAGGGTATACAGTATATAGCATTGTACAAACCAAATAAATAAATAAATAAAGAAGATTACAAAATTGAATTCCGAGAAAAAAAGAAGAAAATAAACATAACAGACAACATAATTGATGGTCTAGCACACACACCTACATGTGAACCACGTTATATTTAGCTTTTGTCACTCCAGCAATAATAAGTCATTCAGCATTTTTCCAAAATAACTGAAACAGTGAAAATTGATTTTGCTTAAAATTCAAGATTATGATTTGTCATAGTGATAGTACTTTAACTACAGAGTTTTGCAAAGTGTTTTCAAGAAACACTGAAACACAAGAGGGGTAAAGTTTCAATATATTCTGAATTATTAAATAAAAAATAAAGCAAACATATATTTTTGTCTTAAATTACATGTTTGTTTTATTAATATAAGTAACTTCAGATACCTTGTTTAAGTATGTTTTAAATCAAATAATGAATATTGGTATTAATTTAAGATATTTTGAAGTAAGATTTTCATCTATACCTGCAACACTAAATATGTCTACTAAAATGACTATTTCCAGTTTTTTCTACATATGTTAAATTATAACAATGTTACCAGCACAGTAGCTGTGTTTATCAGATACCAGTGAAAGGTGAACAATAACCTGCAATCCTAACATCTGGATCCCACAGTGCTCTATGGTCCTGATAAATCCCTTCCACTTTCCAGAGACCTGCATGATTCGCAGTGTGCAGTTCTCCATGCAGGCAGCACTGAACTGATGCACAGCTTTGATAACTCCTGTTATCAATATGGCCAGAGGCATCAGTTTACATCAACATCCTGGCTTTTGGGTCAGGATTACATGTTTGAGACGGGCAGCTTTTTATAGTACCTGCATTGATGTCTAAAAAGGACCTTATCACCCTGAAGCTAAGAATGGTTTAGTTAGGTTTCATCTAAAATAAATAAATAAATAAAATGCCCAACAACAAACCCTTCTTCTTCTGCATGTTTTCTAATACTTTAATTAGTAAAAAAAGTAGAGAGGAAGAAAAAAAAAGATCTTTAGATGCTGAGCACACTAAACTTTCATGTTTAAGTCTTTGTTAACTTTATGTTCCAAATTAGTAAAGGAACTGATTGGGTTGTTGATAATTTGCATTCAGTTTAACTGGAACCTGAATCGCTTGTCAAAAGTATTGTTTTTGAGGACCATTGCCTTTCTGGTTGTTGTGATGACCTAAAAGATTATGACTTTTCCTGTTGTGTTGGCAGAATCTAAAATTAGGTGTTTGATCCCAGGTGAGTAGAGAGAATCTGTTACGTTTTATCTTTAAAAAAAAAAAAAAACTGATGAATTTTCAGTTTCATACCTTAAGGCAGGGTGCTTTAGTGTGCCTTGGTGTGCCACAACTAGTGTGGTGTTGGAGCCAGACTTTTTCTTAAGCACATTAAATTTAGGTGTATGTTTTTAATCCAAACATTTGCCTGTGATCAGATTTGTAGAGTTAGACATGCACCACATTTTTTTTCTATGAAAGTTTAATAAACTAACATTTAATTAAGTTAATTGTTTTAGTTTTAATTCTTTTGAGTGGCAATGGGGTTGTCATTGTGTCATAGTGGTTTATTTTCCAAGGTTCAAGTAATGGCTAAGTCACTTTATGTGTATTGAGACAAATTTCATAGTTGAGGGTGTTAGGCTAATTGGTAACTCTAATCTAGCCCTTGTGTTTTGTGTGTATGTGCTTTGGGGGAGTCTTTCTGAATGCATCCAGAAATGAAGTGGTGTCTCATGCAAAGTTACTTTCTGTCCTGTACCTGATACTTCTAGAGTGTGTGTTTAAGAAATAAATGAATGCATCATCAGTAACACTTCATCTCTCATTTATTTAAAAATTAATTTGCATAGATAAATAAGTAGGCATACAACTGATGAGCACCACATTCAAGGAGTAAAATCTCAGCAAGACACCTTAAAATATTCCTGTGTATAAAGTAGCACTTTACTGTATTTATGAAGTAAAACATAGGTTCAGGTATTTTTGACATGGCAAACTAAGAGCAGAAACAAGCAGTATAATTTAAAAAGGTTAGTTAATGATAGTATTAGACACAGGTTACAGATCATTTGTGTAAATATCAATATATGTTACAGGTACAATGTTCTTACAAGTCCAAGTCTGAATAGTTCGGGCTCATGGTGATTTCCCAGAATACAATGTATGTGACAATATGTTGATCAGATAACATTCATGCATATTAGACAAAAACATAGTTTGCTAGATTTAACCCTTGAAAGCAAAACAACTAGTAACTATTCAGACTGTTTATTTTCCTCCCATCCATTTATTGAATCAGAAATAATAATTTTAACATTTTCAGAGAAACCTATCAGCGTTATTTTAAAAATATCATTCACTATATACTATATACATTCATGTCAAAAAGAAAGTACACCCTTTTTCAGTTATACAGTGTTACGTACATAACAAAAATGATATACAACATCAGATGAACAACAACACATGAGTTATTACACCATGTCATTATTTAATTAACAAAAAAAAGCCAAAATGCAGAAGCAGTGTGTGAAAAATTAAGTACATCCTTACTGCTTCCATAGGAATTAGGGGGTAAGTAGCAGCCTCGTGTACTGCTAATGAAATGCACTGTATAAAAGCAGATGATTTGGTAGTTTGCTGGTCTGGAGTATTTAGGTGTGTGTCAACAAGGTGCCAAGGAGGAAAGACATCACTAATGATCTCAGAGAAGCAACCGTTGGTGCCCATCAATCTTGGAAGAGTTATAAGGCCATTTCCAAACAACTTCAGTTCCATCATTCTGCAGTGGTAAAGGTTATCCTCAAGTGGAAAACATTCACGACAGTTGCCAATCTTCCCAGGAGTGGACATCCTGGCAAATTCACCCCAAGGTCAGATGGTGCAAAGCTCAGTGAAACTGAAAAAGACCCGAGAGCTGCATCTCAGACTGTACAGGCCTCAGTTAGCATGTTAAATGTTAAATTTCATGACAGTACAATTAGAAAAAGATTGAAAATGTATGACTTGTTTGGAAGGATTGCCAGGAGAAAGCCCCTTCTCTCTAAAAAGAAAATGGCAGCACGACTTACTGTAGGTTCGCAAACTTGGATCTTTACAAACTTTTGGACAGACAAGGCCAAATTGGAGATGTTTGTCCATAATGCACAGTGCCATGTTTAGTGAAAACCAAACATGGCATATCAGAACAAACACGTCATAACAACTGTCAAGCATGGTGGTGGAGGGGTGATGATTTGGGCTTGTTTTGCCGCACAGGACCTGGACAGCTTGCAGTTAATGAGTCAACCATGAACTCAAATATAAGACCATCTGTCTGACAGCTAAAGTTTGTCTAAAACTGGATCTTGCAACAGTATAATTATCCCAATCACACCAGCAAATCTGAATGGCTGAAAAAGAAAAGAGTCAAATGCCTAAATAACCCAGTCAAAGTCCAGACATCAATCTGATTGAAATGCTGTGGCGGGACCTTACGAGAGCTGTGCATAAACGAATGCCTGTAAACCTAAATGAACTGAAGCAGCATTGTGAAGAAGAATGGGCCAAAATTTAAAGACACAAAGCTGTGAGAGACTGATAAAGTCATGCAGAAAATTATTACTTCAAGTTATTACTTCTAAAGGAGGTTCTACATGCTATTGAATCATGGTGTGTACTGAGTTTTTGCAACCTATAATATATATTTAACCCAACAATGAATTAGGTTCCTCAGATTAGATTAAATCGTGTCATTTGAGAGAAACCCACCAGTACAATTATTAATATCAAGATCTTAAACCCATCTACCAATATCAGAATTCATTATATATCGTCCTCAGAAAACCATTACACAATTATATATTGCATTATATAGAGAAAGCAATGTAAAGCTGAACATGCAAGAAGCATGGTGAGCTAAGATTAACCCTTCCCAACTTGAGTGTCTGTCCCTGGGCCTTGTTAATTGACATTACAAAGCAAAGCTTCACCAGGAAGTGTAATCTCTTGAATTGAAAGGGCATGTCCGTCGCGATTAGAGGACTGCGAGGGATTAAAGCCCTCTCGCCATTGTCACATCCTGTGATGATGTTGTTCTGAAGCTGACAGACCTTTAGACAGGTACCACTGCAAAGTTTGGGTGGGTTCAAGTTTCTCAAAATGATAATCGGTGCTCCTACTTTCAATGCTGTTGTGAGGCGGCATGCCAGGAGAATTAATGGAATTTTTAAATTTTGTAGCATAGTGAACTGAATCGTCGTGTTCTAAAACTGTATTTATTGAAGTGTGTATC
This sequence comes from Polypterus bichir lapradei, assembly GCA_026402145.1. Taxonomy (NCBI): domain Eukaryota; kingdom Metazoa; phylum Chordata; class Cladistia; order Polypteriformes; family Polypteridae; genus Polypterus; species Polypterus bichir. The sequence goes on from JANRMT010062809.1 coordinate 5,415,128, forward strand.
CTAGACAGCATGTCAAATAATTTGAGCACCAATTGATTCATTTTATGCCTCCCCCTCCCCTCGGCCCACAGCCTCACTCTTTGTGCTTATGAGTTACTGCCACAAGTGAACAAAATCAACCATAATATTATAGCAAATTATAGAAAAAAAACCCAGTCTAAATCTGTTAAGTAGTTCTCTCGTGAAAAGTGGACAGACATACAAACGTTGGAATTTATCTATATATACAGTAGATAGAATGATAGATATATATATATATACCGTATATACTCACGTATAAGTCGAGTCTTGAAACCCACAAAATCGATCATAAAATCAGACCCCAACTTATGCGGCCGTTCAAAAATGCAACACTTAAATTTTTTTTTTTATTATTATTACTAGCAGAATACCCGCGCTTCGCAGCGGAGAAGTAGTGTTTTAAAGAAGTTATGAAAAAGAAAAGGAAATATTTTAAAAATAACGTAACATGATTGTTAATGTAATTGTTTTGTCATTGATATGAGTGTTGTTGTCATATCTCTCTCTCTCTATATATATATACATACTAGCAAAATTCCCGCGCTTCGCAGCGGAGAAGTAGTGTGTTAAAGAAGCAATGAAAAAGAAAAGGAAACATTTTGAAAATAACGTAACATGATTGT
>JANRMT010062809.1:5430771-5480859 GCA_026402145.1 Polypterus bichir lapradei
GAGCCCGCGTGCTATTGTGGTTTTGCTTGTGTGCTTCAGTAAGTTACCGTCCCCTCGCTCTTACTTTTTTACCGTTCATCTAATGAATACACTGAGTATGGCTTTACCAAAACAATCATTGATCGCGAATAAAGTATCCATTATTCATGAAGCTTCAATAGGTGAATAGGTGATCTGTCTTTCTGCGTTAACCGCATGCGTTTTCATACGTCTCAAACTAAGGGGATGCGAGGTTAAAATAAATCGAGAAGCGCGCGTACATACTTAGTGAATCCCCTCTCGGGAATCGAACCTTGGACATGGGCGCTATAGGCGAATGCTCTACTATCACGCCACGGCGTGTGGTTTATCTATTTGAGCGTAGCAGCGTAATTCGGTTTTTGTTCAGCACTCTTTGGAACTGTTGCTTTTTGTCTGCGCACTGCGTCAGTTCACGTGAGGCGCTGAATATGGTTTTATATGTCACTCGCTCGCTTCTAATTGTTTCGCTGCCTTCTTAATTATATAATGCATGTTTTCTAAAGCGCGTTTTGTAGCTCTTCCTGGCTTTCTACGTAATGCGTGATTACGTGAGAGGCGTGATGATGTCATACGAAACTCCGCCCCTCTTGCTGAACTCCATTACAGTAAATGGAGAAAAATAGCTTCTAGTTATGACCATTATGCGTAGAATTTTGAAATGAAACCTGCCCAACTTTTGTAAGTAAGCTATAAGGAATTAGCCTGCCAAATTTCAGCCTTCTACCCACACGGGAAGTTGGAGAATTAGTGATGAGTCAGTCAGTCAGTCAGTGAGTCAGTGAAGGCTTTGCCTTTTATTAGTATAGATATACACATATACATATCTACATATATACTGTACATACACATATATATATACATATCTACATATATATCTACATATATATATTAGGGGTGGGACTCGATTAAAAAAATTAATCCAATTAATTAGAGGCTGTGTAATAATAAATCTTGATTAATCGTATGTAATCGCACACGTAAATTTGCCCCAAATCGCAAATGTGTTTTTTTAATTTAAAAGGGTTTTAGTGGGCAACAGAATCAAATAATAGACATGGACATGAATATTGTAAACTCAAGCTGTTTTAATTTCTGAAAAAAAAATGCTTTTAAACTGCATTTGAATTCAAAACAAAAACAAAAATATCATCCCTGGTTAAAATTGGGCAGACTTAAAAATAAAGTGGTAGTTTAAGAACTTTAAGTACATTTTCAGAATGGTATTGTCTTTAAATAATAATAATCAAAATTTCAACATAAAGTGCAGTTTTTCTTCTTAAAAAAATAAGTCAGAAACATAAAAGGTAATTTAACCAACTTAATCTTTAAACTCTGAGTAACCTTAGCCAAAATTATTTTGTACATTAAGCTAAAACAGTGTGATCATTGAACATTTTGTAATTAGATGTAATTAGAATTACTAACGGTCACGGAAGTCCAATGATCCCCAGTAAGAGCCACAAAGTCCGCTTTCTGTAATGCATCTAATTTTGCTTGCTTTTCAGTGTGCACAAAACCATGCTTTTATCAAGGCTTCGCTCGGGTAGTTTTTTGAAATGAAATTTTCCTCCGATCAGGCTTAGGAACGCGCTTCATTCCGACTCTAACATTTTTGTGGCTGTGATGTGTGCATCAGTGTAATTGATGTACCAGGAAATCATGCATTGACAAAAGTTCCCCTTTGCTTGGAATTGAAAGTGTGATTTAATGCGTTATTTTTTGTTATGGAGTACATACATCGAAGCTTCTCAGCTGTGCTTGTGCTAAGAAAAGGAAAGAGTTTAAAAATAACGTAACATGATTCTGAGTTAACCGCATATTTTTTCATACGTCTCAAACCAAGGAGATGCGAGGTTAAAATGAACCGAGAAGCGCGCGTACATACTCAGTACATCCCCTCTCGGGAATCGAACCTCGGATGTAGGTGATAGAGGCGAAGCCTCTACAATTGTGCCACGGTGTGTGGCTTATCTATTTGAGAGTATGTAGATCGGGGTATATATATATTCGCAGCGGAGACGTAGTGTGTTAAAGAAGCTATGAAAAAGAAAAGGAAACATTTTAAAAATAACGTAACATGATTGTCAATATACAGTAATTGTTTTGTGAGTGTTATTGAGTGTTGCTGTCATCAAGGATTCGATTATCATTATTTGTTTCAATCAGGTTCGTATTTGTAGGATGTGTTGTGTTCAAGTTACATTCCGTATTTGTCAATCGTTGTAAAGATGACAGGTTTCATTCATCGATTCGTTTCTTACTGCATCAATAAACAGTTCGTCTTCTTCTTTATCTGAGACCTGACACACTGCATGCATGGGGTTTTTTTTTTTACACTGCCTTCCTTTAGCGGGACATTGACTTTTTCTACCGTGTGCTTTGTTTCCGCAGTAGCTGCACTTATGAATATGCTTGTATGTATCAGACGCTTCATATTCTTTTGCTGCCTTTTCAATTATGTAATTCGGTTTTTGTTCAGCGCTCTTTGGAACTGTTGCTTTTTGTCTGTGCACTGCGTCAGTTCACGTGAGCCTCTCGGTGTACATGCATCGAAGTTTCCCAGCTGTGCTGGTGCCATGTCGTGCTATGTCCACGGCTGTATCTAATGTTACCTAAGTCCCGGCACTTAAAACTTTCTCTCGCAGTTTCGCTGAGTTTGTGCCAAACACCACCCTGACCATCTCATCTTCCTCTGCATAAGCACAGTCCTTCACCCGTGAATATTTACCCGTGGCAGTGTTTCTATTGGATTGCCGCTGACGGACGGCCTTATATGGGCAGGCACTAAATTACAAACGCCAGCGGCAGCCTGTCTATGAACTTAATTTAAAGTTTAGGTTTACACCGTGCTTTGTTTCCGTAGTAGCAGCACTCATGAATATGGTTGTATATGTCACTCGCTCGCTTCTTATTGTTTCGCTGCCTTCTCAATTATATAATGCATGTTTTCTTCAGCGCTTTTTAGGGCTCTTCCTGGTTTTCTACGTACTGCGTGATTACGTGGGAGGCGTGATGATGTCACACGAAACTCTGCCCCCACGGCTTTCGAGCTCATCTCCAATACAGTAAATGGAGAAAAACAGCTTCAAGTTATGACCATTACGTGTAGAATTTCGAAATGAAACCTGCCCAACTTTTGTAAGGAAGCTGTAAGGAATGAACCTGCCAAATTTCAGCCTTCCACCCACACGGGAAGTTGGAGAATTAGTGATGAGTCAGTGAGTGAGTCAGTGAGGGCTTTGCCTTTTATTAGTATAGATATATATATATAGCAAAATACCCGCGCCTCGCAGCGGAGAAGTAGTGTGTTAAAGAAGTAATGAAAAAGAAAAGGAAACATTTTAATAATAACGTAACATGATTGACATTGTCATGAGTGTTGCTGTCATATATATGCCTGCCTAAATAAGTCACCCTCGCTTCGCTCTTACTTTTTTATCGTTCATTTAATCATGGCTAGTGGCGGAAAAATTATAAAATGGAAGGAGGATTACACTGAGTATGGCTTTACCAAAACAATTATTGATGGCGAATCGATTATTCATAAAGCTTGAATTGGTGATCTGTTTTTCTGTGTTAACCTCATATTTTTTCATACTTCTTCTCAAACCAAGGTGGTTCGAGGGTAAAATGATTTGGGATGCGCTGATCAATGTAATCGGTGTACCAGGAAATCATGCATTGACAAAAGTTCCCCTTTGCTTGTAATGCAAAGTGTGATTAAATGCATTATTTTTTAACGCGTTATGGAGCACATGCATCGAAGCTTCTCAGCTGTGCTTGTGCTAAAAAAAGGAAAGATTTTAAAAATCACATAACACGATTTTCAATGTAACCTTTTGTAAGTAGTGCCTGGAGGATACAGTGTGGAGAAACTCTAGAGACAGCGTGTGTATTAACTTGTGGATTTTTCTGTGAGTATTTGGTGGCAGTGTGACAAAGTTGCTTCGGAAGACGGCGTTAGCCGCGGAGCTCAGCTCAGAGCGAAATGAGGTAAATGGGAGGGGAGATGATGACGTGACTCCCCCACCCGCCTTAACTGTCAATCCCCCACAAACACAGTCTCTCGGAATTTGCATAAGCACACCCTTCACCTGCAATTTTAACTTAGTTACAAAGTGATTAAAACTCTCGTTTATATCCTGCGTCCTCTCATTAAACTTGTATCCCGCATTACTCGTGGGCATGAGAAACGCCAATGGCAGCCTGTCTATGAACTTAATTTAAAGTTTAGGTTTACACCTTGCTTTCTTTCCGAAGTAGCAGCACTCATGAATATGGTAGTATACAGTATGTCATTCGCTCGCTTCTTATTGTTTCGCTGCTTTCTTAATTATATAATGCATGTTTTCTTCAGCGCTTTTTGGAGGTGTTCCTGGTTTTCTACACACTGCGTTGACAGTCAGTTCACGTGATTACGTGGGAGGCGTGATGATGTTACACGAAACTCCGCCCCCCACGGCTTTCGAGCTCAACTCCATTACATTATATGCAGAAAAATAGCTTCCAGTTATGACCATTACGCGTAGAATTTCTAAATGAAACCTGCCCAACTTTTGTAAGTAAGCTGTAAGGAATGAGCCTGCCAAATTTCAGCCTTCTACCTACACGGGAACTTGGAGAATTAGTGATGAGTGAGTGAGTCAGTCAGTCAGTCAGTCATTCAGTGAGGGCTTTGCCTTTTATTAGTATAGACTAGGAGAAATTAAGCCACTTTTCCCAAAGAGGATTAATACAGTAGTTACGTCTTCGTGATTTCCTTGCTTTTTTCATTCACTTAATTTCTTAAGTATTAATATTGAATTAAAAGTATATAGCACTGGAGTCTTGCCCCCTCAAGGTCTGGTTCCTCCTCTGTATTCAAAGATGCTAGGATAAGCTCTGGAGTGTCAAAACCATGAATTGGGTTGGAGAATATTAGGTAATGTTCATAGATTTTCACATACCATCTGACATGAAATCAAGAAATAAATGGGCCTACATTGAAAGCAAATTCCTGGAAGCACTTCTTCAAACTGAGGGTGCTGAGGGGCTGAAAAAAATCACACTGGTTATTCTGCTGTCATTGCAGGTATATTTAAACTTTCTAGTTCCTCATACCCATCCCACTGCCATGGCCTCTCTGCAAAATTAGGCATCGGCCCATTAATATCATCCAGAATGCAGGTTTTGCTCCCCATCCCCACCTTAATTTCAAATGTAATTTACTTTTCTTCTAAACCAGTGAAAACATCTAAGAAAGCCATAGGTAAAAAGGTTATTAGTATATACAGTAGGTGGTTTCTGTTTAACATTTAGACAATTAAACATCTCACCAGATAATAGATTGAAATTACCTCCTTTACATTCCAATTTTTTTTCACAACAGTATGACTGGATGTTTTTTGACATGACCCCATGAATGTTCCTTAGACCAGCTTTAGGGTCATTCAGTGTTTTATTGTCAGTAACAAAAAGATACACATAGAAGTGCAAAATCAATGATTGATAAAGAGTTCAATAAAGTTCTCTTCTAACAGGTAAATTAACACAAGAAAGGGTTGTATTTAGTGGCTGTGATACTGAACTATAAAACACAACATTTTCATTTCATTCTTTGCGTTCCCATTTCCTGAATGCTCCTCAGTTGGCTTAGTGCATTTTATCATGTTGGTCATCTTAGATAAAAGTGGCTTTGCAGTAAAATCTAATACTAGTAACACCAATGCTTGGTAATGTCTGAAGAAGCCCACTCTGTTTCCTGGAGAAACATGTCATATAGTATATTCTCAGTATATGCAAGGCAAACACACTAGTTATCTTAACATCATTACAACATTTTAATACTAGATAAAATGACAATACAAAAGGTGCTACAGCTTGAGGTCAGGGTCATGTGGATAAAGGTCATGAGTCAAGTGGGAGTTGGCACCCGGAAATAGACCTTCTCTTCTACAAAAGGCAGCCCTAAGGACATGTGATGCTTCACAGGCTCTTTCATCAATCATTTGACCGTTTAGCCTCTGTCAGATCTTTAAGGACAAGCATTGTTTCATCTTTTTGTATTTAAATTTCATTCCAATTCAGGAAAATATACCCTTTTTAGGCTTATATCAGCTAGATTTCCTTATTAGTTTTTTTTTGCTTTTTCTCCACTCTATGAACTATATTTCAATGAAATTAGTTAAAGTAATACGAATTTCCATATACTGTACTGTTCATAAAAAAGTTTCTCAAATGAGTGATAAAATGCCTAAACCCTGAATCATTTTTTTTTATTTTTGCTCCTCAAATTTCTTTTACATATTTACAACACACATACAAAAGATTGAGTCAATTAATTTTCTCTACAAATATTGAAAATTATCATTTGTAATAATCATATTACTAAACAGAAAATTTTCATGTATCTTTTTTTATCTGAAATCACCTTTTTTATCAATTTACTTACTGTGAGGATAAATTGATAATCCTTAACTATTCATTGAAAAGAATCAAACATTTAATATCAAGAAAAATGTTATTTCCACTTTGCTGCTGTTGCAGTTTATTGGCAAGGAGCATGATCAAAATTTTGAAAAAGTATTTAGAACTCAGTATTTGTTTTGTTAATTTTTTCACTATTCAGATTTTCAGAGCATGGAATTTTTGATGTATTAGCTTTTGAATTTTTTTTAAGTTACTTTTGACTGGCATCAGAGCTAGAAAGTAGAAAACTAAAGTGTTACTTTGTTTTGAGTTTTTTTTAGCAGTATTTTCCAATTTGTCCCTTGTAAAATTTTCTTCTGCCATTAGTGGTGCTCTTAAGGTGTGATTTAGATTACTGTCTTGTTGAAACACAAACTTCTTCCCCAACTTTAGTTTTCTCTCTGTGAAACACAGGTTTTTATCCAGTTTTCCATTCGTCTTTCTGTCACTTCTGACAAGATTGCAAGTATCTACTGCTGAAAAGCATTTGCATAACACAATATTTCCATCACCAGACTTTACTATGTGGACAATGTGCTCTGGCTGGTGTGTTGTATTTCATTTACTCAGTGCTCCTTGTTTTGCATCCATTTCAAAAAGTTCCACTGTTGTCTCAGAAGAGTATAATACCTCATATAATGTTCAGTCACAATATTAAAGCCACCAGCCTAATATTGTGGAAGTCCCCTTCGTGCTGATACAACAGCTTTGACACATCAAGGCATGGTCTCCAAAAGACCTCTAAAGGTGGCATCAATGTTTTAGCAGCAGATCCTTCAATTCCTGTAAATTGTGAGGTGTCCTGGACAAGTTACTAATCTATCATAGATTGCTTGGAAGCAGTTTAAATTTACAAACTTCCTAAAGTTATTTACCATTGCCTTTAGGTAAGCTCAATTTTTTTTTATCCTGCGTATGAAATTCTATCAGAAATTACCATGAAGCATGCTACTCATCTTAAATTGTTGGAGTTTAGAAAATAAACGTGGACAGTAGATTGCAATGTTTTTATTGGATTATTTTCAGTGTTTCCAGATATTTCAGAGTAAAATTCCAAATCCTGTAATTTAGGATTAGTTATACTTAACTGACCACAATATGGGACTGAAGTGTATTTTATTATACATTTTTTTAGGTTTTGAATAAAGTTTTATGTTTCCTATGTTTATTTTGCTTTTCTTTGGTTTGAACTTTTTCACAACGTTTAAATTTTAAATCTTCCATTCTTTCATCCAGCCATTTTCTTTTGACCACATTTTTTGGCAAAGACTGTGCCTTTTTAAATCTTACAAGTGGATACTAAAGACAGGCAATCCTTCTTTCCCCCTCATAAATATATAATGTGAATTAAAATATATCTTCTTATATACACCTTCTAAATTAACCAAGGCAAAACATTACAAACCTAAACCACAATTATTATTTATATTATTATCAATGTTTCTATGGAAGAATAAAGGAATTCAGAATTTATAACACTGCTTGTTAATAAACATCAAAATATAGAAAGGAAAGGTAGCTATAGGAACTGTATGAAGTATAATTTTGGTATCATCCCTTTATACTATTTTTTTTAGCTAGCAGCAGACTTCATTTATTTATTTTTCTTTATTTACAAAAAACCAGTAAAACTAATGTGTTTCCTAGTTAAGTAATGTATAAAACTAATTTCACATTTAGTGTTTTCACTGATAATTATGATTAAAAAATAAAAAACAAAGAGCAACTATAGTTATAAGGGCAGAAGGACATGTAACAATGTATTCAAAGTAAAAGCATACACATTTCATACAAATGAACAGCAGCTTATGAAATCAACTTTGTGTGTATATCAGATTTAATACTGAATATGTATAAATATAATGACATTTAAAAAACAAACGTTTGCCTTTTTTAAAAAATTTCAGTTATGAAAATACATTTTCACCTTTTTTCCTAACACTTTTACCAAGAGAATAGGAATATAGCAAACCATATAAAAACTTTTTTTTTATTTTTTCATTTTCCCATCCTTTAATACGTTTGGCTCTTGAATTATCAAAACAGAACCAGCAATGAGAAATTTTAAACCATTTTTTTTTTCATTTTTTGTTTACAATTTATGTTAAAGTGTAAGAATCTTTTATCATAGAGTTTGTCTGATGTCAATAGTACTTTTTGATTTGCATAGGAAAACTAAGTGTATCTTGTATATTATATAACATGCCACTTGGAAAAACATAACAATTAATTTCAATGTTATGAAAAACTACAAAACCAACAATAACAATTACTATTGACTGAAATATGGCACAATGGCATCAAACACCAGAGAAAAAAATAAGGAAAACATTGTAGGTAATACAACAAAAACATCTACAGCCTAAATGCCTAATTTTTCACTAGAAGTTCAGAGGAACTTGCTTTCGCAGAAGACCTAGTCTCACTGAAACTGACGTATATACCTCTGCAGACAACCGTGAGTGAATTTCACTTAAAACTGGGTGGGAATAATTAGACTGCTGACTGAGTGCCACATTTCTAAACCAATCCAATGTAGCATGAAGATGGTGATTTTGAACTGCAGAGATCAGGGGTTCTCTTGTTAACCTGTTCCAAGAGACAGTAAGCTTTTGTTTACAATGAACTGTCTACAGTTAAAGTCTCCTAAAAATATTATTATGCATATAAATGTGTGTCAAATGTACAGATAGCACATTGCACATTTTAAAAATAAACACAACCTGGTGCAAGGGAAAACCCTTTCTGTAGCATCAGATTACAGTATATATTGGCATTCATGAGTGGACGAGGGGTAAATGTGAGCTATATGTTTTTATTAGTGTTAATGAGTGAATTTCACTAAACTGTTAATTACAGTGACTTTGCTGCGTTCACCTTTCCCTTGTTTGTCAAATTATTTACTGATAATTCGTCCGGATTAGATTTTTTTTTTAAAATACCAGCACCCCACAATGCTTTGTGAGGCCAGTGCGATGTCCTCCAGAGCTGTACCAGCCAACATTGATGGGACCATCCCCCCAGGTATATAATGCTGATCATTTACATTACAGACTCTGTGGGAAGAGTTATCTGTGCTTGAAGCCCAATGTGTAGGTCAATCTTAGGTGTAGTTGGCAGACATTTCCCTTGCCCTCAGGGACACTTTAAAGACAACTGCACCGTTATAATCCAGTCAGATCTAGTTCATTTAGTCCTTCCTCTTTGACTTTAATGCAATTCACCAAGTTCGGCGAATATTGCAAACATTTCCATGTTTTCAGGGAACTCGTGGCAAATCAAATTCAGCAAGGTTTACTCATCACTTGTTGTCACAGGTGCTGTGTGTGCTTTTTGTTTTTAGTGTTACAACGATAGTGTAGAAGTTGATATGAATTTGAAAGGTGCCAGCTGTGCTTGTGAAAATATGAAGTGCAAAATATACATTTGAAGTAAACTGTGTGTCACACTACATCAAAAGAACTGCTATTAGGAGAGGTGATAATGAAGAACCACAGGAGATGCAGAATGCAGTGCTCAGAGCACCAGAATCAACAAAATTGCCGAGCAACACCAGTAGAAAGACATATGAGGCTGTACAACATTCACCTTCTTACTGCACTTCAAAACAAATAACTAAAAAAATAAAACATTACTGTATAATTGGAAGTGCAAATATGCCATGACAAAAGTGATTTATGCTTCTGGTTGCCCATTCAATCATTGTGTTAACGTTCTTCTAGTCAGCTGGAGACAGTGTTTGGTCAGTATTGCATACCTAACAATTTCACAGCAGAAAAAGTGAGTCTTTGCTAATGGAAGAAGAGCTGTGCCTATTATTACTGTCTTTAAAAGGGAAAAAAAGGAGAAGGTAGAGTATTGGACCCGTGAACCAAAATCAGTGGAGGGAGGCCAACTATAACATTCTTATGAGGGTGGTGACGTAGATTAGAAGATAAACAGATGCACTTCAAATATAGCACCCATGTAACCAGCCTGTCCTCAAAATTCACCACTTTGAATGCATTGTGCTGTGACAGCCACTGAGGAGAGGATAAGCAACAGCATAGCATACAATCAAGTGAAAAGAACTGAACAAAAGTTATAAGTGTGCATTTTTCCTGCATGTGCTGAGGGGTAAATTAAGTATGCCAGTGTAGGGTCACTGTGAGCCCCTGATCATCACAGTAGCACTAGATTTAAGGCAAGAAGGGCTTTAGCAGCCAAAAAATATGATAAAAGTGCTCTCTAAGTGCTGTGTCTGTGTCCCAAAGCTGCTTGGGGAGCTGCTCTTATAGCTCGCTTCTCCAGGTATTCCTCCACACTCTGAAAGGTCTTGGCTACCTGAGGAGTGTGTCTACAAATCACCAGAAAATGATCTAATTTGGCTGTGTTTCTGTGTTAGCTGAAGGTTTGCTGGTTTAGGATTTTATGTAACAAATGCTGGCCAGGAAAATGTGCAATTTTTCAAATAAAAGAAGAAAAAGTAACACAAGAATAAGGCATCATTTGGAATGCATTACATGTTATAATAAATTGAACAATGTAACATATTTGGTTAATGTTGTAGGTAATGAGTAATGTAACTAAGTTCCTTTTAAAAGTAACATTGTCCAGCAGTGGTTGTGAGACATACTGTATAGGTGAAGAATTGCTATTGAGCCAACAGGGTATGCTGTAGCCTTCCTTTTGTGGAAATGTTTTACCTTTTTGTACAGTCATATGAAAAAGTTTGGGAACCCCTCTTAATTCTTCGGATTTTTGTTTATCAATGGCTGAGCTTTCAAAGTAGCAACTTCCTTTTAATATATGACATGCCTTATAGAAACAGTAGTATTTCAGCTGTGACATTAAGTTTATTGGATTAACAGAAAATATGCAATATGTATCATAACAAAATTAGACAGGTGCATAAATTTGGGCACCCCAGCAGAGATATTACATCAATACTTAGTTGAGCCTCCTTTTGCAAATATAACAGCCTCTAGACACCTCCTATAGCCTTTGATGAGTGTTTTGATTCTGGATGGAGGTATTTTGACCATTCTTCTAAACAAAATCTCTCCAGTTCAGTTAAATTTGATGGCTGCTGAGCATGGACAGCCTGCTTCAAATCATCCCATAGATTTTCAATGATATTCAAGTCAGGGGACTTTGATGGCCATTCCAGAACATTGTACTTCTCCCTTTGCATGAATGCCTTTGTAGATTTTGAACTGTGTTTTGGGTCATTGTCTTGTTGGAATATCCACCCCCTGCATAACTTTGTGACTGATGTTTGAACATTATCCTGAAGAATTTGTTGATATTAGGTTGAATTCATCTGACCCTCGACTTTAACAAGGGCCCCAGTCCCTGAACTAGCTACACAGCCCCTCAGCATGATGGAACCTCCATCAAATTTGACAGTAGGTAGCAGGTGTTTTTCTTGGAATGCGGTGTTCTTCTTCCGCCATGCAAAGCATTTTTTGTTATGACCAAATAACAATTTTTGTCTCGTCAGTCCAAAGCACTTTGTTCCAAAATGAATCTGGCTTGTCTAAATGAGCATTTGCATACAACAAGCGACTCTGTTTGTGGCATGAGTGCAGAAAGTGCTTTTTTCTCATCACCCTGCCATACAGATGTTCTTTGTGCAAATTGCACTGAATTGTAGAACGATGTACAGATACACCATCTGCAGCAAGATGTTCTTGCAGGTGTTTGGAGGTGATCTGTGTGTTGTCTGTAACCATTTTCACAATCCTGCGCATATGCCACTCCTGTATTTTTCTTGGCCTGCCAGTTCTGGGTTTAACAGCAACTGTGCCTGTGGCCTTCCGTTTCCTGATTACATTCCTTAAAGTTGAAACTAACAGTTTAAACCTCTGAGATAGCTTTTTGTAGCCTTCCCCTAAACCATGATACTGAACAATCTTTGTTTTCAGATATTTTGATTGTTGAGAGTTGATTGAGGATCCCCATGCTGTCACTCTTCAGAGGAGAGTCAAAGGGAAGCACAACTTGCAATTGACCACCTTAAATACCTTTTCTCATGATTGGGCACACCTGTCTATGAAGTTCAAGGCTTAACGAGGTAATCCAACCAATTTGGTGTTGCAAGTAATCAGTATTGAGCAGTTACATGCATTCAAATCAGCAAAATTACAAGGGTACCCAAATTTTTTGCACAACCAGTTTTTCACATTTGATTTAATATCATACAACTAAATACTGCTTCACTAAAAATCTTTGTTTAGAAAACACCCCAGTACTCGGATGTTCCTAGGAAATGACATACCACTGTTATCTTTTTTGTTGAAAGTAGAGTAAATTATTATGTAGGCTGAGAGGGGTTCCCAAACTTTTTCATATGACTGTATATCATTGTGTTTCATGTTAAAACTAAAATACTGTATCATTATGTCACATTTGTGTCTGGGTTAACCTTGTTGGTTGTCAAATAAACACAAATATGAAGTGTGCAAATCCTGCGTAGCTTAAAAATGTCATTTCTTGTGATGTAGTGTGCATGCGTACCGATAAGCAGAATATATATTTGTATAGCATTGGTTGTGTTATACTATGTTAACACACTGGTACAGTGTGAATAGCCAGAAAAATAGTAAGATAAGAAGGGCATTCCTAATTGCAATTTCCAGAAAAAAAAGCCTTACTGACAGATACCATGGGAAGCTTGAATGTATGTCTGATAAATTTTAAGAGAAAGATCCATAAAAAGGAGCTTTACAAATCAAGCACAATTACAAAATAGAAGTAAAAATAGCAATTGCAAAAGGCCAAGTAGTATTATGTGACAAACTGAAAAAATATGGATACAGGGTTTCAAAGCTAATTGTATATTACACGCAAATGGTTACTGTATAATGCTGTCTCATCTAGTGATGTTATAATGACTTGGGTACAATATTTGATACAATGTACACACTGAAATGTCATAATAAAGAGAGTGCTTTAAAAAAAAGGATTTTAGCAAAATTTAATCCAATCCGTTATATTATAGAGGTGGAACTTACTGCCAGTCTAATCTTGTTGAGCCAGACATGTAACATATATGTCTGGAGACAACAATAAGAGAATTTTTCCTCAAACTAGGTAGGAACAATTGGTTACTAAGCGTCACATTCTTAAACAAGTCCAATACCTCATGAAGTCAGCGCGCAAAGTACGGGTTATGATTTTAAACTGCATAGAGCAATGGTGCTTTCGTTAACCTGATCCGACACAGAGCAAGTTTCAGATTATGATAAATGACCTCTTTTAAACATAAATGTGTGTTGCGTGTGCAGAGAGCACATTGCACATCTTAAAAATAAACATAACCTGTTGCAAGTGAGATACATTTCTGTAAAATCAGATTACACATTTGCAAACGAAGACATCAATAGACTAGTGGTAAAAGTGAACGATAGGTTGTAGCAGAAACTGTGTGTGGTTTCTGTTGTTCAGTTATGACGATAGTGACATTGTCAATGTAAGGTTGAAAGAACTGGCAGCAATGTTTGTGAGCATATGAATTGCAAAATATGCATTCAAAGTAAACAATGTGTCACACCCCGTCAAAAGAAGGTGAAAAGGATTACAGTTAGGAGAGCTGGTAACGAAGAGCCATACAGTATGAGCTACAGGTTTCAGTAATCAAATCAACAAATCTGTCTAATGACAACAGTAGAAACACAGAAAAAGCTGCACAACATCCACCTTCTGACTGCACATCTAAACAAATAAGTAAAGGAAGTTAACATTACTGTCTAATTGGAAATGCAAACATGTCATGCCAGAATATACTGTAGCTGGAGCGTTTTAGCTTGTTGCTGTACTTAGCCATATAGTGATGCAATAGTGAAAAATAACAGAAAGATATCATAGCAGACAAAAGCACTTCTCAACCCCATGGAGCTGAGTAGCTGTGATCGTCTACATGTGTGTGCATGTGTGTCTCTCTGGATCATTACAATGTACACATTAATCTTTATTTTACCTTGTGCCAGTGAGCTCCTGAATTTATCTTTTTATTTTGTTTCAGCATCTTCTGTTCAGTTTCTTTTTTCTGAAACCCTGGGAGTTTTAAGTGCACAGACTAAAGAAATTGGGGGTGGGTTTTTTTTTTTAGGAAGAAGCCCTGGGGGTAGCCAATGCAGTGGTGGATTTCTCTGCTATTCACTACAAACTTTTTAACAAGTTGTCCCCAGTCATGTATTCTCAAATCCTGACTGGAACCACAACACAACTGGCAAACTACCTATACAGTTGTTGAGTAACCAAAGTGTGCAGAAAGTAAGTTGAAAGTGTTGCTTTTTAAGTGTATCATTAATCATTGCTAAGAATTGTTGGGAACCTTATTCTCAATAGCTTGTTTAGATGCTATTAGAACAGAAAGTCTAATTTGCTTCAGTAACAGCCCTATAATTAACAATTTTACATCAGTGAGAAAATATTATATTTGAGTCAAATATATGTGAGTTTAAGTTTGCACCATTATTTTATTGTTTCTTATTGCCATGGGATAATCTTTATGGTCCTCTTGCTGTATCTTAGGTGCTCACTACTTATTAACCTATGTTCCCCTGCCCCAGATTTCTATTCCTCTCAGTGTTTTAACTGATTCTCTCTGATGTGTACTTACTCACCGAGTTGTTTTTCAAGTAGACATGTACCTGCAAAGCTCTTGTGAATGACACTTCCTGGCGTGTGAAAGAAGGACCAGGGAGTTAGTGCCTTCTGAAAAGAATTGTTTAGCATTCCTGTGGCTGAGGGGGGCACCCTGCTGTTTGAAAAGGAGTTGCCTGGGGAGTGTGGCAGTAGGGAGCAGGGGCCACATCTGTGTTTTTCCAGGTGTTCATGGGAAGAAGGCAGTATATCCTGCCATTATGCGCAAAGGCAATTGACATCAAGATGACAGACTAAACAGAAGCAGAACTTTATCAATGTTTTCTTTAATGATATGTGTTTTTTTTTTCTAACATGCTTCACTCTTTTCTGCAACAATAAGCTTGCATGTTCATTTTCGCAGTTTATATTGTTGTAGTTGCCTTTATCCTTGATCATGAACATCAGAAATAGTTTAATTTGAATTATCAACATGACATCCTTGCACCCATTTTCTGGCACTACTTTTCCTATTATGGTTTTGGTATGGTACAGGTATAAGTCCAGCAAAAACAACCATCCATGCACTTTTTAAATCCAGAATAGTTGTATTTACTCATGCCATACCAATTGGGAATCGCCTATTAATATGATAAACATGTCCTTAGGATATGGGAGGAAGACTGGAGCATCCTGAGAATCCTTGACTTGGGGGGAGTGTGCAAATGCTGAGATTCATACCTACACTTCTGGAACTGTGAGGCAGCAGTGCTAACCACTCCCATTAGTGTGCTGTATTTTTCAGCAGTTTTAGAAATTCATCCTTGAGATTTGCCAAAGTGTATCATAATTTACATATACACTGTCAGTGGAAAAATAACTATGGGTTTATTGAGCATGTTACTTGTGTAGTAGCACCACAAAGAATTTTATGCAAATATATTATACTAAAGAATGTTCAGTATATAGGGCAGCATGGTGGCGCAGTGGTAGTGCTGCTGCCTCGCTGTAAGGAGACCTGGGTTCGCTTCCTGGGTCCTCCCTGCATGGAGTTTGCATGTTCTCCCCATGTCTGCGTGGGTTTCCTCCAGGTGCTCCGGTTTCCTCCCACAGTTCAAAGACATGCTGGTTAGGTGCACTGGCGATCCTAAATTGTCCCTAGTGTGTGCTTGGTGTGTGTGTGTACTGTGGTGGACTGGTGCCCTGCCCTGGATTTGTTCCTGCCTTGCACCCTGTGTTGGCTGGGATTGGCTCCAGCAGACCCCCGTGACCCTGTAGTTAGGATATAGCAGGTTGGATAATGGATGGATGGATGTTCAGTATATGCATCCTAAGCCCACCGTTCACATTTGTCATTTTTAGTTTTCTTTATGAAGTCATATCTCTTTTATTTTCCTCTTCTCTTCTAAATGAAATGTTATTTTGAAGAATGGCTGTTCATATATCGCAGCAAAATGTTTTGCTGACCTGTTTTATGTGGAAAAACACTGGAGAAGTATGATCTTGGTTTACAAAGCAGATTTAGTGATGTAAATGGCAACTAAATAAATTGATACATCTTTTAATATTAAAGGAAGTAATATTATGTCCTTTCATCCATTACTAAAACACATATAGATGTGTATCTGTATTTTAAGTTTCTGAACCTTGTCTCAGATGTCTATAAAACAATAAACATGTTGAGGACGTATAGTAGATTTGTAAAAAGAAAAATAAAAAAAAAATGAAATTAATAAGGGCTTTGTAGAATTTACTGTGCTGCTTTCAAATGTTGTTTTTAAGCTAAAGATTTGCAGCAGTCAGATTCTCTCAGTTAAGTTCAAAATTTCATAACAGTCTATGATATAAGGTGATCTTAATAAGTACCTAGTCAGAAAAGTGAAAATGAATTTGTTTGTTATGTCACAAGTAGCATTTAGATGAAAAGTTAAATATAGTTATACCATGTTATCTTTCATGTTTTGGTATTTCTGTATGTATGTAAAATTTCTAGAATATTTTCCGTTTCTGGGATGATTGTGTAATGAATGCTGCTCTTTCCTTTCATTTTTAAATCTGAATTTGAAGACAAAACACAGTGTCTATGTAATTAAGAGTTGTTGCTAGTTTCAGTTTCTTTTTACCCTATCTGGCAAGTGGCACAGATTGGACTTCTGGCTTGTCTTTTGGAATGCTGTGTGTTTGTGTGAGAGAGAGAGAGAGAGAGAGAGAGAGAGAGTGTGCACATGCATGCACTTTTCATGTAGTCCCCTTGTTTGCACAAGTTTCTTTCCAGCTCTTCATTTTCAAGTCATATGGTGAAGTCACTTAATGACTCTGAATGGTTCTGTTGTGTGTTTGATGGTATTTATGGATGGTTAGGACAAAAGTCTGGTGTAGTAAATGAGCCACTGGGCCATAAATCACAAGCCTGCTGATTCAGTCCATGACTCAGAACAAGCCACTTATTCCACCTGTGCACTGACTATAAAAAATGAAATAAACAGTATTTATCAGGTTAGTTGCCTTAGATAAAGACATTTATTAAATATACAACAGTAATTATAGTAATGGATTAAAAGTTATCTTTGAGGCAGCATAGTGGCACAGTGGTTTGCATTGTTGCGTTTTACCCCCAGAAGGCTAAGTTCATATCTCAGCCTAGTCTGTCTTTGTTGATTTTCTTTGTGCTGCCTATGTTTTTGTGATTTTTTCCCCCTGTCTCCTGTTTATCTTCTCCCATTCCATAAAATATGCATTTTAGATCATTAATGAATTTATATAATTGAATGATATTCACACTAGGTCAATTCTTTGCCTAAGCCATATGCAGCCTAGATATTAAATGGGCTCAGCAAAATAATGAAGTATTATGACAATGTACAGATCTTTGATGTGAACAACATTGCTTTAGTACTGTGCTTAATACAGTCTACATAGCAAGCAATTTTGATATAACTGGAACGTTTGCAATCATCTAGTGGAGATGTGTGCATACATTTTAATCCTTCAGTAAAAGTTATGCCCAGTGTTTTAGGTAATTAGGCTGTGCCTCTAGCTTTTGTCATAAACATACCCAATCAGCTGTGAAGATTTCTTAAAAAACAACAAACATTTGTTTAGGTGGGAGAACCCTGAGCTCAAAACAAGTGATAAGAAAAGACAAGCCCATCACTTCCTGATAGTGGGTTGGATGAGCTCAGAGGAAGTGCACACAAGTGGCATAAAGCATTAAAGTATTAATGTGCTGTTTTAACTTTTTTTTTAGATTCAAACATTAAACAGTTTGTATATATGTATGAGTACATTTCTATTGCCTTTATTTGTCATGTAGATGCTTGCCATGCTTACACTGTGATCACAAAAAATATATTGAGGTATATTATAATTACCAGACAGCTGTCAAATATTGTATTTATGAGTGGTATTAAAACATAATCTTTTATAGTCTTCTTCATACTATTGCTTATGTTTCAGCTGCACTGTAACATACATACAAACAATGCAGTCGCATTGCTTCTTGACATGGGTGTGGGAAATTAAATAAGGGACAACCAGCCTGGTATCACATTGGAACAATGTGAGGTCCTGTAAGTAGGCAGTGGTGCTTTTAAGTGGCTCTGTACCCTATAAGGTATGGTAACCTTAGGACAACAGGCATGGGAGAAAGAGTTGTGGCTCATGTGGATACAGTTATTGCTTCATGTTATTCATTTCATGGCCTCCAGTCAGACATTCTTGTGGGATTTTATGTTCTACTTGAAAGACCAAAAATGGCTGTGCTAGGTAAATTTTCTGTTCGAAATTGCCACAGATGAGTGTGAGTATGGGTGTAAGTGTGAGAGAGCCAGCCCTGTGATAGACTTTCTAGCATCCATCCTGCAACCCTGAAGTGTATTTGATCTTTTCTTTTTATTACAATGTAATGCTTGCTGAAGTATACAATGATAGATGGTGAAGAAAACAAGAAGCATTTAAAACCTTTTGTAAGACTGAAAGAAGCAGTTACAGGTTGAGAATCTTAACAACTGAGTTAATAAGAATAAGGCTCAAAAATATTTCCTGAGCAAAAATAGCTTCTGCAGCATTAAGAGGCTTCTGATTAAAAATGATATGGCTGGAACAAAAACCTCCAGCCACTGTGGTCCTCTAGGAACAATCCTGTGGACTACCTTTGTTGGATAATTAAATACAAGTAGAGTAATACTTGAGTGATACAGTCTAGATCCAACCTAAGCCATCTGTTCACTAAAAATAAAAAGGCATGCACTTCAACTTTATGACCATGTATCCAAGAATGTAAAAGCTTATCAAGCTGTATTGTCTTCAGAAATTTGTACTTGATTGTTATTTTGCCAAAAATATGTCACAAATGTGTATTTTTAATTTTGCTGAAATGGAAAAATCTGTGATTAAGTAGCATTCTAATCAAGTGAAAATTGTAATTCTCATTGCCTTCTCTGAGAAGCTGCTCAGTTATGGTTCAGCTTTATGTTTATTTTTTAATGATTTTGAAAAGTGAGGCAGCAAAACCGTAATTGTTAGTGGCTACAGTGCATATCATAAGTTTGTATTTCATGGCTTTTTAATCCCTTTTTAGATTTGTTGGTGGGCAATGTATAATATGACATTTTGTGATGTAATATGAAGAACTTTAGAAAGTTGTAAACCGACATTTTTATGGATATGAACATAGTCTATAGCATTCTAAATATAAAGGTTAATTATGTTTGACAGCTAGATTGTAAGAACATAAACTATATACAGATTAATTTCTTTTTTAAAGTGCTGTGCATTTGAAAATTGGTTTGAGTTGTCTGTGTGGCAGGCTGAGTAAGGAGGTTGTTCTGTTGTCTTTAGTTTTTTATGAATTTGCCCATTCTGGCTTTGGCAAGAGCTTTCATAACAATTTAGTGAATAATTGAAATTACTGAGCATCTTGTAGATGTGTATATATAATTTATTTTTTTTGTAAATGTAATTTCTGTTAGCAGTGATATTTACACAAGACATTTTATTTTAGTGCATGTTTTCTTTTAACCTATTTTTCATTTTCTTTTTTTTTATATTTTAATGTTTCTTGTGATCTTAAACTGAGTAAGCCCCATCCAAGCTTGCTTTCAAAATTCTAGTTGGGTGTTAGATTTTGCATAATATTATGTTGATGTTATTCTGGTAGTTTTGTACTGTAACTAAAGCCCAACATCAAGACAAATTTCTAGGAACTATACTACATGGCAGTAATGTTTTTAATGCAAATCAGGTTTAGTATAATATTACAGATGTATTACTAGAATCATTTTTCTTTATATAATGTTGCTTTGATCTTTATCAGGAGCTCTTTTATTATAGATGTTACTTTTCTGCTTTTGCAAGTACTTAATAGCAATAAATAATGCCATTGTTTATTCTGTTTTTAGCTGATAGTGATTCAGTTCTTTTGACTTTGTTTCCCTTGATTGGGGTGAACAGAAGTGCCAACAACATTCATGCGCCACTTGCCTGTGTCCCAAGATCAAACTGAGTAATTCTCAGACAGACATTCTGTCTCCAGCTTCCTGGCGGTCAGTCTGCAGGCCCCCGGCTATCGGGGAACATCCCTTTGGCCCATGTTGACTAAATTGCCTTTCTAATTAGCTGCTGTTCCTAAGCAGCCTGGATGGTATTTCCTGTGGCACTGCAGAATCAAACAAATCAAGACCAGTCTACCAGCAACCAGAGTATGACCATTAGAAGTGGTTACTGTGTGCCTATGTCACGTAACCAATAGTATGACTGTTGAGAGCTGCAACTAGAGCCAGAATGTTAATGATCTTTAGTCAAATTAAGTACTTACTAAAGAAATTGTGTTTAATACATATTCATGTATTACACTGCTCTTTTTTATAATGAAGTTTTGATTTCCTTCCATATCCCAAAAAGTGCATGTTAGTTTAATTGAAATCTTAGTACTTGCACCCTATCAAGGATTGTCGCTGCTGTGCTTCCAGTGCTGTAAGTGTGTGCTCCACATCCCTATAATCCTATGATTTTATTACTGCATTAACCATGTTGGAACCTTGATGGTCCACTGTGCTTTATGTTCAGTTTTTCAGTACTTTAATTTTTCACAAAATTGCATTGCACTGGAGTGTATTTCTCTCTGTTAATGGTAAATTAAATAATTTCCTGTGAGGATTAAACATTTCCAAGAATGAATTTAGTTTTTCCAGTTCTTGTTTCAGTATTGTGTTTGACCTTCTACGCATATATATGCAGACCATTTAGTAAGTGTTTACTATTGAAGCCTAAAACTATTTAAAATGAATTTTGTGAAGCAGTGTCCGTCTATACCATTTATTCCTTTTCAGTATCCATTCTGTACAGTCCAAGATCAAGAGTGCTGGAGCCCTCCCTAGCATCATTGACACAAGATCAGGACAAATATTGTGACCATGCTTTTGGGTTTTTAAGGCCTTTTACCTTAAATTTGCATTTTGTAATCATGGAGATCAAGTGGTTGCCATGTTTGATGGAATTTAAGGCTTTTGTTATTTCCTAGTATCTGTACTATATAGTTGG
The DNA here is from genome assembly GCA_026402145.1 of Polypterus bichir lapradei. NCBI lineage: Eukaryota > Metazoa > Chordata > Cladistia > Polypteriformes > Polypteridae > Polypterus > Polypterus bichir. The sequence continues at coordinate 5,452,348 of JANRMT010062809.1, forward strand.
TTAAAATGGTCTTGGTTTCAGTTGCTGTCATAATCTTTTTTTAAGTAATTTTTTCTTATGCATTTAAAGATATTCATTAATTCAGTTTCGACTTTCCTTAGAAAGATTTGCATTTTGCTCAACTAGGGTCAGTTTGGGCTGATGATTTGGTTTAATCATTTTAGTCTGAGCCACAATATGTACAGCTCACATTCTGAGGAGAAGCAGGAATAGTTAGGCATTTGCTTATCCTAGGATGAGCAGTGTTTTAAGTTGCACCAGAGCACAGTTCTTGTGAATACCCCAATATCATTGCAAAGGTTGTACAAAGCAGCTCAGCAGAGACCAGTCTGTACATCCTTTCTGCAAAGCTTCATCCATCCATTTTTTAACCAGCTTAACCAGTTCAGGTTCATAGGAATCCAATGCCGTATTGTGCTTCAATAAAACCAATCAGAGCACTGGGAGCACAAGAAATTGAGTAGAAGATAGCTGGAGCCATTAAATAACTGGATTGCAAGCAGTGGTCTCGACAGACCTAGGCAACCAGCCTCAAACTAAATAAATAACATGTGATCTAATAGTAGAAAGAAAAAGAATTTCTGTGAAAAGAAAGCCCCATTTAATTTTCCATGTTTCCTGATATGGGTTTGTAGTTAAAAGGACACAATAACAGAGCTAACTTGGATTGTAGGGGAAATATACAACCCTAGCATGTCTTTGTCTTTAAGTTTTCTGCATTTTGTATGAAACAGAAATGTTCCTGTTAAATTCAGTCAGCTGTTAGTGGAGCAAGTGAAAATACATCAGTCCTTTTTCATTGTTTAATTGATGTCTAGTATTTCAAAATAGCAACAGTCTCAGCAGGGCCCTAGGGGTACAGAAAAAAAATAATAACATGTAGGTATTTGTTACATTTGTAATACTGGCTTTCCGTTCCAAACATTAACGATCAAAAAAACATGTCAGAAAACGCTCTCTTCCTTCATCCTCCCCTGATTGCTAAGCAGTGGTGGGGATTACACTGACATGAATAGAGCACTTTAAGGTATCTTCTTTCTAGTCAGATTTGCATCTTTCCTGTGTGTTGTTTTAGCCAACTAAAAATGGTGAGCTGGTGTGGGGGGAGCAATGCCAATGAGTTGGTGTGTGCAGCTTGTTTAAGGGAACCTCTGTTTTCTATTCCTGAAACCGATAGAGCTTCCTGCCGGAAGATAAGGGGGCAGGCAGGTTAATGTCTTTATTCACATGGCTGCAAGGAGAAACCGGTGTTGAAAGCACTCAGGTACTGTTCAAGACAGGTAGATCGAGTGTCAGCTCTAACAAAAACTGGAAGGAGGCCAATGTGTTTCTGAGTTTCTTGCATGTAATAAAACAATCCTCCCCTTGCTCTTATGAAACATTTAATTAGGTTTGAGTATTTTTTTATTTTCCTCAGAGGTTTAAAAAAGGTTTAACCAGTTGAAATACTTTGGTTTTCCATAACTTGATTCAATTCCCAGCTTGAACACTTTGTGTGTGGAGTTTTCCTGCTCACCCAGATCCACATGAATTATCCTACACCCCAGCCACATCCCAAATACATACAGTAAAAATGAAATTGAGAGCCTGGCATGATTGAATGTGCTCTACAGTGGGCATCTCACCTGAGCTGTAAGCACAGTGCTATAAAAATAAGAAAAGGGCAGCAGCAAGTGATTTGAAGAAATGGATGGATGACTAACATTCATTTATTCACTGATATTTTTTCTGCGTAGATAAAAAGTTAGAAGTTACTGAAGTGAGACTTAGACTATTTAATTTCTGATAGAAGTAAATTTCTCTTGATATTATGTCTGTTAATGATATTCTGTGCTACATTGTATCATTTTCACAGACATTTATGAGTTAACACAATAAAGGTATAAAAATGTACCTGTGCAGAATAGTCTTGCATTCTTTTGCTCTACATTATTTGCTTCTTTTTTCTACCTGTAGCTGGTTTTCCTTCAGTAAGTGAGAAGCAGCCATCAGATATTTCTAATTAAAATTTCATCTTACTGCTCCTCAAGGCCATACAGTGGGTACGGAAAGTATTCAGACCCCCTTCAATTTTTCACTCTTTGTTATATTGCAGCCATTTGCTAAAATCATTTAAATTAATTTTTCCCTCATTAATGTACACACAGCACCCCATATTGACAGACAAAAAAAAGAATTTTTGAAATTGTTGCAGATTTATTAAAAAAGAAAAACTGAAATATCACATGGTCCTAAGTATTCAGACCCTTTGCTCAGTATTTAGTAGAAGAACCCTTTTGAGCTAATACAGCCATGAGTCTTCTTGGGAAAGATGCAACAAGTTTTTCACACCTGGATTTGGGGATCCTCTGCCATTCCTCCTTGCAGATCCTCTCCAGTTCTGTCAGGTTGGATGGTAAACGTTGGTGGACAGCCATTTTTAGGTCTCTCCAGAGATGCTCAGTTGGGTTTAAGTCAGGGCTCTGGCTGGGCCATTCAAGAACAGTCACAGAGTTGTTGTGAAGCCACTCCTTCGTTATTTTAGCTGTGTGCTTAGGGTCATTGTCTTGTTGGAAGGTAAACCTTCGGCCCAGTCTGAGGTCCTTAGCACTCTGGAGAAGGTTTTTGTCCAGGATATCCTTGTACTTGGCCGCATTCATCTTTCCCTCGATTGCAACCAGTCGTCCTGTCCCTGCAGCTGAAAAACACCCCCACAGCATGATGCTGCCACCACCATGCTTCACTGTGGGGACTGTATTGGACAAGTGATGAGCAGTGCCTGGTTGTCTCCACACATACCGGTTAGAATTAATGCCAAAAAGTTCTATCTTGGTCTTATCAGAAAGAGAATCTTATTTCTCACCATCTCGGAGTCCTTCAGGTGTCTGAAATATAACAAAGAGTGAAAAATTGAAGAGGGTCTGAATACTTTCCGTACCCACTGTATCTACTACTAGCGAATAACCTTTTTTCTAGACCTATGGGTGAGAGTGAAGACTGTGTGCATATCTATTTTTTTGCTGTCTACATAGGCCAAAAGGAGTTCTGTTTTTCAAGTACCTTTACATGTGGCACTCCTGGGACTCCTCATTTATGTCATTTATGGATTTGTAGATAGGGCACATCATGGCATAGTTTAATCATCTATTATCACATGACAGTTTTCCAAGACAAGGAACACATGCACACACACTTATAAATACAAATATTGGACTTAAAAGTAAGTGTGATAAGAAAGTGATACAAAATGGGGCTCATATAATACAGAAAAAGTAAAACAAAAAATGATATTCAGTTTTGGAAGTGCTTTTGTCATTATCATTCTGGCTTAATATAGATTCCATTCTTTGAGTTTCATAGATTACTTTTCATGTTTTATGTTCTTGCTTTTTTACTTACTCTGTATAACACTAGGTGTTTAATTGTTATTGATGATTAACTTCCTTTTTTTTTCTTTTTTCTGTATTAGAGGATACATGTTATAACATTTAGTTGCCTGCTTATCTGATTTTAACAAACTGTCAGTTTTAGCTAAAAGAATAATCTCTGGAATGTAGTGTTTGCTGTTTCCACCCCACAGCTCCTGGGGCTTTCATTCTGATCTATGGCCTAGTCATTATCTGTGTGGTGGGTTGCTCATTATACCCATATTCGTATAGCATTTCCACAGGGTTAGTTTGATTAGTAACAGTGTATTTTCTTGGTATAAATAAATTTAATAGTGCTGTGCAATGGACAGGCTGAATCTCTGCACATTAGAAAAAATCAACTTCAGAAAATGAGTGGGAAGATGAACAATCTGTCTCAAATTCTTTATCATTAAACTATTGACACTTGGACCTTTCTTTTTCTAGTTCCTTTAATTTGAATGTGTATTTCATCTACTCTTTAGTCATACTTTTTTTTCTTTTTTACTTTTGCACTAATATTTTTTCTTTTATTCATTTTTATTGCTTCATCAAGTATTTGCTTTTTCTGAATAAGTGTTGTGACTTTTAATCAGGAGTGAGTGTTAATTCTGTACTACCTGTTATCTTGCTAAGAAATTCTGCTTTGTATTGAGTTTCAATTTGCTTTGGTGTTCATTGCCACAGGGACCACACACAGGTCTGTTTATGCAGCACTTTAAAGGGTGTGAGGAGTTTTAGAGTAACAGTCACAGTGAAAGGCTGCTCATAAGGCTAAATAGAAGACATCTAGTTCAGGATTCTAGTCCCTATCATAAGCTTTGTGGTTGGTCTTACTCAGAATTGTCTTTTTAAACACATAATGCAGCACCCTTTTTTAGGTCAGTTCAGTTACCCTTCAGTCTAATTTATTTTCTTGATGTTTTATCTACAGAAGGTAATGCTTTAATTAGCCGTGTTCAAAATCTGTAGCAACCCCCTACAAAGAACTGATTTACTGTGGAATTCCAGCAGGGACAGGAATTTGTCAAACACCATATGAAACAGTAAATTCTGCATCACAGAGAAGCAAATTCATATCACAGTGCCTGTAGCATGGTAATCTTTGGTAATGAACACATATCCTTTTCTCTCCATTTTGGCTTCCATGAAATTCCTGAGATAATCTAAGAGTTAATCCCGTTGAAAATGCACTTGATTGTTGTTCTCACTTACCTTTTTTTATACACTCGTAATGAGTTTTAAGATTTAAGCTTCAGGGTATCCAGTAGCTGGTATAAAAAGGTGGTATAACATTTTACTTAGCAGCCAATGAAAGGATGATTTAAATCTTAAAGCATTTAATAAGACAGAAGCCGAGTGTATGACTGTTCTGTAGTGTAATGTTACAAAAAGAGTTCACTGAGTCAAGGAAAAGAGTGCAAATTGATCTCTCCATTTGAATGAGGGAAGAATTCTTTTGGGGGACTGTATAGACAGCATTGAAAACTATTGAAGTACTTTGTTCCCCATTAAGATGTCAGTACGTTGACACCCAATGTATGTGGTGCTTATTTATACGGGTTGGGGGAAGTATGTGTCTGTCTTGTCTGTAAGTTAATCAACAAGTAAAAACAGATTCTAGGTGAATATGGCAATAGCAGCATAATGAAACAAAAGTTTCAGCTCAAGTACATTGAGCAACTCCAGTATTATGAAGTAGGAATTGTTTGCAGTGACATAACACTGGCTTCCCTTCCTCTTTGCCCCCAGTCACTACTGTGGCGACAGCTAGTCTGCCCTGGAAAGCAGTCTGTGCTCCGGAGGTCTGCCTTCCAAATACTGAAGAATCAATCAGGCTTTTTTCTCTCTCTCTCTCTCTCTCTCTCTCTCTCTACACATAACTCACTTTATTTAGGAGGAGAGGGGTGGAAGAATGGCAGCTTTTTACCTGACACTACTTTCTCAAATTGCTATAAAGCTGTTATCGCCTGGGCCTGCAGCAAATCAGTGGGCATCCACACCCAAATGTGGCAAATCTTTGTTTCCAAGTAACCCCCTCACTCCTTGTTTCATTATTGAACCATTGAATCTTTCAGGGCAAAGGAAGACAGGGACATTTTAGCAAGAATATCATTCATCAAGATTGTGTTGGCTGCAACAGTGAACAAACAGGAAAAGGGTACAAATCACAGTGATTGAGGGGAAGCAATTACCATAGGTATCTGCTGGCACAGCATGCCAGACAAAAAGGTTCTGCACCTTTGGGCTTTGCAGAAGTTGCTTTTTCTAGGGAAAATTACATGTTCTTACAAGTTTTAAGCATTGTATTATTAAGTTGCTGTTTGTCAGAATGGTTACGATATTTCAAGTTAAAACATAACATTGATATTAATTTATTTATGCTTAATTGTTATAGTTATTATATTAATTTTATCTCGCCGTCATTCAAAAAGTTAATTCTTCCACTATCAATCTCACTTTATCCAGCTCAGTGTTGCAATGGCCAGAGCCTAATCCATCAGAACTGATCACAGTTTATTTTAAAGTGGGAGATTTAAAAATATTGTTTTGCTGCCACATTCCTATTAATTTATTTTAGTAGATTATATAATTGAGAGTACATTCATGAATAACTTCTGCTTTGCGCTCTACTGGCTTCTAATGTTTGTTCAGAATTTTGCTAGTTTTTTAATGGTGATTTTGCAGCGTTTGTGATATATTTATGTAAAAGAAGCTCACCATTTGTCAAAATTAAAATAATATGTGATGGATATTTAAGATTCTCATAGTCCTAGTTTTGTTTCTAGTGCTGTAGTTAAATGGTCAAGTCAAACTTAACAAAACTAAATTCAATTCATCCCATGAGAGAGAGAGAGAGAGGCCAACAACCAGAGTAAAACATTTGGGAGTAGTATAGAGGGAAAGGAGTCTTTCTCCCCAAGTGCTTAATCTAAAATATTATTGATTAGATTCTACCAGGTTTTGAAAAGATCCTCTAAGAGAGAATTAGATTTTTTCCAATTTCAAATAGTGTGCATGTAAATTATATGTATTAAAGTGAAGATACAGTATGCAACCCCAAAATGTTAATGTTGAATGATGCCTGTGTTGTTTTATTTTCTTCATTTTAACCACATTAAAGAATAAAGTTCTCAACTTGGATTCAGACATGAAATGATTTGAAATTTACAGGTAATGGTTTAATTTGAAGCTTTACATTATTAATGAAACTTACACTAATCCCTTTCATTCAAGACAAGCCAGCACAGCAGCCCATAGCCCTCACCAAAACAAGAAAAAAGCCTCTCACGCATCACCCACACTTCGCAATCCTCTCTTAAAAAAATATCATGCTACATACTTAAAGATCTAAATAGTTTACTTTTCCAATTTTTTTTGTGTCTAGTTGCTTGGAATGTACTGGTAACTGACATTGAGTAATTATTAATCAGTCATTGTCAATAAGTAAAATCAAAAAAGTGTTAATCACACAATTGTTTTAACCATTTTCGAAGTAATGATAAGGTATCAGATGTTATTGTCACTCTTAGTAGATAATATTAAGAATTTAATAGTTAGTGCCGTACATAGGTCTTTTGGTGGTCAAAGGTTCACAAAGAGAAAAAGAAGCCCTTTACAGGACAGGTTTTCTTTAATTCCCAGACACAAATTAGTGTCTGCTTTTTATCTGTGTTTTTAATTTTACTAAAGGGTATTACAATGTTCTGTTGTGGCAAAATATGTCCGTCCACGATTGATGACTATGTCAGATCATCAGGAATTACCTTACTTCTCTGTTAATGCACATATGCTTCATTTTACTAATATACCACATCTAACAAGATGAAAGAGCAAATAAGGGGACTCCCATCTAATTAAATGAAATACCAAATGGACTTTTAACAACAAGAGTTCACATCATAGCACATCACTTTAACTTAAATGCTATGCATAAAAAGTATTGTTTTTACTACACAGTTTTGAACTTAAAGGCATAATGAAAATTATGGTATGAATAACCATTATGGTATTATTCTACAGAATGAGCACTAGAAGTTTTCAGTTGCCACAAATTTGAGAAATACATTATATCAGAACATTACACAATTATACAGTTATGTTACTATATACAAATTTGGCAAATATGTCAACTAACTTGTGTGTGACCATCAGTTAAAGCAGATCAGTAACTTATGATAGCAGCCTATCAGGTACATTTAGTATCAACTATTGGTAGTTTCCTTCATTACATGATTATAAATGACATGTGTGAAGGCTTGTTGACAAATGAATGTTCACAATTTTGTATTATTACTCAAAAGCATGGACAATTTTCTCCATAGAAATCCATTCAAGCTGGCGGCCTCTGCACTTCAATGTACATGTCTGCTTACAGCAGATAAGAAAACTGCAGCATCACTTCTATCACTATGATACACTTGTTTTAAAAAAAATTAAAAAATTGCCTCAGTGTAGCTTGAGTAGGGCCTGTTCCTTATCGTTGAATTTTCTCTGCTTCTTAATAATGAAAAGGAGGAAAGAAGGGCATATGGAACATTGAGGGGAACGGTCAGGGGTTGGAGCCACTGCAGCCACCCTTTTGTGCATATCTCTGCTAGTATTGATAGGTGCAAAGGGAAACAATGATATCATCTAAATGCATTATGAATAGTGCCAAGAAAGTTATTACATAGAGATAAGAGTCTATTGTTAAATCTCAGTGATTTGGGGTGGAAAAATGCAAGCAACTGCATTGGTAGCCCAATCATCCAAATTGGTGTTGAAATGCACTTTCTCCAGGCCAGACTTAGACTCATCATTAGGCCATCCTAAAACTGAGGATAAGTTGTCTGGACAAGAATTTATGATGAAGCTGTTGCCTTTATAAAATTTGGTGTTTGTTTGCTCATACAGTAAGTAAATTAGTAAATAATAACTGGAATCTTCTCTCGATAGCTAGATTTAGATGTGATACGTAAAAAGCAGAACAAAATCAACGTGCAAACTAAACATTTTATACAAAATTTAATTAATGAAAATATTTATTTTAGCGCAGAATATATATACAGGTAAAATTCCGTTACAATGAACTTCCAGGGACCTAAAAGATATTTCGTTGCAATCAAAATTTTGTTGTAATGAGATTCTGTATTTGTTGCTATAGTGCTTTCTTTAACTTGCGTCCCGGCATCTGCAATTATTTCAATAGCTTCTTTCATGTTACTTTTAATCTTCTCCTGCTGACGAGAATTTTTATCACCATTTCCTTGCGATAATACACTTTCAGGGTGCGAATGATGCTCAAATCCAATGGCTGAACCACTGCTGTGCAATTGGTTTGGAGGAATTCAATGCAAACATTGTCTAAATGCAGAAGCATACTGTGTGCAGCACATTGATCAATCAGAAGCCGAATCATCCTTTTCTACTTCTTCATATTATGAGGTTTCTGAACTCTTTTGTGATTTCCCCCAAACCCCCCAAAAAGGGAATGTCACGCTAAAGTGTGCCCCGAAGTGTGATTGCCTCGTCCTGAAAGAAACGGTTGCGCTATAAGTCCCTGTCTTACACCCCAAAACACAAGGCTGAGTCTCAGTACTTTAGCAAAACTAGCTTTATTCAATTTGAAACAGGAACAGTACGGTTATTTATTGTAGCGGGATCTGCCACTCTCCTATAAACAAACAGAGCGGTCAGGCAGGGTTGTAGCCAGGTTAGTGGCCAAGTAATCCTGTTTCCTGCATTTACAATGTTCCTTGCATCACTCATCGAGTTTGCTTTGACGGAGAGACGCAGCAAAGCTGTGAGCCTGCTGTTGCCCCGGCAACATATAAACAGTCTTCCACAGACTTGGTGATCACACTTCAGGATGCTCTTCGGCGTGTTTTCCAGTTGGGGGAGGTCCCAAAAGAAGTCAACATCTTTTTCCTTTTTGCCGCAATTGAGAGCTGCAAAAATGTAAAGTTTTTTTTTTTTCTTCTCTAGTATGAACTGTTATAGTTTTTTCGTGTCTGCCATTTCTATAGGAGGGTGACAATGAGTTAAATTCCAATGGATGTTTTTCAAATGTTGACGCGCAATAAGGAAAAGGTATCACTGAAAACCATCGAAAACAAAAACAGCAAAAAAACAGTACGAGCAAAGTTTGAAGAAAGAATTTTTTTTTTCTACAATGTTTCTGTTTGGGGATCGTTGTGCACAACTGAGCTGAGAACACAGAACTAACTGCTCTGTGGATGATTTATTCAAGCATTTCAAGGTCTTTTGGGCACTTTATTGTAATGAAAGTATCTGCTGAATGTACTTCGTAATAACGAGATTTCTATAGACTCGTGTCATATGGGGAAACTGTCGGGACCGTAAAAATACTTCATAGTAATGAAAATTTCATTGTAAAGGTACTTGTTGTAACGGAATTTTACCTGTATTCCATTTTGTTTCCACTGGAGGTGGATGGTCAAGCAACCAGCCCAGGAACTCCTTTACTAGACTTTCTATTTTAGACATACAGTATGGATGATTTTATTGTGTGAAAATGTGCTATATAAAATAAATGTTGCTATTAAAATTAGTTTACTGAACAGACCAGACATAATAGTTCATGTCTCTGCTATCTCCCATTTATCCCAGATGAGGCTTTATTTAATTAAAAAAAAAAAAAATCAGTCTTTATTATTTTATCTGCAAAGCAATGTGTCCCTCAGTTAATAAATATATGTATATATAATTACCAGTAAACCCCCGATTCTCTAAAGAATCGCAAATCCAGGAATGGTAAATACTTTCTGTTTCCTCCGATCTTTGGAGGGATGAAAAATGATGGAGGTTGGGAGCATCCTGGGAAAGTTTTCATTTAAGTAAATAAATATATTTGTACTAAAATTAACCAATTTATTAAAACTAAAATTGAAATGTAATTATTATATCATTTAAGTCCAAAATGTCTTTGAGTTGCTGCACTTATAAGTAAAAAAAAAATACTTGCAAAGGTTTAATGAAATTAATTGGAAACGAAAAATTCATAAAATGGTAAATTCAAAATAGTTAATCAAAAATTTCCTTATAAACAACATTTTTGGTAAAGATAGTTTCCTGTCCTTGAATTAGCTCTCCCTGATATGGAGTAGTTAAAACCTTCACTTTAATGTCACATGAACGCCGGACTCTTGAAAAGGCAACATAAAGTTGTTCATGTCCAAATACAGGCTCAGATAGGTAAATCCCTACTTTGTCCATGGTTTGTCCTTGGGATTTGTTGATCGTCATGGCAAATGCAGCTTTAATGGGAAATTGGCGTCGTTTAAGTTTGAAAGGTAATTCCAGGTCAGAACTTGTAAGGTCAATTCTGGGAATCAAAACAGTATTGCCAGTATGGGATCCTGTAAGAACTTGTTCTTCAATAACATTTTCTCTCATACTGTTCGCGACCAACTGTGTACTGTTGCATAAACCTTGTTTAGGATTAAGGTTTCTTAATAGCATGACTATTGTCCATACTTTAAGGTTAAGATTGTGTTGTGATAATCTGGCCGGGTTAATAGTGTTTAAATATTCTAATGGGAAATTAAGATGCTCAGTTTCATCTTCAGAATCAACACTGTCATTACTTAGAAGGACATGGCTTTCTTCAGGAAGCAGTCCAATCACTTGGTTATTTATCTGGTCAACGTCAATAGGTTGTATATGCGGTGGTGTGTGCGTTCGCATGCGGGTGGCAGTTGTATATGATGAAACATATATATTGATATAAAATACATTCAAAAACTGATTCCATTATATAAAAAATTCCATTTACTTCCATTTGCACACCCACTTGAAACACTGTATATATTTACGGATATTTTAAATGCAACTCAAAATCACTTGCAGCAGTGCACAAATACACCATACAAATTCAATATGTGCATATAATCTGCATATCTTATGACTTTTTTGTTAGTAGCCATTAACTAGTTCACATTAACAAATTAATACAATTTATGTCTTTCTTTAGGTACTTTGGGAGGTATGTCCCATTATTACGTCCCAGAAAAGTAACCCTACAACATATTTTCCTATTTTTTCCTCCTTTGTTGTTTATTGCTCGTATCTTTCTGCCCATGTTGCTGCAAGTAAAAATTCATTATCAACATTCTATGTGAAGATAAATCCAAATCAACAAATGTGTTCACTTCTCTTTCTTTTCTACATCTTAATGACTTTTTTTTATTTTATCTTTTAACTTTGTTTTCCTCCAAGCAATTCTTAATCATTTTTCTCAGTAGATTTTCTTTGCTGGAAATGTGCTGTATTCAGTTCCCTAATCTTAAAATGATATTTAAAAGCTTTGTGTATACTTTATATAATTTTCAGAACATATAGTGCTCAAACTCACTGCTGGAATGTGCTATTTAACAAGGGCAATCCTGAAATCATTGAGCCAATGGTGGAATATGGTAAAATTGAAAGAACAGTGAAAGGACCCAACTATCAGGAAGCATTTGTGGGTTAAATTCATTTTAGATCATATTACCTATTTTTTTCACATTTTGTTTTCTTGCATCATTGATGAAGTCTTTCTGTTAACATTCCACTGGTCTCTCTGATTTTTTTGCAACACTGACACTGTATATAAATTCATAGGTGCCACATTATTTAAGTCTGAGGAACTATGGGTGTTTCTCATCTGAAAGTTTACTTCTAAAAAGAGAAAAGACTTTGTTGTAAATAAGAGTAATTGACTCTAACTAAGAGTTATATTAAATTGTAAGCTCTTCCAATAATAAAAAGTAAGCAATAAAACCTAAATAAATAAATTTACTGCATGCCAATTCATCCTTCACTTCTCCTGCTCACCAGAAGTTTTGTTATTGTTTAGTTTTGTTGTTTTAGTTCCTCTATTTACATATATTGCAAGGTCAATTGAATTCTTATTTGAACCTACTGTAAATATAACAAGCATGTAATAGTTTCTACTGCCTACATGAATCAACAAAAGTACAACATAAGTCACACAGTAGTGTTACTAGTAACATACAAGCTTTTTAGCAGGTTTTCAATATTCTTCAGCATTCAGTAAACTTTGATGTTACTAATTTTGCTGCTTGATAAAACCTAAGTCTTGAACACATATTTTATGAAGTATATCATATCAGGGAAACCAAAAGCTGGTAGCCATTTTAGCCAATGACGATTGTTGTATTATTCACAAATGTCCAGCTGAAATTATGGGCCAGTTTTTAAGTCATATCAAAGCAACATAACCAGACAGATAAATGAGGCAGGTACAGCCAGACATGCACAGTTGTTAGGGTGATCCACAGCAAGGAGCAGGCAATGAAAATAAAAATAGTTAAATTATTCACAAAAGTGCAGTTGGTGTATTGCTACAAAGTATGCTTTCATTTGGAAATCTAGGATCATTAGCTAAACCTTTATTGTATACTTGCCATCTCCCTTTTTTTTACACTATTATGTAAAAATGCTGATAAACTCTGAGCATTGTAATAACTGTAGAGATTAAACGATTCATTGTTTTTCGATATCCGTATTAAAAAGGTGTTTGTTTATTCCAGCTGGGGCTTGCAAAATCTTTAGCCAGTGTAAAAGGCTTCAACTGTTAATATAAGTAATTAGAAGAGATTTACCAACCCAGATATGTTTGAACTTATCCTAAACTAATGAGTTTAAAAAGTTGACTTGTGTGTTTTGAAATACATACAGTACCTTACATTGAAATGGTAAAAAAAGAAAAAAAATGTTTTGTTTACTTTTTTGCCATCCTAGTCTACAAAGAAGAATGTGATTACAAGCTTGAAAACAACAATTTTAGGAACACATACATCAAATGTATGTCTTCTAATTTAAAGTTTATTAAGTTGCTTACCATCTGTAAATTTGTCTGATGAAAGTCGGCGGGCATGCTGTCAAAATGAGTGTCCGTGTGCAAATTATAAGCACAGCTTCAATTAAAAACAGAAGTACAGATAAATGAAACAAGTATTAGGATAGGATTATGCTCAGCTGAATCTTGTTCAATCCAGAACAAATTTCTATCAGTTGTTTGAAGTTTAGACTGTTTTCTAAATGTCTTCAGTCTTGTCATTATCTGTAATCATGTCATGTTCTAGTCACCATACTTTCCTTAATGTGTCTATTACTTGATCTTTGGATTTCATTATTTTGTTAAACACTTTTTGACACAGTCAATCCTCTTATATGCTTGTTGTAATCAGTAATGCAATCTAAAAAGAAACTAGGTATAGTGTGCAAGAAACAGTGTAATTGTTTCACGTACTCATTTCCTAAACTTTGTTCTTATACAGTTGCAAAGATCAAAGACTATCATGGCAGCATTGGGTGCAAGGCAGGAACCAACAATGGGTTGGATGTCAGTTTATCACAATATAAATTCACACTCAATCACGATGGTCCAATTGAGTATAAATTTTCATTAACTAAAAACCCTTTAATAGGGATTATTTAGCCTTATCTTTTCATACGTGTACTGTATTTTATGGCAAAAAAGTCTGTTGTACCTTTGCTTTTTTCTATTCATCGTGCATAAATTAAAGCAATTTATTTGTTTTTGATAAGCAGTACCAAGTTTGATAATTACCTTTATCTCTATTATGCTAATTATTTCTGTTACTGAAATATTGGTATGTAATTCTTATATAACAAAGACAGAAGTAACTAATGCACCACACCAGGTTGCACCAAAATGAAAACACTTTGGTAGGGCATATTTAAAAATAAGTTGGAATTGATTCAAATAAAAGAAAAAATCCAGAAAAGCACTTAAATAGCAAAGTTCTGCATAGGCTTGTACATAGGGCAGGATGGGAATGAAGGTATCTGTACACAATTATAAAGCACAGTAGAACTATCCGAGTATTACATGCTATGCATTTATTTATCATGTTTGCCAAATTTCAGTAATTTGGTGACACCTTACCTGTTTTATATTTACTAATTACTTTTAAAACAGATGTGAAATGTCATATTCTACCTATGTAAAGGTAATGTACTTGAGTAAAAGCACATGGAAAATTTGCCTTTTCAATCATTTATTCAACAAAAATATCAATAGATGTTCCAGGTCTACTGGGGAAAAAGTACACCCTTGGTCTCAGAAGCTGGTATTGTCCACTTTAGCAGAAATTACTTCTTGTAGGTGTTTTACATAACTGTCCACTTGACATTCTGACCACTCCTCTGTGCAAAATTTCTTTAATTGTTGAGTTTTGTGGGTTTTCTGGCATGTACTGCCTATTTCAACTCCCCCTCCTGCAAAAACATTTCAGTGGGATTCAAATCAGGACTTTGACTAGGCCAGTCGATAAACCTCCATTTTTTTTGAGTCATTCCTTAGTGGATTTGCTACTGGGCTTTGGATTTTTATTGTATTGAAAAGTCCATTTCTGGTTCAACTTTATCTTTCAGTCAGATGGTCTCACAGTTTACTCAAGCACGCTTTTATATAACAGAAAATTCATAGTTGATGACTGCAAGCTGCCCAGGTCCTGAGGCAAAATAACAACCCAAACTATAAAATTTCCACCACCATGCTTACAGTTGGTATGAGGTACTTTTCCTGAAATGCTGTCTTCAGTTTGCACCGAACATGTCTACTTTTACTATGGCCTGAACAACACTATCTTTGATTCTTGTCCCGAGCACATTATTCCAGGAGGCCTGCTTTTTGTCTGTTCAGTGACAAACTGTAGTCTTGAGGTAATGTTACTTTTAGACAGCAAAGTCTTTTTCTTGACACACCTTGCATGCAGGGCAAATTTCTTTTATCTCTTTTTGATTGTAGATGCATGCATTTTGGCACCTACAGTTATTTGTAGATGCTGCCATGAAATGTTGGGGTTCTTGGAGACTTACATCAGAAAGTTAGCTTTTGGAAGGTGGTGTGGTATTGCGTTGTATAGACTTTATATTTCAAACACTGTGATTGTGAGTTCAAATCCTGCTACTGACACTCTGTGACTATTGTATATCAAATGTTGTAAGTCACCTTGGATAAAGGCATCGGCCAACAAAAAAGTAAATAATAACAATAAATAATTTGCTGAGTCTGCCAGTCCTGGACAAATTATCAGTCACTCCAGAATAGGAAGGCAGCAGGCCCTGATGGCTACCCAGTGGAATTTAATAAAAACTAAAACTAAATTAGTTCCACTATTATTAGCTACATGTACAGAAGCTAGAGAATAAAAAATTATGCCTCAAACTTGCATCATACATTTTAGTTTCACATCTGAATAATGATGTTAAAATAGTCTCCTAAGTTTCAGCGAGAAGGATCGAGAAAGTGTAATATCACAAGACCAAACTGGTTTTATTAAAGGGAGACAACTACAATACTATAATGTCATTTTCAAACCATTTTTGCAAAAGTACGGGAACATTTTTGGTACTTCAGTGGATAAACATACAGGGTAGCTTCCTGTGTCTACATATATGAATTTTGTTTATGCACTTCATATACATAAATGACATTTGCTCTTGTGTACAGTATATACTTTATGCTTTTGGCCGCTATGAACCATCTGTAAACTTTGCAACCTTACAAAGCCACAATAAAGTCATGCTTCTTATAAATCTCTGTGAAAGGTGGGTTTCTTTAAGGATGGCTTAGAAATTTTTAATGCATTATGAATTGATATTGTGAGGCTTCAGTCAATCTCTGTATGCACTTTTTGTCTCTGCACTGCCATTAATGATACCTTCCTTCAGCATAGCTAAAGTTAAGAATTTGCTTAACTTGCAGTATTGTATATAGGTTGTATATTTCTTTTTGTTAGGAATTTTTTTAATAGTACCAGTTAGAAAAATACATTTTCAAACGTGAAACTGAAATGATTTTAATGACTTAATTGCACTTTAGTTTATATATCTTTCATTTAACTGACTACCAAAAATAGAATAGAAAAAGTCAATTTATTTACTTTTGAAATATCATTAAAGGCCTTTAATGACCTCTTGGGCACAGCCATCAGCAGTGTGTCTGTTTGCAGAGAGAGTGTTGACTTTATTGAGAGGTTTACTTACCTTGGCAGTGACATTCACATCTCTGGTGACTCTTCCTATGAAGTCAGTAGACGTATTGGGAGAGCATGGGGGTCATGAGGTCGCTGGAAAGGGATGCGTGGTGCTCCCGATATCTATGCAAAAGGACGAAGGTCCAAGTCTTTAGAGTCCTAGTGCTTCCTGTCTTGCTATATGGTTGCGAGACATGGACGCTATCCAGTGACCTGAGACGAAGACTGGACTCCTTTGGTACTGTGTCTCTCCGGAAAATCCTTGGGTACCACTGGTTTGACTTTGTGTCAAATGAGCGGTTGCTCATGGAGTCCCGAATGAGGCACATTACCTGCATTATGAGGGAGTGTCAGTCATGGCACTACAGCCATGTGGTGCGTTTCCCCGAGGGTGATCTGGCTCGTAAGATCCTCATTGTTGGGGACCCGAGTTGCTGGACCAGGCGAAAGGCTCACCCACGTAACATCTGGCTGCAGCAGATAGAGGGTCATTCCTGGAGGGTGGGACTAGACTGTGCGTCTGCCATTGGGGTTGCAAACCGGGATCCTGAGCTGTTTTGTCGTATAGTGGGTGCGGCAACGCACCGTACCAGTGCATGCTCCCCAACTTGACTTGACTTGAAATTTCTAAATCTGAACTTTTCCCTTATTAAGTGATTTTTTTCAGAAGCTTCCTAAATTATGACAAAATGATTAGGTCACAATAGATTCAACTGATGTTGTAGGGTGGACTGGTAAAACCAACAGGATAGTTTCATTTATTATATTCTCTCAAACTGTATAAATTATAGATACATAACCTGATTCTTTTTTTGGGTTTTACCCAAATCCCAATTTTTACAGCCTGTGTTATTTGCACACTCTAAATCAGATAACTATAACCCTGTTTGTACTGTTGAAGTGAGCTAATTCTTTACCATTATCTACTGTATACTAATAAAAGTCAAAGCCCTCACTTACTCACTCACTCACTCACTCACTCATCACTAATTCTCCAACTTCCCGTGTAGGTAGAAGGCTGAAATTTGGCAGGCTTATTCCTTACAGCTTACTTACAAAAGTTAAGCAGGTTTCATTTCGAAATTCTACACGTAACGGTCATAACGGTCGACAACGTCCGCCATGTTGAACTTTCTTATTTATGGCCCCATCTTCATGAAATTTGGTAGGTGGCTTACCTGCGCTAACCGAAACCGATGTACGTACTTATTTCGATGGTATGACGCCACTGTCGGCCGCCATATTGAACTTTCCAACGTCACTAATTTTCCAACTTCCCATGTAGGTAGAAGGCTGACCCCATCTTCACAAAATTTGGTAGGTGGCTTCCTTGCGCTAACCAAAACCGATGTACGTACTTATTTCGGTGGTATGACGCCACTGTCGACCGCCATATTGAACTTTCCAACGTCACTAATTCTCCAACTTCCCGTGTAGGTAGAAGGCTGAAATTTGGCAGGCTCATTCCTTACAGCTTACTTACAAAAGTTAAACAGGCTTCATTTCAAAATTCTACGTGTAACGGTCATAACGGTTGACAAAGTTCGCCATGTTAGAACTTTCTTATTTATGGCCCCATCTTCACGAAATTTGGTAGGTGGCTTCCCTGCGCTATCCAAAACCGATGTACGTACTTATTTCAGTGGTATGATGCCACTGTCGGCCGCCATATTGAAGTTTCCAATGTCACTAATTCTCCAACTTCCCGTGTAGGTAGAAGGCTGAAATTTGGCAGGCTCATTCCTTACAGCTTACTTACAAAAGGTAAGCAGGTTTCAATTCGAAATTCTACGCATAATGGTCAACAACGTCCGCCATGTTGAACTTTCTTATTCATGGCCCCATCTTCACGAAATTTGGTAGGCGGCCTTCCTGCGCTAACCGAAACCAATGTACGTACTTATTTCGGTGGTATGACGCCACTGTCAGCCGCCATATTGAACTTTCCAACGTCACTAATTCTCTAACTTCCCGTGTAGGTTGAAGGCTGAAATTTGGTACTTATTTCGGTGGTATGATGCCACTGTCGGCTGCCATATTGAACTTTTCAACGGTCTTTGTTACTTATGGGCCCATCTTCAAGAAATTTGGTACGCGGGTTCCCAACGCTAACTGAATCCTACTTACGTACATATATACGTCCATAGCCTGCAGCTCGGTCACCGTGTGAGGCGGCGTTGGGTCTCCCATCCCAATGCCTCCCACGTTGTTGGCTGCCTGCCTATATAAGCCTGTCTGTCGCTCCAGTCTCTACTTTCCCTTCCTTGCTTCGCCACGGGATTCACATCTCCCTGCTGATAACTACAGCCTTTTTATTTAATCCACGGCTTCTCCGCTGTTTTATTGTTCATTTATTACGATTATAGTTATTGTGTAGGTATTTTAGACTTACTTTACATTGTTCAGGTACCCATTTCCTTTATCATTCCAACCGTACCCCCATTAAAATGTCTATCGAGGTGATCACCATCGATCAAAGAACTGTCACTTACCGAGTGGTTCCATGCCCGGAGATGGCACCTACCTTTTCCATTCTCTTTGTTACATATTGCACGGCCATATCAGGCTCACTCTTGATATCCGGAGGAACATTGTGTCTTATGTATTGAATGACTGGGACAGGTTAATGGTGTGGACTGATGACGGTACAGGAGATAATTATTCTGCACAGGAGCACTAGAAGAGTGAAATGCTTAAGCCCTTTACCTATGCATCTGCATGTGAGTTGATGGCTGCCGGTGAATTGTTTGGTTGTCGCTTTCAAGTGTACCGAAATGGCCAAATATTTTACACCTTTCGACAACCGCCAATGCCTCTTAAACATCTTAGATTGACAGGTGACGATTTCAGTAGTGGACACTTTGATGTTTATGAATGTTTAAACTCTCAAAAGCTGGATGTGAAGTTATCGATGAAACCAATTGTATACTTACAACGCTTGACAGATGCCGAATGTTTCTTCAACACAAGTCCTACAAATACTGTCGTAATTGAAACAAACCATGAAACTCAAACCGATTATGACAGCAGCAATCCAAGCTGTGAGATTTGAAACAAGATTACTGTTCACATGGCCAACTGTACTTTGCATGCTCAAGAGTAAGCTCAGCGCACAACTTGGTCATATTACAACCGGAGGGCCGAACTCACAATGTGGTATACAAAGAGATCCTTAACAAATAATTATTGGTATATTTTCCCTCAGTTTAAAAAAATTTAATTTTCTTCTTAATAAAAATTTGAAGGCAGTAAGTACTTCGCCGCTGCGAATCGCGGGTATTTTGCTAGTGTATATATAACTAAATACACATTTAAATGCCATGTTTATGGTTTATGTTAGCTAGGGCGCATATTTTCAATGACACATTTTTTGTTGATCAGTAAAAGATATTCCAAATAAGTTCAGTTCTTGATAAAGGCATATTTTTACACTCTAAGGGTATTGGGGTTCCATGGTGATTGACCAGTTGAATAATAAGGTAGTTCCTTTTCAATAAACAAAGAAAGAGAGAGCAAATACTAGAAGGGCCACTGGTGCACCAATCATTAGGCTTCTTTGCTTTCCATTACGGGAGTTTTTTCCTCTAAATGTTCAGTGTCCAGTACAATTGACAGCTTCCAGTTGCTCTTCTCCTTATATATAGAGGGTTGGCCTGAAAGTGTGGGATTTCTGTAGGCAGAAAAGACTATAAAGACTGTTTTTAGACGTCTTGTTCCTTTTCGTCAAATAAAAAGTTCCAATAACAATCCTCAGATAAACTACTTAGACAACAGTCTTTCTGTCCCCTTATTTCCAGACATTATCTTTGACAGTGTTTATGTTTTCTCTTCAAGCTGTTCCTTTTTAATTTTGTAGTCGTGCTGCAGGACATTGTTCTTCTGAAGCGTAATTTTTTCAAGCTTCAGAGTTCTTGTTGACTCAAACAAAGCTTCCTAAGCTTTTTATTTCATCTTGCAGAAACCATTCTCTTTCATTCCAGAAAATCTTCTGAATCTATTACAGTGAAGCATCCCTTAACATGGTGCTGTCATCACACTACTTGATAGCCGGAATAGTGCTGACTGGCTGATATGCTGTGCTGGGCTTATGCCAAACATAACACATGGAATGTGGTCCCAGAAGTTCCAGTTTTTGTTTAGTCTAAGCACTGCACATTCTCTTAATTTGTAAGGTTTTATCTACAGTACATCCTTTATACATAACCTCCCCAACTGATTTAGAGATACATTTCTTTAATTAATTGCTTATTTCAGCAATACTGTACATCCATACAAGTTAGCTTACTGATTCCCATCAATGACACATAGCTTTGCAGATCTTTTAAGGTCATTTTTAGTCATATTTCCTGAATCAGCCTTCCACTTGCCTTATTGTCATTTTATTTTTTGAAGAGCGTGAGTAGTTTTTTTTTTTAACATGATTTTAAGAGACCTGTAAGTTATAGCTGAGAGTTTTAGAAAATGTTTTAAGTACGTTTCTTGCTCTCTGCATCTCTTCATCTTACTCTGACTTTGAAGAGTAAGTTTTTTTATCAATTGCTTTATTAGATCATTATTTGACTTCCTTTTTTAAATTGATTTTTTCACATTTGTGCTTATTAGTTTTGTTGTAATCAGTATGTTAACGTGGAGCTGATTTTTGCTAGTGGGTTTGCTCCTAACGCATTTTGGTTCTTTACACAACAGGAACTAGTCCTATGTGTAATTCTGCAATTTCAAAATGAAAGGAGGTTGATGTGGTAGAAATTTGTGAGAAAACTTAAGCCAGTATTAAGTTGTTAATGATTATATTTTTCAAACGTAAACCATTGCCATTACTGCCTTACAGTTTATGCATGATGTCAAGTCCTGCTGCTCTGATTTGTTAAATCAAGCTTTGGTAAACACTACTGGGGCAGTTTTTTTTTTAAAAAGCAATATTTAGGGTTATGTGCTAGTAGTAACGACACTCAGCTTCTAATGTCACAAGACATTTCTGTTGGGAATTGAGTAAACAGTAATAAAATGACAAGGTAGGAATAAACAGTAACAAAATGAGAGCAGTGATATAAAATTACCGAACAGTGATGTGTTTCATTCACAGAAATAGATTAGGTTTCCACATGTTACATGATTTCTCTTGTGTATCTTTCATTGTGCATCTATAGATAACCACAAAATAATGAACACATAGGTGGAAATGAAAGTTAACCAACAGCTTCTATGCAGTAGCTATTTCCGTTTACAGAAGTGTCTACTATATGAGTATATAAGCCATGATATTGGTAAATTGGTTCATTCAGATTTATGCACATGTATCTTGGAGCTGGGGGGTAACAACCCTTGGCATTCTAAATTTCTTAAAAGACCGAATCATTCTCTGTGGAATGAGGGGAGAAATAAGGCACCTAATGAAAAATGGTTTGGATTAACAAATTGTTTAGAACAAAAACAGGACATATACTGAAACAAATATGAGAACAAGAATTGTATGTATTTATTTCTGCTGCAGTTCAGAGTGCATCCCATATATGTCTTGTTTGTGGTGTTATCTTCAACAGTCAGTATTTTAAATAGTCTTTGTTAAGAGAGGTTGCCATTCTTATAAAACAGTTTAAGGTATCACAGTGAACTCAGGAATTTATTGTTGGAGGAATTACAAAAATAAAAAAATGAAGTTTATATTGATTTTCTTTTGTAATAATTACAGGCTTTACACTGGCAAAGGTATTGTGCAATTTTGCATATACTTATATATTTTTTGTTTAACATTTGGAACATGGATAAGGTAAAGAATTATGCTTTAAGTTTGTGGTGGGAAATGATGCGATGAAAGAGTGACCACTTGTCAGTGATGGGCAGTACTGTGTGTCAATGAGTATTCAGAGATAAATACATTTTCTTACATACTATACATTTTTAAAATAACTAAGAGGAATTGATTCACCCGAATGTTTCCAAGTTTTATTATAATTTCAGATTTAACTTAAGTGAAGTGAAATTTTTATTAAAATCAAATCACAATACGTAATACTTTACAAAAGAAAAACAATATTATCAAATCATGATGTAAATATTGTGGTATCCTGACAATTCCCACTCTTAGTCTTTATCTTCTTATTCTAATCCCATATATGCCCCTAAACTCTTTATGTAAGAAATCCAATTTAATGGTACAATTGTCTTAATTGCCTTAAAAGTCACTCTTTCCAAGGATCTCCAAAAACATTTTTTGTCATCTATTTCCATTAGAGACTTATTAATGCCTTTAATTGTACTTTGTTTATTATTTAACCATAGCATTGCTTTCTGTGTAAATTTCCTAGTTGGGATGTGTGGAGCTGGTGCCTATTTAGAAAGCAATAGCATTAATTAAATAACCAGTCTTCCACAGAGTCTCATAAACAGAAGTAACTTAAAGTCACTACTACTTGAATAATCAATATGGCAGCAGTGTTAAGGAGTGCATCAGGTAAGCAGATTGGTGTTTTATATTAAACTAAATCAAGCGATATGAGCAATATATTACATGTTCATGGGAAGTACATGTTAACAAGCATTATGGCGTTGTGGTTAAGACTTCGAACTTCAAACCCTGAAGTTGTGGGTTTAAATCCCACTACTGACACTTTGTGACCATGAGCAACTCACTTCACATGAATGAGCTCCAATTAGAAAAAAAACAAAAGAAATTTAACCAATTGCATATGAAATGTTGTAAGTCATCTTACATAAAGGCGTCAGCCAAATATTGAGTACTAATAATGTTCATCAGACAAGCAAGTAAGATTTTCACTCTACTACAGTGTGTACATGTGACAGTACTAACACTACAGCTACATACATACATAATGGTATCCTTTCCAAAGCCTGCCTTATAGTGGGAGTAGTCATCACTGTTTTATTAATTAACAACATTGATATTTAAAGTATGCAAACCCATGTTCTCAGACTTTGTCCATTCTTATGTGTTAAATTTTTAATGCTGTTCAGGAATGTGGCTTCTAGAGTCTTTCCTGGCAGCATTGGGCAGTCTTGGAGGGCATATCATTTTTCATTATTTAATAAATTTTCTTTCCTTCCTTTACTAACTTACCTTTTTAAATATCTCAATTAAAAAAACAGAAGTGGAGATCTTTCAGTATTATTTAACTATATGTTTTGTATTTCTTTATTTCTTTTTTATTTTCATTATGATCTGATTACTGCCCTATTTTAACATGACATGTTCTTGTCTTTTTGGAAGCAAATGGAAGCAATCATTGTTCATTAAGAAAAAAATACAGAAGAGAAAATGAAAACAATTGTTGGGTGAATCATATCGTATGCCAGAGTAAATGTTGGTAAAGTTGCTGTAAATTGCACCATATGGAGTTAGTTATCATTTCTAGCCATTGCTAGTAATCCAAACAGTGTGGCCTCACTCAGAGAGAGGCTGTGCTGTTTATTTTTTATTTTTTTCTTTTTGAGAGGGCCTCATCTTTGGAGAGTAAACTAAATTCATAAACATGGCTTTGTGACTGCAAACAGTGGTTAAGGGAAACAAGTAGATTATCCTTTATGTGGAGCCCTTTCAGCTTGCTGTTTTAACAAATCCCTTCTAACCTACTGTGGGGAGTACTTCCTTCCTGAATCCTTTCTACTTTAATTCCCAGTTGTCGTCATTTTTTTTACTACCACTGTTGTGTATCCAGTAATTACTAACAAAACCCTTTTATTTGAAGTACCCACAATTATCTCTATTAAAAACTCCAGAATGCTTCTATGTAGGAAAAGTAGGTTTTGAGTTATTTGAAAAATCTATACTAAGTAAAAAAACAAATAAATGAAAATGTAAAACAGGGACTTCAATTAATTTTGCAAACTAGACATTACCACATTATGGCACAATTGCTGGATTTCACATAATATCAATTAGGTGAGAAAATGATGTTATGAAACAGATAAGAATGTTTTTAATTAGAAAAGGTAATTTGGTCCAGTTTTTTTTAAGCTGTGGAGGAGCATTGAAAGTCATACTGTTTTGGGGATTGGGCACAGTTTTTTCTGCAATATGTGAGAAATGGCCTACATGATGCACAAAGTATTCACTAAATCATGCTAATTCAACTTAATATAAAAAGTTGTACCCTGGAAATAGAAGATGAAACAATAATACTGTATGTGTTTGACTTTGTGTAAGAATTACTATTATTTACCTTCACAGTTTTATGTAAATGTCACCACCCCCCAGTTCCATTTTTCTTCTGCACTCATCTTTTCTTTTACATGCTTAAGGCTTGTTGGTATTCCTATGTTTTTTGCACCTGAAAATCTGGAAATCTGTTTTGCCTCAACAGCATTACAGATATGACATTTGAAGCTCATACAAATCTATACTAATAAAAGGCAAAGCCCTCACTGACTGACTGACTCACTCACTCACTGACTCATCACTAATTCTCCAACTTCCTGTGTAGGTAGAAGGCTGAAATTTGGCAGGCTTATTCCTTACAACTTACTTACAAAAGTTAGGCAGGTTTCATTTTGAAATTCTACGTGTAACGGTCATAACTGGAACCTACTTATGTACATATATACCGGCCATAGCCTGCAGCTCGGACGCCGTGTGAGGCGGAGTTGCGTCCCTCATCGTCACGCCTCCCACGTAATTGAGTGCCTGCCCATATAAGGCCGTCCATCAGCGGCAATCCAATAGAAACACTCTGCCGCTAAATATTTGCGGGTGAAGGACTGTGCTTATGCAGACGAAGATGAGATGGTCAGGGTGGTGTTTGGCACAAACTCGGCGAAACTGCGAGAGAAACTTTTAAGTGCCGGGTCTTAGCTAACATTAAATAAAGCCGTGGACATCGCATGAGATAGCACAAGCACAGCTGAGAACCTTCGATGCATGTACTCCGAGCGGCTCACGTGAACTGACTGTGAACGCAGTACACAGACAAAAAGCAACAGCTCCAAAGAGTGCTGAACACAAAACGCATTACACAATTGAGAAGGCAGCAAAAGAATATGAAGCGAGTGACGCATACAAGCATATTCATAAGTGCAGCTACTGCGGAAACAAAGCACACGGTGGAAAAAGTCAATGTCCAGCTAAAGGAAGACAGTGTAAAAAAAACCTATGCATGCAGTGTGTGATGTCTCAAATAAAGAGGAAGACGAGCTGTTTATTGATGCAGTAAGAAAGGAATCGATGAATGAAACCTGTTATCTTTACAACGGTTGACAAACACGGAATTTAGCTTGATCACAACACATCCTCCAAATACGAACCTGATTGAAAGAAATAATGATAATCAAATCCTTGATGATAACAACACTCATAACAGTTTCAAAACAATTACATTGACAATCATGTTACATTATTTTTAAAATGTTCCCTTTTCTTTTTCATAACTTCTGCACACTGCCTGTGTGTGTGTGTCTGCGCACTGCCTCTGTGTGTGTGTGTGTCTGCGCGCTGCCTCTGTGTGTGTGTGTGTGTGTGTGTGTGTGTGTGTGTCTGGCGCTCTCTCCCGTGCTGCCTGTGTGTGTGCGCATGCGCCTCTCTGCGCTGCCTGTGTGTGTGTGCGCGTGCCTCTCTAGGGCTGCCTGTGTGTGTGTGTGCTCTCTCGCTCGCTCTCTCTCTCTCTTGCTCGCTGCACAGGAAATGCACAGAAAGAGACTGAACATGTACAAATCGAAAGGGAAACTGGCTTGTTCGTATACCGAGTGTGTGGTCGTGAACCGAGCCAAAAGTCTGGCGAACTTTTTGGTCGTAAACCGAGTTGTACATGAACCAAGGTTCCATTATATATATATATATATATATATATATATATATATATTCACTGCATTTGTAGTCTGATCTGATCGTAAGGGTGGTTACCTACCAGGTAACGCTTGTGGTTGGTCAGCAAGTCGTCTAACGTCCGCCACGGTGCCCTCTTTCAGTTGTGAGAAGCAGATCATAGAATGGTTGAAATAGTTTTTACTGTCAAATAATGCAAAGAGTATGCGACACGTGTTTCGCCCTAATTCTGGGCTCATCAGGCGTACACACTCACTGCACTCCCTCTCGGGAATCGAACGTAAGCGTCAGCGTCAGGGGGCGAAGCCTGTCACGTTACGCCACAGCGTGTGGTTCGTTTATTTGACAGTCTGCAGATCGGGGTAATTACATTCAATGCATTTGTAGTCTGAATCACAGTCTGATCATGTGGGTGGTTACCTGCCAGGTAACGCTTGTGGTTGGTCAGCAAGTCAGCTAACGTCCGCCACGGTGCCCTCTTTCAGTTGTGAGAAGCAGATCATAGAATGGTTGAAATAGTTTTTACTGTCAAATAATGCAAAGAGTACGCAACACGTGTTTCGCCCTAATTCTGGGCTCATCAGGCGTACACACTCACTGCACTCCCTCTCGGGAAACGAACCTCGGGCATCAGCAGGCGAAGCCTCTCACGTTGCGCCATGGCGTGTGGTTCGTTTATTTGACAGTCTGCAGATCGGGGTAATTACATTCAATGCATTCGTAGTCTGAAATACAATCTGATCGTGTGGGTGGTTACCTACCAGGTAACGCTTGTGGTTGGTCAGCAAGTCTGCTAACATCCGCCACGGTGCCCTCTTTCAGTTGCGAGAAGCAGATCATAGAATGGTTGAAATAGTTTTTACTGTCAAATAATGCAAAGAGTACGCGACACATGTTTATATCAATATATATATATATATATATCTATACTAATAAACGGCAAAGCCCTCACTGACTCACTCACTCACTCACTGACTGACTGACTGACTGACTGACTCATCACTAATTCTCCAACTTCCCGTGTAGGTAGAAGGCTGAAATTTGGCAGGCTCATTCCTTACAGCTTCCTTACAAAAGTTGGGCAGGTTTCATTTCGAAATTCTATGCGTAATGGTCATAACTGGAAGTTGTTTTTCTCCATTTCCTGTAATGGAGTTCAGCTGGAGGGGCGGAGTTTCATATGACATCATCACGCCTCTCACGTAATCACGCATTACGTAGAAAGCCAGGAAGAGCTACAAAACGCGCTTTACAAAACATGCATTATATAATTAAGAAGGCAGCGAAACAATTAGAAGCGAGCGAGTGACATATAAAACCATATTCAGCGGCTCACGTGAACTGACGCACTGCACAGACAAAAAGTAACAGTTCCGAACAAAAAACGAATTACACTGCTATGCTCAAATAGATAAACCACACGCAGTGGCGCGATAGTAAAGCATTCGCCTGTAGCGCCCACGTCTGAGGTTCGATTCCCGAGAGGGGATGCACTAAGTATGTACACGCGCTTCTCGATTTATTTTAACCTCGCATCACCTTAGTTTGAGACGTATGAAAACGCATGCGGTTAACGCAGAAAGACAGATCACCTATTCACCTATTGAAGCTTCATGAATAATTGATACTTTATTCGCGATCAATGATTGTTTTGGTAAAGCCATACTCAGTGTATTCATTAGATGAACGGTAAAAAAGTAAGAGTGAGGGGACGGTAACTTACTGAAGCACACAAGCAAAACCACAATAGCACGTGGGCTCGATGTACTGACTTACGCGATCACATTCCAAAAAATATTTCTTTTCAAGTTCTATTTAGTCCATATGAGTCAAACTCAAGGCCCACGGGCCACATCCGGCCCGGCGTGTAATTATATCCGGCCCGCGAGATCATTTTATATACTGTATTATTGTTATTAATGGCCCGGGTATATGAAGCGCTGGTAACACAATAAACTACAGATCCCATAATGCAGCGCTTCAGCTGCCTTGCCGAACACTTAACCGCGTTGCTGCAAGTTATTGTGAAGCTAGCCCACACGATGCCGAAGAGAAAAGTTGATTCTGAAAATAGAGCCTTTAAAAACCGATGGGAGGCTAAGTATATGTTTACTGACATTGCCGGTAAACCCGTGTGTCTCATTTGTGGAGCTAATGTGGCTGTAATTACAGAATTTAATCTTTACAACGACTGACAAACACAGAATGTAACTTGAACACAACACATCGTACAAATACGACCCTGATTGAAACAAATAATGATAATCGAATCCTTGATCACAGCAACACTCACAAAGCAATTACTGTATATTGACAATCATGTTACGTTATTTTTAAAATG
>JANRMT010062809.1:5490859-5558853 GCA_026402145.1 Polypterus bichir lapradei
ATTCCTTACAGCTTACTTACAAAAGTTAAGCAGGTTTCATTTCGAAATTCTACACGTAACGGTCATAACGGTCGACAACGTCCGCCATGTTGAACTTTCTTATTTATGGCCCCATCTTCACGAAATTTGGTAGGCGGCTTCCCTGCACTAACCGAAACCGATGTACTTAACTTATTTCGATGGTATGACGCCACTGTCGGCCGCCATATTGAACTTTCCAACGTCACCAATTTTCCAACTTCCCGTGTAGGTAGAAGAATGGCCCCATCTTCATGAAATTTGGTAGGCGGCTTTTCTGCGCTAACCGAAACCAATGTACATACTTACTTCGGTGGTATGACGCCACTGTCAGCCGCCATATTGAACTTTCCAACGTCACTAATTCTCCAACTTCCCGTGTAGGTAGAAGGCTGAAATTTGGTACTTATTTCGGTGGTATGATGCCACTGTCGGCCGCCATATTAAACTTTTAACGGAAACCGATGTACGTACTTATTTCGTTGGTATGACACCACTGTTGGCCGCCATATTGAACTTTCCAACGTCACTAATTCTCAAACTTCCCGTGCAGGTAGAAGGCTGAAATTTGGCAGGCTCATTCCTTACAGCTTACTTACAAAAGTTTAGCAGGTTTCATTTAGAAATTCTACGCGTAACAGTCATAACGGTCAACAACGTCCGCCATGTTGAACTTTCTTATTTACGGCCCCATCTTCACGAAATTTGGTAGGTGGCTTCCCTGAGCTAACCGAAACCAATGTACGTACTTATTTCGGTGGTATGACGCCACTGTCAGCCGCCATATTGAACTTTCCAACGTCACTAATTCTCCAACTTCCCGTGTAGGTAGAAGACTGAAATTTGGCAGGCTCGTTCCTTACAGCTTACTTACAAAAGTTAAGCAGGTTTCATTTCGAAATTCTACGCATAATGGTCATAATGGTCAGCAACGTCCGCCATGTTGAACTTTCTTATTTATGGCCCGATCTTCTCGAAATTTTATAGGCGGCTTCCCTGCACTAACCGAAACCGTTGTTCTTCTTCTGGAAGTCTTCAATCCAAATCCCTAAAGCAGATTCCATCCAGACTACTGCCTTATTACATCCACTTACAACTCGTTTTGCACCCTGGTTAAAAGGACACTGCGGCTGTAGATCTTATATTCCTTTCCTACTTTTTAAATAAAAAGAATCGTAGCCTTCAACAAATCCAAAACGTTTACCTTTTCAGCAATCGTTAACATCTTCCGTTTGCGCTTGGGCACGGCCCCTGAAGCAGTAGCAGATCGTTTTGGAGCCATAATGAAGGGCTTGACTATGCAAAAAGATAAACACAAAAGAGAACAACTCTTTACACAGCGAAACACGTTGATGCTGAATGAGCGAGACAAGACTTCCTGGTTAACACTGCATTCAGCATGCAGGAACTTAACTGCGTGCTCTGATTGGTTAGCTTCTCAGTCAAGAGAACTTAACTGCATGCTCTGATTGGTTAGCTTCTCAGTCATCCGCCAATAGCGTCCCTTGTATGAAATCAATTGGGCAAACCAACTAAGGAAGCATGTACAGGAAGTAAAAAGACACATTGTCCGCAGAACCCGCGAAGCAGCGAAAAATCCGCGTTATATATTTAGTTATGCTTTCATATAAAATCCGCGATAGAGTGAAGCCGTGAAAGTCAAAGCGCGATATATCGAGGGATTACTGTAAGCCTTACCATGTGATCATCAGTTCCTACAGTCCAAGAAGCACAGGTATTTATTTTAACCTACCATGGAGGAGAAATAGTTGCTAGCACATACTAAGATGCAAAGACTATCTAGGTAGTAATGTCCATTAGAGCATAGGTTTTTCAACTATGGGTCGTGATCCATTTTGGGTCGCATGTTGTCTGAATTGGCGTCGTGCAGAGACAGGAGACACAATAGTACAAAATGGACAAGGTTTACTTAGGTTTTGATGAGTGTCTTGCGATGGGTTGCCACGGGCAGTTTAAAGAAGCGACTGTGAGCTGCATCTGTGATTCTCCAAGGTGGTCCTGAACACCCACGCCCCCACCCTCCCTCTTTCCCAGGATGATAGGTGGCAGGGATTCTAGGTCTCTAAGACACAAAAGAGGCTAAACTGGGTCGCAATAGAAAAAAGTTTAGGAATCACTGCATTAGAGCATTGCAGAAAGGATGCATGTGCATAATATGAGTGTCATCTCATGCCATCGCATGAAGTTCTATACTGGATAAAGAAACTGCTATTGTATATATGGCAGAGGCAGTAGGAATTTCCCAGAGTGGGGGTACCAACTAAATTTTGGAGCAAAACATAGCTTATGGTCTTCCCCTGTACAAATGGGGAATTTATGCAAAATTTGGTAGAGATACTATAGATTCAACAGTGTGGATATATATACTGACTAAACACACACAAACACATTCAGCTTCATATACTGTATTATATATTTTTATTGTAAATGTACTAGTACAGTTAGGTGATACCTGGTTACAAAAACCGCTAAAGAGATATGCATTACTCTATTTTTAATACTAGTGCATTCAGTAAACCAATGTTTGTTTCTATGGCTCAAGGGAAATTTACAGTGCTAATGACCAAGGCTATATGTTCCTCATTTCCTCTATAAAGTTTAGAAAGTGGTACTAGAGGCTTGCCCCAGACCACACTTACAAAGGGAAAAAGAATTAATAAATTATTTTACTTGAACCTGTTTTATAGTGTCATGAGGAATTAGGATCTGCTTACATTGCAAAAAGCTCCTCATTTCACTTGTTTAAAGGTGATAACATGGGCAAAGCAGTATCCTCATCATCTTTCTCTAAATTAGACTGCTGGCTGTTCCACTGAGAATAGCCACCCATTTACTAAATAAAATCCTCATTAGCATATGCATATGTCTGAAGACCATTTTTAGGGCAATCATAATCTAAAAGTTTACATTATTTGTGCTCTGTGGCAGACACAGATAATACTGCCATTCCAGGTAAGATTTTTACCTATCATGCACACTCAGTTTCTGAACCTCTCATGTAAGTGTGAAGGAAAATGCATATTGCATAAACAGACCCAAATGCAAGAGAGCTTGAAACACAACACCCACAAAGTACTGTGGAAGCCACAGGGTTACGTTTTGTCTCACTACTAAATAACCTGGACTATCGTGAACTGTGACTGATGCCATTTTTATCCAAAAAAACTAGGTGGTCAGCTGCACATGAAACATTTTTTGCTTATCAGAAGTAAGCAGTCATGTGCAGCATTTCCTTTAAATTGTCACAATATGTTATTAATTTGAAATTTAAAAATGTTTCTGTTTGGCCAAGTGTAATATTTTTGTAATCAAGTAATATATCTAGTAAAAAGTCATTTTGATTTTCACTGCAGCAGTCATGTTGCACTTCAACAGGGAAGGTGTAGAGACAGTTAAAAATGTTGAAAAATGCAAAATTTATTTATAAAATTTAGTTTATAATATAAAGGTTACATGTGACAATACTACAACCACCACTCATGTTTTTATCTATTCTTTAAATTAATTAGTAATTTGGCATTTGGATTTTAATTTCTGTTATGGGTTGTTTGATGGCAAGTGATTGGTGCTCATATCTAACAGTTCAAGGAACTGTGTAAGAATCATGGCCCATTTTCACTGTCTGTGTGCAATTTTCACATTCTCACAGTGTCCGTATAATTTTTCACTCGGTTTCATGTCTATGAACTTTCAGTGGAGGACGAAGTCCCAATGCAGTCTGACTTTAAGTTTATTTCCTTAGACATCATGCTCTTGAGGTTGCTATGGACAGTTGGAATTTATCTTCGCTTCAGAAATTTGAAGTCATGTATAGCAACATCTTTAGCTTAATGATCCATAGCATGTTATTAACCTCAGTCTCTTGCCTTCAATGCTGTTGCTTTGAATTGCCATGATTCCCTGTCCTTTCTTTAATACTGAAGTGCTCTTTTCAAAGCGCTCTGATGCCACTCTCTTACTGGCCAATGACTTTCTTGCATCAATGAAGTGCACACTCTGGCATGCCCACACACTCGCTTATACCACACTGATTTCATTTAGGAATGTAACCCTTGGCGATAATTGTATGGGTTTGCCTGCTAAAACATAAATAAGTATGACTGCTTTATGTCTTCTTTATTTCATATACAGTACAAGATTAATTGATGAAAATAATAATAATAATCAATTACATTTATATAGCACTTTTCTCAGTACTCAAAGCGCTATCCACACAGGGAGGAACCAGGAAGCAAACCCACAATCTTCTAAGTCTCCTTACTGCAAAGCAGCAGCACTACCACTGCGCCACCTGTGAGGATGGCAACAATCTAACATTGTTGCTTCATGTATAGTGCTTCATAATGAAAACTAGAATTACCTCGCAGAATATAAAAAGACGGCTAAAATATTTTCAACCAAAAACATTATTATATGACAATAAACAGTTGCCAGTGTGTGTATCATGGGATTAAGGCTTCTGAGGATCAAACAGTTATGTGGGAATGAATACATTACACAAAACAACCTGGGAAATCCCCATCTTAACCATCCCATCAATTTTCAGGGATTCACCAATTCACACACACCAAGGAGACCTGACAATCTCCCAGGTTGGTAAGATTCACATATGAATGTCTATTCCTAGGTAAGGAGATATAGATCCTTAAAGGTATATAAAAGCTCTGGGAACGGAAAATAGGTTCACTTCCTTTATCCTTGGAACCAATAAAAAACAGCAACTATGAAGCAAATAGTACATAACTGTAGCTGGTAGTAATAGTTTATTTTTTTTAGTAGTAGTAGTTTTTTTTTGTTTGTTTTTTTTTTATTGGTGGACATAGAAAATAGTTGCCTTGTTTCAATTTGTAGATACTTTTCAAGTGGCTAACCTTAGAAAATAAAGCTAGATTTACACTTGTTCAGAATCATCAGATGCTCTTGGCATGAACATTATTCCATCATATTTGCAAATGCGGTGTCATTTAAAAGGCTTTTCCAGTAGTTATCTTGCTTTGTTTACACATATGAGAATTATCCTAGCTCTTGACTTGGCTTTCTTAGAATTTGTGCTTTGTTCACACTTGCCATAAACCTGGAAATTTAACATTTCCTCGACCTTGACTATAAATTCTTAGGGTAGCCTGCATGTATGAAAAATTCATGTTTGCTTTTGCCTTTCACATATTTCTTCACATGCATAGTCTACTAAAGACACTTCCTCCTCATGATGAGGCCAAGAGGCAATGGAAAATAGCTATTGTATTTCTTTTAAGGCTCTACTTAATTTGCTGCTTTTTTCTCTGTCCAAGCCCCTTTTGATTTTTCAATTATATTAAAATTGGCAAAAAACATATCCATGGAGACATCAGCACCCCATTTTATAACACACACATTCACATTCTGTTCCATAGGCATTAAGCATAGATCAGCAAAGAAAGAATTGATTTTGTACTGGTTAATATTCCAACCACTTAGATAAACCTTGCGTTTATTTAGCAGATCTACACTTCTCATGGTTGGTGAAAATGTACTGTTATTTTTTTTTTTATTTTGCTTAAATGGAGGTTGAATATACATTTGCTGAAATAGAGTAATGCATCAAGAGAAAAACTGCTTTACGAAATATCCTGCTAAACTATGACAAAAAAATCATTATCCTAAACTCTTTGTCAGTACAACAGCAGCTATTCTGTATAAGAGAACCTAAGCAGTCCAAATTACTAAATGAAAGGTGCATTTTCAAAGGAAATCTGAACACAAGTAAATTGGATGTAGTTTGAAAGCATAAAGGTAGATCATTCCACAGCTTTGGAGCTACGAAGAAGCAGTGTTGAGTCTTGCAATGTCTGGCAAG
This sequence comes from Polypterus bichir lapradei, assembly GCA_026402145.1. Taxonomy (NCBI): domain Eukaryota; kingdom Metazoa; phylum Chordata; class Cladistia; order Polypteriformes; family Polypteridae; genus Polypterus; species Polypterus bichir. The sequence continues at coordinate 5,496,735 of JANRMT010062809.1, forward strand.
TGGAAGAACAGTCAGCAGACAGGCAGAAACAGAACAGAGCCTTGAAGGGACATAAGGAGAGACAGAGGAGTGGAGTTATTAAGTAGCAAATCCATTCATAGAACTGTTAAGTCAAGACAAGAGTTTAGAACTGGATCTTTGCAGCAACAGGAAGTCAGCAGAGAGACTGAAGCAAAAGAGTAGCAGGAGTGAAACGAGGAACACCGTTCAAGTAGCTGCATTCTGATGGAGCCCGGAGAGGTTTGATAGCAGGTAAAGGAAGTCCTGTGAGATGCAGCAGTCTAGCTAAAAGAGTGCCAGTGCCTGAACTAGGAGATATGCAGCATAATTACTGAGTAAGGGTCGAATCCTCTGAATATTATGAAGAAAGAAATGACAGGACTATGTCATTGAACATATGTGTTTAATTAATGAAAGCAAGGAGCCCAGAGTCACGCCAAGATTGCTGAACATAATGGATGGTGTAAGGGTGACAAAGATATGATCAATCATCCATGATGAGATGGCAGAGAGACAGTTGGAAATCTGGGCTGAAATCTGTGGGTTGTATAAGGGAAATCAGAGGAAGATCATCTGCATGGATGTGGTAAGAGAAGCCATGAGAAGAAATGACATTGCCTGAGGAACATATGTAGAGAGAAAAGAGAAGTGAACTCTTAAGGCACACCTGTAAAGAAGTGAAGAAGACAAGGAGTTACACTTGGATACACAAAAGTATCAGTCCAAGGGGTAGAACTTGAACCAGTCTGTATTTATTTTCAGTGCATCATCTAGACATGCTTAAACAGCAGTTCATGAAATTTCAGATTTAAGCATAGTATTGTTTTTTTTTTTTACAGCAACTCCTCTGCTGTGTTTCTCTTTGTTTATTTCATGTTACCTGACAACACATACTTGCTGTTTTTAATATATTTATACTGCATTTACTAATAAATGTTTTGAACTTATTTAAAATCAAAAGTATTCAATAAATCAAAAACCCAATTTTGAAAATGTGAGAGCAAAATATAATGTATTTTTATTTTATAAGCATCAGCACAATAATTATGAGAACTACAGTTAGGTCTCTGTTAAATGCAGATGTACAGCAGAATTATTGATCATGCAGCAGACATGTGGAGTGTCAAAAGCCGCTGTACTCCAAATAATATCCAATGTTGTTTTCAGCTCTCTGACAATGTTACATTATATAAAGGCAGACTTTTCAGTCTTATGTTGTTAATCACAAGGATGTCATGCACAGTGCACTTAAAGAACAAACATTAGCCCTCTGTTCATAGTGTTGGACTCTGTAAATGCTACATATTTTGAGATCAACTCTCTATTTAAAAATGTTTTCATGTGATCTGAATGAATTTCTCACAGTTTTATGCTGTATACCTATTTTGTGTGCCTCCTCTGTATACTCTGCACTCTTTGGCTCAGTAAATTAGCATCTTCTTGCATTGGAATAGGCCTATGACAAATCTGAACCAACTCACCAGGCCTAAGTGAGCAGCAGATATTAAATTATTCTCCTTCAAAATGGGTATCACACAGAAAGAGAACAGGTTTTATAACAGTGTAAAACCACAGAAATGTACTTATGTTGGAAATATAAATAGAAACAATATGTAGTGGCAAAGTGGCAATAGAAAGAGATAAAGCTACTCTATCCACCACCATTTTTTCTCTTGCTTTTTTCAATAATTATTGTGCTTGTAAGTAAGTGAACTTTATTGTCATTCATACCATATAACAGTACAACAACAGATATATAGCTGAACGAAATTGTGTTTCTCCAGGCTCAATGTGCAGACATGAAAGACAAGTGTATAAAAGACAAGTGCACGCAAGACAACATACAGACATTACAAACATTTCACTTCTTATACAGAAAGTAGGTAAGACAGCGTAAGACAGCACAAGGCAGCACAGTACAAACAATAAATACAAAAGATATATTTAAATGTAAGCCAGTCAGTGGGTGAAATATAATATGAAAGAAAATATTGCACACCGTTTCACAGTGATTGTGTTATTGCACTATATGGATACAATATGTATACATAATATATACAATATATACAATGTAATATTGTATAATATTGCAATACAATATAATGTAAACTTAAGACCTATTTGTGGTAATAAAGTGCACAGTAAGTAAGAATGCAAAAGGTCAAAGATTATTTAACAGAGTTTAGTATTCTGATGGCCTGGGGGAAGAAGCTCCTGTTAAATCTGGTCGTTCTGCAGTGCATACTGCGGTAACGTTTTCCAGAGGGCAGAAGTTCAAACAGCCCATGTTCCGGGTGTTTGGGATCTTTTATGATCTTAATGGATCTGCTCTGGCAACATGAGTAATGTAATTCTTGAACAGATGGGAGTGAGGACCCGATGATTTTCTCCACTGTCCTCACCACTCTTCGAAGTATCTTCTGTTCATTGACAGTGCAGCTACCATACCAAACTGAGATGCTGCTGGTCAATATACTTTCTATAGTACCTCTATAGAAAGTTGTGAGGACAGGAGAGGGAAGGTTTGTTCTTTTCAGCCTTCGGAGAAAATGAAGTTGCTGTTGCGCCCTCTTGACAAGAGAAGTGGTATTTGTGGTTTGGAAATTGAAATGCTTTTGTTCAAAGTTGTTTCTTCACAGTGGCCAGCACTAACTTGTAAGTCCTAATATGCTTCCTTTTCAGGAGGGGGTGTGAATGTTAGGACCTTTTAGTTTTAAGCCACAACTTTTTATAACCATGCTTTCAGTTTTGTGAATTAGGACCAAATATCACCTGCAAGCTGCATTTTAGGAAATGCTCAAAACCGGTCTACTGGACTCCCCCATTAATTATTTATTTTGCCACTGAACCTGGAGGAACAGCAGCTGTGTTCAGTGTTTCTCACTGCTGGGCTCAGCAGTTAGGGTTTAATGGTTGCCCACATCTATGAAATTGCTGCCTCTTTAAGTCAGCACTGCCCAGGTTTCCTTCATGTTTTTTGTTGTTTCCTTTTATAGAAACTGTCTGTATGACTACGCCACTGTCGAAGAAGTGCTCTATATATTAGCTCTAGTGTTTGGTAGCATTTTATTTATCATCTTCTTTTTTGATTTACCAGCAGGCCTGGAAACGTTTTCAGATGTCTGTCCTAAATTTTAAAATGCAGTTTGCTGGCACACTAATACATTCAGAACATTTTACTCTGTTATCAGACTAACACGCTGCATGTCTATAATAGAGATAATCTGTTAGGGAAGAGGAATACAAAATCATGACCTGGATAATCACAGGACGTCACTCATTCTTCTTCTTTTAATATTCCATCTAACTCATATTACAGAGGGTGTGTCTCTTTTGTGACACTACTATTACAATCTATTTCAGGTTTGAGATTGTTGTTATTATTGGATTCACTGAATTATTATTTCATAGCCCATACCCATTCTATAAACTGTTTTATGTGACTTGGCTTTCCATCTTAAGAAAACATTTGTCCTAAACTTTCTTTCTCCTTATGTCTAAATTAAAAACATTAACATGCTCAGTCTCGTATGTTATGCTTCTTGGATATGAAAGTTTATTTTCTGACAACACTTTGTGTTCTTTGTCATGGTCAAACCCAGTTAAAAATATCAATCCTGACTAAAATGCTTACTGTTACAAAATTATTATCTGTAAATGCCTGCATTTCCAAGAATTTTATAGCTATGCTTTAACACAGAGACTCAGTGTTGATTGTGAGTCACTCACAAGGCTAGCAGATATCACCAATAGGGCACTGAAATATGTTGTTAGCCTGTAGTGAATATAAGAAGGTGGCTCAAAATTTAATGTAACACTGGAAACATCTGGCTGGATAGCATGGTGACAGAAATGTAGCATACTGTAGATATCTAAAAACTTGATAATAGGGTAGTGCATATGTTATAATATGGAGTTAATGGGGTATATTGTCGGCTGGTGTACATGCTGAAATTGCTTTTATTTCAAACGTCACAGTACTGGTTTCTGTTTGATGGAGGGCTGTACATGTTTGCATGATTTTGAGTTGCAGTCATAGACCACATATAATGCTGTTAAGTTGAATAGTAACAGAAACAAGTGAGTGAGTGAGTGAGTGTAGGTCCTTGCACAGGTATTCTCTGCAAAAAATTTGGTTTTCCATCCTGGGGAGAACTACTGTTGCCTTAGTTGCATTCAATGCAAATACATTTGCTGTATTGCCAACAAAAGTCTTATTCATGGAACAATTTGGACAGAGAATATCTTAGAACTGTTCTAAATAGTAAGACCAGTTTATGAGATTTAGTTTTACCCAAATAAGAAGAAAAGCAACAACTGCAGACCACTTAACCAACTAAAAAGGTATAGCATTAGAACAGCTTGTACAGTAGGCATTGTACAATGAAGCCTACTTATGTATTCCTTTCCCACTGAGTGCTTTCTTTAATGACATAACCTTAAGTACATGTGGAGAGGAACTCAATGCTCTGTAGACAATTGTCATTTCATACAAATGATTACGAAAAAATCTTTGTTACCTTAAGTTTTCAAATTCATACTATTTGTTTACATTTTGTGTTATTTTTGAAAAAATAAAATGATGAATTTGTTTTAAAAATGTTTTGAGCTGAAAGACTATAACGATCAAGTTGTTTATAATATTATATTAGAACAGCCCATTAGAAGTGTAAATCTTTTCAGTACTTACATTTCAGAGCTGCTAGACTTATTTCTAAAACCCCATTTTAGAAAAGGAGAAAATATTATTATTAAATTTGTCAATGAATAATGGTATATTTCATCAGTACACTTCAAGTTACATTCACATTTTGTAATGTTTAGGAGAATAAACATACGTGGAATTGAAATGTAGCTAAAGCTACCCTCCATCTATCAGTTTTGTAATACTGATTCTTCCTGTGCCTTTAAGCATTGGATGCAAGGCAGATACTTACCCTAAACAACCACATAACTGGAATTGAAACTCACAATAAACATACTGACAAGAGTATAAATTTGGTAATAGTAGTGATTATTTATATGTCTGTTAGGAATATAACACCATTCTGTATTTTTCTTTCAACCTTTATTAACATCAGTTAAAGTATAGCTAGGATAATTATAACTTTAGCGTGAAAACATTGGCAGAACATTATCATTGTTTACTAAACATACAGAAGCTCTTGTAGGATGATATCTGAGTGAGGACACTTTTAGTATTCAGCACCATTTTATAACATATGGGGAACAGCATGGCTTGTTTGCCTGAGTCAGCACTGTTTGTGAGGATACATCTAATTATAAAGTTAATATCTCTTTGCTGTTTTGTGATGTCTCTTGAGGTTGTCTAATATTTACATTTGTAAAGTATATACTCTCACTTATACCAATTTTTATAATTAGTATAACCATTCATAACAAGATTGCCTATCTGAGTAGAAATACTTGACAAAAATAACCTTATAAACCTATAAATAATGTCATCTGAGTATCATTACTGTCTCAAAGCTGTATGGCTCTGGGCTTGAGCGCCTGCCCAGTAGTCATCAATTTGGAGTTAACATGTATACCCATGTTTGTATACATATTTTTTTCTTGTATAATGGTGTCTCTTCCTTCATCCAAAAGACTGGCATGATACATAAATCAATATATCTAAACAAGTGTATTTGTTGGTATTTGAGTGAGTGTGCCCTGTTGTGTTAGTGTCTCAATATCCAAGGTTGGATCCTCCCTTGTGCTCAATCCTGCTAGTACAGAGTCTGACCCCCTACAATGCTGCGTCGGAATAAGTATTTTCAGAAAATGAATTAATTAATATATTTAAGGACAGTAATGAAACACAAGTTGCAAAAGTGTCTCCAAGTTTAGATTTAAAATGCACAGCATTACATAACCCTAGGTGTTTTAAAAATGGCTTCCGTTACATGTATAGTATAACTCCAAGCTCAGAAGCAGAAAACTATATTTTTTGTTTATGTTAAGTATATAAGACAACTTTATCTTTTTCTTTACAGTGATGAAATTAGTTACTAAAGAATCAAGTCTGCTAATAAAAATCCCAATTGGAGTAGTAGGTTGCACAGAAAAATTTTGTAAAATGTACAGAAAGGTTTGTTGTTGTTTCAGTGTAACAATAAATATGTGTATTCTGATCTGCTTTGAAAATGTTAGTGGCATATTCACATCTCTGAAGGTAACAAATAGTTATGGTAGGTTTGCTTAACCCTTTAGTTACCCATATAACAGTAAGCACAAGTTGCATGTTTCAGTCACTATCATATATTTTATCTTTCTCAACAATGAATTTTGCAGTTGTCCAAAGCAGTAATTATGTTGAGTGACTGAAAGAATGCAAAAGATTAATTGTTTAATTTACATTATATAGCTTGCCTTTAGACTTTTATATAAAACTAGCCAAAGCCCGCCATAGTATATAGCGGTGTAAGAATAGGAACGGAAAACAGTGAGAAAGGAATTCAGTATAACAAAGGCTTAGAAAACCACCGTCGCAGTATAACGAAAATAGCAAGGAGCGAAACCAATAACAATGGTCGAGAGAGTACCTTCCTGTAGCAGGCTACGGAAAACATAGACATATATAGATTGACGCCGCATTCACTGTGTTGCCCAGTCGACACGCTAAGTCACAAATCCGCCCTATTGCGAGTGGTAAAAGTGACATTTAAACTAATACAGGTAGACGTGGAAACTATGGAGGAATATTTCGGACAAAATTAAATAAATAAATGCGTAAATAAATAAAAGTACTGTGAAATGTGAGCATAAATAAATAAATGTGTCATGAAATGAGTGCCTAAATAAATAAATATGTCATGAAATGAGAGCATAAATAAATAAATGTGTCACGAAATGTTTTTTCCTGCTTATTTATTTATTTAATTTTGTCCGTAACATTCCTCCAAACCATCTTGAAATAAAACTGTCACTTCCACTCGTCAAAGTTGAGAGGGTGGGCTCTAACACACCCTCTAGTTACTGATTGGTGAATTGATAGCACAAGAATTAATTAGAAAAATGCTTACTACTGCCCATGAAATGGATTCTGCCGAAGATATTACATATTTCAGAGAATTGAATATTTATCGGAAGAAATTGCAATGTTGTTACAATGTTTGCCACTGATCAGAGTTGTAAAGTTGTTTGAAAAAGTAGCTGCGAATATGCACCTGACTTTATACTCGTAAAACAAGGGTCAAATACTCAGATCAAAATATTAGTTGGCGCTGCTTTGGGCATTCCATTTCAAAGTACCTAAACTAATACAGCCGTATATCAAACTGGCTCATTCGCCTTGTGATCGTCTTCTCCGATACACCATATAGATTTGTAATCGGTCGTACTTTTAAACCGCATAACAAAAGGTGTTCTATTGACTCAGCTGGAATGCCAAAGGATGGACGTCCAGAGCAGGGAACTGCGTCACCTGAACTGGAGTGTAGTCGAGTCCCTTCCACCATTTCTTCGATATTTAAAAATAGTTTCATCTATATCGGAGTCTTAAAGGGCCGCCAACATTGCAATTTCTTCCGATAAATCTTCAGTTCTTTCTCTGAAATACGTAATATCTTCGGCAGAATCATCGGCAGTAGTAAGCATTTTTCTAATTAATTCTTGTGCTATCGATTCACTAATCAGTAACTAGAGGGTGTGTTAGAACCCACCCTCTCAACTTTGACGAGTGAAAGTGACAGTTTTATTTCAAGTCGTATTTCATGATGGTTTGGAGGAATGTTACTTATTTATTTATGCTCTCATTTCATGACATATTTATTTAGGCAATCATTTCATGACACATTTATTTATTTATGCTCACATTTCACAGTACTTATATTTATTTGTGCTCAAAACTTATCTTTTCAAACTGGCATACCAATTGTGAATTTTGCACTGTTACTGCCAGTTATCTTTGTTTGTTTGCTAATTATTGCTGTTTGATCGAGAGCAACGGTAGACGCGGAAGTAGGATTAGAGATGGCGGGCGGGGCTCTGTCATGCGTATCCCATGGTCTTAGAGTTGGTGGGCGGGGCTCTGTGAGTTGGCGGGCGTGTCTCTCTGTCTTGCATGCACTCTCTGTCTTGCTTGCCCTTAGTTAGGTTTGGCAGGCATGGCTCTCTGTCTTGCCTGCGCTCTCTGTCTTGCGTGCTCTTAGTGAATTATATATATAGATAAGAATACCAGAATGGTAATACCATAATAACTTAAAAGTGCATGTTTGAAGCCACTAGTCCTAGTTTACTAAGGTTCTAAGTTATGACATATGCAGTATTTAATTGAACAAGATTTCACTTGTCAGCTTCATATGGTGACATATTAAACATTGCCACTTTAAGACTGCAGATAGATAGATAGATAGAGTGGCATGCAAAAGTATTGAATCCCTTTGATAGTCGTCATAATTGTCTGGATGATGAAAGTTTTGTACATATATGTATCCATTCAGTATTTTTATGTGAACTCTTTATGCTGTAACAAAACATTTCCAAAGTTAAAATAAACAATTTTCAAATTTATTGGTAATATAAAAAAATTGACACAGGGTTAAATCATGGGACCATTGCTTCTCTGGCATCAACAAAGTGTCTTCAAATGTAAATTTTGGCCATGGTACAAAACCACCATTTTTTAAAGTAAATATAGCTGACAAACCGTGAAAAGCACTCTGGTTCATTTTAGTTCTTGGTAGTTAAGGTCATATGCTACTTCTGTATCTTTAAATTTATGAAAAGTTCCTTGTCACTTGCCCTGTGAGGCAATCTTGCATCTTGTCCAAAATGAGAGATAAATCATAACTCTGTTCTTTTGACTTATGGCCATTGTTTTTACTGGAGATAACAAATTTATGTCTTAGTGTTTGCACAGATGCCATATTGATGTAATAATCAGGTGCTCTTTGTTAAATTGATCTAATAAAATCCAATATCACTGGAAAAATATAGAATAAAATATTCTTCCATGCTGTTCTGGAAGAATAATGAATAGTTCAAATGTTAAATATTGCATGTTACCTTCTTTTGTGTTCCATTCTTAAAATAGCCAACGTAAAGTATTAATTCTTACTCATACAGATACTGTATGTGTTTAAAGTTCATTTTGTTGAAGCAGAACTCACTGACTGCTGAAGAGTTTTGCATTTCTGCAGGGTGTACAGTGCTGCTGTTCTCAAGGTGTGAAATATATATAGTGATCGTGTGCAGCATTATCAAGCAGACTTTGTACTCAGAGCGGACACCACTTTAGACCAGGAAGGGTAATTTAATAACAAATTACTGGCAAAGACATAACAGAGAGAGAAATTAATACAACAAAGAAAGTTAAAAATGTGAAAACTATGCCCCTCTGAGCCTTCTTAAATGTCTCCAATTTTAGTTCTAGAAAATACAATTATTTTTTATCAACACTACACAAGGCAAGTGTGTTCACCTTTTTTTCATCTCAAAGTAGTGATAATAGTTTTTCTTTTCTGTTCGTTTAAGCTTTGCTCATTTAAGCTATAACAGTTTATAATTACATTTCCTAAAACCCAGATTACTCAGATATTTCTGAAAATAAACATGACTTGGTAATATTGTATCCTTACAATCTAAGTAAAGCAATAACAGACCTTCAGTGCTCTGGTTACAAACACTGAATATAAGAAACAGTAATAGACATGTGTTGTCTTTACTGACACATTGCTTTTTATTATCTTCTAACACATAAAATGCCTTATGTTACCTAAATTATGCTGAAATCATGTGCTTCCACACAGGTGCAGTTTCTGTTTTAATGCAGCAGTTTTCATTCCAGCATTGTCAGGGATGAGTTCAAAAATGCTAGATGCTAATTGTAGTTGTGGGTAGCATTGCTAGAAGACTTTGCAAAGAAAACTGACTAGTTGGGCATTTTCGGTCATGAAGACAACTCATCTTGCAGATGTTTCTTGAGAGACCATGTCTGAAGTGATGTTGTTATGAGACTCAGATTGACTTCATCAATAAAGGGCAATTGTAGCAGTAGTAATGTTACATGTAGAAATTACAGTGAAATGCATACCTCCTGTCTGACCAACATTCTAATAATGTCCAGAAGGAAATGTTTACTGCTCCTGCTCCACAGCTTAGGAAGAGTCAATTTGCATATCTTCCCATTACTTGCTTTTTCCTGAGTACAACTTTCCTTCCGAATTCCAAAATGAATTTTTCCTCGAAATTGTCGAGATATAAGTGAGTGAGTGAGTCTAGGTATTTGCATGAATGTATCTTTCATTGGTCTAGCAGATTGTCTACAATTTGGTCCTGCCAGAGACCGGTTGTGGTAGCCTGTAAATTAGATTAAACCGGTTCCAGTGGATTTTACACATGAAACGTATGTCTCTGTCAGGCTCTGTGGGTGCGAGTGTGTGCAGTAGCATAAGCTATTCAGCCCTGGAGTGTTTAATGTGGAAATTGGCTAATCAGGTTTGTATGTGAATGCACAAATATTTTAGCCGGTTTCCTTATTGACAGTCAATAAGTCCTTAATGAATGAATCTGTACCCACAAAAATAAAAAGAACCTGAGCAGGATAGGAAGCTGGATAAAAAGAATGAAGATAAATAAAGATGGAGCAGGGAACAATTTTAAAAGAAAAGAAAGAGGAGAGAAAAAAATAAAAGTTGACAGTTTTGATTGTAGAAAGAGAGAGGACAATTGGGTGATCAAGCTGGTGCAATAGGCAGGAGGCTTGGGGGTTGGAAGTTGGCCCCATGATGTGCGAGAGATATGGCACTCATGGGGTGGGCCCAAAAAGCTTCAGGAGATTGTGTTACCGACACCAGTGTAAAAATGGTGGAACGATGGAGCTGGGATTTGGCATTTCAGCAGAGGTGGTTGAGATGCAAGCCAGTTTAAAGAGTTGACCATGCTTGCTTGTACTGTATATCAGTTTTGTTTCAGTGTCATTGTGACCTATATTTTCAAGCAGATGTGCTCCTCACTTTTCAGATTAGTCATTGACACTTAAAAAATTTCAAATAGTGCCACAGATTTATTAATCAAATTGTGGTCTAGGATTTCATTGGGCTATAGTAGGACATTTCAGCCTTGGTCCTTGAGCCACTCCAAGGTTGCTTTGACTTTGTGTTTGAGATCATTGTCCTGCTGAAAGATTTAACTTTTTGCTGAGTTTCAGTTTTTAGCAGACTAGAACAGGTTCTCTTAACAGTATTTGCATGTATTATCCACCATCCATTTTTCAAAAAATTTTAATAAGATACCTAGTCCCTGCTGGTGAAAAAAATTCTATTACACATGAGAATATTTAGCCTTTAAACGTTTGAAGTGAAGCACAGATTTTAATATTTCAAATATATGATGCACCTGTTCTTGCTTATTATGTACTTCTACCTCATGAAGTAAATCATTACATTTCTTATGAACACACGAGTTAGGGAAGCTTACACTAATTAGGAACTTTTTCCCATTTTAAATACTGCATCTTGACTCATTAGAACAGTCTACACAAGAAAAGACCATTCAGCCCAACAAAGCTCACCAGTTTTATTCACCTACATAGTATGATATAATCATTTGACAATAATTTAATGTGATTTGCTTTGTTTTTTACATTATCATATTAACTGTTGCCAACACTCTTATTTCTGCCTTAATGCATGGTGAATATTGTATAAAACAAAGTAAGACAGAGGACAAAAGGAGATTCACAATTTAATATAAGAAGGATCAATATTCATCCTCAAAATCTAAATAATTAAAAACAAGTAGGCACCCATGCAACAAGCTATTTGCCTCCATTTTAAGCAACTTAAATAAGTCTATTTTGTAATCGGATACAATATATGATGTAACAAGGCCAATGCTGGTTACCACCACTGCAGGCTTACCACTGTTACAGACCTTGAATTTGATGCCAACTGAATGATTGTCTGCCTGTTTTTGCAGATTTTCCTTCAGTGTCCACATTTCATACACTCAAGGGCAAACTGTGTAGATGAAAATGAATTTTACTTTACAGAAGCTAATGTCTATGAATAGGAGGATAGGATTCTGGACAAAACTGCCTGACTGAGCAAACTAGACAGACTGAATGGCCTCCTGTCACTGCTTTAGAAAAAAAATGAAGGCCTGCATGTTTCCCTTCAATTCTAATATGCAATTGAATTAGCCAAGTGGTAATAATACAGGTTAGCAGTAGTTGGACTTTAAGCTTGCTATAATGCACAATGAACCTTACCATTTTCATTTTATAATCCCAGCAATTACCTATTCAGCAAACTTTGAAAACTTTCATTTTGCCAAGTTGATCAAGTTAGCTTTCCTGTCTGTCTGTCTGTCTGTTTCGTTGCATGGCTGCAGTTTGGTCCTAGTATGGGATTCTGAGGTGGTGTGTCATGTGGTGGGTACAGCAGCACGTTGTATCAGCACATGCTCCTAACCAAACTTTTCTATCTATTTTATATACTGCCTTTTAAATCTATGTATCTATGACATATATGTAATGCTTTTTATGTCTGTCTGTCTGTCTGTCAGTCAGTCAAAGTAAATAGTAGTGTTTTGGATAAGAATTAAATGTAATTCTTAGGAGATATATCTGAAGATTTATATGATGCTAAAGTTAAGCATTTAAGAATTTTACATTTACATTCATTAATGTTGCCAACTCTTCTATGCAAATCAGCTTACAAAGCACAAGTGCTCAGAGGCCACAATCTACTTACCACCTGCCTACCACAATCCTACAATACAAAGGTACATTACAAGATATTTGTAAGTGCAAATAAAAAGGTTAGGAAAATGGATGTAAATCTTTATAACATAATTTCTTTAAAAGACCTGAGAGTGTTCAAATTTTAAAATATAGTGACTAAGGTAGTAAATTACAAGAAATTACATACAGTACTATGCTCAGTTCTAGTGCAGAAACACAAGTGTACTGTAGAGGTGTAAGGACTTAAATAGAATGTGACAAATGGACCTAAGTCCCATTTTGAAAATTAGAGATGAATTCAATAATAAAATGAGGCATTTTGTAAAAAAGAGGAATCAATTAACCTCATAAGTTTTATTTGGTTAGATAAGTTAAGTTGTCCAAATATCTTTTCAGTTATTTTTTAACATCCATTACTGTCTCTATTTCAGTTACATCCCTTGGTAATTTGTCCCAGATGATAAAGTGCTTCCTATTTTCTAGCTAGTGTTTACTTCCACTTGTTTTTGTCTAATATTCTGATGTACATGTTTCACTGTTGAAGTAAAATAATTCACTTGCGGCAATTTTATCAATGCCTTCAGCAATTAAGAAGACCTGGATTAGATCTCCCACCTCTGCTCAAGACGGAAAAGGTTTAATTTCCTTAGTATGTCAGCATTTATCATTCTGGAAGCACTGAAATTGTCTCCTAACACAGTGTCAAGAGCAAAGGTTCATGGTAGAAAGGTCAGGTTTTGAAGCAAAAAGTATGATATCATATCCTCTTTCTGTCTAAAGAGCCTATGATTTTCAAGAGGATGGACTCAGTTGAATATCCAGATTTAAATTATAACTACTTTTTAGGAGATTATTCTCAGATAGAAATATAAACAATTTGTTGGTACATTTCAGTTATGGACATCTGTCTAGTTAAGGTCACAGAAGACTTTCATAAGCAATTGAATAATACAATACCCCTTGAGGGAAGAGAATGCAAAAAGACTAGGAAAAGTTGAACTAGGGTAGGCAAAAGTATTGCTGCTTTGAAGTATCAGCCTCACAGAATAACTTGAAGGGGAATAGCATAGGGCATTTGGATCTGTCTCTAGTAAAGCTTTGTTATGGACCTAATTGTAAATTATTTATTGGTATAGGATGATTGAAATTATATGAAAAGCAGGTAAATAAGGCAGTAGGGAAATGTTAACATTATTCACAAGTTTCTCACAAGTCACTCAGTGGATATTTTGAATTGGTGTTTCAGGATCATAATGTGATGATTGCTGTTTCCGTAATAATAATAATGTTTCTAGGTTTGTGATTCAAATGTTTTACCTTCTAATGTGTTTAGAGATATATTAGAAGAACCATATGTAGGACCAAACTGAGAAGAAATTGAGATATTGCTGTTAAATTAATCATTGTATATTTTCAAATCTGCATTTACCACCTCTCTGATATATTAGATGAAGTTAAATTAGTAATGTTTGTAACCAATAAAAAAAGTGATGGTCAGTATATAGTTACTTAAATGTTGGTAAGAAATAAAACATCAAGTAGTATTGGAAAAAAGTAAACACTATATGTATGCTACCTGGAATTGTAATCAGTCATGACAATCAGTCAACGCTCTTAAGTGAGTAAAGATAAGCTGTCTGGAAGCACAGGCATTGCTGGTGGGCATCTTTCAGCAGTTGTGTGCTAGGATTCAGTCTATGTTTCAGCAGTGAGTTACACTTATAATAGTGAGTTTTCAAAGTTTTGAAACAACTGATTTACTTTCAAAATCTTGGGTGTTATTTCATCTCCTTTTTTGAACAGAAATACGCAGGAAGTCGTATATTGATAACTTGGGTTTGAATATCCTTATTTGTCATGTTAAAATGTTTCAGAAAGTTTGAAAGGAATTTATTGTGATTTTTTTATATGAAATTCTTAAAGACTAATATACAATAAAAAGGTATCTTTGCAGTGTGGCCTGTCATCTCAATGTGTGTACATATTTTTCTCTCTCATCCCAAAGATGATCAGTGAGACTAAACTGCCTCATTATTAGTAAGTGACAGTGTAACCTGAAGTGGACTTTTATCCTATACATATCTATCACCTGCCCTGCACTGTGTGCTGCCACGATGGCCTTAATCTCTTCATGACTGTAATTAAATGGGTTCAATTAATAGTTTCAGGGATGAATGTGTAAAGGTAATGCATGTTCCATTCATCTGTTCTCCAAATCCACTTTTTACCTTACAAGCTTGTGGTGGGCCACTGTCTGTTCTAGCAGGATCAATCACAAATCTTGGATAGGGTATTTTTCCACTTCAGAGCACAGTCAACCATATGCAAAAGTCCAGCTGATAGCTACTAATAAATCTAATGCATTTATCTGTGGAATGTAGAAGGAGACACATACACAGATCAAGAGAACATAGTTTCCCCACAAAAACATTGACCTGGTGGGAAATTAAACCCAAATAACTGGAGCTCTTAGACAACAGCACAAACCTAAGCATTCTTCTGTTGTCATTATTGTTGTGTTTTCTTAAAAAATGAAAACTGTTTCAAAGTATATTAGTGTTTTCATTACTGGATTAGAAACATGAGAATTATCAGGATTCATTTTAATCATTTGTTTTTGGTCACAGATAAGCCTGCAGTAGAAACCTAATAGTATGCAGATATTAAGTAACCATTCCATATTATGATCAAATAATATTTTATGTACTCAGATTAAATATGTTAGTTTTATAATGCACAATATCTATACCGCACAAATATATATTATCATGTGCATTGTGCTCCATTTTGTAATATGACAAATCTTTAAAAGTAGTTATCACTGTTAATGTATCCATTCATTTTTGATCCCACCTTATCCAGTTCATTGCTTCAAGAGCCAGAGCCAGTTTTAGAGTTGCCTGTTAGTATAACACACACTTTTCAAATGTGGAAGGAAAACCATCAAAGACCTAAGGAAACATAGCAGCACCACACTGAAATTGCTCAGGTCGTTATCTGAACCCGGAAATTAAACTACTGCACCATCATGCCACACATCTTTAATTATAATGCAGTGGCATTTAATAATCTTAATAATAATATTTTAGACAAAACTTTATAGTCTGCTTTACCAACATCCCTGTTACAGCTTATTGTACTTTAACAAAACCAACTAATGTTATTTATTTCAGAATCTAACTGTTTACACATAGAGCACAGTATAAATGATTTTTCAATATGTGAAGAGAAATTAAGTACACAATAAATGATGTTAAATGAAAGGCTAAATACCATGCTCAATATGGTAAAACTCTGAACTATTTATTGGTGTCTGTTTGACTGATTAACTTTCCTTGCCCAAGGCTGACTTATCTTTCTAGGGTGGTCTGGAGCACGGGTCAGGAGCCTATCGAGAGAATCAGTCTTGTAAAGCTGTGCAAGTCTGTTTATATGCAAATTTGAAATAGCTCTGCTAACAACAAAGTTAACGAATCATTTGTTTGTTCTTGGCGAAAGGCCTTAGAGTTTAGTAGACTCCCTGTCTGCAGTCAGTCATAGAAGCAAAAAAAGGCAAGCAATATCAAGTATCTGACTGGGCTATGGCAACTAGACATCTGTAGGTACATTATAGTTATGATAGTAAATAATTCTGCCTTTGACAGTTTGTCTTGGTCAAATTTCTCAGGCTTAGGGATTTTCTAAAGTTACTTTTCAGGTTTGCAGTGAATAAAAATATCACAACGTCACACACTTGCTGTTAAAGGCACATAGAAAATTCAGAACAAAAATAAAACCTTTCTAAGCCAAAACTCTGATATACTGCATCTATCCTCAATTGTGAATTTTTGTAAAGAAGTTTGTGGTATTAGTTAACAATGCAATTACCTTTGTTTCTGTTTTTTCCCGTTTTTGCTTCTGGTGTTCCAGGCACAGCCTCTAGTCCTTTTTAGCTCCTGCCATTATTTAATGATTGCAAAAATCACTTAATGTGTTGTTCATGTCATACACCTCATTAAAATTCTGTTTTTAGTGTAATATATTTTTTGTCAATAAAAATGGTTACAGCGCCTAGATTTGTTTATAAAAATGACTAAATACACACTTAAACCTGTGAATTTTTATTATTTAGCCATTCACTAGTTTTTCAACCTGTTTATCCAGTCCAGGGTCACACAGAGCCAGTGACAGTATCTACATCTGTGTATCGGGGCCAATTAATCACCAGCCCTAGACACAGCACAAGTCTATTGCAGGACCCGTTCACACTGGACAATTTAGAGTCACCAGTTAATGTATGTCTTAAGGATGTGGCAGGAAAATGTTCAGGTATTCTTAGTGCAAACTAAACAAATTAGAACATACATTTGAAGAAGAATAAAAGAAAAGACTAATCCCAAATTAGAACATAAGTTGAAGACATACTAAAGAGATATTTTACATTCTGTGACATTCAGTTCCTTATTCAACAGTTGCATGCTTCATGACAGGACTAATAATTTAGATATGTAAGGTTTTATTAAAAAACATTCTGTGTCATTGTGTTAGCCTTCCTTATTTATTTATAGATATACTCAGTCTTTGAGCCCAAAGTTTTTTTTTATCACTTAGAGGCACTTCTTTATAAGTAAACCACTTTTTTCTAGGTACAGTAATTTCTGAATTAGTATGTTTTCACTCATTATCACTATTAGAATTACCAGCCAGCACAGCCTACTCTGAGTGTGCGGTTTGTTTTTAGCCTGCAAGGAAAAGGTGACTATTGCTTTGCCAAGAACATATATTTTTTGTAACTAAAATGGTTTGCAATAATATGTGATTGCCAGTTTTTTTAGTTTTTTTACTTATACAGTGTATAACGCTACACAAACAGGGACAAGTGGGATTAGGTGCATGGTTTTCCACTGAGTACTGCTTTTATTCCTCAAAACCCTGACTCAAGATGCTCTCCCACTGTTTAGCACATGCTTTCAAATTATAGATTTTTTTAAATTGAGCAGATTAATGGGAATGCATAAATCTGTGAAAATTGATTCTTGGAGTTCGATCTTTTCAGTTTTACATGTGTTTGACTAATTATATGAGTGCTTCAATTTGTTAGCATGAATCTTGTTTGGGGAGCATGCACCGGTACTGCTCATTGCCACACACACCACATGACAAAACAGCTTGGGATCCTGGTTGGCAACCCTCAGGCAGATACACACCCTCCAAAAATTACCACAGCCAGGTGTTACCTGGGCGTACCCTTGGCCTGGTCCACCTGCTCGGGTCCTCAGCAATGAGGATCCTGTGAGCTGGATCACCCTCAGGGAATCACGTCACATGGTCATAGTGTTATAACTGATGTTCCCTCACAATACAGATAATGTGCTTCATTTGGGATCACCATGAACAACCACTCATTCAACACAAAGTCAAGCCAGCGGTACACAAGGATTTCCCAAAGATACACAGTGCTGAAGGAGTGCGGTGTTCGTCTCACTCACTGGATAGCATGCATGTTTCACAACCATGTAACAAAACAGGAAGGACCAGGACTCTAAAGATTTGAACCTGTGTCCTCTTACAAAGATACCAGGAGCGCTACACACCCCTTTCCAGCAAACTCATTACCTCCCATGCTCTCCCCTTCAGTCTACTGACTTCATAGGAAGAGTCACCAGAGACATGAATGTTGTTGCCGAGGTAAGTAAACCTCATGATGAGGTTGACACTCTCTCTGCAGAAAGACACAGTGCAGATGCCCCACAGCTGCTGGGCCCAACAACCATGCCCAACACCCAGTGCATGCAAGCATTGAACAGAGTAGGAGCAAGTACACACCTCCGACAAACCCCAGAGTCAACTCGGAAAAATGCAGAGGTTCTGCCTCCATTCTGCGCAGCACTCACAGCACGAGTGTACGGGCCAGCCATAATATCGAGCAACTTTGAGGGGATCCTGCAAAGTCTCAGGATGTCCCACAGGGCAGTTCGATCAACTGAGTTGAATGCTTTATGAAAATCAGCAAGCAAACTCTGCAAAGAAACTCTGCCGATATTCGCGTTTGCAGTCCATGAGAACCCTCAGTGCCAGTATGTGGTCAGTAGTAGACTTCTTGGGTGTAAAACCAGACTGCTCCAGTCGCTGGTAGGTGAGTAAGTGATCACGAATCCTATTGAGGATGACCCTAGTAAGGACGTTACCTGGCACCAAGAGCAGTGTTATCCCTCTGTAGTTGCTGATATCCAGGTGATCACCCTTCCTTTTCCAGATAGGAACGATAAATTCCATTTTCCAGTCAGTTGGGATGATGCCCGTCTCCCAAATTGCACCACCTGTGCAATCTCACTGAGATTGGGATGGTTTACAGCTAATTGGATGATCAGCCTCAAGAACTGTGGATTCAGAGATATCCAACATCCTAGCCGGAGGATCAGCTTTAAACAGCTGCTCAACGTAGCCAGCCCAGTGGGTCACAACTGCAGTGTCATCTGTAAGGGCCGTTCCATCAGCTGCCCAGACTGCGACTCTCTGAGGAACAGATTCGGATGTGCGTAATGCTTTGATATATCTGTAAGCAGGACGTGGATCACTAGACCATAGATGGTGTATTACTTACTGACAGATTCCTCTAACAAACCCTTCCTTATCTGCCCTCAGATCCCTCACAGCCATCCTTCTCAGTTTCCAGTACATACCGGAGTTGCCATCAAGCCATGCACTGCAACTCCCCTCAATGATATTCAGGTTACCCTGCGAGATGAAACACCTCCTTCTGGGAAAACTGATAACACCAACAAAACTCTCAGCATTCTTCAGGGCCTTGTCACAGAAGGTCTCCCACATCACAATAGGTTTAGCAGTCGCACCCAAGACTGTAAGTTCCTCACACAAACTACGTGTACATTTGTTAGAAACAGCTTGATCTTGGAGTCTGGCCAGGTCCAACCTCATTTTCCTAGTAGGTGGTAGCCTACAGGACCTAAGCTGGATCTTCAGAGTAGCAAGAACAAGTCTGTGGTCAGAATTTACAGACTGAGCACTTCTGTATATCCTGCAGTTTTGTAAGAGCCTCCAGCGTCTGCCCACGAGGATGTGATCAATCTCCTTCACAACACCACCAGTATTGGAGTACCAAGTCCAACAATGCGGCTCAGGGCACTAGAACCAGGATCCGGCAATCTGCAGTGCCTGACTTTTTGCAAAGTCAAAGAACATGGAGCCACTTTTACCACGGTCGCCAGAGCCATGGGGACCAACACAGTCCTCATAGCCAGCCCTGTCAATGGCAGCGGTCCAATTGAAGTCATCCATCACCAGAGGAGTGTCACCTTGTAGGCACCCATCAACCTCTAAGCGAAGTTGTAAATCAGATGTCTCCCTCACCATGACAAGACTCACTGCAGTCAGAGCATATACTGAGACAACAGACAAGGCACCCAGAGAGTGCCTTAATCTGAGTCTTGTAGTATATTCTTTCAAAGGAGTGACATCGGACACCATCGAAGGAGCTGATACACCACAGCAAAAGCCACTCCCTGAGTATGACAGCCATCTGAGTGACCAGACCAATAAAAGCTGTACCCACCTATAGAGATCTGGCAAGTGCCAGTACTGTGTATCTTAGAGAGTGCCGCCACTGAAATGCGGAGTTTACGAAGCTCTTCTGACAGCAGAGGAAGATTATCATCATACCGGAGACACAAGACATTCCATGTGCCTACTGCCTCAAATTGGGACCCAAGAGCTGCCATACAGTGGGTAACGCCTCAGCACCACACCAGTTCCGATCCCCAACAGGCTTGATCCTATTGGCTCTCCGACGGTATTGACTCTTCTGGGGATGAGACTCCCCAGGGCTTTCACCATTCCTTTCATAATGCAAGCAGCCTTCCTATGTTTAGCTGCAGCAGAGCTACTCCCGTGGAGAGTAGAAAGGAGTCCTGTCTGTCATCTCAGATCTGTGTGAAGTGTTTTTATGGTGGCTGGAGTGCCAGTCCTGCCACCAACCCCCCTGATTTCTCTGCAAGTTGGAGGACCGATGCAGGGCCAGATGCGGTTTATCATCATTCCCAGGACATCTGTTTGGATGTACTTAAATTTATACTGTATATATTACAGTAGTAAGACTTTTGGGTGTTTTTGTTCGTATTTATTTTACACTTGTAAGCAATCAATGACTTGTATTAGAAATTGTAAAATTTCAGTTTAAATGGTAAAATGCACATAAAATCAATAAATAAACCAAAAATCCAAAATTTTAAATCACAAAAGGTTAATGGCTCAAAAGGTAGAAACCTCTGTTCTGCGTTATCTTTGTTTTATAGTACCAATCAGATAATGAATTCTGTGTCCCCTGACTCGTGTACTCTAGCTTGCCCCTTAATTGATGGTTTTGCTTGAGCCAAGATGAGTGCCTTCACAACCCAAGGGAATTCTGGGACCTGGCATTCTGCCCAGAAGCCATCTTAACTCATAAAACTGCTGACTGTTTCAAGCCACGTAAGCGTACATTACAAACGCAGGAGTAAAGTATGGAGAAAGCATATTTACATTTTAGGAATTTAGACTTTTTGATTTAATATTGGCTTCATGCAGTGATGATTTACCAGATGTTTTACTGAAACTGAGTATTTCCTTTGTGTCTTTCAAATATAAATCAAGCAATGCCTGGCCTTTTCATATTTTGCAATATTTTAATAACTATGCATCTTTTCCAGAGTAAAATGTGCATCCAACTGTTGTGTTTCTCTTGGCTTTCTTTGATATGTCTCTCTCTTTAAATGAATTTACTTTTTTGCTGTGGCACTGAGATTTCATGTACATTTCTACAAACCAATGTATACTTTGGCTATATGCATGATTGATGTTTTTTTTTTTTTTTTTGTTTCTTCCTCCCCAAATTATGAACTGATGCCTTGTCTAAGGTCCATTCCTGTTTTGTACCTGGTGTTACAGAAATAGGCTCCAACCCCTCCAATATTGAACTGTATGGGTTAGATTTGGACAGCCCAGTGATACAGTGGTTACCATTGTTGCTTCATAATACAGGGGACCTGGGTTAAATTTCTACTATGCACATTTTTTTTTATTTCTGGGAAGTATTCTTTCCAGGTCCTCTCCTCTAACATCCCAAATATGTGTGGGTTAGATGTGCAATTTGTAGTGGCATCCTATCTAGGATTAGTTCATGTCTTGAGCCCAAACCTCCAGGTCCCCCACCAACCATTGTTGGACTAGATGGATAATGAAAATAGATGGCTATCTTTAAATTTATTAGTAGCTTGCTGTCATCAAACATTTAACTAATCATTCATATTCTCTCATGAGCATATGCTGGATAATGAGTATACAGTTAATGGATGAACAAATGGTTATTTTTGTCCTGACATTAAACCATATGTTTGCATTTTGAGTTTAAAAAGCAAACATCTGACAGTTTACAAGATTACTTTTGGTGTTTGAACATTATCAAGACTACAGTGCTTCTTCATATCTTTTAAAGCTATTTTCCACTTCAGCTATATTTTTGTCATTTTTCTTATGTGATGTAAAAAATATATTAACAAATAGTTGTGTTCCTAGCAAAATCTGATAATCATAGGATTTATTAGCAACAGCTGCATCTCTCATCAGTTCTGATTGTATATATAAAAGCCACCAAAGATAGAATGTGTGTACTCTTTGAGCCGAGACTGCAGCACAAAATAATAAAATTAAAACATGGCTCCTTGTTTTCTCTAGTTTTACTTGATTTTTGTTAGCATTTAAAATTTCTCACCTTATTGCTTTGCCTTTATACCAGAAGCTTCTCAGTTCAATTGTGTTCTGGAATGTTTATGCTAGACCATTTATCTGTTTTTATGTTGATTTTAGACTCTCTGCCCACCTTTCACTTTGGTGGTTAGTAGCTTGAAGCTGTTTTTTTTTTTGAGGAATAAAGTCCATCCATCCATCCATCCTCTTCCGTTAATCCGAGGTCGGGTCGCGGGGGTAGCAGCTTAAGGAGAGAAGCCCAGACTTCCCTCTCCCCGCCCACTTCTTCCAGCTCTTCTGGGAGAATCCCAAGGCGTTCCCAGGCCAGCCGGGAGACATAGTCCCTCCAGCGTGTCCTGGGTCTTCCCCGGGGCCTCCTCCCGGTTGGACGTGCCCGGAACACCTCACCAGGGAGGCATCCAGGAGGCATCCTGATCAGATGCCCGAGCCACCTCATCTGACTCCTCTCGATGCGGAGGAGCAGCGGCTCTACTCTGAGCCCCTCCTGGATGACTGAGCTCCTCACCCTATCTTTAAGGGAAAGCCCAGACACCCTGCGGAGGAAACTCATTTCAGCCGCTTGTATTCGCGATCTCGTTCTTTCGGTCACTACCCATAGCTCATGACCATAGGTGAGGGTAGGAACGTAGATCGACTGGTAAATTGAGAGCTTTGCCTTACGGAGCTTTGCCACACCGATCCTCCTGTCGATCTCATGATCCATTCTTCCCTCACTCGTGAACAAGACCCCGAGATACTTAAACTCCTCCACTTGGGGCAGGATCTCGCCACCAACCCTGAGAGGGCACTCCACCCTTTTCTGGCTGAGGACCATGGTCTCGGATTTGGAGGTGCTGATTCTCATCCCAGCCGCTTCACACTCAGCTGCGAACCGCTCCAGAGAGAGCTGAAGATCACGGCCTGATGAAGCAAACAGGACAATATCATCTGCAAAAAGCAGTGACCCAATCCTGAGTCCACCAAACCGGACCCCTTCAACACCCTGGCTGCGCCTAGAAATTCTGTCCATAAAAGTTATGAACAGAATCGGTGACAAAGGGCAGCCCTGGCGGAGTCCAACTCTCACTGGAAACGGGCTCAACTTACTGCCGGCAATGCGGACCAAGCTCTGACACCGGTTGTACAGGGACTGAACAGCTCTTATCAGGGGGTCCAGTACCCCATACTCCCGGAGCACCCCCCACAGGACTCCCCGAGGGACACGGTCGAACGCCTTTACCAAGTCCACAAAGCACATGTAGACTGGTTGGGCAAACTCCCATGCAGTCGGGGGGCAGTAAGTATGCCCAGACCTGCGCGGCGCCTCTCACCGGGGCAACTCCAGAGTGGTAGAGAGTCCAGCCCCTCTCAAGGAGATTGGTTCCACAGTCCAAGCTGTGCATCGAGGTGAGTCCGACTATATCTAGCCGGAACCTCTCAACCTTGCGCACTAGCTCAGGCTCCTTCCCCTTCAGAGAGGTGACATTCCATGTCCCAAGAGCCAGTTTCTGTAGCCGAGGATCAGAACGCCAAGGTCCCCGCCTCCGGCCACCACCCA
Organism: Polypterus bichir lapradei; assembly: GCA_026402145.1. NCBI lineage: Eukaryota > Metazoa > Chordata > Cladistia > Polypteriformes > Polypteridae > Polypterus > Polypterus bichir. The sequence goes on from JANRMT010062809.1 coordinate 5,520,704, forward strand.
ACTCACACTGCACCTGACCTCCTTGGCCCCTCCCATAGGTGGTGAGCCCATGGGAAGGAGGACCCACGTTACCTCTTCGGGCTGTGCCCGGCCGAGCCCCATGGGTGCAGGCCCGGCCACCAGGCGCTCGCCATCGAGCCCCACCCCCAGGGAGGAATAAAGTGATTCCCCATAAACAGCATTGTTCATAAACTGAAATTGTGGGATGTGTAACATTTATAGAGAAGAAAGTACAAATAGTGATACTATTTTAAGATGTATTATTCCGGTTATTTTAATATGATTTCGCACTTTAAACCCACTAAGCACCTGAACAATAAAGTAATGTAAGTCTTTCCACTAACAGATTAATTTTGGTCCAAGCACTATTTTTAAACTTATTTATTTTCTTTACATGTATTTTCTGATAAGGTTTTGTTAAGCACAACACTTTTGTAATCCAACCTGTGACTCATTTATCCTGTTTATTACCATGTGGTGCCACACCATATCATTATTATTACTGTTACATATTATTCTCTATGCTTGTACATCTGCTACCAGTAAACCTACTGGTATTAAACTTGTGAAACAGGAATCCAGACCTTCTGTAGTATTTGTGAGCAGCCTGCCTGGAGCGAGTTTTCAAAAACTATTTTCATTTGACACATGCATCATCCCTGCTAGTGGAGGACAAGCCGTCAAACAGCCTGCAGCAGTGACATGAGCCAACACATTTTTATTTTTAACTTGCAAGGTGCAAAACCTTTTTAAACACTCATTCATATCCCTTCCTGAGTCTCTGGCAGATATGTAATTATCACATCACCCACAACACTGAAAATTTCTGCAATTCTGCTGCTACACCCTAAGGCCATTTCCGCCAAATTATAATCCCTTTAACAAAGAAGAGTTCCTTTTTTGCAGGCATGAACTTAACCAACACCTTTTTTTTAATTTACAGCATGCAAAACCTCTTTAAACACTTGCTCAGGTGGATAATGAGTTTTCTTTTTCTTCTCTTCGCAACACCAGTTGATGATTGATCATACCTGCTACTTTCTACTAATTGTGGCCCTTTGTGAAAACACACCCTCTGCCACAGGCATGTGGTTTGGGGTTCAAGGTGCATTAATCACTTTGTATTGCTGGGGTAAGACTGAACAAAACTGGATAAAGAGCTAGGAGCCATGTAATTTTGCTTTTAATCAAATGACCTTTCTGCCACTTTCTGCAATTTACATTTTTAACACATTTTCTTGAAGAAATTGAAATACAATATGTCATATCTGTTTGAATGCTTGTGCAGTCACTAAGAAACTGACTTAATGTGTATGACTTTTTAAAATTTTGTATGTATGCACTTTTTAAAATTAGTTCACTAAAAAAATGTAAATGAATTCAAGTAGGCAGTATTTACTTAGTACATCTGTGTTTTTCTGATAATCCCATAGTTGGACGAATGCATGCTGTGTATACTAAGCCCAATTCTTCTTCTACTGATTGGTTAACTGTATCAGTATTTTTTCTGACATGTTTGGTGTAGTGACTTATTTTCACTAAACAGACAATAAACCTTAAGCAGTATCAAAGTTTCAAATCCATTTGTGTGAATTATGACAGTGATGTACAATTATATAGCATCCTTGTGCCACTTTGGTTTCTTCTAAGCTGTTTATTAATACATTTATCCAGCTGGCTTGCAGATCTTTTTTTGTGTTTTGTACCTTACTTAAAGATAAATTATTCTTCTTTCATGCTGCATCACCCACAGAACCTCCAACACTTTTTCTTGTTGATTCTCTTACATTTTTAAGCAGGAGGTATGACAAACACTCCCTTCTCTTCATGCTAAGTACTGAAGTATTTTTAAGATCCAAAATTGTCCACTAATGTATTTCAAAACTTAATTTTTTTTTTTTTTTTGTTGTTGTTGCTGGTTTTAGTACAGGGAACATACTCCCTCCAATTGTCTGAGCCCTTTGCTTATTCCAGCACCACCTCTTATAGTGCAAATTTGTTGTTCATCATTCAAAAAGACTTTGAAATTAAAACAGTTCTTGACCAAATCTTATATTAAAACATTAGAAGAATCTAGACGAGGACAGGCCATTCCGCCCAACAGAGCTCAAGAGTTCTATTCGCTTAATTCTTCTAAAAGCATCAAGTCTAGTTTAGAAAGGCCCTAAAGTTTTAGTATCTACCACATTACTTGTTATATTCATGTTAGGCTCCGTGATACATTCACTGTGAGGGACACTTGATGTCAAAAGCTTATGCTGTGAGTATGGCAGCCTGATCAAAGATAAATAAACCTAGTGTCCAAATGATCTGTATTAAAACTGGGGATACCCTAAGTTAAAAGCAATACATTTTCAAGTAAAATAAAGTGATGTGTAAATACATTATTATATTATCATATTGTCATACTGGGCAAACCTAATGTGGTATCGAGGAAGAAAAGGCCACACTATCAGGGCAAAGGAAACCGCGCTTTGAGAACATGGGTGTCAAACGTAGGCCATTACTCAGATGTCAAAATACTGTTGACAAAATCAAAGCCGAAGTATGATGCCAAAAAACAGACCAAGGTCTTAAACCAAAAAGACACAAAAAAAATTCTTAAGTGAAACATTGAGGTTCTTTGTTCTGTTATTAGCAAACTCTGATAATGCAAAGGGTCAAAATTGCCTTTTTTTTTTTTACATTATTATTTGTGAGTCATACCAGGAGCAGCCCTGGATGTCACTTCATAGCAATCACTTAACAAACTCATAGAAAATGGCAACAACCATGAAATTCAAAATGACATCACGGAAGTCAGCAATAATTTAGCACCATTAATACAGATGAATGGATAAAAATAAATGCAAAAATTGATTCAGTGGCCTTGAAAATGGCTATGAAGGGAAAAAAAATACATAAACAAGTCACAATTATGACACCTAACCTCAGTGAAAATATATTTTTACATTATATACATAATAAGCCAGCAATTCTGTTCATAAGTATCTAGTGATAATATTACCATGATATTGTAATATCATTACCATAATATTACCATAATATTATCATAATAAGTATTTGTTTTCTTTACTAAAAGTAGAAACTATATCCCCAGAACATTGGCATTTTGCACATTTACTGTAGTGTTATAAATAATAAATTAGATAGTTTATTTAGATTGCTTTATTGCAATTTTTGTGCTATGAAAGTTATCACAAATATTGATTAGCTAGAAGACAAACAGTACAAGTTTGTATTTTGCACTACTAATATATACTACAGCATTTGGTTTTTGTGTACGCAAATGTATCACTGCAGTAGACTGGCACCTTTTTCAGAGTTAGTTGCCCCCTTTACACTCACTGCCTCCAGAACAAGCACTGGCTTCCTGCGACCCATGTACTAGCTGAGCACATTAGAGGTGGATGGATGTATTAATGAGCAGCAACTTAAAATTGACCAAAAATGCAAGAGTATTATTGTTTACCAGCCAACAAGGAAAATCTACCAGGCATATGGAGAACCTGCCGTTTTCTTTTGGTAGATGTCATAATAATAATACCATAACATCTCCTGTTTTATTTTGTTTACCTTCTTTATTATTTTCATGTATTGAGTATGCTAATAAAATTGGTTATTTTGTTTCTTTGAATACAAATTATATTAGATTATTACATTTATAACACTTTTATGGAATCCTCTTTATTTTAGATATATGAACAAGTTATTTTAAACAGTATTTGGGCTGAGAAATTTTGTATGCAAGTTTGTATCTTATTTTCTGTCCTTTTTTCCTTAATGTACAATATTGACAACTTCGTGAAATACAGGCAACACTCTGGCTCAGGGACTTTTTATGGTAACTCGCTACTTCAGAGATCTGGTTTCCCGTCTACACAGTATTTGAACACTCCCCTCTTGTCTGTACAGGTTTTCCTCTCACACCCCTAAGGCATGAGTGTTAGGGTAAATGGGGCCACTAAACTAGATCTTGAGAAGTGAGAGTGCTCAGCAGTGGATTGACATATAGGCCAGGTGTGGTTACCCCTTTGCCCATTGGTAACAAGCTAGGTTGTAAACCCTGCAAAACTAAATTGCATTATGAGGGACAGAAAATAAATGCTTTAAATGATATTTATGAACCATAACAACCACTACTGTATATAGAATCACAAGGTGCAATTTTTGATGCAATATTATTATTTTACATTCATGTTTAATGATACAGCATGTATTCAGTATGTTCACATAAGCATGACATTGGCTCTGACATGTTCTGACAGTTTTCCTGCTGCTACCTGCTGTCTTTGTCAGACAAATGAGCACACCAGCCATTATAGTACTGGCAACATTCTAAATAAAAAATATGACCAATAAACATATTGTCCAATTATCAGATCATTGTCATTCAGTATATAACTCAGCTTTCCTGTAAATTAAGTAAAAAAAAAGAACAAAATAGTCTGAGTAGCAGAATAGTGAAAACAGAGTATTAAGTACCTACAACAAAAAGAATATTTATTTATATAGCACATTTTCATACAATTGTTGTAGCTCAAAGTGCTTTACAAGATGAAGAAAGAAAAGCTTGTTAAAAAAAAAATAAATAAAAATATAAAAATAAGATAAATCACTCAGTACAGTGAAGCAGTTAATCAAACCTGCAATTTAACAATCCACTGCAGTGGAGAAGCCATCTGGCCATCATTTAGAGCTAGCCTAATACAATACACAGATTATTGTGGAGTAAGGACTTCTTCAGCCCAGAAATGACATTACATAGATGTAACGCTATAATCTTGCAACTTTCTGTACACTTAAGACAACCGGTAGGAGGCAGCAGGAACACCAAAAGTGATTTAAAGTGACATTGTATAAATTATTTTATAATGAAAATTTGAGATACTTGTGCATGCAAGTGCATTCTAATATCACTAATATTGATACACATGAAATAATTTTCATTATACATTTCTTTTATAAAGTTCCTTTAACTGAAGCCACAAATTATTTGTGGAATTATTTGTTTTTAGTGTTGCTTGGTCATCAGGAACTGTGCCTCTAGAGTGGCAGACTGGGGTGGTGGTCCCCATTTTTAAAAAGGGGGATAGGAAGGTGTGCTCCAGGGTGTGCCCTGGAAAAGATTTAGCCAGGGTACAGGAAAGGAGATTATGCCCAGGTGTGGAACCTTAGATCTGTTCAGATTGTGGAATTGTAGACCAGCTCTTTACCCTCATGAAAATTCTGGAAGGGGCATGAGAGTACGCCCAATTAGTCTACATGTATTTTGTAGACTTACAGAAGGTGTATCACCATGTTCTTAGAGGAATTCTGTGGAGGGTGAGAGCTGTGTCTGCATACTGGGATAAGCATCAGCGCCATTTCCAGTGGGTGTGGGACTCCGCCAGCCTGTGTTTCGTCTCTTATCCTGTTTGTCACTTTCATGGACAGGATATCAAGGCGCAGCCGAGAAGAGAGGGGATCCAGTTTGGTGGCCTTCGAATTGCATCGGTGCTCTTTGCAGATGATGTGGTAATGTTGGCTTCATTGGGCTATGAACTCCAGTGCACAGTAGGACAGTTTGCAATGAAGTGTGAAACAGCAGGGATGAGGATCAACACCTAAATCTGTGGCCATGGTTCTTAGTATGAAAAAGGTAGACTTTCTTTTCCAAGTGGAATGAGAGTTTAAATACTTTGGGATCTTATTCACAAGTGAGGGGTAAAGGGATGGTGAGATTGACAGACAGATTGGGTTGGCGAGTGCAGTTATAGGTCACTATACCAATCTCAAGTGGTGGAGAATAAGCTGAGTCAGAAGGTGAAGCTGTCAATTTACTAGTTGATCTACGTCTCTATCCTCCCTTATGGTCACGAGTTTTTGCTCCTTACTCTGTCCTGGTAAGATTCAGTTTGCCCTCTTCTCCCAAGACAGCTGAAACATGGCTGTAGAGTCTTGGGGTCAATCCCAGCCCAGTCTCTGTTTCTATGTAGAGTCTGCATATGCTGGGTACTTCCTGTGCCTGTGTGATGCTTCTCACTTGGCCTGGGTTTTACATGAGTGTATCATGTGATGTGCGGATGTCACATCCAGGGATGCTTAATGCTTAGTGACTAATATTGTCAGGACAGGCTCTGAATACCTACAACTCTGAACCAGATTAAGCAGGTTCAGAAAGTGGATATGTAGACAATTGTTTCTGCACTCTTCCTGGAGGCTGTTAATATCAAAATGCTGCATTTTCCCTTGAAGCTAAGCACCTCCAAACTGAATTTATAAATATCTCCTATATATTTTATTTGTAGATTAGAATCCTAAAATGGTCTTCAACATATACTAATTAAAAAAAAACTTCTCTTATTTTTTAAATGAAAAAAATATTTATTTAAATATATCAGGAGAGGGGACAGTGCATTACACTCATAAGGATGAATCTGCCATAGGGAGACCTGCCATACAGGTGAAACAGCTAAGGAATTAAGAACATTCCAAAGGTTATTTTATGAAAGCAGCTTTCCAGCTCCACAGGAAAAAAGTGAATATCTGATAACTGAATGTGTTACTTCTTAGGGGTATCAGAACAGCTACATTTTCCAGTTTCAAATTATGGCTACACAAATGCTGGTATTTTTCCAAGAACTTAATCATCCCATCTAACTTATATTATTATTCTATATGCAAAAGGTTTTGTGCTTTCTTTTTGATCATTGAAGTAAAAAAAGGACAACTTTCTGAAAAAAAAAAAACATTTTCTGTAAGACTAGGCGAAGCTGCTTCATGTTCAGACTGAGTGGTTTGAAAGATTTGGGAAGGAAGAGCAGACCCTGTGCTGTCTCAATGGCCAGTTGAATAATTGCTGCTTGGGAGGGAATGACGTCTGGCATGCAGTATGCACTGTTGGCCTCTGTGCACTTGTGCAGATGCCTTTTTTATTTGGTTGCTGTACAGAAAAGAGTAGGCATTGGGCCAAGTCTAGGATTACTCAGTGTGAAGGAGGGAAAGCCCTTAATTATGCACAGCTGCAATTGAACATTCCCTGCACCAGCTACTCTGTCTCAGGATCAAATCTGTTTGTTGTCACTGGACTTCCGCTCATTAAATGAAATGCGAGGCAGTGTTTTCCTATAGAAGAAAGCCATAACTATAAGGAGCTTGGGGAGTTTACTGAAAACATTTCCTGAGCACAAAGAGAGACACGGGGGAGAAACAAAGTTTGAGATTCCTAGCATGTCTCTTGTCCTTGAGATTCCTATACCCAGACACTCAACCAGCTATAGGACTGATCCACAAAGACCTGTCGCAGCAATTGAATCTGATTAATTATAGAATTCATAATTTGTGAAAACATCTTGATTCTTTATGGTATGCTCAGGCAGGTTTTAACTATGAGAGAAAAAATTAAGATGCAAGAGTAAACTTTATTTTTTTTTAGTTTATGAATATTAAGTATTACTGCATTTCCATGTTCAAAATGGTAGTTGGCAGCTACACATTGCACTGACATGTGTGAGTGTCCTCTGTGATGGACTAAAGCTCCATTGTGGGATTTCATCCTGTACGGAGAAAAGTCAACTCTAAAACTACATTTAGTGGTTTCACTTAATGGACGTTGAACTTTAGTTTAGGTTTGCCTAATTACAGTTCTTTACTGTCACAACTTGCTGTATTTGTTAAGCCAGTCATTTTCTGTGGAATTTTCCTATTTAATCCTATTCATGAGAAAAACTCACAGAAGGAACTGTCAGAAAAATCTACCATGTCACTGTCAAATAAAGGCAACACTTTTGACAGAGTTTGCAGAGTGTACCTCTACAAAATCCTCGCAAAGTGTGTGTGCAGGTTATTGTCTTGGAGACCTCCATCCTGGACACTGGGGAGACATTCCAACTACTTCAGAGTACCCAGTGGGCCCAAAACCTTTTCTTTTTATTGTCTTCAGTGTTTCTGTTTATTTTCTTCAAGTATTTTGCTGTCTGAACTTTTACATTTCCAAGTGAATGATAATATTTTTTTTTTCCGAGATAACTTAATGGCCAGAACCAAGGGTTATGCTTCAGTGACTAGCTACCAGATAATTATGCATTAACTGTACAAGCAGAAATCCTGCAAACATTGGATATGATAATGACTTTTAAGAAGACAGAAATCAAGCAATATATCAGCACTCAGCTTTTTAATAGGACACAGACTGACTGGACTTAGTGAGCTCTGATTGAACAGTGCAAGCACTACATGCCTTTCTCAATTATGCCAGTAATTTTGAGCAGTGCCATTACTAAAAACATGTCTTGGCTTTGTCCACTGTTCAGACCTTATTGTAGTAAAACCTTTGCTTATTTAACAGACAGTCTTGGATTTGCAGTTGTCCCATATTTTATAACAGCTCTGTTTTGGGTAACGCCCAGTAGGACTTTGTTACTTAATTTACAATCTACTGTGATAATGTACTTTGCACTGCTAGCATATTGCTTTATTTTATTCAACTGGAAGAATCCCATCCCACTACCATAACACAGTGGGAGAAGGATATCAAGTTTTACTTAAAATTAGAAAATAATTAATTCACCTTCTACAGAAAATTTCAAATATATTTTTAAACCTGGCAGATAACTGTCAGTGTTATCCTCAATTACATTTTTCTGTTAAGCCAAGCCAGTGAATACAGTTGGGTTCATTCATTACTAGTAATGTGTGCAAATACATGTTTTATTTTTAATATACAATTCCACTGTGCCAAATATTTTAAAGAAAAATAATATGTGGCTGTAGGTTTGTTTGTTGCTGTGGGTTTAACAATGAAGAAATATCTGAAAATCATGATTATGCATCAGAATGTATTCTTCTGCATTTTTAATAGGGTAGGATAATTAAATGCAGATTTCCTTACTGTTCTTTGCGCAAACATGAAGATTGTAACTCTTGCTGCTCTGAAACTACAGTTTCTGTTTGGATTTTATATTAGTAATAAAATAATTAGGAGTTGTCATTATCTTTCTTATATATAAGAATCTCTCTGAACATTCTAATCAGTTTATTGAACACTTAAAGAGTTTACATTACTAAAAAAGTGTAGAAGAAAACTTGAACTGACACTCCAAACTGAGACCCGAGTACAGGTATGTGCACCTCTGTATATGCCCAGAGTTACAGCTTTATATTTTCATATGTTATATATTGTCACTAGGGTCTTTTTTTTCTGTAAAGTGTATAGTTGAGATACTTCCATGTATCGTTGTTAAGAGAAAAGGTTTTATTTCTTCATTTTTTTAAATAATGGCCAAGTATTGCAGTCTTTTAAATCAGTTTTTATCTCCACTGTTGATGATGAAACTATCATATGCTACTGATATGTTAATTTAATTTATGTTAATTTATCAGTCTTCATGTTTTAAGATATTAAGAAAACATGTATATGAAAGCCTGGAAAAGAAAATATTAAGCAGTATCAGAGAATTGTTATATTTCTGGTATTATAGAAATAAAAACCTGTATGTATTTTGTTAACAGCAAAAGAGATTATTCTTTTCTGTACCTAACACGGCAGCTTTGTAGCTCTTGAAAACCAGATGCAAATCCAGCATCAGTTACTATCTGTCTGTGTGGATTTTGCACATTCTACCTGTGTCTGTGTCTTTTCTCTGCAGGTACTCAGGGTTTCCTCACAAAGACAACTATTTGTAAGACTGGTTGAGAACTTAAAATTGGTCTAAAAACCGAGTCCAGCCCATCCACCATTGGTTCCTTTCTTGCTTCTAATTCTAATAGTATATATAGGCTTTGATCTCCACAACCCTGAATTAGAGTTGCATGTATGGATTGTATACATCTTTGTAATGACGCAGGTCTTTCAAAGCCAGATTTATGAATAGTAAATTTCCCTGGCTGGCTCAGCAGACTATTTTTATATCATTAAAAGAAGTGTTATCTAAATGTGTTTACGCGTGCACCTCTAATTTTGCTGAGGCATTTGAAAGACTTTTCTTGTTCAAAAAAGTACCTTTGATACCCATGATTTACGACATGGAAAATTCCAGGACATAAAAAGTGATATGTCAAGGTGTGTAACATCAATGCAGGAGAATTTTCTTATGGTGATCTCACATTTTTCATGAATAAAATACAAATAAGAGATATGATTTTTTAGGCAATGTTTCAGAAGGGACTTTCCAAGGCTGTTGCCAAAACGACTCAGAGAGCCCATCCTATAGTGATTTCAAAATCTGCTCAAGTAGATACGTATATTTCTTGGCAAAGAGCAGATTTCATTTTTTACTCTTGGTTTAGGGAGACTTTTTTTTCTTCTTCATTGTTTTCACACTTCATCTGAAGAAGACACCTTGAATGCTCATACTATGCCGGTTCCAACCTTTATATTGAAGCTATTATTTTACATTGATTTTAAGTGATGTAATGAAGTGAGCAACACTAATGAAAGCAGTCAGTTACCAATGTTGTGTGCAATTAGACCTTGCTTCCATGTTTATGTAAGGAGTATTGTTCTAACAGGTGTTTGTAGCCCTCCAGGCAGCACACACGCCTCTGGGCTAAAAGATCATAGGTTAAATTCCTTTTCCGGAAGAGACCAAGTATACTTATAGCTAGTGGCAGTCAAGCATGGGATTTGGGAGGTGACAGCTTTTAATGAGAATTAAATATGCTTTGACACCAAGTCCTTTTTTGTCTTTCTGAAGCCTATTTTTCAAATTTACAAAACAGCTAGCCTCTCATGCTTAAAATGCTTTTGTGTTTCAAAGTTTTCATTTGTGCTTGTAGGTGAGATGATATGAATAGTTAATACTCACAATGTTCAATTCATCCGTATTAATTAAGTACATAATGCATGTATGTGTGATTGTGACAGATCTAGGCATTTGATAACTTTCATCACTAAATTATTTAATAGGCCCCTGCATTCTCAGTCAATAAACTTTCCCATTTTTATTAAGTTGGATTATTTATAGTGTATCGGTATGGAATGGTCCATTCAGTACTTCTATGTTAATTTCACTTTAGTGATACTTGCAGGAAAACACTCAATTGAAGGTTTTAAAATACAATATAATGGATTGTACTGTACAATTAGATACAATCAAGTACATTAACTTATATTTATTATATACACAAATGTAGAGTGTATATGCAGAGTAAGCAGGAAATTGAATAAAGTGAACAACTTAATATTTAATTTGAAGCTAAGTACATTGAGTCAAATGAAGTAAACAAGCTGTACAGATAGACAGATTGATACAGGGGCAGCTTAACAATCTAATCTAGGGGTGAGTGTTTTGTGTTTTTGAGTGTTCATTTTCTTCTGTTCATTATCCAACATGTGCTCTAGTATGGCAAACAAGCTCTCAGCTATCTTCACTTATAAATTTCTTTGAGTGTGTGGTTGTGTTTGTGCACACATATATATTTAAATAAATTATGTATCTCAAATGTTAATGTGCAAAGATTTTGCAAATTAATAGGCCTGGTCCTATGACTAAACGGTTCAGACTGCAGAAATCCTGACTAAATTAAACAGTTTTTACAGCAGTTGTCATTGGGCATAGGCTAATCTGCTTTTAAAAGATAGGGTCAGTTTTTTCAGAAGTTATTGTTGTATAGTACATTGGTTTCTACAGACATCATACTAAAAATCAACATTTCTCGAAGTTTTTAACGTAATAGAATCTGAATTAGAACTTAACTCAAAAGTAATTTTTTGACTTCATCACCAACTTTCCATTTACAAAGGAAGTAAATACAGTTTATAGATTTCTAGATACTTCTTGTGAAGCTTCTCATTCTGTTCTTAAGGATACCATCCTCTATGACATCCACATGTGAACTGCCTTATCCTTCCTTTGAAAGTCTTGATATAGTCAGAATATTCTGCTTGGCAGAGAAATTATTTTACTACAAGTGACAACAAGAATAGGGTGGGTGAGGTCACCCCTTGCATTGTCCTTTTACAGTCAGATTCTGCATTTTCAGCTATAACATTCTACATTAAAAAGTATGATGTGTTAATATTAAAAACTTGTTCCGTGTTCTTTGTCCAGAAGCCTGTAATTCAGAGCACAGTGTGCTGTGGTAAGACACCCATTCTCTTAGAATTTCTTGGTGCTGTTTTAGAAGGTTATCAAGCACATTCCAGATGAGAGTCTTATGCATGTCAAGTTTCAAACTGCAAGGAGAAATCTCTTTTGCTCCATATGCATAACTGACTGATTTTTGTGACTGCTATTAGCGAAGTTGTGTTTTTGGTTGTGCGTCACGCAAAATGGAACAGCGGAATTTGAAGCAACGTTGTGCCATTAAATTTTGTATTAAGCTTGGAGAATCGGCAAGTGTGACGTTTGAAAAGTTAAAACAGGCCTATGGGGAACATTCTTTATCCCGAGCTCAAGTTTTTCAGGGAGGCCTTCAACTTCGAAAACCAATGAAAACATCGAACATGTGAACACTCTTGTGAGATCAGACCATCGTTTAACATTAAGAATATTGAGTGAACAATTAAATTTGAACAGATTTACCGTTCATCAAATTTTGACTGAACATTTGCACATGCGAAAGGTCTGTGCCAAAATGGTGCCAAAAAACCTGACAATTGAGCAGAAGGACAATCGAAAAAACGCATTCCTGTGGTTCCCCAGCCCCCTTATTCACCTGACCTCAGTCCATGTGACTTTTTCCTTTTTCCTAAACTGAAAAATGTCCTCAAAGGACGTCATTTCGGGACTTTAGAAAACATCCAAAAGAGTGTAACGGACATGCTGAAGACCATACCGGTTGAAGACTTCCAGCGCTGCTACCAACAGTGGGAACAACGTCTCCATCGGTGTGTAGCTGCCCAAGGGAACTACTTTGAAAGGGATAACATTGATGTTTGAAAAAAATAAAAACTTTGGTAAATAAAAAATCAGTCTGATTACTTTTCTACCACACCTCGTACATATTAAATGTATTCATATATTAAGTCCTGAAATGCTTGAGATCTTTTAAATGGCTTAGTATGGATTATAAAAGTGCCAATAACTGGCACTCAGTCAGCTATAGCTTTGTCAGGTGACACATTACATAACAATAGTGGATATACAGCATGTAAACAATTTTCATTTCACATTTATTTTAGATTTTTTTTTCCTGTTCAGTATGGAATATTTTGTTTCTGTGTGTTAATTTAAACATTTAGAATACAATGCAATGACAGAACCATGTGCATCCAGTCCCCTGGGTTTAAATTTTGCTTCTGGTGATTGTCTTTTTGGAGTTTGCATGTTCTTCCCATTGCTGCACGGGTTTTACTCTTGGTATGCTAGTTTTTTCTATTTCCTGCTATATCCCTAAAGATACAGTATATTTATTGAGCTAAGTGGTGATTCCAGATTGTCCCAGTGAGGTTGTAACCATGCAATGAGATGATGACATGCCATCCAAGGTCATTTCCACAGCCTTTGTGCCAAGTGATACTGAGACTGGCTACAGCAGCCCCTGACCCTGAATTGTGTTAAGATAAAACAGTTAGATAAAAGAGATTCATTGTTTTCATCAGGATTTACATTATGATTGTTAATTTTTTGGTTGTGAAGGTTCATACATAAAGAAAATCAAAAGCTTGCATATTAATATATTCCTTTCCTACTGAAGTATTTTAAAACTTCACTGAAGTCACAGAATATACTGAATTTAATATGTGGCTTAAATTGTGTCTTTAAGTAACTTTAAATGACTTAATAACTTTACACTTTACTAACATTAAATTTAATTCTGTCATATTCTAGTAATTATATTTTTCAAAACCCGTATTTTTAACAGTGTGTTTTTTAGCTCACCATTTAAATGCTGTTGGACTGATTTGTAACTCTAAATGGGCTCAGTGTGTATGTGTGCATGTGCATTTCCTGTATTGGACTGAAGTGTCTCCAGCCTTGTGCCTGCATTGTGCAGTGTAAGATCTAACCTGGATTTTGAAAATAGGATGATGATGATGGAAGGAAAAGAAAAAAAAAATGATAATAATATTATTAAAATGAACCCTGGCAAGGTGGTTGATACAACAAGCACCTGTGTGTGAAACATTGCGAGTGCTGTCAGATGTAACTTTAACCTCTCTGGAGCCGGCAGAATGAATGTTTTATTATTCACATTCCTCTTTTTATTTCCTTGTTTTGCCTTACAGTTAAATATTTTTATAATTCTGCTATTTTCTGGCAAGGTTTCAGTTCTTTGTTTTTTTGTTGGTGGAACTTAATATACTGAGTGAAATGTCAGCACAAGGTTAGGCTTCAACATCTGTCAGAGTTCCATTGGTTTCCTTCTTCCAGCTGTTTCAGGGTTACTGCCCTCCCCCTCCCAACCAGAGTGAAATTTCAGGTGGAATGAAGCAGTTATAAAAGCCTCCATCAACACGGGAACTGCGTGCCAAGTTAAGTATTTGGGTTGGAAGTCGACCGCATGAAAACAGGAAGCATCTCTGTTAAGTGATAGATAACTCGTCTCTGTGTAGAGGCTGAAAAGGCTTTCTTTGCCTCCAGGCAGAAGAATTTGTTTTGTTGTTTTTCCTTTTTAGGTGGTGCACATATATGTCTATACTATATATATATGTGTGTTCACTTGTGAAGCTGAAGTGTTCTAAACTATTCTATTTTGCATCTGTACATTTTAGAATGATTGAAAATATGTTTGCAAAACAATGAACTGTTGTTTTTTCTTTGATCAATTTATCTTTACATTTTTAATGTATGAAAATAAAATAATGCAAAATAATTGTGAAACGGAGCCATTGAAAAACCAGAAATATATCAGATAATGAAATGAAAAAACATCCATTATTTACACTTAAAATATTTTTATAGGAGGTAGAATGTTCATGAGCTAAAAAACAGAATAAATGGTAAACATGACACTTCGTTGTGTCCTACATTGGGGAAGAGGCCTCCAGTATTTATCTAGGTGCAGCAAGCCTTTGTCAGTGTGAGGGTGTGACCACTGCTGTTGTGGTGTCTTGGCCTAAGTAATGCTTGAAATTGCATCCTTTTGCTCTGCAGTGAATAAAGTTGCACCCAATATGTGAGGAACATCAATGCCGCATTCATTCTGTAACAGTATAATATGTAATCCAATCCTGTTCATTTTTTAAACTCCCTTCAGTTATAGAATGCACAAGCATATAATTATGTTATTGATTCCAGTGTGTGTGTGTGTATGAATACTGTGTATGTATAGAATCACCTGCACTGTAAGTTACATACTGATTTCCCGAAAAGCTTAATTAACCTCAACCCTTGAAACCCCAGCTCTCTTTGTCATAGCCTGGAGATGTGCATATCAATGTGTAATCGATCTTTGTTTAGGAAAGTAGTTGCTCTAACACACATGAGGTCACATGGTGCCATGATTCATAAATAACTTGCAGGCATTACCATATTTTTTTTCTCAAACGAAACTTATGGTGGTACACATAAAACTAATTGTCAGCTGTGAGAGGAACTGCTGCAGCTGTTGCTTAGATGATGTCATTATCACTATATCTTTTACCATATGATTTGAAATTGGTGGATACTTCTGAATAAGACATGGTCTCTTTTGAAGGATTAAATTAACCTCAATAGACTCCCTTCAGTTCAGATAGAGTAAAGAAAGATGTAACTGATTTTACGGATATGCTTGGATTTTTCTGAAAATCCACTACATATGGATTTTCTTTTAACATGGTTATTACTTTAGTAAGTATTTTAAAATAAAATTTTCTATATGGTATACCACACTCCATTAATCATATCTGTTTACCAATGTTAAATCCAAATTCAGCTATTTTTTGAGACTTTCTGTATCCTAGCTTATTGAATAGCAACGTTTTTACATATCATGGCGTCTCAACTAGTTTACCATAAGATAACAGTGTTGTTCCAAAATGTGAGACAATAAATATTATTGCAGAAAATATTTCTGTTATGCCAAAATGTCAATACAATTTTAACTTTATGAATGCAATGTAGTTAAACAGCTAACATCTGAAATTCTTTATAATATAGTTGCTTATGATTTATGAAATGCGTCATAAGATGGAAAGGGTTGCGGAGGATTGTTGTTAGTGATTTATAGTTCATTGTAACAGCCTGACAAGTCAAATACAGAAAGCAGGTTCATCCAAATAAAACTGTGACATTGCAATGTATTTAGAGTGCGTGCTCGTACCATCAAACCAGTAACGAGTGTTGTATTTTGTTTGTGTATTAAATGGAATATAATATAAAATATTGGTAATATGTTTTGAAAAACAAGACGTTATGAGGTAGGGTGGCTTAATAGTTAGCAATAAGAAAATACATTTGTGTGTCATTTTCTCGTTTATGCACAGTAATTCAGTACAGTTAGATGTGTAACCATAAGTGACTTATGATTTTCAGGTAAAACATTTATTTTTGAAAGTGTAAAATAAGAATATAATTAAACTTTGTTTAAAAAAAATTGGAAGATATTTTAAAGGGTAAAACAGTCTGAGTCTTTTATGCAGTAATGCCATAATGTCAGTTCAATAACAAAGGACATTTTCTCTGCTGGTCAATCATAACGACAGGACCCATGTGAAATAGAAACATACACTAGATGGCCAAAAGTACTGTATGTGGGCACACCTCCAGTTTCCTGAGTTCAGGTGTTTCGGCCTCACCCATTGTTAACATACAATCAAGCGCATAGCCATGCAGTTTCCATTAACAAAACATCCGCAGTGAAATGGGCCACACTGAATTCCACTCAAATGTGGAATTTCTGCTCTTCTAGATCTGCCCCAGACAACTATTAGGGCTATTGTTTTGAAGTGGAAGCATCCACAAAGTGGTAGAACACACAAACTCACAGAGCAGAGCCACTAAGTGCTGAAGCTCATAGCATGTAAAAAATCACCTGTCCTTTAATGCATCACCCACAATCAAACTGCCTCTGGAAGAAACATCAGCACATGAGAACTGTGCATTGGGAGCTTCATGAAATGATTTACATAGGCAAGCACATGCCCAAAAGCCTTAAATCACTGTGCACAATGCTACATATACATTGGCGTATATGGTGTAAACCACCGTTGAACTCTAGAGTTGAATCACACTTCACTCTCTGCCAGTCTGAAGGACGAATCTAGGTTTGGCAGATCCCGGGAGAAGGTTGACTTTCGGACAACACAGAGCATACTGTACAGTTTGGTGCAGGAGGGATAATGGTCAGGGTTCGGGCCAGGCTTGCAGCTACTTACAATTTTTTTTTAAATTATAGAATGTATCTTTTTATAGGCTTTCAATTTAGATCAAGTGAAAAGTTCTAGCCCCATTAGTTTGCAAGTAGTCTTGTGACAGACGTATAGAATTTTGCATTTTATAGGTATAGATTTTCACAGCTCCTAGATTTAGACTCCCATGTCACTGCTGTTGTGTAGCTTTCATGTGTTGTTTTATCCCTGGGTATTCTGTAGTTTTTCCCACATCCCAAGAATATATGCGTTAAGTTATTTGATCAATCTAAATTGCCCTGGCATGTGCAATTGTGTCCTGCAATGTTTTGGGACCCCATTCAGGGTTGGCTGTCAACCTACGCCCAGTGGTACCAGCTGCCTATGACCCTGAAATGGATAAGCAGCTTAGAAAATAGATAATTTTGGAAATGTACTTCAAAATCTTCTACTTGGAGACCCTAGATTAGATAATTAATAAAGTACATTTTTTCCTGCAACAAACTGAGAGAGTATCTAAAATGAATTGTGATTTATTATTAACAAAGACTTACATTTAATTTAGTTAATTGAATCTTTAAGTCAATGTGTGTGGTATATATTTAATTAAACAATATTTGTTTTTTAGATAATTATTGTGTTATGGAATTAGGAGAGATTTTCAAAATATGCAAAAATTGTAGGTATAGCTAGTAAGCACTTTATTGATTTTTGTTCTGTTAAAATGACACCAGATGTTTAAAGAAGATGGGCGTATATTAGTGTTAATAATAAGCATGTAGCTTTCTCAAGTAAGCTACTATCCTTGGTAAACCACATCCTAGTGCTTTAGGCTTAACTTGCATTAAAACTGGATTCTATCAAATACAACTGGAAAACATATGTGTCTTTTACATAATGTTTTCCCATGTGATTTAGCTTTAAAAGAAAAAATAAATATTAGCTTGACTCTTCTTTATTCAGAAGAAGGTACTCATAAGTTAAAAATATTTCAAAATCATATACAGTACTTAGAGTAGATGCATTTTTGGACTCACTTGCCATCAGGGCTACAAAAAAAGGAAGCCCATCCCATTAGAAGCCTAGATAGATAGATAGATACTTTATTAATCCCAAGGGGAAATTCATATAATCCAGCAGCATCATACTGATACAAAAAGGTATCTAGGGTTCAAAGATAGGACTTAGCATCGAATGGAATGCAGGTCCAGTACATGAAACAGATACACTTGCGTACAAACCTATTCACATTTATAGCAGGACAGTCTAAATGTTTTGTTAAACCTTAGGCTTGCAGAATGAAATTAGTGAACTGGTGTCAGTATCAAGGGGCCTAAATACTTTCTGGTTAATATAACTGAAATGTGCGCAACTAATTCAAAGGCTGGCTTTTACATAAACATTATTTCTTTTTTTATCCAGATTTCCTCAATCAATAGGAACGCTTTACTGTAGTTCTCCAAAAGCCTAGGAAAGGCTGAGCAGCCAAAAAGAATGCAACAGGTGCTAATGCCGATTTTCAATTTTCTTAATTCATTGTAGCATCCATTTTCCAAACATGCTTTTTCCACTATTTAGCTGGAGTAAAAACAACAATATTAAGCGATAACCAGGCCTCAGTGGAATTGGAGTGCGTTTAAGAGCACACTCACACTCATATTGTGCCCTCCATAATGTTTGGGACAAAAACACATTTCCCTTGGTTTACCACTCTGCTCCACGGTTTAAAATTACAAATCAAACAACTCAGATGTGATTAAAGTGCTATTGCAGACTTTCATTTAAGGATATTTGCGTGCATTTCGGTCACACCATGTACAAATGACAACATTCTTTCTACATGGTCCCCCCATTTCAGGGCACCATAATGTTTGGGGGACAGCACGGTGGCATAGTGGGTAGCACTGCTGCCTCACAGTTAGGAGACCTGGGTTCGCTTCTCAGGTCCTCCCTGTGTGGAGTTTGCATGTTCTCCCCGTATCTGCATGGGTTTCCTCCGGGTGCTCCAGTTTCCTCCCACAGTCCAAAAACATGCAGGTTAGGTGCATTGGCGATCCTAAATTGTCCCTAGTGGGTGTGTGTGTATGCACGCCCAGTGGTGGGCTGGCACAGTGCCCGGGGTTTGTTTTGTGCCTTGCGGCTTGTGTTGGCTGGAATTGGCTCCAGCAGACCCCCGTGACCCTGTAGTTAGGATATAGCAGGTTGGATAATGGATGGATGAATAATGTTTGGGGCAATTGGCATCCCAGGTGTTTATGGTTACTCGGGTATGTTTCATTGCTTCATAAAATACCTCGGCTTGCTTCTACCCTTTGGAGTTGGTAGTTGTCATTTTTCAGCATGACAACAGCTATGCTAATGAAAGACAAAGAAGGCTGAAAAACAAGAATAAAACCATTAGAGTCATCAGTAAAACCTTAGGATTGCCTAAATCAACTGTCTGGAATATCTTGAAGAAAGAAAGCTCTGGTGAGCTCAGTAATCACAAAGGGACTGGTAGGCCAAGGAAGAAACCACTGCTGATGACAGAAGAATCATCATTCTGGTTAAAAAAAAAAGCCCCAAACAGCTGTCTGACAGATCAGAAACAGTCTTCAGGAGGTAGATTGTGTCAGAGACGACTATCTGCAGAAATCTTCATGAACAAAAATACAGAGGGCACACTGCAGGATGCAAACCACTAATTAGCCCAAAAAACAGGATGGCCATGTTATAGTTTATGAAAAAGGACTTAAAAGAGCCTGTAAATTTCTGAAAGAAGGTCTGTGTAAAGACAAGACAAAGATGAACCTGCATCTGAGCCATCACAAGAGTAAAGTGTGAAGACGAAAATGAACTGCCCAATATCCAAAGCATACCAGCTCATCTGTTAAACATATTTGTGGGGGGCACACTTATCTTTATTGATGATGGAAGTGCTGACGGTAGTCAAACAATGAATTCTAAGGTGTATAGAAACATCTTATCTGCCCAGGTTCCAGTAAATGCCTCCAAACTCGTTGAATGGCACTTCATCCAGCATAACAATAATGATTCTAGACATACTGCTAATGAAACACAGGAGTTTTTCAAAGCTAAAAAAATGGAATATTCTTGAATGGCCACGCCAGTCACCCGATTTGAATTTCCAAACATGCTTTTTCTGCGCATGCCTTCCATATGCTGAAGAGAAAACATAAGTGTGCTCTGTCTCATTCCTAATGTCTTTAACGAGTTCCTTGAGTTTGCTGTCATTAAAGGAGAAATTGTTGTCCTGGCACCACAGTGTCAGGAGGAAATTGCCTCTCTGTAAGCCCATTCATTATTGTTGATAATCAGGCTGATAATGGTGGTATAATAGGCACATCTTGGAGCTTGAAGAAGCTTGTAGTAAATTTAATAGTACTGCAGTACTTTATGAACATGACTTTGGTATGGCATTGTGCCAGGATGGTACGAAGTATAAGGACTGTGGTCTTCTTTGTGGACTGGTTGTGACAACATGCATACTGGAGGTGGTCCAGACTATTTTGAAAATGCTGTCTATTGTTTCCCAAACATTTAATCACAATGTGAGTGCCACTAGTAGATATTCAGCAGCCCTCATTTATTTTCTTCGACACCAAGATAGTCATAATTATGTTTTTTGAAGCAGATGAGGACCATAGATTCTCACAGTGAGCCCTTAAAGATGTCACTGAATACAACACAGGTTTTTAAAATTTACCGTTAAAACCCCATCTGGACTCCATGTTTTAGGAATGTTGATTTGTTTAGCAAGTTGTTTTATGCCATCCACACAAAAACAGAAGGACGAATCATGCACATAACTCAGTTTTATTACATATAGAAAAACAAAAGGTGAGATTGTTTGAAATCCTCTGTTAAAATGATGTAATTTGGGACAAAGAAGGCAAATTAAGCAGTGGGTTCTTTAGGATCTACAATAGACTAGCAACATTAAAACTTGCCCACTCATTGGGCCTCTGTGATCTGAGAGTATTAACTAAATTACCGTTGTATAAGGTGGCATTTTACAAATTGCATTTTTTTTTCAGAATCATTTGAGCAAATGTCTCAGGAAAGAGTACATATTATGTAACTAAATAACTTCTTTTTGAAAGTACTGTTCTTGTATTACTAATAATCACAGTCAGTGCATTATTTAAAACTGAAATTTAGAATGATTTATAGCAAATGTTAGATAATAATACTCCTGTCGGGTTTTTCAGTTGCAAAATGGACCCACTAAAATGGAACAATATTTTCTTCAAAATATATATTTTAAAAAAGCAGTTTATTATTTTACATAGAAAAATAAACTGATTATGTTCATGAAATGTAAAAATAATACATCCACCTTGATTCTTTTTGAAAGTTACGTTTTCTCATACTGTATATGAAATATGAACATGTTTGTTACTAGCTGTTCTCAACATATATGGAAGAAATGCAGCTGTGATCTGCTTTTAATTTTGTTAAATTGTATAAATAATCGTCAGCAGTCAGTTTTGCCCTCCTGTGAGGCTCAAGTCAGGTACAGCTTTTTTAATGTTAGCACACAGTATAGAGTTCCACTCATGTTCTCCTTATTTCAGGCTCAGCAGAAGTGAGTGGAGATGCAATGTGATCTTTATTCTGGCTATAAGAAAATGTTCACAATTGTATATTCTTCTAGGGTGAAATTATTCAGGAGAATACAAAATGTCGAGTGAGGACTTACCAGTCCTGCCTCTTTAACCTTGTCCGAGTGAGTGAGCCATTTGTGTGCTTAGACTCCTAAAGGCTGTGGTACAAAATCCGTAATTGTGCAGAGTCATTCAGAGTGTGACACAGAGGCCAGTGCAGTGAATTGGAAAGCTTTCTCTGAAAAGTAGTAATAAAATACTGTATATATGATAAAACTACTGAAATAACACAAATGATCTGATTTTCTTACTTGGACAAAACTGAGTGAACATTCATAAAACATAAATACATTTTACAGCAGAGTTTTGATTTTACTTACCTCCATAATGTTTGGGACAAAGACACATTTTTCCTTGATCTAACCCTCGGCTCCAAAATTTAAAATTACAAATCAAACAACTAAGATGTGATTAAAGTGTAAATTGCAGGTTTTCATTTAAGAACATTTGCATATGTTTCAGTCTCAGGGCACCATAATGTTTAGGATACAGCAATGACCAGTCCGTTAAAGCAGTCGTAATTAGTACTTTGTTGCATTTCCCTTTCATGCAATGACTGCTTGAAGTCTGCAATTCATAGACATCACCAGGTGCTGAGTATCTGGTGGTGCTCTGCCAAGCCTCAAATGCTGCCATCTTCAGCTTCTGCTAGTTTTGGGGGCTTGTCCCCTTAAGTTTTCTCTTCGGCATATGGAAAGCATGCTCAATTGGATGTAAATTGAGTGACTGGGTTGGCTATCTGCTCTGTTCTCTTAGCAGTATGTTGGGGATCATTATCTTCTTATATGATGA
The DNA here is from genome assembly GCA_026402145.1 of Polypterus bichir lapradei. Classification (NCBI taxonomy): domain Eukaryota; kingdom Metazoa; phylum Chordata; class Cladistia; order Polypteriformes; family Polypteridae; genus Polypterus; species Polypterus bichir. The sequence goes on from JANRMT010062809.1 coordinate 5,543,360, forward strand.
AGTGCTTTTCAATGTGTTTGGAGGCATTTACTGGAACTGAGCAGATAAGAAGTTTCCATACACCTCAGAATTCATTGTGCAACTACTGTCAGCAGTTCCATCATCAATAAAAATATTTTTGTCAGTATATGTGACAGCCATAGCACCTCCACCACCATGTTTAACAGATGAGGTGGTATCCTATGGACCTTGAGCAGTTCCTTTTTGCCTCCACACTTTGCTCTTGCTGTTTGTTACTGTAATGCAGGTTCATCTTTGTCTCGTCTGTCTACAAGTCCTTCTTCCAGAATTCTGCAGGCTCTTTTAAGTCCTTTTATTCAAACTCTAATCTGGTCATTGTGTTTTTGTGGCTAATTAGTGGTCTGCATCTTGCTGTATTGCATCAATTTGAATTCATATGTTTTGGTTTATATAGGAATAAGTATTTAATACATTAATGTGTAAAGTTCTATTAAGATGCTTTAATGCAGTGAGGTCATGAAAATAACTAATTGTCTTGACAATTAAAATTTATGGGCAGCACGGTGGCACAGTGTTAAAGCTTCTGTCTTGCAATAAGGCCAGGGTTTGCATCCCAGGTACTCACTGCATGGAGTCAGTGTTTCCTCCCACAGCCCAAAAATGTGCAGGTCTTGTGCATTGACATGAACCATGCTTCTACCAAACTCTGTCGCATACATCTTTTGTCAATTTCCTTTTGGAAATATGAAAAACTTTCCTTAGAAATTCAGATTCTGCTTTTGCATAGTTGTTAAAAGTAGATTTGTCTGGTCTGTTTGTGTACCACATGCACATTTTTTCCCGAAAATTAGCATTACAAAAAGAGGTGCGCGTCATACACAAGGAAATGTAATTCTGTAATGTTTACTTCTTCTGCTTGGGCTTGCTCTCTTGCTTGCGCTCTCTCTCTCGCTCGCTTGCTCATGCACTCGAGGTCTCTCTCGCTCGATATTGTTTTTGAATCAGTTTGGCATCATCATTCAGCATGGATAGTAGCAAGTGTTTATGCTCGTTCACAGCGGGAGAGAAACTAAAAGTGATTTTGGAAGCAGGGAAGATAGGAAATTGGGCAGCAGGTCGCAAGTATGGTGTTCCAGAGTCATGTGTTCGAGTTTGGCGACGGAAGAAAGAAAAAATTTCGTCATGCAACAAAAACAGAAGGGCATTTCGCGGAAAACGTGCCCTAAATGCCTCCTATACAATCACAACGTGCGTCGTACACGGGGCAAAACGATTTTCTTTGTAAAAATTAGGGTGCGCGTCTTACACAAGGGCGCGTGGTACACGAGTAAAAACTCATAGGTAGCCTACATATGATCTTATTCTTATTTCTTGAAGCATCTCTGGATTATATCGCTGTGTACTTTAAAAAAAAAAAGTTGAATATGACTTAAAAAAATATATTCATTCATATTTCCATTTTTTTAAGCCTGCTTTTTGCGATATGGGTTCATGCTGGGCCAGAGTGTGTCTTTGTGGCATCTGGAACAAGGCAGAGACCAACGCTGGTTTATGGCATAACACGCTAGTCACCAGCTATCCTAACCTTCTCATCTTTTGAATTTACCAACAAACCCACAAGATGAAAGTGCAAACTTCACACTGAGTGAGCTTGGCAAGCTGGGGTTTGAATTAAATTACAAGTCCTTTTTCCACACTCAATTTCAATTAAAAGGTAGAATTGTGGAGCGACAGCATTTGAATATTTATGACAATTAATCACTGTGCCAGCATGCTACCCATTATTACTGTAGTGCATGCTAATGGTATTCAGTGTGTGAGCATGTTCCATGTTCTGCATGTATCCATGAAACAGGACACCTGAGATACTGACGCTCCTCCTTAGTTAAATTGGTTATGCTATGTGTCTCTGCAGTACGTACATGTCAGGATTAGAAAGATGAGGTTCAGTATTTGATTCCAAGTGGGGTACCAGTTGCATCACACAGTAGGGGGAAACTAAGTCTTGTTTACAGTATACAGTAAATTCTTTCTTTGTATCAGGTACACTTAACAGGTTTAACACTGTGAATGAAGCTGAAGCATGTTTTATATGTCTCTTAACAGATAACAGATGATAGTACTAGTACTCTAATGTCACTTTTGGGCCACATTTCCATCATGATTAAAGAAACAAAAGGTGAAATTGAAAAAATGCATGAGAATTAAGTTGGAATTCTTTCCAGGAGTGACAAAGCAAATTTCAAATCTGTGTAAAAAAATGTTTGTAATTTGTGGGTCTATTATGAGTGTGAATGTACATAAATATTTAAATGTATCATGGTGTAGTGAATGTCAAACTCACCAACATTAGTGTGTCATGAACAGCAGCCTACGTACCTAAATACAAGTGTCACCGTTAATACCCAACAAAGGTTCTCAGATGGGTTAAAAAAATCAACAGTGTTTCCTTGGTGCCAGCAGACTGAGTGATATGACTATGCCTGGCTACCCGTGTCACAGATGCATTAAGGCAGTGTACAAACCAGTGAAAATGATTTGTTCTCAGCAAAAAATATGGTAGTACAGTTTCAGAGTTTTAAGGAACACTAACTCTAGACAAATGGATTGCAAAAACATCAGGTGGTCAAATGAATCCATGACGGCTAGAATACTGTATAAAAGGGGAAAAAGCCCATGAGTTCATAGATCTGTTTCATGGGAAATGAGCATTGAAAAGTATCCTCATTGAGGTGGCTGGGGCCTTTAATAAAAGTAAAGCAAAACTTCAGTGCCACTGCATATCTAAACATTGTTGCTGATCAGATGTCTCTCTTCTGGTGTGTGCCCCATGCCAGAAAGCCAGGGAAATTAGATTTTTTTGTTTTGATTTGATATACAGTATTTTGTTAATCCACAAGGGGAAATTGTCTTTTGGCATACCCTTTGGAGGTCATAGCCCAGTGTCACCCATTGTTAAACACCCTGGAGCAATTTTCAGGTTAAGGATGTTGCTCAGGAGCCCAACAGAGTAGGAGTTCTTCTGGCAGTAGTGGGATTTAAACGGGCAACCTTCCAGATACTGGCACAGGTCCTTAGCCACACAGCCACCACTCAAATATGACAGAATTAAGCTTAATGCAGTGATTTTCCTTTTCACCAAAATTTAAATCCAGTGTAGCAGTTGAGGAATAAGGTGGGACAAGCTTTTTGAAGTAGAGATTCCCCAGCAGCTAATGTCCCTATGTGTTCATGTGGGTTCACATGTATCCTGGTCCTGTGATTTTCACATTTTTTTTGTGTGCAGTTATTGCCATGTACTATTCTGATGGTAAATGTCGGCACCAACTCACATTTAAATAGGTCCACCTAAATAACTGACCACCAAGCATGTGTGCATGCATGTACTTTACTTGTACGGATGTATATATTTACTAGTCACCTAAAATAAATGCTTCTGTGCTAAATAGTAATGAAACAAAAATGTTTTCCCAAATAAACCTGGGGTAAATTCTTGAATATGTTGTTTAATTTTCTTTTGTTTCTTTCATATGACATCACGTATAATACTTGGTTGTAAATTCTTCTCTAGTGTTCACTCCCTATTTTCTGTGTGATGCTTTGAAGATCCTTATGGTTTAAAACACTTCATAAATGTTAGCATTGTGTATGTAACTACTTGCTATTTTGGTTTTCCCAAAGGCTCTGATGCGACCAGGAAGGATTGATCAAATAATCTATGTGCCTTTGCCAGATGAAGCCACACGCAGAGAAATCTTCAAATTACACTTGAGAAACATGCCTGTTTCTGAAGAAGTCTGCCTTGACAACCTGGTGAACTCAACAAAGAAATACTCTGGAGCTGAGGTATGCCTATCTTTTATTATACTAAAAAGATTATATTAAACATCAAATAAAAGTAGATGAAAAATAAACACTACTGTTGGTTTCCAATCTCAAAATGCACACAGCAGATAGTTGTGCTTCTGCTTTGGAGATCCATGAAGCTAGGCAATGGATATTGCAATGCCTGAGCTTTGTACTTGTTACTGGTGGTCCACTGTTAATAGCCTACACTTTCCAACTATATTATTCATGTTTGTGTATCTTGATCTAAACCATAACATTGTGTATGTATTTGTGTTTAAGCATTGTAAAGGAGCTATATAAATAAATTGTACTGTTTTTATTATTATTAGTAGTATTATATCCTAGCTCTTACACTTTCTAAATTCTTGTATAATCCTAGCCTCCTATAACACCTGAGTTTTGAACCCTTTTTTCCTATGCCTTTTTTATTTTTTTTAAACCTTCCTCATTGTTATTGTTTATCTGTCAGTATGTATACTAAATTTGACTTTGTGTCTTTGTACCCTCTACTTAAATAACTCCTGAGCATCTATCCCACTATTAAATTGCACAGTATATCAGTTTTCATGGCCTGCAACTTCACTAACAGTTGACATTGCATAGTATTAACCTAAAAAGTATGAAATGGCTTTTTGTGACAGAAGAAATCAGCCCCGGACAGGCCTAGCATCACACTCAAGTGTTCTCTGGACACCTTTGTTTTCTTCATATTGTACCAGTTGTCATGGTATTCTTCATCTTAATCTAATGCATAGCTGTCAGCTTTTTTGAGCTTATGCTTTATCTAAGTATTTAAATGTCCATGACAGAGTAATATTTTTTGAACTTGCAAATAAGCATTTCACTGTATGCTGCAAACGTAACAATACTATTATTTGTACTGCTACTTACAAAACTAATAGAATCAACAACATCTTATGAAACTTAAGTCAACTGTGAGTTAGGTACAGCATAATTCAACTACACTATCATAACTTATTTTGTGCTTTATTTACATAAAAACATAAGAAATTTGACAAACAAGAGAAGACCATTCAATCCATAAAGCATGTTTGTGTAGCTAATAGCTACAGTAAGCAGTCCCTGTATCTTATCCAGCTTTTCTTAAAGGTTGTCAAGGATCCTTCTTCAACTACGTGGCTCAGTAGTTTGTTCCAGAGTCCCACAAATCTTTCCATTAACAGGTGCTTCCAGGCTTCAGTCCTGAATGCAGTTCCCATTAAATTCGAGTATGTGATTCACCCTTAAACTGAAAGAATGGTACAGGATCTACTCTGTCAATGTCTTTCTGAATTTTGAAGATATGGATTAAGTCCCCAGACAGTCTGCTCTCCTTGAGACTAAACAGGTTTAATTTTTTTGACTCTGTCAGAGTACAAAGTGCACCTGGTTGCTATTTCCTTGCACAGCTTCAAGTGCTGTTACGTCTTTCACACAGCATAATGACCAGAACTGCACACAGTACTTCAGATGTGGTTTTACTAGTGCATTATATAGTCTTGAGCATAACGTTCATTGACTTAAATTCAGTTTTTATGATATAACATAACTTTTTATTTGCCTTTATAATCACTTCTGTACATTGCTTAGTCGATGATAATGCTATGAAAACTTAAATCCCTAAATCCTTTTCAGAGGTTGCTTCCTGTATGACAGTGTCACCCATTTTGTGTTTATAATTGAAGTTCCTTTTGCCCACGTGTAACACGTTACAGTTTTCTATATTAAACTGCATTTTCCAGGTGTTTTCCCAGTTCTGAAGGTTGTCCAGGTGTTTTTGAATTCTTGTTGCTGCTTCCTCAGTGTCTGACATTCCTCCAATCATCTGCAAATTTGCCAAAATGTACTAATTTAAATTAGAAAAAGTAATGTTCCAAGGACAGACCCCTAATAATATTTGTTCATTATTAATTAGGTGAATTAGAACTGTTTTTTGGGATTTGAGAACCGTGGCACATCTTACAGCTACATAAATCTAATGGACATTTTAAGCAAATAATTGCTTCACAAGTGCTACATACTAGTTTGATTTCCTGACACTCTCAGCAGACTCATTCCATGCTTATAAACAGATCTAACTGTAAAAGAAAATCACTTCAGTGTTTTTATTCAGTGATTTAAATTTTCTGATTCTAGCCCACAAGCATTTAGTCCGTGTCATCATTGGTTTTGTGCCAATAATTTACTTTGCTCCCATTTAGTAAAGTAGTGCAGGTGTTGTTGATAGGTGAAGTAAAAGGTCCAGAATGCTGCTGCTCACTTATCAACTGGCTCTCGTAAGCGTAGCCATGTTTCACCAATACTGACCTCACTCCAATGGCTTTTTGGTTTTTAGCCTCCTTAGTGCTACATTTTTTCTCAAAAAAACAAGTAAAAAAGGATTGCATTTTTTGACCTGAAAAATTTAATTTTTATTAAATCTCATCTTTCTACTGTAAAACATTAAAAACATTAAAATAGAAAGCATAATACTAATACAATACATGTAATACTTATATAATAATATAATATACATTATAATAATATACAAATATAATACATGATACAAGTGATAATAATTAATAATAATAATAGCACAAAAAGCGAGTGACGCGATTCCCAGAATCACTTTCGGTTTCACTGACCATTTTAGTTTTACTGCCTGAAGACAGATTCACCTCTTCATCACTGCTAATGAGAGGCACTTCTTACGGGACACCATTGTGAGGCTAGGAGAAGACGCGTCTACACCGTTGCCCAGGTAACACTCGGGCCTAATGCTTACACAAGACACACCTGTACCGTTTGCCTGAGTAACGCTCAGCACTAACACTGTTGGCATTTTCACAGTCCGAGTAAACCTCGGGTCCGCGAGACGCGTCTATACAGTTGCCCAAGTGACACTCAGGTTTAATGCTAAGGAGGTCAAATGTTTGAATGGAACAGCCCTGTCTTGGAACATCTGGTATGTGCCAACAAGAGCACTGTGGTCTGCGTGCCAGATGCTCTTAGTTGTGTTGAAGTTGAAGCAAAGAAGGGATTGGGCTTTTGCGGTAGCTGCTCCTCTTCTTTGGAATGGCTTGCTTTATTATTTAAGGGTTGCCCCAACACTGGCCATTTTTTAATCATCATTAAAGACTTATCTCTTCTCGCTGGCATTTGACCCTGCAAGAGGTTGACATTATGTTTGTATATGTTGGCTAATGTACATTTATGATTATAAATATATATGCATGGGTGTAGGTATTTTGAGTATCTTTTTTGTAATGGTTGGTTATGTTTGCAGTTTTGTGATGTGTATATATGTTGTTAATTGCTTCTTTTACCCTTTCTTGTATAGCACTTTGGTTCGGTTTTGGCTGTTGTAAAAGTGCTTTATAAATAAAGTTTGACTTGACTTGAAGACACAGCTGAAGTGTCCTAGGTTCAAAACATGACATTGGGTTGAGTTCTCTTGTTATTCCATTGTTGTGTGTTCTCAGATTACTCCATTTTCTAACACATTCCAAAGGCATTCAGGATTAGAATGACTGATGATTCTAAATTGACTTTATTTGAATGAGTGAGACATTGGTAGACACATCTTTGATGGTTACTGCTATGATTTATGCAACATTAAATTGAATTACACAGGTTTAAAAAAGGAATTGTCACATTAATGTAACCACTTAATGAATGTATAAAAGCAAAATACTGTATACTGTATTACAATTGTCTTAAACAAAAACAAAAATAACTTTAAGCATACCTGAGAGTACAGGCCACTTACATTTCAAACAAAATTGAATTAGAAAGTGGAAGGCCAATGACAGTGATTCATCATATCTCTAAAATCACTAATGAATATGTAAAATTGCCCACTGCTGAGCTCTGTAAAAAAGGCTGGCTTTGTAAATAGAATTCAGTAATCTATTAACCACAAGAAAAATCAAATGATTATTACAGAAATAAAATCATTACATGTTGGAATCAAAGTTACAGTGTAGGAAATCCCTAAATCGAACAGTTCAATAATATCACTACCAGGTTCTGTTTTTTCAGGAAATATGTTGTATTTATGTAATAGGTCAAAAGGGACAATATCAACCCACACTATTTCCTACCTCTACAGTCAACATGTAAATTAAAGACTGAAATGTTGAAAGTATTTTAAGTTATGGTGCAAACAGTAGAGATTGTATATAAAACAAAAGTCATCCTCCCCAACACTGAAAAAGATGCAATGAATGATACCGAATATAAAACGAATATCACTATTACTGACAGAGTTGAATTGGCGTACAGGTTAAATGTCTGAAAGAAATTGTAAGCTACGGAAAGATGGAGGTTTTCCTTAGGTAATAAATCAGTTCTGCCTTACCTGTAGAATGTGCAAATGTATCACAGCTCTGGGCAACCCTTGATACCTTTGTTATGACGGGTCTGTAATAATCCACATTCTTTCTGCAACTGAAGTTAAACCATGGCAAAAGTATCAGCTGCCTTTCTTTTGTTCCTTTGCTTGGCTATAGCAGCAAGATATGATGTTTCTGTGTTAATATCAGATGCAAATGATTATGCTAGTAACCAGAGCCCCAAAATACGGCCTGTCTCAATATAACATTAAAGCAGTTACCTCAAGAAAAAGTATGAACTAACTAAAAGTAATAGTTCAGAAATCATAGCATCAAGGGGTCTGCGCCGGTAATCGGAAGGTTGCGGGTTCAAATCCCATAAACGCCAGAAGTGACTCTACTTCGTTAAGCCCTTGAGCAAGGCCCTTAACCTGCGATTGGTTTGTCCTGGGTATGACGTTAATCTGCATCCAGCCCTGCAAACAGCACTTTCAACTTACAGGGAAAACTTGGGGGTTGGTGGCAGGATTGACACTCCCTCCGCCATTAATAAAAAAAAAAAAAACCTCACCCTGTTCCAGTGTGGTGATGAGCTGTTCCCTATTGCACTCAGGTCCCAGTCCAGGTGGTTTGTCATATGGTGGGTGTGGCAAGTGCTATAAGCACATGATCCCAACTACAGCTGAAAAAAGCGAAATAAGCATTGTAATAAAGGAGTACTATAAGATGCTTTACTCATCCCCTGCGATGGACTGGCACCCTATCCAGGGTTTGTTCATGCCTTGCACTCTTTACTAGCTGGGATAGGTTCCAGTATCTCCCCGCGACCCTGTTCAGGACTAAGATGGGTTTGTAAATGACTGACTGGCTTTACTCATTGTAATATAGGGGAAAATTCTATTTGTTTTTTTTTTTTTAAGTATTTCTATAAAATACCACAGCTCCAAGCATCACATATAGGCAAGCAGGATATATTCTTTTAAGTCTGTCAGTTCTTGGATGCTGGTAAATGTCTAAAAATTGGAAAAGCTGCAGGACCATCCTGCTGTCAAACAGAATTTTATTAAAAAAAAAAAAAATCTGTTACATTTTGTCCATTATTGCTAGTTGTGTTCATAAAAGCCAGAGAGGAAAACCTGCTAACTGAAACACAGCGGCAGGTGTCAGTTCCTGTTTTCCCAAGAAAAATAAAAACCTTTTAGAATGTGTATTTTATAGCCCAATTTCCTTACTAAGCCCATGTAAAGATTTTGGACAAAGTTCTTACAAACAGAACAGCAGAAGTATTTCCTGGATTTGTTAAATTCAGATAATTACTATTAAATCTTTGACATATGTTCACTGTAATATATATGCCCACAGCAAACAGAGCTTCCTAAGGTCTTGCTATCTTGGGATGCAGAAAAATCTTTTGACAGAATTCCACAGGGTTATTTATTTGCTGCATTACACAAATTTGGGATTAGGCCTAGAAGTCTGAGTTTATGTAAATAATATAAACTGATTTTTTCAGTTTAGAATGTGGAAGCAGACAGGAGTGGCATTTCTCACCTATTTTGTTTGTCATTGATGTCACATCCCTACTTTACTTACAGTTAGAAAACAAAATAGACACATTTTAAAAGGGACAGCACAGAAGTTGTTTAGACTCTGGCAGGTATTCATTAATGTCTTTATTAAGCTAATCATGCATGATGATGGTAACCTTTTAGATACTTCAGTGTCTTTGAGTGACTACTTCATACTCATTTTTTTCCATTTTTTTCTCTGTAGATGGCAAGTGATCTGATTTAAATAAGATTTAGAACTATATAAATATTACTAAATTCTAAATTATTGTAATTCTTGAAATCAGTAAAGCTTAATACAATTTAAAAAAGAGATTCAAATATGCATGTTGACAATACACTATGCCATGTTTTTAACTATATGTCTGTTGTGGCTGGTGATAAACTAGGCAGATCACCCTCATGAATGTTTCACCAACCAGGTGAAATCCCTTTTATTGTTGAAACAAAAATAATGGGTACATGAAGGCACAACATAAAAGACGGCTGCTGTAGCCAATGAACAATGCTGTCCTCGAGCAGGCTTGTCAAATTGATAGGAATCTCCATCCTCTCAAATGTTCAGGTCTTAAATAGACACGCCTCCTTCAAGTAGGACCCTTTGGGTCTGGAAGGAGCAGAGTTTGTGCCAGAAGTTCTGGGTGGGACTTGCCTTTCTCTGTGGGTGGTCTCACAGTACTGCATGCAAAAGAAAAAAAGATGTAACTTAAAAGTTAGGTGTTCATAATTATTAAAATATACAGTTGCCATCCACATTTATTGGGTACACTTGTTCAACTGCTTGTTAACACATATATCTAATCAGCCAATCAAATGGCAGCAACTTAATGCATTTATGCACATAGACATTGGTCAAGATAACCTGCTGAAGTTCAATCCGAGCATCAGAATGGGGAAGAAAGGTGATTTAAGTGACTTGGCATGGTTGTTGGTGCCAGATGGGCTGGTCAGAGTATTTCAGAAACTGGTGATCTACTTGGATTTTCATGCTCAATCATCTCTAGGGTTTACAGAAAATAGTGCAAAAAAGGGAAAATATCTGAGCGGCAGTTCTGTGGGCAAAAATGCATTGTTGACAACAGACTTCAGAGAAAAATGGCAGACTGGTTTGAGATGACAGAAAGGCAAAAGTAACTCAAATAACCACTTGTTACAACCGAGGTGTGCAGAAGAAAATCTCTGAATGCACAACACGTCAAACCTTGAAGAAGACGGTCTACAGGGGACCACACTGGGTGCCACGCCTTTCAGCTAAGAACAGGCAACTTGAGTCTACAATTTGCATGGGCTCAACAAAATTGGACAACAGTAGATTGGAAAAACATTGCCAGGCCTGATGAGTCTCTATTTATGCTGTGACATTTGGAGGGTAGGGTCAGAATTTAGCATCAACAACATGAAATCATGGATCCAGACTAGCTTTTATCAATGGTTCAGGTTGATGGTAATGGTGTAATGGTGTGGGGTATATTTTCTTAGCACACTTTGGGCCCCTTAGCACCAATTGAGCATTGTTTAAGTGCCACAACCTACCAGAGTATTGTTGCAGACCATGACCATCTCTTTATGACCGCAGTGTACCCATTTTGTGATGGCTACATCCAGAATGGTAACGCACCATATCACAAAGCTCAGATCATCTTTGAACTTGAAAATGAGTTCACTGTACTCAGATGGCCTCCACAGTCACCAGAACTCAATCCAAGAGAGCACCATTGGAATGTGGTGGAACAGGAGATTCGCATCATGGATGTGCAACCGATAAATCTGCAACAACTACGTAATGCTATCATGTCAATATGTGCCAAAATCCCTGAGGAATGTTTCCAGCACCTTGTTGAATCTATGCCACAAAGAATTCTGGAAGTTCTAAAAGCATTAGGTGGTCCTGCCCTTTACTACCAAGATGTACCTAATAAAGTGGCTGGTGAGTGTAGTCAAATAATGGAAAAAAAATATTTGTCGTTTTAACAAATAACACATTGTTGCCCTTATTCAGGATAATATCTCTGTATCCACTTGGCACGAATGAACATGGGAAACACGGATATTATCAAGATAACCTGGAACAAGTGTAAATTAATTGTACAGATTACAGGGTTAATGTGTGTATTCTTGTATAAAATGGTTTTCTTTTGTTATTTTAGCATCCCATCTTTGGAATATTGTAATGTTTGATTTTGCTATCATCAAAGTGGATTGATTATGATCTAGTTACTGGTATTAAGTCAATTGTGCTTATTGCTGCCATTATTATAAACTATAACTTATATGTAATTGTGTTGTTTAACAAGAAACAGGTGGCAATATACCTTAAAATGACATTAATGGATTCATTTTCTTAGACAGAGGGATAGTACAAATATGAAACTGTTAAATAAAATAATTTTCTAAATGGAAGAAGCATCATCATTGGTTCCTTCCATACAGAAAAAAGCATGCACTATATAATACATTTCAAACTATGACTGAACATACAGACAAAATAAATACATTAACTGTGCCAGGGCAAATATAGTAAAGAGAAACATCATCTGCTCATAAACCCTTGGAAGTTATTTAACCCAAGCTGAAAGTACCCTGCACGAAGCGGATTTATAATTTAATAGCTACTAATTACATCTAGCCATCAAGTTGTTTTTTTTTCCCCCTATAACCTCTATTCTTTTCCAGCCGTATGTATTAACTAGCTACGTGTGGTCTATGGGACAAAAAAACAACCCCGAAGTTTTACTATACAGTTTTACTATATTCGTGAACTTGCAGAGGCGTCATATAAATCTTAAGAATTACCCAGGGAAGAGGACATGGACCCCACTGTGTTTGCTGCCCCACTGGCTTTCGTAAGAAGACATTGGTGATACCATAGCTTAGCCATATTGCAGGCATATGAGTCTCAAAAAATGCCTCTAGATAGAAAATGTTTTTAGTGAAAAATTCAAGCCTTGCCCTCCGTTGCTGAAGTGTTTCACTTGTACGTTGTTGAGCCGCGGTGTTTTTTTTTGTTTTGATGTTGTCTTTTTATCTGTGTCACTAGCACAACACCGTTGTTGCACTTCGGAATTTTCTGCACACAGGTCTTTCGTAGTGAAAAGTGAGATGCGTGTAAGTGGCGAAAAAATGTCATCTTCTGGTTGTGGTTGAGTGTGAGCAGAGTGGACTGCTCCTTACACACACATGTCTTTTGTTTATATATGTCTAATGATGTATTATGCCACTTCTATTCAAAAGGGAACAAAAGGAAAGAAAGTACTAAGTCTCGTAATCCATTAATTCTGCAGCGTTCTTTATTGTTAAACATCACCTTTCTAGGTATAATGAACATGCTGAAGATAATAAAAAAACACACTTATGAATTAAATTTACTTTAAATGTATTCAATATTAATTGTTCTGCAGAATTATTCCAACTAGGATAATCCCTCCTCCTTTTTAGTTTTCTTATTGTACATGAAAATTTTGGGGTTCTTTATTTATTAAAGATTTAGGATTATCATTTCTAAGCTCTAAAGAAGCAATTACTTTTCAATTGTCTGAGTTTACGCCAGTCATATAAAAAAACGTATGGATGCTCTTGAGTTTCATAACTAATATTTATAGAAAATGTTAGTTATTCTTAAGCGGGCCAGAGGCTAAACCAATAAAGCATTGCCTCACCCTGTAAATTAAAAAGAAAACCTTGTTCACCTCATTCTTAACCAGTGAAAAGAGATACATTTGTAATAAAAGGGAAATCTGTATTTTTTTGTTGCTGTTGTTGATATTTTCCTGTAATGCACCTTTGTTTAAAACCTGAGTTGTTGTGAATAATGGAAGCAAAAAATCAGTGAGAAATAAAAATACTTTACATTTGGAAGAGTTTTATATAAAAACAACTTTGTTCTTTATAATGTTTATGTGTATAATGTGACTGCTATTCACTTTTCTACAGGTATGTTCTGACATTGTTCTTCACAGTTCAAATTCAGAGTTTGATAAAAGTATTCAACTCTCTTCCAGTTTTTCTTTTTGATGTCTGCTGCCTTATGACATCCACTGGAAAAGAGAAACCTTTCACTTCTATTTAGTAAGAAATATGCCAGTGTGTAAATATTGTAAATCTGAGACAAAGTCAGAGTGCTACAAAAACAGAAAATTTTGCACTGAAACCTATAGACATGCCAGTGTTTGATCAGATTGGCTCACAATGGGCTCACATTCTTTGGAATTACTGGAATGTGCTTTGCTTTTTTAAAGTGTAAATAGAACTTCCGCTCGCCTCACACATACTGTACCCAACTCAAATTCTGAGGTCTTATGCCAAAGGGATTCTCTCTATAAGGCTTTTACTCTTATCTAATAACTTAAATGTTTAACATGCCCAAGGCACTTCATTATTGCAATTATTTTAATTGCTTCTGACTTCATACTCACAAAGAGAAACCCCATATTTAGATCTATGGTATGCCTCTACATGCCAGCTTTTCTTTTGAGCTTTTGTATGTGTTTGGGCTTATGGTAAATGTTTAGTACGTATGCAGCTCTTTAGCAGTATTCACTGGATGTCTACTGTGTAATGTTGTATGCACCCTTGTAGCTCAAGAGTAAACAAAATTGTCATGAATTTTCACAGATTTCCATCTATAGTTGTTGTACACATCTTCATAATCAATTAATCATTAAAGTTTGCAGTATGACAGGAGCAAAGTCTCCATATTCATCATATTGTTTTTATATAACATAACAGTATGTATTCATCACTAATGTATAGTCCTGAACATAACTTTGTAGTTTGAATTTCTGAAAGATCCTCAGATTCCCATAATAAAAGTTGATGTTCAAATCAAGTGACCAGGAAGTATTTATATCTGCTCAGCTTTCTTTATTTTATTGTATTCTAGCATCATTGATTAGATTTGTAGAAGCTCTTTCAAATAAAACATTGGTTCATATATAAAACATTCTATAAAAACAAACCCAGCAGAATACTTAGATATACATGTTTATCAAATTTACTTGTATATAAGTTGCATCTGTGAAGTATCTGAAAACATAATTTGTAGCCTCAGTACTGAAGTAGATAGACATCTGACATGAATGAAACACCCTGCTCAGGCCTAATCCTGAGGTCCACATACTTTTTGATGCAGATGACACATCTGTATAATAATATTTATGTGTTATGCAATGCACAGTAGGAGATCTAACTGACAGGGATTTTCAGATGAAGATGATATATATAAAGTATAAAGTTTTGAAGAGTACTTTCTGGTTTAACTACAGTTCCTAGTATTAAAACTTTTGACAGAGACATATGACCTGAAAGTGGTACTTATTTGAATATGAAGCAGTCACGTTGTGCCACTTGTGCTCAGTAAATGAGATACCCATAAGACACAGTAAACAGATTTTCTGTAAACGTTACACATTAAAAAGAGGATGCATGCTGCAAAATATGAGGGTCAGTTGTTCCACTAAAGTTTTAAATAAAATTTGTTGTTAGTTTTTCTTTAAAGGAAAATACATCAATAGAAATAAGGAGGTATTATGCATCATAGTATATTTGAGCAATGTACACAATAGCAAAATATATAAAATAGTGTGCTATTTACAGCTTTGTACAGATGGTTTCTAAAAATCCATTATTGGGGGGGGAAAGTGTAAGCGGTGTTCATGATTTTAGAATTTGGAGAGAATATTATGAAGAAAAGTTTCAGCAATTTGTCATTGCAACCATTTAAATTAATAAATAATATTCTAATACTGGAATTATTGGAGATAGATAGATAGATAGATAGATAGATAGATAGATAGATAGATAGATA
>JANRMT010062809.1:5558863-5718807 GCA_026402145.1 Polypterus bichir lapradei
ATAGATAGATAGATAGATAGATAGATAGATAGATAGATAGATAGATACTTTATTAATCCCAAGGGAAATTCTCATACTCCAGCAGCAGCATAGCGATAAAAATAAACAATATTAAAGAGTTTTAAAAATGCAGGTAAAAACAGACAATAACTTTGTATGATGTTAACGTTTACCCACCCGGGAGGAATTGAAGAGTCGCATAGTGTGGGGGAGGAACAATCTCCTCAGTCTGTCAGTGGAGCAGGACAGTGACAGCAGTCTGTTGCTGAAGCTGCTCCTCTGTCTGGAGATGATACTGTAGTAAAACCTTGTAGAGCTATCATATTTAAACTGGATATCTGCTATAAAAGAAAGTATGGTCTTGGTTATTCTGCATTTACCAGTTATTTTATTGTGATTTCTATAGGTTCCTGTCAGTGTTGGGCATACATGAGAATGAAGCTGCAGACAGATTTGTCACAGGTGTAGTTTCAGTCTATCGTGTCTGAAGTGAAATGTGTAGCAATTAAAAATGTAAAAATCATGGCAAAATATGTGAAATTTAGAGCACACTATATATTATATTAAATTCAGAAAAATGTATTGGTGTTGGGAAACAATAAAGGCACAGAGTTGATATAATTTTAAATGAGAATCAGTTTGTAAAAGTAAAGTTAATAAGCAGAGTTGTTATACAACAAGCAAAAGAAAAGAAAAAATACCTTGATTAAATACTGTAAATGCCATCATTTCTGTTAAATAGCTACAAATGGTCACTTGTCAGGTTGATGGGTCAGCACAATGTACTGTTTCACGTCTGTGCAGTTCTGTATGAATATGACTCCTGAGAACATATAGGTATATAAAAGCTTCAGTGACTGCTATAAACAGATGTCTGCTAACTTGTAAGATCTCCTGTTCAACTTGAAGATCTTGATTCCTTTTAACTAAGTCTCCAATATTTGCTACCAATCACCGTTTCCAGTCTTTTTTATTCTGTATTTTCAAAAATTACACTTTTTACAAACCTTTCTGCTCATCTAATGCAAAAGTATTCACACACACACTTATCATCTCTTAATCAGGTTTCTGCACTGTACTTTCCAGTGGTAGTCTTCTTCCTTAAAAAGAATACTTTAAAACCCATGTCATGTTAGATGATTTTTCCAGTGATTATATAGTCGTAGCTTTCATTTACATAATCTTAGAGAGTCGTGAGCTGTCAGCGGCACACTCCTGTGAAGCCACAATTGCCTTATGCGACATACCTAACAACTGAGACCAACTGGTATGCAAGTGGCTATGATAAAATCAAACAGGTCTGATTTTCTCCTTAGTCCACGTGGTTGGCTGTATATGCCAGAATGTTGACAACCAGTGAATGCTCATCTGGAAGTTCAATACATAAAAAGTACTGACAAGGAATAAGGAACATGTTTGTTTTGAACCTCGCAAACAGAACACAGGCGCACCTATATACTATATTGTGTTTTACATATTAAAACCTTTGTACAGCACTAGCTCCATCAGGCAGCATGAGGGTTTTGGACCTCACTAACAGAACTGAGATTTGTCTGTCTGATGCATTAGAATTTATGTACCATGACAAAAAGAAAAAAAAAGGCAGAGATTGCTGCTGAACTTACCATGGCTCCAACATACACTGGTATAGAACTGATACCATCTGGCAACACACTATTGGCTTTTAGAAAAAGAGGGTAAGCACAGGTGTGCTGGAAAGTTGCAACATTATGCAGCGACTGCCATCGTCAAATATAACATACCCCATGACAAAAGTAACCGTGTCCCTAACATCTCACTCCTCAACTGGTTTGACTAAACTGGCAATCATTAAAATATTATCTTCAGAACTGAATTACATTGCTTTTAATTTTAATATCTGTATTACCAGTCTTCATTGCTTCCCTCATACAGTCTTGAATTACCCTGGATATTACTTGTGTTGTTTTCATGCATATTATTCTGTATAATGGAAGCAGACAGTATGATGTAGTGACTGAGGCATTAGTTACTGTAACCTCAAGGTCACTTGTTCAATTCTTGCTTCTTCCTCATGGGGTAACCTTGAGCAAATGTATTTATCTTACTGTGTTCCAATTTTAAAAAATATCTGTACCCCATTGTACTATATCCTACTCTTGTTAAGTCACATTTGATAAAAGTGTCCGCCAAAATACACTAATAATACTAATATACTATTTTAATATTCAAACAAAACTTTGGAAATCTTTTATTATGTTTGTTCCTTCTATCCACTGGCAGTATCTGTAAGCTTAAAAGTGCCTTCATGAGCAGGTGTTAGCTTGTTAGGCCAGCTGCATTTGCTACTCCTCTAGTAATTGCAATAAGATTCATTTTTACCAGTTCAGACAGGAGTTTGTTGCTATTTTTACTTAAAATAATTGTGAGTTTATACAGAATTGATAAATAAGTAATTAGAAACATTAGGGTTATAATTAGGCTTGAAGACCTACGGGGAGGACTGAGAAATTCCCAGAATTGTTAAAAAAAAAAAAAAATTTTTATCATAAAATCTACATCAATTCCCTTTTAGTCACTGTCAAAATGCTCCCCTATAGATGCAATACACTAGACCCAGTGCTTCTTCAATTCCTGAAAGCATTTCACGTACTCATCTTTTGTTTCCATGTCTAGAGCCTCCTGCAATTTTTTCCTGCATTTCTAATGCAGTAGAAAATCATCTTCCCTTCTGTCTCAGTTTTAATTTTGGGAACCAAAAGAAGTCACAGGGAGCAAGATCTGGAAAGTACAGGAAGTGTGAGGCAACTCAAAAACTTTTTGGCTGGCATCATGGTGTGTGTAGGTGTGCTGTCATGGTGCAAAATGCAGTTTTGCATGCTCCACTTCTTAAAACTTTTTTTTTTTCCCCCTGATACTTTCCACCTGATGCTTCAGCGATTCTTTGTAATGTTGCTTATCAACAGACCAGTCTGTTCAGGGGAAAACTATTTATTAACCAGTAACGTCAGACTGCACGATAACATGCAGTGAATACACTTGACTTTTAGTTTTCATCCTCTTTCTCTGTAAGTTTAGTATTAGTTTGCTCAGAAGTTGATGCGCTTGTTGCTTCCTGAACAGCTGCTCTTTTCTCCACTCTAGCGGCCTGCTTCTTCTCTTCTTCCATCGGCATCTTTTCGCATTAAAACTGATTAAGTAAATTTTTGTGTTGCAATTACTTAGTTATTTTTTCTTAATTTTTCACTTAAGCTGGTACTTAAGTCTTCAATCTGCCTCAAGGATGATTTAAGATATGAAGAGGTAGAGGAAGTGATGGCGAAGGTGATAAGGATGAGAACAAAAACCTGTACGCATGGCTGCCCGCTGCCTAGAATTGATTCTACAATAAAATAAAAATAAAAAAAGTAATAAAAATCATCATCCGAAAGTGGACAGTAGAGGTCACGTAATATATGTGCACCAAATTTCAGGTCAATAGGTCAAGCGGTTTGCAAGTTACAGGTGATTTAAAATCCTGGACAGATAAACAGACAGCCAGGGTAGTGTATTATATAAGAAGTCTGTTAATGTCAAAAAATGAGATTATCGTTGTCTTGATGCTCAATATAACCTAATATGCTTTTTTCTGCTTGTAGAAAAAAATTTCCAAAATCATGAGCATGATTGTAGAGTAAATGTCAGAAATAAACTCTGCACAATGCCACTTGGTAGACTGATCAACAAGACTATAGGTACACAATATCTAGTACCACAGTCGAAAACTATACCCTACTCCCATGCTGTTGACTGATTTTGGGAATTTTTGGGGCCCCCCTCATACATAGCTTACATTCAATATCAGTGATTTTATTAATTTGACTGTTGAATGCTATTACATTTAACTTTGTTTGGGGATGTTTTTACCTGTGGCTATAGCTCTGTGTCATTTATGTTTTCTGTGACGCAGCTGAACATGTCTTCAAATAAAATGTTCATTATTTAGAAAGAGTAGTCTCCAAATTATAGTGTGGATTCTGGTTTAAAGTCTTTCTGGAATTATTCTCTCTATTTTTTTCATGCTAGATCAGTAGTATGTCATCTCAGGAGGGATGTGTCACATATGTTTCGATTGACTCTCTATTTCCACATGGATCATCTTCAATAATTCAGTTTTCTTTTCACAGACTGAAGGCAATTTGGCATGTATATCTATGTTCCCTGAAATGGACTAACATCCTGTCCAATTGTGCTTTTGTCTTGCACCCATTGCTGCAGGAAATCGTTTAATGGTAATAGTTATCATCGTCATTACTCATTTCACTTAATATATCTTCATGAACATTATGGTAGCAATGCACAAAATTGGGCTGATCAGACTATCCTATTCACAGCAACTTCTTCCAATATCTGCTGGGAAATTTACAGACGTTTCCAAGCCAGTCAAGAGACAGAATACTTCCATCATGCTTTGGGTCTGCTCCTGGATCATTTCCCAGTACGCCAGGCCTGAAATACCTGTTGTGGAAGGCAGCCATTGGTATTCTAAGTAATTTCCAAAACCACTTCATCTGGCTACTGTTGGTGCCGAGATTTACCTGTTTCTACTGCAGTGTCATCCTGTATTGCTGACCTTTTCACTCTGACCTGAAGAGTGATTTCAGAAATGAAGCACAGAAACCTGATTTTAGGAGGTTGTACTTGCAATCTGGTTCTTTTGGTCACTATGTAGAGTGCCTGACTATAGGTGAGAATGTTGATATGTATATATAGTGCTAAATAGAAAGCTTTGTTTAAGGACTTAGCTCCTGCTTCACCACCACAGTGTGATACAGAGTCTATAAAACTGCTTGCCACTGTACCAATCTGTTGATCAGTGTCATGATTACTCATTTCCTCATTTTTTAATTAAATCCTCAAGGTAGTTGAACTACTCTCCTTGAGACAGTTAATCATCCCTTACCTGAAGAGAACAAGAAACATCCCTTTTTGGGACAAGACCAAGACCTCATATTTGGAAATGCTGAATCTTATCCCAGTTCACATAGCTGCAAACAGTTGTGGCAGAGAACACAGTCTGAAAAGACGAAAAAGGACCTTACTGTCTGCATTCCTTGGAATACCATACCGGATACCCTCAGTCCTTGAGTATGCCTTGCCATTCTGACAATGAAAATAAATAGAGCTTTTTAATCACTGTATCAGCCTCTACCATAGAAATGGACTTAACTGTAATCAAAGCTTCTGCAACTGCCTCCACCGAGAAGGCACATCCATTCGGTTCAGGAGTTCCTTTGTATGCTCTTTCAATCTCTTTTCAATAACCCCAGTTGAGCCTAATGTTTTCCCAACTTTATCAGTAACATCCAGTGTTATGTCCTGTCTACCTGTCCTAAGTCATCCATCCATTTGCTACTCTTGCTTTTGATACTGCTTTAGTTGCTTCCTTTTTGGAGTACAAGTAGTTCTCAGTCAAATCTGGAGAACCTCCTGCTAACTCCAGCACTTTGTTCTAGGCTATTTCCATGAAAGACCACCAAGATCATTCTGGTCACTGCTTTCTGCAGCTGCTTCTACTACTGAGGCCTTGAATACAGTCCATGTATGACCCTGTTCATTCTCAACATTTAGGAGAAGTTCTTACAAAGATGAGAGTTTAACTCTTCCCACTCAAAGGCATCCTGTAGTCATTACCAGAACATCCGGTAGTCCTGTACAAAGGTATCCTTTTAGTCATTACTAGCAAATCCTATATGGATGTGGTGAAGTGCATCAGGGGTCTGTGGCGGTGAATGGTTTTAAAGACCGTGCAGCTTGGGCTTTGTGGGTGTAGATGCATTATGGTGGAAAGCTGTGTAGCTGCAGAGTGCTTTATCAGTAAATTAAGCTGATTGCTAATTCACGTGCAAGCACAATCAGCACAGCCATTCCCCATTGACTCTCTGTGGGTCATTAGTGAGAGCACCTGCATATACAAGGATAAAAAGGGCCTGAGTAGGAAAGAGGCCTTAGAGGATAATAAAGAGAGAGAGAAAGAGGGAGATTCAGGTAATCAGTCAACTGCAGAAGAGAAGAGATGAAGTGATCAAGTTGCCTTGCACAAGAGCGAGAGGAATAGCCGTCTTGGTGCAGGTCACTCCTGTTAAGCAGTAGGAGTAGGAGCAGGAGCAGCCAGTGGGCTGCAGATGCCTTCAGATGGTGGTGGGATAATGGAGCTAGGTTCTGAGTGGCCCAGTGGGTGGGTGAGACAAGAACCAAAAAGGGTTGACCACATTCGTCGACATTTCAGCAATGTAGAGGAGACCCAGAGGTTAAGTAAGAGAGACATACTAGCAATCAACTACAAAAGAGTCCAGTGCTGACAGTGCTTTTTTCTTTGTTTTTACTCTATTTATTAGATGCATTTATGAGTCGATTTTACCTCCACAATCACTTTTTTGAAGAATTGTGCAGCTCTTTCTTGGACGCTGGTTGTTTAAAATAAATGCCATGAGCACTTTCACACCCACCTTGTTGTTTGTGTTCTCATTGTCCTAGTCAATACTCAGTTATGACTATTGATGTCCCGGGGCATCACAATTGTTTCCCAGGTCTTCCAGCAGATTATCCATTAGTCTAAGTCAAATCATACCATGTAGTGGCTATATGATAGCTCATATAATATGATGATTTGTAGTTCACTTTTTTATGTTTCTGTAGTGTCAGCGGTCTTTAAATTCAGTACTTGTGTTTAGTGCTTTGTGTGAGGCATTTATCAAATGCCTTAATTTGCCAAGGCTTTAGTTACAGTCCATATACTGTGCATATGTAAACAATTATTTAATACTTATGTTTTGTAAGCAGTTTAAGATGAGTGCTAATAAACGTGAATATCTAACCAATACAACTGACTGTTGCTGTGTATTATACAAAATGTTTAAAATTCTGGTGAGAGTTATGACCAGAAATATGCATTTCTTTCAGATTTATGCCTAAAAAATACAGTTAGGTCCATAAATATTTATACAGAGACAACTTTTTTCTCATTTTGGTCCTGTGCATTACCACAATGAATTTTAAATGAAATAACTCAGATGCAGTTGAAGTGCAGACTTTCAGCTTTAATTCAGTGGGTTGAACAAAACGATTGCATAAAAATGTGAGGCAACTAAAGCATTTGTTTAACACAATCCCTTCATTTCAGAAGATTTCAAAAGTAATTGGACAGTTGACTCAAAGGCTATTTCATGGACAGGTGTGGGCAAGTCCGTCGTTATGTCATTATCAATTAAGCAGATAAAAGGCCTGGAGTTGATTTGAGGTGTGGTGCTTGCATGTGGAAGATTTTGCTGTGAACAGACAACATGCGGTCAAAGGAGCTCTCCATGCAGGTGAAAGAAGCCATCCTTAAGCTGCGAAAACAGAAAAAACCAATCCAAGAAATTGCTACAATATTACGAGTGGCAAAATCTACAGATTGGTACATCCTGAGAAAGAAAGCAAGCACTGGTGAACTCAGCAACGCAAAAAGACCTGGACGTCCACGGAAGACAACAGTGGTGGATGTTGAAGTGTAGACTTTCAGCTTTAATTCAGTGGGTTGAACAAAAAGATTGCATAAAAATGTGAGGGAACTAAAGCATTTTATTAATCCCTTTATTTTAGGGGCTCAAAATTAATTGGACAAATTAAATAACTGGAAATAAAATGTTCATTTCTAATACTT
Organism: Polypterus bichir lapradei; assembly: GCA_026402145.1. Lineage (NCBI taxonomy): Eukaryota > Metazoa > Chordata > Cladistia > Polypteriformes > Polypteridae > Polypterus > Polypterus bichir. Next base: position 5,566,527 of record JANRMT010062809.1, read on the forward strand.
GATTGAAAACCCTTTGCTGGCAATGACAGTCTGAAGTCTTGAACTCATGGACATCACCAGATGCTGGGTTTCCTCCTTTTTAATGCTCTGCCAGGCCTTTACTGCAGAGGCTTTCAGTTGCTGTTTGTTTGTGGGCTTTTCTGTCCAAAGTTTAGTCTTCAACAAGTGAAATGCATGCTCAATTGGGTTAAGATCAGGTGACTGACTTGGCCATTCAAGAATTTTCCACTTCTTTGCTTTAATAAACTCCTGGGTTGCTTAGGCTGTATGTTTTGAGTCATTGTCCGTCTGTATCATGAAACCCCGCCCAATCAATTTGACTGCATTTAGCTGGATTTGAGCAGACAGTATGTCTCTGAACACCTTAGAATTCATTTGGCTGCTTCTGTCCTGTGTCACATCATCAGTAAACACTAGTGTCCCAGTGCCACTGGCAGCCATGCATGCCCAAACCATCACACTGCCTCCACCGTGTTTTACAGATGATGTGGTTTGCTTTGGATAATGAGCTGTTCCACGCCTTCTCCATACTTTTTTCTTGCTATCATTCTGGTAGAGGTTGATCTTGGTTTCATCTGTCCAAAGAATGTTTTTCCAAAACTGTGCTGGCTTTTTTAGGTGTTCTTTTGTAAAGTCCAATCTAGTCTTTCTATTATTGAGGCTTATGAGTGGCTTGCACCTTGCAGCACACCCTCTGTATTTACTTTCATGCAGTCTTCTCTTTATGGTACTTGGATAGCGATACGCCTACCCCCTGGAGAGTGTTGTTCTCTTGGTTGGCTGTTGTGTTCACCATGGAAATGATTCTGCGATCATCCACCACTGTTGTCTTCCGTGGACATCCAGGTCTTTTTGCGTTGCTGAGTTCACCAGTGCTTGCTTTCTTTCTCAGGATGTACCAATCTGTAGATTTTGCCACTCGTAATATTGTAGCAATTTCTTGGATTGGTTTTTTCTGTTTTCGCAGCTTAAGGATGGCTTCTTTCACCTGCATGGAGAGCTCCTTTGACCGCATGTTGTCTGTTCACAGCAAAATCTTCCACATGCAAGCACCACACCTCAAATCAACTCCAGGCCTTTTATCTGCTTAATTGATAATGACATAACGACGGACTTGCCCACACCTGCCCATGAAATAGCCTTTGAGTCAATTGTCCAATTACTTTTGAGCCCCTGAAATGAAGGGATTGTGTTAAACAAATGCTTTAGTTGCCTCACATTTTTATGCAATCGTTTTGTTCAACCCACTGAATTAAAGCTGAAAGTCTGCACTTCAACTGCATCTGAGTTGTTTCATTGTGGTAATGTACAGAACCAAAATGAGAAAAAAGTTGTTTCTGTCCAAATATTTATGGACCTAACTGTAGTTTAGTCTCAGCAGCAATAATATTGTAAAAGCACAGTAAGTTACTAATTCCCTAGAGTGATACTGTTATTAATTTTGATTTTCTACAGTAGTTACCTGTTTCAGACTCTTAAAAGGACACTGGAATACTAGAATAAAACAGCTGTCTTTGGGCTGCAGTTAATATAAGCATGCAGAAAGGTTATACATCTAAATCTGGTGAATCAAATGATGTTTCCTTCCAGCACAAGAGGAATGGCATAGTCTCCATAAATGGACAGCCTAGCTGAGCAAGTATAATAAGGTGGACGAATTTAAGGGTGCCCTGGAGTGAAGAAAAGAAGTATTACACAGTCACTAAAGACTCCAGGTTCACCCACTGCACCTCCTTTTCTAGTCAAGACAACATAACAGTGGCCCTCAACGGGAAGTAACCATCAGTTATGACATGCCTCGCATGAAGACGTGTCGGCAGTAGTGCATTTTTACCATCTGTTTTTTTCTTCTTCACTATTCAACCTAACTGCAACTTAAACAGGATTATCCACTTCTATCCCCCAGCCTTTTCTCATTTATGGTTACAATATGTAGATAAAATATAATTTATCTTCTTAATTTAGAACCCTGAAATCGAAATAGCGGGTTAATAGTTACTATACTTATTGTATTATGCCATACAGTTTCCTCCAAAGTATATAATTCAGTCTACTTTTAATAAGCTTGCATTATATCTCAATAATACATCATAGAAATGCCAGTTACAGTGCTAATAAGCATTTAATTGAAAATTTCAGTGAGAATTAAGTATCCTTGACAGTGGGATGTTAGAGGGATCACTCAGATTGCCTATACTCTTTTTGTCATACACGGTATATACAGCAGTAAAGATTAATTGATGCACACACCTTGTACTATATGTATACTGTACATAATCTGTTATAGCACATTCCAGAGGTGATATTAAGACCTCAAGGTATATTCTTCAAACAAAATAATACATTTTGAGAAGTTATAGAACTGCATGTCGGGGACATTACTTTCTTTAACTGAGAGATACCCAACAGGTAACATCAACTGAGTGTCAAAGACTGTTCAGTTTATTATGTTAATGTGCCCTGCACTGTGAATTTCTTGTTGCTGTTTAATGAGCTCCTTTTGGTTTTCCTTGTCTCCATGTGGGTTTTCTTCCCACAGTACAAAGCTGTTTTGATCAGTACGAAAATTTTGACTTTGGTACTGATACCAGCTCTCACACTTCAGTACTGTTACCCAGCTGCCTCTTTACCCTAGCTCAGTTACTCGCACACGCACGCCTCTCTGGTCTACTGCACTGTATATTATAATGAGGAGAGTGGGTTCATTTTCCTCATCTGTGTTTCCAACGTGGTAATATGCAAATATTCCTTTGTAGACTGTGAGGCAGGTGGCATGGGGCTTTCCATTTGGTTTTAGAGGTGGAGCTCCCCCTTAGTGATATGAGAATGAAAAAATACATATATTGTCTCAAAGAGCAGGGTGGTCTTCTCCCTCTCAGATATAAGACAGAGCGTAAGGTATGTGTACGCAACCGTTCTACTTCTGGTACAGAAATTAGTAATTGGTATAGCTAAAATTAGGGGTTAGGTAAATTAATACTGTTAAATTGGCCCGTGTGTGTTTTCACCCTGCAATGGACAGGTGCTTTATCCAGGGATTTCTCCTACCTTGCACCCTATACTTGCAGAGATAGAATCCAACTTCCTGCCAGCCATCCCTGGTCAAGTCAGTTAAAATTGTTGGTTGGATGGATGGTGTTCTTTCTGATTTTTTTTTTAATTAAATGATTTGGTTGTTATGATATATTGTTTCATACTTCAAGATACACCATTTTGGGGACTGCCTGTTAAAAGATATACAAAGAAGTTGTTAATAAATATTTTGTCTAGAACTGGCTGCTTTCAAGATGCATATTATTGCAGTGGTGCAAGTATAACTAAATGCTTGTCATAAACACTCTGTACATGCCAAATACTTAATTGAAATGGAGAAGAGCAAAACTCTGCAGACACACCCTTCTGGTAATAAGTAAATGTCAAAAAGATGTAATCCAGCCAAGTACCCGGCTCTTGCCTGAGGTGTCTGAATTAGGAAGACAGGAAGACTCTACAGATATGCATCGAAAATTTTAGGGGTGAAGTGAGTCGGCAACATGGCCAAAAATCCATATCATAGTATACTTAGACATTCTGACTGTACCATTAGATACCAGTATAGTATCTAAATGAAACTTTTTTTTTAAAGCAAATAGCACATGAACTAATTAATTGTGCCCACCGGTCCTTCTTTCCTATATGCATTGGCACATCACTTGGGTTAAGTCACACAGCAGTGTGGGTAATTCACTTAAAGGGACATGCTCACTTATACACAATTAATATACAAGGGCATACACAAAGACAGTACCTTTAACACACTAAACCACCAACAGATAATAACATTTCCCATTTTCTTTTGTGTATACAGATTTGCACATTTTGTGTTATACGTTTAATTGTGTTTGCAAGTTTTACAGTAATTTTTAACATACCAGTAAAATGATATATATATTTTTTTAAATATAAAATCCATAATGGAAGAAGAATCTCATCTTGGATAGCAGATCAACCTCCAACTCCTACCATGAATTTGTAGTGATCCCTTCTGCTGTGTGACCATGTTAAAAAATAGCCCAGATGTTTAAATAGGAGAGCTACAGAAAACAGAAGACAAATTGTATTTATAACTTTTCAGCACAAAAGATAATATAATATAAATGTTAAAGATGAGCAAACATCATGTACTTCTACCCCAGCTCAATACAGATGATAAGACACATTGCCCCGAGTACTATACTGTACAGGGGGTCCTCTGGTTACAACGTCTCGAAATACAATGTTTTCGAGTTTACAACGGTCACTCACATAAAAATTTTAAAAAATTGAGACATGAGAAGGAAAAAAGGTAAGGATTTTTTTCTGTTACTACAGTACAGTGTACAGTATATTTATGTCCTTTTCCTTTTTCTGTGGATTAGTTGTGTTTTTATGTTTTAGATTATGATTTTGCAAATGTGTTAGGATAGGTAAGTGACTTAGGCTAGGGTGTGCTTCGACTTACACCAAAATTCGGGTTATATCACTGTTGTAGGAACGGAACTGTGTCGTAACCCGAGGACCCCCTGTATTAGGATGTCTGGGTAATGTATCTGTAGATATATGAAGTACATGGTGTGTAGAAAGAGTTATAGTAAAATTATATTTTTAAACTAGCGACTGATATAAAAATACCATCTTTTGATTACATTGGTAAGAAACTCTGAAGTTGACACTGTGGACTGAGATAAGCATTGTGTTTGAGTATCTAAGTTGTTTTACTGTAAAGTGCATAGTTCCAAGTGAAATCCCATCACTGTTTTATTTTTTTGGCTCTGGACAAGTCACTTGAACTTCTACTGCCCAAGTTATAGAGGCAGGCATACTGTATTTTGCTATTTGGTAGAGAAACTTTAAAATCCATAATACTGTTGCTTTGATATTTTTATTGCATTAGGAGTGCTAAGAACGAGACTACATTTTAATTTGCAATGAGGCAGTTTTCCATTGGGTGGGGGTTCATCTACTCACATATAGTGTTGGAAACATGGAAATATATGCTAAATAGACTACTTTAAGGTAAATGTGGCAAGCTACAGATGCACATGATGTTACTACTTGCAAGGTCAAAAGCTTTGGTGGCTGGCTGAGAGAGTTTTTCTTTAGCTCAGCTTGTTAAAACGGGCACTGTCTGTTCTAGCATCCAGTGTTTGAATCCCATTACCAATATGTCTCAGCGTAGACGTGCAATGGATGAGAGCAGGATGGGGCCAAACACCTTGAGTGGATTTCTCACAGTAATGATACATTGAAATATTTGTGAGTAATAAGTAAACATCAATATTTCTGCATTCTATCCTTAGTTATAAAACATATGAACAGAAGCATAAAATTAATAACAGCGTTTCTGGTGTGGATCTTGCTCTAGCTGCGTCATTTGCTTCACTCCGATTTTCTGCATTCATCATACACTTGTAGCTGTACCAGTGCTTGAATGTTACTGTAAGAGAGAATGATGAAGTGGCATGCATCACTCACAGTATTAACGTTGGTATTGTTCGTACATCAATTTAATGGGGAAATGATATACTAAAGTCCATTTTTGTTTCATTATTTTTATGTGCTTATGTTATTATACGCATTAAAAATGTTAACTTATTTTTACAACTTAAGTATGGGCAGCAGATGGAAAGATATGTTTTAAATCAATTAATTTACTTTGTCACCTGATTATTTTAATCTTTTAACACATTTTGTTATTCTTTTTTTATTAATTATGTAATATGAAACAGGTGGCGTTGTATTAACTACACAGTGTCACATATGAACATGAGTGAGAGAAACCAGTGATACTTCATTTAGAAAGATTTTATTAAGTTTGACACATGTATCACTATAACAGACTTTGATGTTCCGTGACATAATTATTATATCACAACTGTTGAAAGTGGCAAGCACTGACAAGTCTGTGGATTCCGTGTTATAACATTTCAGCCTGCTTAGCATTAAGTACATTTACCAGTACTGCTACTCAGGTAGGGATTGGTACAGCATTTTTAAGTGACTATACATGTTAAAGAATAGAAATATTGATATTTCAGTGAAATATTTTTATTTTTTCTCAGCCTGAAACCTTTCTTGCTCTGTCTTCATTTTATTGTCTTAGCTTAAGTGAGCAATGCGCAGTTGTCACAACACAAGGAGACAAGAGACACTGCAGATTTTGAAAGGTGGATTTCAGTATGTTGCCTGGCACAGAGATGTACTGTTTTTCCACTAACACCAGGAACCATTGTGAAGCTGATAACTTACCTTCACTTGTTTTATATTAAAAGAAAGAATTCTGTGGAGGCTTGACTTGTACATTAATAACACTGAATGTAAGAAAAAATACACATTAGTTACATTGGAAACTGCTTCAGGACTAGTTGTAATTTTTTGGTACCTTTTACACCTAAAACTGTTTTACACTGTGCTTAATGTTTATATCTACCAACGTCTTTGACATTCACCTACATACGGTACTTTGTTGCACATTAAAATTTCAAGTTATTTTGAACACTGTTAAGTGTTTATATTTCTTTGGCCCAAGTCACCTGTGACTTTGTTATGTATAACAAGTGAACATGGCTCAAAACTAAACATATCTATATTGGGTGTTTTAAAATGGTGCAGCAATTGAAAAATGCTCAGATTCTCACCTTCCTAAATCAGTGTTTATTTTATTTCAGGTACCCCAGGAACGCACCCAACCTTGACCCGGCTCACACACTCACACACAGGGACACATAATGTAGCGGCACAAATGAATTGTTAATAAATAAAATATTATATATAAAAAGACAAACATCATGCACGCAGATACTACTCAGTTTACCTGATGGCATTAATTATTTAACTAACACAGAACAAACTGACTTGACAAAACACAAGCACAACCTAATAAATGACTAATTGCCAAACATGATCTAGGCAGCAGATGCAGATGATGGCAAAAATTTTCTAACCGATTAAGTTCCCAAGTGAACGGCCTCCAGAATATTATGAAATTTTTGTAATACTGTGTTCAAGATGTTTTGTGAAAATTTGAAGTGATTGTATGCGCTCCCAAGACAAAGACATAGCCAACCAAGGCTAATTTACACAAACAAGCAGGCACAGGACAAGAACATAAATCCAGAAAAAAGCTGGAATCCAAGGTGATAGTTTGTAATCCATGTTGTGGTGAAGCATGGAAAGAAATGAACATAGAAGAATGTGATCTTTTTCAGCATCTTAGAGCTTCTATTTAAATTGTGGAATATGGCCTGGACACAGACAGACGGACATCGTTGGCTCCACCACACACTGTTTATTTACAAGAGTATTTACAATTTACGTGCACGACAAACCCCAGTGCCTCCAGCACCGATTCCCCAAGGTCCAGGCCACACAGTTCCACTGCCTTTCTCCTGGCCGCCTCCAGGCCTCTCTCCAGCTCCGTCCTCTTCCACCCGACTTCCGCTCCTGACTGAAGGGAGGTGGCCCCTTAAATAGGAACCCGGATGGGCTCCAGCTGCTTCCCGGCATTCCTCCGAAGACACGCCCCAGTGTGGCGGAAATGCCGGCTGCGCACCCGGAAGCCCTCCGGGTGTCCCCTGTCTTCTTCCCCCCAGCACTTCCTGGTGTGGCGGAAGTGCTGGGCTCCAGACTTCTACAGGCACCGGGGCGCCGCCTGGCGGTGGCCACGGGTCCCTACAGGGCTGGGCTTCCAAGCCCTTTACCCGTGGCCCCCAACATAACCAGGGCGGTCGCCCCCTCGCGGTCTGGAGGAGGCCCCGGCCGGATGCCACAAAATATAGTGCATCACTACGTTTCCTCCCAGAAACCCCCACGCAAATATGAAGTGGCCCGGTGTTACAGTACTCCTGAGGTTGTTGGGAGTTGCAGTCCAACTAGGTAGTGCTGCCACATGGGTGCAGAATGCAATCATGGATTGTGTCAATGTTTTGAATAAAGATATCATTTACCAAGATTTAACATCTTCATTGAGGTAGGCACAAGTTCCACATAAGCTAAGCACTAACATTTAATGACTGGTATGAGGGAGCCTATATTAAAAAATATTTAGGAAACAAATAGTTACCAGGTTGAGCTTTTGCTGCATAGTTCATGATGTTAGAAAAAAGAAAAGAAAAAAAAGTGACATTGGTTATTTAGCCATTTACTGTCAGGAAGAGAACATGAACAGGGGAAGCAAAGATGTTATGGTTAGGGAAGGCAAAAGACAAGACAAAAAAGTGGACAATATATGACACAAAGTTTAAAAAAATGCCAGTGGTCAAGATGACAAGGTGAACAAGATGCATAAGAAAGGAGGAAGTGGACTTAGTAATTGAGTACTGAATCAGTATGAGGAACCTGCTGGGCAAGTTTGTCATAATGGTGGGGTCATTACTGTTGTCAGGTAGAAGAAAGGGAAGGCAAAAAGTAAAAGTAAGACTAAAAGTATTACCAGAAACAGAGCATAATGGTAGGCTCTCATCATGTCATTGTTCATTCATTAAAGAGTCCTCATCAGCTTTATATTTATAGTCATATGTCAGAGGATTCTTTTGAAATCTTTTCCTGACTTCAGAAGTAGCCAGTAGTAAGTGAGTGCTACAGTCTGAGGAACGCTTCATACCTCTTTACAAAGGAAGGAAACAAGAAGGAAATTAGTTGATGCAGCGTTTGTCAGAACTGTACTACTAGTTGACTGAACATCCAGCAGAAACTGAAAAAACAAAGTTATAATAAATGTTTTTGTCAAAAACAAAATAGTTTGTAATAATTAACATAAGCATAGAGCAGGGTAAAGCTTATTGCATTTGTAGCATCTGTTTTTATTGCGTTTTCTATACCTGACTACCCAGAAGCCAAACATTTGATCCCCTAATTGCTTTAGGTTGTTTTTTACTTGTCATGTTGAGTTGCAGGGAAAAGAGGGCCTGTCTGGGAGTTTGAAACATTTAATCTTCCCTGCTCAAGCTCTGACAAGTGTAATATAGGGCATTACTAGTGAGAGGCCTCTCAGTTATTTATTGTGAAGAAAACTAATTCACCCCCTGTTTTATTTAGTGCCATGGTTAATACAGAGCCAGTAGGAAATAAGGACAATGTATCATGCTTTTCATTAAACCCACTGAGCCTGCTTTCAGATGAATAAGGTTAATATTAAAGTTTGAAGACATTCTGTCACATCAGCAGATCAACAAATTACCTTAGTTATATTAGTTACCTTAGTATTTATATATGCCTCTAATTTTATTCATTCCCTTCTACTTTTTCCCCCCCAAATTTAACTTGCATATTATACTTTTTTCTTTTTCTTTTTTTTACGGTAAACAGTATGGGCGTCTATTTTATATAAGGATGTGAGTTATCTAAGTATTTGTACACACAATCCTTGTTCTCTTTGCAATGAAAAATTACCATACAGTTTATACAAGACTCCCTTTAATGCTGTACAGGATTACGGTACAATCTGTTATCCACAACTCTAAATTAGAGAAGTTTTGAAAACTGAAACTTGATTTTTTTTTTTTCTCTGCATCTCATCAGTACTTTTTCACATATCAACGATCAGCAAATAATTTTTGTTATCCGTTTTCAAATGAATAGACCTGCTGCTGCCTGCTCTAAAACCCAGCTGAGTGTTTTACAGTATTCTAATAAATAATTACAACCCAGCTGAGTGTTTTACAGTATTCTAATAAATAATTACAGTCAAATTTTTAATACCGGTAGTTTCAATAAATCTTGTAATTGAGTGAGAATTAAACGGTTTCTTGAACAAAACAAAAAAGCCATCTAAACTTTCATTGGAATGTTTGTTTTTAACAGTTTGTGGTGATCCCCCAAAAACATGTTATGAAAATGAAAAAAATAGGTTTAAAGATATCACATTGACATTTTTTTCTTTTTGCTTAGAATGGGTCTAGTTGGTTTAAGATACGGAAAGCAGTGATCATGAAGTGGATACTTGTGTACAAATATGAACTGCCACGTGTGCATCAGACAGGCTAAAGCCCACTTCATTTTTTTTGTGCGTAGCAAAAATGCTAATCTATACTAATAAAAGGCAAAGCCCTCACTGACTGACTGACTCACTGACTCAGTCATTACTAATTCTCCAACTTCCTGTGTAGGTAGAAGGCTGAAATTTGGCAGGCTCATTCCTTACAGGTTACTTACAAAAGTTAAGCAGGTTTCATTTTGAAATTCTACACGTAACGGTCATAACTGAATCCTACTTACGTACATATATATGTCCATAGCCTGCAGCTCGGTCGCCATGTGAGGCGGCGTTGCATCTCCCATCACCACGCCTCCCACGTAGTTGGCTGCCTGCCTATATTGCGTCCCCCATCCCTACGCCTCTCACGTAATTGACTGCCTGCCCATATAAGGCCGCCCGTCGCTCTGGTCTCTTCATTCCCTTCTTTGCTTTGCCACGGTATTCACGTCTCCCTGCTGATAACTGCAGCCTTTTTATTTAATCCACGGCTTCTCCGCTGTTTTATTGTTCGTTTATTACAATTATAGGTATTGTGTAGGTATTTTAGACTTAGTTTACTGTTCAGGTACCCATTTCCTTTATCGTTCCAACCGTACCCCCATTAACATGTCTATTGAGATGATCACCATCGATCAAAGAACTATCACTTACCGAGTGGTTTCCATGCCCAGTGATGGAGCCTGCCTTTTCCATTCTCTGTGCTACATATTGCACGGACATATCAGGCTCACTCTTGATATCCGGAGTAACATTGTGTCTTATGTATTGAATGACTGGGACAGGTTCAAGGTGTGGACTGATGATGGTACAGGAGATAATTATACTACACAGGAGCACTAGAAGAGTGAAATGCTTAAGCCCTTCACCTATGGTTGTGCATGTGAGTTGATGGCTGCTGCTGAATTGTTCGGTTGTCGCTTTCAAGTGTACCGAAATGGCCAAATATTTTATACCTTTGGAGAACTGCCAATGCCTCTTAAACATCTTAGATTCACAGGTGACGATTTGAGTAGTGGACACTTTGATGTTTATGAATGTTTCAACTCTCAAAAGCTGGATGCGAAGTTATTGATGAAACCGGTTGTATGCTTATATCGCTTGACAGATGCCGCATGTCACTTCAACACAAGTCCTGCAAATACTAACGTAATTGAAACAAACCATGAAACTCAAACTGATTATGACAGCAGCAATCCAAGCTGTGAGAAAACAGTAAAAAGGAGGCGTGTCAGACGTCGTGGTACATTTTCTGATGCAGCTAGACGGAAACAACTTCGTGCCACTGCCGTCAAATACAAAAAGTTAATAGACACGCTGTCGCTAAATACTCGCAGGCAAATCCACAAGTTTATAGAGACGCTGTCGCTAAATACTCGCAAGCAAATCCACAAGTTCATACAGACGCTGTCGCTAAATACTCGCAGGCAAATCCACAAGTTCATAGAGACACTGTCGCTAAATACCCGCAGGCAAATCCACAAGTTCATAGACACACTGCCGCTAAATATTCGCAGGCAAATCCACAAGTTAACAGAGCTTCTGTTTCTAGGTATGATCCCAATAATGAAAACAACAGGTTTGGCTTAAAAAAGCCGATTGTGGATTTGCGTACAACCCAAACATACATTATGAATTTACAAAATCTCCACGAAAACGACGTGTCATGATTGAGGGAGAGAGCTATCCTGACACCAAGAAATGACATGACTACGACTATAAACCACATTTTACTTCAAGAACTACCTTCACAACATATCAGTCTGTGGATTCAGTTGTAGAAGTGGAAGACGCGGTGCACTATCCGGTAGAGTTTCTCCACACTCTGAAAACTCCAGGCATTCCTGAGCATAATCTAATTTTGAAGGTTGGGGCACCAATAATGTTACTGAGAAACTTACAGCCACCGAAACTTTGTAACGGCACGAGACTTCAGGTCACGTGTCTGCAAAAGAACCTAATTGAGGCAACTGTTTTTACTGGCAGTGGCTCTTGTGAGAGAGTTTTTATTCCTCGCATCCCGTTATACCCTCTCATCTCCCATTTCAATTCAAACGCCTTCAATTTCCAGTAAGGCTCTGCTTCGCAATGACAATAAGTCTCAGGGACAAACCCTACAAAAGGTTGTCATTGATTTGAGACAGGGTAGCTTTTCACATGGCCAACTGTATGTTGCATGTTCAAGAGTAAGCTCAGCGCACAGCTTGGTCATATTACAACCGGAGGGCCGAACTGACAACAAGGTATACAAAGAGATCCTTAACAAATAATTATTTGTATATTTTCCCTCAGTTTAAAAATGTTTACTTTTTTTCTTAATAAAAATTTTAAGGCAGTACTTCGCCGCTGCGAAGCGCAGGTATTTTGCTAGTGTTAAATTAACAGGTAAAATATAGATGTGAAAACAGCAGTACCTCATGCAGTTTACTTGTTAATGTAACATATTAGAGTTTCTTTAACACTGGTGATTCAAGTAATTAAGTCATAAAAAGCATTTAATTTTTTAGCCATGTTTGTCATTCTGCAACTTGTTTACTTTTGTTGGTTAGGGTGTCTTTTCATTGTAGAAATATTGTTCAATTCCTTGAACTTATTTATGTATACTTGTATACAAAGTTCATGCTGCCATACCCACTTGCATGGTTTGAATGAGGTATGTGTGTTTTGTCCTATAATGTTCTGCTGCTTGTGCATGTTCTCATCATCGAACAATAAAGAGAAAAGGACAAACCATAACTCATAAAACTGATCTAGTGGGAGCCAATCTGTTTTATCCAGACAGACGAATATGACATTGACAGAAAAATATGAAAAGCTGTCTGAAAAACTCCATTTACAAAACCTTATTGCAACAAAGCCTATGAATTAAAATAATATGAAAGGCAATCTGTCTTTCTGCAGGTTACTTCAGAATGTTATGATGTAGTAAAAATATTGCAGACACTATACATTCATAGTACATTTGCATTGTATTATTTTTATAGTTTTCTTATCTGTATTTTTTGGTTACAGTGCATCTGTAAAGAAGTGTTTATGAGTTGTGCAGTGGTCTTTAAAAGACATGCATGGGGAAAAACCACTACTAATGTAACCCTTGAAAATACAACACTTGACAAAAAAGGGTTCACTATGAGTACAAAGTGATGTAATAAAGTAGTTTACATAAGAATGTACCTAAAATCACTTGTGGTTGCTAAAACACATTAAATGCAGTCATTAATCAAACTTGCTTTTATTCCAAATTAATTTGTACCAGGTTTTGATTCACCAATTGCTTGAACCCACCCTCTCAACTTCGATGGTTAAAAATGGCATTTTAGGTTTTAAGGCATATTTCATGTTCTGTGTGATGTCACTTAAATAAATATAGAACAGATAACCAACAAAAGCATACTTTATTATGCATTTAATTATTTGTACTCACATATTTCTTTATTCTTTATTGTTATGTTTCACAGTACATTTATTTATTTGCATATTTATTTAATTTTGTCCAAAATATTCCTGCACCGAAATTTGTCCTGTTCCCTTGCCATCTTTCTCTTATATATATTAAGTAGTTTACAAGCAAAGGAACTAAATTGAATCTTGGTAATCATCTGTGGTATTTTCCCTCATTAGTGTAACAGTGCAGTTGACTGTTTATGTCTAAATTTAAAGAATTGCTAATTACATTTTGTATGTGTTTCAGCATGTTCAATAAACAATAAGCCTTGTTCGTGACCTGTTCTCTGTGTCTTGTTCTTTTATAATTTTTGGATATTGTACATGAATCCCATTTCCACAATGGTACATTGGCATTATTTATTTGAGATACTTTTATTAGAGCAATTTACAAATAATCTGTAAAAACAAGTGTGCATGTTTATCAGGGAGCTATTAAGTTAATGATTCCTAACAAAAGTTTAAAGTAAAGCATGTGAAGCTATAGTTAGATTAGCATGGCTAAATGGAAAGATACAACAAAAAAAATGCAAATCCTGCTGTTAGCCGATAGAGCATGCTGGCCTTAACTTTTAACTCAATTCAGTGTTTGGTGGAACTGCTGTTTTCCTAAACATGAATACCAATGCTTCTAGAGTGATCTTTTTGGTTTACCTGGTTAGCACACAACAGGCAGCTGACTGAGAGCCTTTTCCAATGCTCACATGAGCTTCTAATCTTATCATTAGGGAAAGGTCTGCCCGTCACTTCAGTGTCCTTAGATTCTAGTCAGTGGAGCAGGAGGGGGTTCAGAAATCCCATTTAGAAATGCCACCCTATCGAATCAGTCTCACAGAACAGAAGGACGGGTGCTTAGTGCAGTTTGAAAACATTGGTGGTTTCTCTTGGGAACAGGTGGCAGTTTTACAGAGTGATCTGAGTCTTATCCAGAGTTCAATAAAAGCAAGTAATACTCCACTTTGATGCCTTTGTGCGTAACAGTATCTAAATTGGGCACAAATTTCATGTTTATAGGTGCATGTAATATACTACAGCAGTTAAAAAGCATGCAGTAGAAGCAGACTGGGAGAATTACGTGGCACCCGTAACTTAGGAGCCATTTCAGCATGTGGATAAGGTGAATGGTTAGTAATGTGAAGTTCTCCGTTTCGTAGACGGCTTGGGACAGGTATTGCTGAGCTTTGAATATGACAGAATAAAATTTGTCAGTAGCAGTAAAATATGAATTAGATCGAGAATATTGTTTATTTAATTACAAAATTCCGTTTGCATGAGGAATCACTGTTTTTCAGTAATGAATAATTTATGGTGAGCAATGTGTAAGTTATAAATGGTGTAATAATTTGTGCATGCAGGCTATCAGTGGTAGCGGGTAATTTAAGTGTTGTGGTTATATATATTGTTTTTAATAAAAGAGCGCAAACATGCAGGGTATGCAATTTTGTTTTGTTTTTACTGAAAGAGACAAAATGTGCAAGTTATACAAGGATGCGGGTTATACAGGGATGTGGAGTATATTCTGGAAAATACCCTAGATGTGCTTTATGCCTGTTGCTGTTCTTATTAGTCATAAAGAAGGATTCAGAATGGATAGTTTTGTAGATAAACCTACTGGGCAAATGGCACCAGCAATATCAGGTGGAGAAACACCTTTCAAGTACATAAGAGAGAGCGCCTTGCAGGTGTGAGAACTGTACTGTTGGAATGATAACCAGCTCAAAAATCAGGGAGGTTGAAGGAAACTGACCTATAGGGAATTTGGAAAAAGAGAGCTATGCTAGGTTTAATTTCTGACAAATTAGTCAATCTGATGTTCTGAGAGGTGCAGAGTTACCTGGAAGGTGGTCTAAGACATTTTAGGTTCATCCTATAGCGCCAGAATTTAGAGTACATTGTTTTTTGTCAGTTATTTAGAAGAAATATACTTTTTCTTAATTGTTGTGCTTTACCTTATTGATCCATCACTGTACATGTGTCGTGGGTCACACACAAAAACAAATCAAGACTTCTTTTGTCATGTATTTTGACATACTGTATATATACATGAATAATAACCCAAGAAAGGCAAGCTTAGGGGAGACTATGAGATGGGTTTTGTTACCATATACACAATATATGTTATTTACCAAATGACATAGTATGGGCATTTATACCAAAATCTTTTCTTCAGCTGTTCAAGGCTATACTAATAAATGAACTGATGGCTCATAATCAGTAAGTCTGGAAATGTGCGAAGTAGAGCAATAGCCTTTTCTTAACTGGTTATACTGTAAATTATAATTTGGGCAAGATAATAAAGCAGACTGCTGAAATTCTTTTTTCAGAAGAAACATGGCTATGTGAAATTTCTTTGATTTGCCTGAGGCTGACAGCAAGCGAGTGGCTTTAACATAACAACAGTATTATATAAATGCTGAAATATTTAATTTTCTTGATATATTATATTTAAGTTTGTGCTAAAGTCACAACACATGCACAGCCTGATCCCCATGAGCTAACAGTGGCCTTTCTAGAGACATGCTCTGATTGGATAGAATACTTAAAAGGATGTTATCTTTGAATGCTATATTTTCTAGGTGGAATTTTTAACAGTGCTGGCAGTAGTCAAGCCACAATTAATGTACTCCATTCTAAGTAACGTTGGCATAACTTTTTCAACACACAAAACTTTGATAAGCAATTGGAAAATTAAGAGTATTTCGACTTCTTGCAGAAGCTCTGTGTTCTCTCTCTTTTTCTTTTTGTTTCTGAACTTGTTTTACTAAGATTCAATTTGATCTGGCTTGACACTGATAGTACCCACTAGATTTCAGAGAAATGGATTTTAAATTACCAATGGTCTACTCTCAATGCAAACCCAGGTGCCGGCTCGTCTTGACTGCCGTTTGAATAGGCTGTAAATTTGGGAGGGCTCATGAAGAGGATCAGAATATTGCCTCATATCTGCAACACCTAGAAACATAACAGACACTGAGAAAATAAAAACATAGTATATTAAATATTCCTGTAATCAGCTACTTGCACTGTGATTGCAAACACCCAAACAGCTTAATTTCACTTGTTGTTTGTCCAAAGACGGAGAAGCGACATCCCAGTGCAAGAATAAAAGCAAAAAGGGTTACCTTCAATTATAATGGGCAATGTTTGATCACTCTCAAATAAGATGGATTAATTGCCAGCTCTTATTGCAGGTCAAAGTGCATACAAGTACAGTGGCATTTTGTGCTTTACAGAGAGCTGGCTTAAACCTGATTTAAATTACACTGTTTTAATACTGGATGGATTTCATCTTATCCGAGCAGACAAAGACCCAGTGCAGTGTGGAAAAATACAGATGGGAGTCTGGTAATCTGTGTGAATGATGAATGGAGTAAAATGGAGCATATTATAGTTAAAACTACAGTTTGTAATTCAGACATTAAAATTCTGGGTCTTGGAATTTGTTCACGTTATTTGTCCAGGGAGATAAATTACATTATACTTATTGAGGTTTACATTCTTTCCTCTGTAAATGGGGACTTAGCAAAGGAAATGATTCACTCTGTCACCAACATTTTAATGATTCATCTGTGGTACCTTCAAAGGCGTTGTGTTGCTTTCCAAACAATAAGCCCTGGATTACTAAGGAGCTAAAATTTATCCTGAATGAGAAAAAGACATCATTCAAATCTGGTGACAAAGCGACTATGAAGGACGTACAGTGTGTGCTAAAGAAAAAGCTAAGTGAAAGAAAGGAAGCTTACAAAGCTAAAATAGAAAACCTACTCACTAACAATAACATAAAAGATGTCTAAACAGGATTAGGCATATTCCAGGGCACAGTTGCCAGAAGGGTATGTGGATAAAGCTAACGCCCTGAAACAATTTTTTACTAGATTTTCCCTCCCACTATCACCTTTTTTCATCAACCAGTTTCCCCACGCCAACCCTACTACATCAACATCTTCTACTGCTTCAACTGGAATGACCAGTGACAAGTCCTCCTCTGACCATAAGTATGGGCTGGTCATAACTGAAGAGAAAGTGAGGAGAAAACTGAGGAAACTACATTCAGGGAAAGCCACAAGACCAGATACGGTCAGCACTTGTGTTCTTAAGGCTTGTGCTGTCCAACTCTGTGGTGTACTCTGTCACCTGTTTAGTCTGACCTTAAGGTTCCAGAAAGTACAGCTGCTGTTGAAAACATCCTGCATTGTTCCTGTTCCAAAGAAGTCAGGCATCTCTTCACCTAATGACTAGAGACTAGCGGTACTTATGTCTCATATCATGAAGACTTATCCTGGACTATATCCATGCTTTTGCGGTAGACCACCTGAACCCACTGCAGTTTGTCTATCAGACAAAGATTGGAATGGAGGATGCAATTATCTTTCTACTACTCAAGGCTTACTCTCACCTAGACAAAGCTGACAACACTGTGAGGATTTTGTTTTTTGATTTCTCCAGTCCCTTCGATACCATCCACTCATCCCAGTTAAGGGCTAATGTCAGAGATATGCAAGTGGATGAACTTATGGTGTCCTGGATCAGGCAGACAGCAGTTAGTGAGAATCAAGGACTATGTCACTGATACAGAATGTGACCAAAACTGGAGCACCACAAGGAACAGTCCTGTCCCCTTTTCTCTTCACTCTGTACACTTCAGACTAGAAATATAACACCAGGTCATGTCACTTGCAGAAATTCTTAGATGATTCTACACAAACAAATGAATGAACAAGCTTTTTTTATCTCCAGGGAAAATGTGGCTTTTCACAGAAGTTCTTTAAATAAATAATTAATAAATAGATAAAATATAAACAATACACTATAGTTTAAACACCCACCAAAATGACGAGAAAGGAAGAAAATTTAAAAAGAAAGAAAACTTCTGACTTGGCATTCACAGTCACAGTGAGGCTGTGTTGCCAGGTCCATGGTTTTCTCACCCAGTTGGACTATTTTTGATGATCAAAAAGGAAATGAAAATTAAATAGAATTGTCTTTTGTGGGTTGTGTTTTTGGGCTACTTTTTTTAAAAAAACAACACAGTATTTTGGGCTATTTTTCAATTCCACCCCCAAATTTTTACCATATTTTTCATTCATCTGGCACCCCTTCCCCTACTATTCACACTTGTGTTTCTTTATTACCTTTGTAAAACCTCCTCCTCCCCCTATTGTGGGATGGTATACAACCATTCCTTAACTCTGAATTATCTCAGAGGGAAACTCTGGCTTTGATATGTACCTCACTCCGACACTGCCCCCATGTTCCTGTGTATAATTTTGTTTACCTCAAGCATTGGTCTGTTTGTCTTGGGCAAATACACAATTTTTAAGCAGTCATTGGGCTATACATTTTTGAGGAACCTGGCAGCTCTGCAGTGAGGAAACACACCTGCATGATGCCTCACTGTGACTGTGCTTGCCAAGTCAGAAGTTTTTTATTTATTATTTTCTTCCTTTTTAGCATATCCTTAGACTGAGATTCATTATAAGGCAGAATCATTTTGAAGATAAGAGGAAGGCCTGAATCTGTGTCATCACTGATAAACTGCTATAAGAATGAATTTTTCTATTACTTTTACTTTACATTTAGTCTTTTTAGCTTTGTAT
This sequence comes from Polypterus bichir lapradei, assembly GCA_026402145.1. NCBI lineage: Eukaryota > Metazoa > Chordata > Cladistia > Polypteriformes > Polypteridae > Polypterus > Polypterus bichir. The sequence goes on from JANRMT010062809.1 coordinate 5,585,559, forward strand.
TTTAATATATGTGCTTTAATAAAATACACTTTTAATAGTAATTATTGGTCTTATTAATTTCTTATATATCTTTTGTGACGTTGGGGGGTATCACCTTAGGGGTTTCACTGAAGGGCTAAGCAGGGTTAGGGATGTTAAATGCAGGTCTGCCAGACAATGACCCGCAACATGTGTTCAAACTTGTTAAAACCCCAACCCCAGGTGCTAGGAGCAGAGATCTGGAACTGCAGGATGAACCTTAAAGGGCCCTAAGGTCTCCATTGCCTCCACAGCTCTCACCCTTTAGCCTGGGAAATAAAGACAGATAACCTGGGTGTCCTTCCAGGACTGGATCTAGACACCAGTGCTGGAATGTCATGATTAAACTATTTATTGCTGGAACTTGTAATGTGAAAGCAGCCTTGGAATAAATTGTAAATGAGGCTGAAGAAAACAAAGCCAAGAAAGAAAAATGATGGTAGTATAGAGTAGATGAGAAAGGTGACAGACTAAAAAGATAAAGTGGTATTAAAATTAGGAAGTCATTGTGTGCTGAGGGAAAGTGTGAATCTAGCCCCACCCCATTCTCACCTCCATATCTTCCCTACTACCCCTTCCACACTGTCAATACAGCTTTGTTAAAACATTCTGATTCCTACCCTTGTTGTCAATGTTTTCATTACATTTTATGAATGGTGAAATTAAGTTATTATCATAACATGTTAATATGTTTTTATGTGCATAATATGTCTGTTAACTGTAGACCACAACAATTTCTTCATAGAATATTTATTTGGATAGGAAGATCTACTGGAAAACATTTGAATGCATCTAGCTTCTTGAATTTCTCTGTGAATGTACCATCAGTACTATTAGCCTCATTTACAATATGTGAACATATATTTTTCTCATTCATTTAAAACTTTGTGGCATTAAAGCTTTCTTTCTAACACTTGAAACATTTGAAGTCTAATGATGATTCTGCAAGTTCATCCGAACTACCATAAAATATCTAGTAGAAACAAAATATAATACTAACACAGTGCTAAACAGAGATTGCAGTTTCATAAAAATGCATAAAAACAATAAATATGGCAGAAAACATACCTTCTTTTGTTTCTCTTTTTAGTCCTGTAGTTTTTTTAACTGTACAATAATATGCATAGCCTATGAAAAGAGGACAGGAAGCAGAACTAGACCATAACACTGGGTTAAGCATTTTCAGAGTCCTATTCACACAGGAAGTTACAGGCTCTAACCCACTACTGTATGCCACCCCAGGTATGGACTGTCATAGTACATTGTGTTTCAGGAAATGTTTAGAATATCTTTTTGAATTAATTTTAAATTCATATCACAATGGCATTGCAGTTGTATTGTTGCAACTAAAGACTTCATGCCTAAGTCATTCCAACTATGACTCTGTTTTTTTCGGTAGACTGTGGATTCTTATTTTCTCATTGAACTTTGTTTACTAAACTTTTTGTTTTTTATACCTTTGTGTTGCCAAGTGGCCCAGTTCACTCTTTAGTGTCTTCCTGTGTTCCTTTTAAGAAGTCTACATTCTGATTTTTCTACATTCTACATACTAGCTGTACTAGCTAAAAATGCACACTGATTATCAGATCTTGTTCCTAAGTAGTGAAACAAGCACTCAATGGCCTACCAAACTACTTCCAAATTGCCAATCACATATATTGTATGTTTTGGAATACGTGTATGCTATACGCCTCCAGGAGGATATGCTGGCCAGTCAATCAACATCTCCAGGACTCTGACCATATGACTTTGTCTGTCATACCTACCATGAATCTCCAAAAGGTTTATTTTCCTGAGGAATGTTGCTGAGCAAAATTTTTGTTATCCTCTCGTTGGTTTTCAGCTGGACATAGTTAAATAATTAATTATTGGACAGATGTTGCTGGGCTCCATTCATGTTGATCTGTTTCAATCCATTTTTTCCTGTCTATTTCGGTGTCTTTATATATACTCACTATGTACTTAGTAATTTGTAAAATTTGTATTTCTGTCTACCTGAGAACATGTCACAGCTCTCTGAATCTGCACTCCCAGATAAGCACTATAAAAAGAAATTGAATACGTATGGTAAATCTGCCAAAGCATTGCGTAAGCTATGTAGTAAGATTAAGATAAACTGAACTAAAAATGGGTTAATTGAGTGACCATAAGCTTTAAAGCATATACTGTACATATCTGCTGTAAGTTTACCTTATAATATGTATTTTCTATTTTTTTCCTCTTTTTGTAACAGAAATGTTTGGGAAATTTGCTAAACTCTACTAAATGTATTAAAGTAAATGGGGTACTAGTTTAGTTTTGAGTGGATTATAATGGTGCAGTGGGCTATGGAAGCATCTACCAACTATGCTGGACCAATTATTGTGGCCAAATATGTGATATGAGCTATGAGGCAAAAGTGCTAACCACTGCACCACCTTGCCTCAAACAGAAAAAGATGCAGACAGAACAATACCCACAAACAGAATACAACAAACGGCCAAAAATGGTGATAAATAAAATATTGATCATTACATTGACAGAATTCCAGTCTTGGGGCATACATAGACAGTGCCATGAAGGAGCAGTGTGGGACTGGCTCATCCCATTGTTGGCAGTCGTAGCTCCGCACACAACTGGAATGTGTTTTTTTTGTTTCTTTTGCATCCATGCTTTGCTTTGCCCCTTTTTTCCATCAAGAAGAAAGAAAACGTAATGCCTGCAAATTATCATGCAGTGCTGCACTGCCAATACACCGGGTTTAGTGTTATATATCCTGTGGCTTTACTCGTTATGGTCAGCTATTGTACCCCTTAAATGAAAATGCTTTCTTATTTTCTTTGGAGTACTGACTGGGTTGTGACATCACACATGCATGAAACACATCAGCAGCAGTCTTACAGGAGACATCCATTGAAGTTCTGCTCATGGCTGCTACAGCTCTGTGATGTCAAACTGGCCTTTCAAAGCATCATGGGTCACTGGGAAAAAATGTACACCCAAACTGGCCACATGGCCAATTTTCAGCAAGCAATGTCACCAGCAAACACAGCATATTCCCTACAAAAAATTATTTGGAAAATTTCGCTACCACTAGTCAAATTCAAAAAACAGGACTGATGTACACATTTTAAATACACCTGCTTTTTCCACTCAGCTTCACAGATTTTAATTACTAGTGTGCATAATCCACTAACAGGCATATGTCATTGATATTTTCTAGACAATGGCTAAAATTGTTTATTTTATGTTTGGTTTCAGATAGTTAGCAGTATTTAGGTGAAGCTTTAAAAAGCAAGTACAATTAAAAACAGATTGCAGTAAAAGTAAATGTAATGTTCTTGACGACTGCCAGTATTTGTTTTGAACATTGTATTTTGAATTTTTCACATCAAAATATACTAATTAAAAGTATTTCTGATCATTACATCGGCATATTCTAAACAAACGTTGCATAACATTAAAACTTCAACTGTGACACCCAGTGTGAACAGACAAATGTGCAGAAAACATATCCTTGTACCAAGAATGTGTAATAATGTGTATTATATCCAGTTTACTTCAGAAACAGAGAAGGCATGTTGTCTTGAACAGAAACTTTTGCTGTTTCAGTAGACATATTCAATAAGTTTAAAGGCTTTTATTTTCTTGTTGGATCTTGGTGTCCTTTACCTGTATTATAAAGCACATGAGCAGTCTGTGTTACTGGGAATATTCTAACAAAATGAGCCTCAGTTATAGTGCCATCAGTTAGTTTGATTCATCAGCCATACTGTGTAACTAACTGAGTACTTTTCTGTATACATTTTGTTTCTCCACAGGGGCTAGTATTATGAGTTCATTGGAGCTGCTTACTCTTGAGCATGCCACATAGAATTGCACATGAGAAAAACATTTCTGCCATTGATGAATTTGTGTTTTTCTTGCTGACTGACCTTGGCTTTTGTTGATGGTCATTGCTAAACAGAATTTTACAATAAACTGTATTCTTTTGAATTAAAACATGTAATCAGTAGGAATATTAGATATAATAGTAATGACCTCAATTAGATGTTTATGATTTTCATTGTTTATGTTGTTCACTCAAGCATTTCTTTTTGTGTTCTGAGGGGTAGTGGTGGTGTTGGTGTGGATGAGATTACAGCAGAACTCCATATTAAGGAACATTGCCAATAGCAGTATATATACAGTTGTGCTTGAAAGTTTGTGAACCCTGTAGAAATTTCTATATTTCTGCATAAATATGACCTCTAAAACATCATCAGATTTTCACTCAAGTCCTAAAAGTAGTTAAAGAGAAACCAGTTAAACAAATGAGACAAAAATATTACTATAAGAAGTTTCAACCAAATATTGAAAGTGATCATTATATTTGATTCTTTTTTTTGTCCAAATACTTTTGAGCCCCTGAAAATAGGATGATCATGTAGAAAAATGTCTGTCTTTTCTAAATGACTCATACAATATTTTTGTTAAACCCCTTGAAATAAAGATGAACGTTTATGCTTCAATCACATTTTAATTGCTTTGTTTGAAATCCATTGTTGTACTGTACAGAGCCAAAATTATGAAAATTGTGTCACTGTCCAAATACTTATGGACAAACTGTATGTACTATGTATATATACGGTAATATATTGGTATAAATATAGATGCCTCCCTGTAGAACACACTTTCATGGGACAAATTAATATGCACACCATGATTGTAAAGAAATAGTTTAAGCTTGAAAAATACAGAATTTAGCATTTAATTTTACAAAAAAAAATAGGTTGTAGCTGTTGACTGTAATATAAGTAATATCCATATTTTTTTAATTTAATAGTGAAGGTTCTTTTTTTATGTTTTTTGCTTTTAATTTTTTTCTTAAATTTCAGTCAGTAACATTGAACAATTATTTACATTTTATCATTTCATTTGTATCGGATATGCATTGTTTGATTTAAGTTGCATAAGACATCTTTTAAATATTAATTATCCCTGCCAAGTGAACATACTATTTTGGTCTAATTTTAGTGATTTATAGACTAGTGCATTCAGAGTCTTCAATTAATTTTTTTTTTTTTTTAGCCACTTAACAATGGCATACCAATAACAACAGGATGAACAGCTACAAGCTAATTTGGTGCTGTTTGGATTTTTAGTATTCACCATTAGGTATTTGTTTCAAATAAATATTTAGAAAGACGTAAGAGAGGAGAAAAGAGTAGGACTATCTGCTTTCTCCTACAGTCCTAAAACATGTCAATAATCGGAGAAGGAAATATGCAATATTATAAGACTCTGAGATGGTAGAAGGAGAACGCTAATATATTTTAATTATTAATGTAATTAATACGTCTCAACAGCAAAACCTGGCTTCCAGATAAAATACTGAGAAATGCTAAGGCTACTGTGCTCGGGCCCTTTTTTTAGTGTTTAGTTCTGTTCTGTTTGTTTCTGTTGCCAGCTGCCTAAAGAGGGAGACCAAAACGCCTGATTAACAAAGTTTCTTGTGCTTCTATTTCTGCAGTTCACACACTTTTTGCCATTAATCAACCATCTAAAATTAGTAATTTTTTTTAAATTAATGAAGTGTTACTTTTTAAACTGAAGAATAATATAAATGTATTAACAATATAATAAACTATTTTTCAAACCTGCCATATATGAAAGGTCAAGCCAATGTAAATGTAAAATGTAGTTAAAAATGATTCTAAGATCTCTTAGTATTGGGAATAATGGCATTATACTCTACCTGTACAACATTTTAAAGCCTGTAGATACCTGTAGATAACTCTAGTCAAAGGCTGTAAGTGCAGGGATAAGCTGGATGTGCAGAATATGGCATACAATAATAAATCACACACTAGGAACCTGAAAAGGAGTTGGTAATGTCAAAAGAACACATTATCAGCCTTATTTTAAAGTTTATTAGTGAGAGTGTGATCCTTGCATTTCCTTGCAAATTACTGCACATTTTAACTATACTTGAAATATATGTACACATTAACATTGGACTTAATGTTTTATAACTATTTCACATCCCTTAATTTTATTAACTTCTTTATTTTTACTTATTATAATAATCATTAAATAAAAAGTAGGAACATCTTAGTGTCCCTAGTGGGAGAAAATATTATTGCCAGTAATAACAGTAATAATAATATAAAAACAAACCTAGCCAATTAGATACCTACTGTCTCATCAGTGATCAACACAAAGAGAGAAGTGCATTCTGAATGTTTACTTTTATGGAAAAAATTTACAGCACCTTTGGATGCACAACTTTTCAAGCACAGCAGCTTCATTTAATGACATTATCTACTTGCCAACTGAAAACTCTGTGATTTGGGTGGAGGTTGAGTCTTATTTTGTTTTTGTTTTTTCTTTTGTATTTCTGTTATTCCTCTGTACTGATTTTAAAGTAAATGGTTATATCTGCTTATTTTATTATTTATTTGATTGAGTAGTATGCCATTGTAATGTTGTGCCCTTTAAATATAAAAAAATTATAAAAAGAAAGAAAAAGAAGAAAAATCAGCAAGTTTAATGTTGTGCTTAGTTCCCTGCTTTGAGAAAATGTACTCTCTGATGTTGCTTTGAATTAGAAAATAAGATATTAAATGCATTCAGTTTTTGAAACAGACAAAGGTATATAACTAGGATGTGCAAATACACCACACAGGCAGTTAATAATAAACTCAACATACAGAATGCAGTTTATGTTTTCAAATACTTCCAGATGAAAATATCATAAATAAGACAAGCGCAATGGTAAAAGAACTAAAGGAATGAGAGGAGGTGAAGAGTGTCTTTAGTTAAGATGTACTCCACATCTTGGAAGCTGGGCTTATTTTAACAGGTTATTCAACAACTCATTACATTATAGCACAGTGTTAACTGATGACTTGTGTAAGGCTACATGAAGAATATTTTTGAAAAATAAATGAGTGACCATTATCTAATCTGGTCATTCTTTGTGTAAAACTGTATAAAAATGTTTAACGTAATTCTAAATATAACATACAGGCTTGGTAAACATTAGGAAATAGTACAGCACTTTGCACATCTGTGGAGAGCAGCTGTCTCTTTGTTAATTGGCCCCTCACAGGAAGTTGATAACACCAAGTATTAAACTGGTGATAGACCTTTGTCTGTCAGAGTTGATATTCATTTCTTATCAAACTACTTTAAAGATTTACAGTATGACAAGCTGAAACATCAGCCTCAACCTTTAGCCCCTCTGTCTTGTAGCTCAACTCATTCTTTATTTTCCATTGGTTTCACATGTATACACATGTGGGTTTTAACATGAATTAATAGTAACATTTTTTAAGTGTTTGTTTTTTTATTTTTCTTGTCATAAGTCTACAAATTTTGTGGTGATGCCCTTCATAAATCACTTTACACAACCATCAATAAACAAACAAAAAACCAATACATTAATGCATTTAATGTTTCAGGACAATGCAAAATTGATATCACCTTTAATATGTCAATATACAGATGGCTTAACATTTTCAAGTTATCACCTGTAGCCTAGGAATGAAGCAGAATTTTGACAAAAACATTTTTTTAAATGCCGTAGTGAGGGGTTGGCTCTTCAGACTCTTGTTTCTTGGGTATTGTGTTAGTCAGGTCTACTGATGAGGGACTAGACTGGGAAGCTAAAGATTGCCATTTTAATTACAGGGTAAAAAAAAATACAAAGAAATAATTGATTTCAAAAGCAAAACCTTTAGGGGTTGTATATCGCAATTTTACCTTTTTCATTCCTGTAGCCTCAATGCCATCTTTGCTAAACTGTACAGTGCTTCAGAGAAAAAAAAATCAGTACTATTAAAGCTCTTTTAAAGAAAATGGCATTTTAAATGTCCAGGTACTTAATTTTGCCCTAGATGCCATGTAACACGCCCCTTGTTTATGTCTTTGGCAACAAAATGTCAACGTAGATTTACAGCAACTGTAATATTTTTTTTTATGCTCAAAGAAAAATATGGGCCAAACTGATTTAGCTCATTTGTTTTGTGCCCTGTACCACTTACTGTCAGTGGAGAAGCAGCACGTTAGACATTTTTTTTATTTGAGTTAGCCTTCACATTTGAGTTATCTGATCTCACAGTAAACCAGTGAACAAGGTGACTGGACCTCATAAGCCTTTAACCATTTGTTATATTGAATGCATTTTATATAAATGAGATAGCTTGAGTACAAAAAGTAAGTTTTTCAAAGGCACATAAAATAAACATCTATACTGAATGTCTCTTACAAAAAGTATTTTACTCTTATCTCCTGACTATAATAAGGCTAGATTTAAAAGCTTAATGGATTTAAAATGGTGATCTTCCATTTTGCAGTCAGCAAGAAAAGCAAGAAAGTAGCTCTGGCTGTTTGTCATTTTTGGGAATTGAGTGGAATGAAATACAGAGGTGTGTTATAGTAGTCATAAATGAGAATGGGGAAAGGTTTTTAATGTACCAGTCTTTGGAACAATAGGAGATAACATTTAATGGCATTGCATATTGAGCTTATGCACTCTGAGACTGTACTCTGTGAAAAGAACTGTACCAAAATACATTCAGTCACCATTCAGTGGCTTCATAAAGCATTCACAGATTGCTTTATTTTCTGTTCTTTTTTGGTACTTTTATCAAAACATCATTTCTTTTCTTGTGTATATCGTGGCCCCCACCCACAATCCCATGTCAGTGGAACAAGGAATGACAACAGTTCTTTTGAGGAAATCAGTTAATTAATGAAGTCATTTTAATCCAACAGTATATTCTGATGGGATAAAAACGCAACAGTTTTAAGCTGCTGGTTTTATGAAAAGCTTAAAAGACTTATTTTTTCTGGTTAGTGTCTTTAATTGTCATGATTGCAAACAAATCAAAAAAGATACAGTTGAGTAATTATGAATTATATTACACAAATGATCCTTAGTAAATCACTTGACCCACATAGGTTTTAATTGTAAAAGTGGTACAATTTATTGCTTCGATATGTTGTTATATAAAATAAAGATTTCATATTTGTTTGTCTGTAAGAGTTTTAGAAAGGGAATCTGAAAAATGATGGTCCTTAAACCTGAATGAGTACTCATAAGACAGTACCTCATTAGTCAATCAGTCATTTTCTAACCTGCTTAGTTCTGAACAGGGTTGCAGGGGACTCCTGGAGCCTATCGCAGCTAACAGGGTGCAAGGCAGGAATAAACTTTGTACAGGGCGCCAGTCCACAGCAGAGCTAACACACCCACATACATTCACCCCAACCACACGCTAGGGCCAATTTAGGATGGCCAATTCACCTAACCTGCATGTATTTGGCCTGTGGAAAAAAACTGGATCATCTGGAGGAAACCCACACAAACAAAGCTGTGTGCAAGTACACTGATGATGTGAATAATGTAAACTGTCCAATTATCAGAAAAAGTATACACAACAGCATATGTCTAAAGCAGGCCTAAGAACTATACATGAGTGTACCTCTTGAGATGACAACAAATTCAAAAGAATGTGCTCTTCATTCCTCTTCTCACCTTGTATGGTGTTTCTTTGGAAGAACTTTTGTCCTTTATCTACAAAAAAAAAATTCATTCTGGATTGTGGGTGCCTTCTAATGCTCTTTTATTATATTTTTTCTACCATTGAAATACTGAAAATGCTATAAGTAAAGAAATGTATTCACCATAAAAATATCTAAACTAAAAATGAAATTTCCTTTTAAAAGGGAGACAATAATCAATCAAATTAAATGCACAGAAAATGCACTTTCCTTTGAAAACCCAAATAGTAATCAATCAGAGCAAATGCAAGAGAGGAAATGCAACAACATGGATTCTAACAGCAGATTAGGACATGTCCCTCAGAGCCACTTTCTGTTCTTTCATTTCTCAGCTAGTCAGATAAGTAACCAGCTACTCACTTTTTTCATCTCTCACAACCATTTCCTTCTGTCTGTCTTTGGAAAACTTAAACTACTTGAAGAGTTTAAATAGCATATTCTCAACAGCGTGGCTGTTCCATGTTTTCAGCACTCTGTCAGAAAAATGTGTGCCATACTTTTATCGATCTTCTTAGAGCTTTCACCCCTCCATATATATCAATATTATCATTTTTTTCTGCTTTTGTATTTCAGAATGTATTTCTGTCTAAGCATTTTCACAGAATCCTTCAAGGAACAATGCAGTTTGATCTACTGTACGTCTCTGTTCCATTTCTCATACTGGAGCCATTTGCATGATACACAGATTTCCTTAAATTCCATATACCCTGGTGAAGGTGAAGACCATTTTTTTTTTCCTGTTACTTATTGGTAGTCTCTTTTCCTGTTCATTGTGGTGCATTATGTTACAGAACCTCCCAGACTTCCATTTATACCATTCCTCTTTATTCTACTGCTGGGATTTTCAGATAAATGACTTAAAACTTTTCAAACCTAATCAAATATTTCTGTCTTAAAGGCAAATAATATACATTTAGTGAAGATAATGGTACATGAAAAAGATGTAGGGTTATTTTACACACTTCAGTGATGAATGAAAGGATGAAATACAATAATAAACGAATAATCTAAACTCATGCAAAGGTGATGTGCATTTTAACATAGGCATGAAGGACCCTGGTAATTAATTAACTCTTTAAATATGGGAATCCCACCATCACAGTGAGTTACTAAAGTTAATTTGCAAGTTTTGCTTTGCAGTCAGAGTCATAGATTTGCCCACAGGTAGAACCCAAAATGCCAAATGTTCAATTGTCTATTTCCTTAAATTAAAACTAGGCTGTAAGTTTGAATTTTGGTTAATTTGGTAGAAAATGTGTTTTGTTATACCTCACCTTTTAAGTGACCTTCTGAAAAAGCAGCAGAAATATTTTCTCATTCTTGTCCTGTTGGTCCCTGATCTTAATGTGATGAACAGAAACGGAAACAGCCAAAACACAGGAGGTCAGTAGTTAAAAGTAAGTTAGAAAAAAGAGTTCTTCATCTTTTAATGGTAAGTAATCTTATCCTAAAGTGGAATTTCAAAGGTTTTTCATTAGTGCCTGATGTGATAGCACAGGGTTTAGTGTCTTTACTTGAGCAATGTATTGCATATCTTATGCTATCTTGCCAATCTGTATAAAGTCACGTGCGCATGCCGAGAAATACAAGTTTTATCGAAAAATTTTTTAGGATTTCTAAATTGTTTAAATACAAAATGGTAGACTAGGTTGACCTGAATTGAAGCATGTTGCATTATTTTATAATCATTTATAATGTACTCTGGTTTTATTGTGTTTATAGGTGATCTTGTGCTAATCCAGGAGGATAATCCTTTACTAACCTGGTTGTAGTCCAGAGATATTGCATAAATACCACTACACAAGCAATAATGCTCATCAGCAGTCACTGAAATCCTAATTTTATGTGTAAATTTAGGAATGAAAAGACTTCTGTGTAAATATAGTTTTATGTTACAAAACTCTCCGTTGCATGTCCTCAATTTGGTATATTCAGATGTTGATATTGTTTTATGATCTAAGAGTATTAATAATAGTAATTTGAAAAATTAAGAAATACTCTACCCTAAAAACTATTAATTTTCTTCTCTGTATATGCCATGCAACACAGCCTTATTGTCTAGTTGAAAAAAAGTTTTCTTTTTTAACCAGGTGCTAGTGAATAGCAGCTCGTGGGAGAGCTGACCACTTTAGCTTGGTCCCTCAGTCTTACTGTTGCATGTCCAGACATTGTCTTCCACTACAGCCAATTAATTAGTGAGGTTTAAAGGTGGAATTGGCGTGACCAGAAGGCAGCCACTCACTGAAGTTGTTTGACACAGTATGTTTACATTTTTGCCAAGCAGAGAAGGAGCTGTATTAACTAAAAGAAGGTCTCTAGATTAATCCAGTGTAGGCATGTTTAGTAAATATGCCAACTATCCGGAGGCAAAAAGAAAATGTACTGCTTTCATTCCGTAGATTAATGGGTGAAGACAAACATGTTCTTAATATGCACAGTGTTATTTTCCATAACATTGAATATTCTGGTAGAGAAATAGTTTTGCCACAGGTGTTTCTTCAGATGTCAAAAGAAACTAACTTACCAAAAGACTTTGCTTATGTTCAGTCCCTTCTCTGTGTTTACAGATTTTATATTTCCAATTGTAATAAAATGACACCATTTCTATTGATTATCATTTGTAGTAACTTTCATTGTAATAGACTACATTTTCAAAACTTCAGTGCAGAATTCTACGATGCTTCTGGACAAAAGGGTCAATTGTCTAAATGTATTTGTAGCTTCCTAACTTTATAAAACAATTTATTAGTAATTATATATTAGAAATAGTTCGTAAAGGGAAAAATTGTACAAGGCTTAATAGAAACATTGTAAACTCCTGAAAAAGTAAACTAAAGTCATTAGCCAAATGCTGAAACGTTGCTAAAACTTTTCACTGTAGCTGTGCATGATAAGTGCTTAAAGAAATACACTGGGCTGTTCTATAATGAATTTGTTTAAAGATTTATATGTGCTGATAAATTAATATTAAAAGTGCTTACTTTTACAGATTTAAAGAGATGTATAGCATAATGTATGTGCTCTATCCAAATCTGAATAAATCTCTAATGCTTAGATCTAGATATGCAGTCAGTTGTCTTCATATTTTTGCATCATTTAAGCCCATAATCAATTAACTAGATGATATTTTATAATTTAGTGATAATCCTATATGTTTTATATGATTGTTACAGTACCCTTAAAAATCAACTCATTTAGAGGGATCATTAGATGCAGTAGCTCGAATGCTTAGGTTACCAGTCAAGACTAAATTAGACAAGCTCCCTTCCAATATGTGTTTTACTAACTTTCTCCCATATCATCAGAGTAAATGGATAAAAGAAATTCCTGGAAACCTTTAAAAATGTTGTTGATATCTAGCAGCATGGAGCATCACAGAATTATAGTCAGAATAATTTTGGTGGACATTTGGGACAGTAGTCAGTCTTCCTATAAAAAGTGTTCAAAAGCAAGACGTGTAATGTTCTAAGAAATTCATAAATATAGTAATGTATGGAGAACATGATGTTGATATAACCAGGTAAAGCATGAAATACTAAGATGCTGATCATTTATTTCTGCTCACTACTTTATTTTTCTGTTCTATTTTAACTTTAAAGAGTTAGCAATGCATTAAGCAATGAAAGTACATTTTTTCTGTAACTTTATTAGAGGAAAAAAATATACTGCACATAAAAGCCACTAATATACATTTTCAGGGAACTTTGATCCAACATTCTGTAACTCAGCTAGTTTTATTATACGATTTACAAATTCTCCTGATGTAATGGGACAAACAGAAAACCGAGATCTCTAATAGCAGGTTTTAAATTGCAAGCCAAGGCTTCAAGTCAGTGTCTGGGACTAAATAACATGACCTCTGGCTAAGATAACTTTTCTGTGGTAGGAAAACTGATGTGTTCATTTAGATTGCAAACCTCTTTATATATTGGAAAAGAAATGTTCAATAATATCATTTGTCAAATTAATGATAGAAGAGATTGGCAGTGCATTTATATTTATTAGCCCAAGAGATACAAATATTTTTGTTGAGTGTCAATACTTTGTTCACTTAGTTCTGTACTGACCCTTGCTTCTGATGTTTCAGTGAGATTGATAATTATTGAAAAGAAGAGAATGCAGTGTTTTGTTTCATTTCCAGAGTTTCTCCAGCCTATGTAAAAAACCTGACATTCCACAGCAGTATTTATGAACAGTTTATTAAGAAGACTCAAGTTGTTTTCTGAAGGATGGCATTTTTGCTTGGTTATTTAGTAAACAAAATCAACAGTCTTAAAGAAAATAGTTTTGGAAATGTTTGTGAATGTTTATTGAAAAAAATAACCTCATAAAAAACTAAATTTACAAAAGTGTTTTCCGTGCCAAAGATACTCTAGTCATTATCACAGTAACAGTTATAAAATAATTATTTACAATTAATGTATTTTCTTTCACTTTATTTATGTATTTTATATAGAACAGTGGTGCTCAATGCCCCATAAGCAAAACACAGTTATCTGCAGTATATCTGCTTTTCTTACTGTTATTGTCAACTTCAATTTGTTTTATTTTAGCTCAGCAGAACTCAGACATTAATGACTAGATTAACTTTACTCAAGAACGTTACAAAAGTGATAGATAAAAATGATCAATCAATCAATCGAAGTTCTTTCAGTGACTTTAAGGAGGTCAACAAAGTACACATGCAGCAGTGCATTTGTACTTCATTCATTTGTGTGCTACCCTGGCTAAAAAATTTAATTCTTTTTAAAAATAATAGGTTTCTTAAAGGAAAATACATAAGAGGAAAACAAATAGTGGGAGAGCATAAAGTAAAAAATAAACAAGAAAAAAGACCCTATACCTTCCCTAAGCCTTACTGTATAATTGTTTATCGCTTGTGGCCCCAGTAGGTGGTTCATGCCTCTTGTATACAGTGCAACAGCAAAACTCCTGCTTACCGCCCAGACTCTCTCATTTTCTTCTGTTGCCAAAATTGTGACTTCACTACCTCCCAGTCAGTCATGCCCTTTATCCCCACTCACCTTCTTACTCCAAGCTCAAAGGAGTAAGGGTAGAGAGGCAGCCTTATAATTCCTCCTGATGCTGCTTCTGTGGCTTAAGAGTGGCTTCTGGACATTTTGAGGCTGTGCAATTAGTGGGTTCAACAGATGTCATGTTGGGGTTTAGTCCTCCTTACTGCATGTGCCATAAAAGACTGAAACTTAGAAGGGTTAGCAAATACCTAATAGATACATGATTTAGAACAAAAGGGGCAAGATACTAGAAGTATCTTGTTATATCTGTGTTATAGTATCTTTCTTACTCCACCTACATAAACCACATTAAGAAACTTTCTTACACCTCAGTAACATATCCTGTGTTCGCTCATTCCTCTTCCTTTTCTAATGTTGAGAAACTTGTCCATGCTTTTATCACATCCCACATTAATTATTGTAACTCCCTGCTGGCAGGTGCAGCTTCTAATCTTATATCACAGCTCCAGTTGATTCAAAACTCTGCTGCAATACTCCTGACGTGGACCACAAGAGTGAGCACATAACAGCCATCCTGCTTTCCTCCACTGGCTCCCTGTGTCTTACAGAATTGAGTCAAGCCAAGTCAAGTTGGGGAGCATGCACTGGAACAGTGCATTGCCGCACCCACTACACGGTGAAACAACTCGGGATACCAGTTTATAACCCCCCAGGCAGACACACGGTCCAGTCCCACCCTCCAGAAATGACCCTCTATCTGCCGCAGCCAGGAGTTATGTGGGCGACCACTTGGCCTGGTCCAGCAACTCGGGTCCCCAAACAATGAGGTTTTTACGAGCCGGATCACCCTCGGGGAAACGCGCCACATGGCCGTAGTGCCGTAACTGACGCTCCCTCATAATGCAGGTAATGTGCCTCATTCGGGACTCCATGAGCAACCGCTCATTTGACACAAAGTCAAACCACCAGTACCCAAGGATTTTCTGGAGAAACACAGTACCAAAGGAGTCCAGTCTTCGTTTCAGGTCACTGGATAGCATTCATGTCTTGCAACAATATAGCAAGACAGGAAGCACCAGGACTGTAAAGACTATGACCTTCGTCCTTTTGCATAGATATCAGGTGCGCCACACACCCCTTTCCAGCGACCTCATGAAACCACCATTCTTTCCCAATCCGTCTACTGACTTCACAGGAAGAGTCACCAGAGACATGAATGTCACTGCCAAGGTAAGTAAACCTCTCAACAAGGTCAACACTCTCTCTGCAAACAGACACACTGCTGATGGCTGTGCCCAAGAGGTCATTAAAAGCCTGCATCTTGGTTTTTATCCAGGACACTCGCAAGCCTAGACACTCAGACTCCTCAACTCAGTCTCTCGAGCGCCCCGATCAGAGCCTCCATTGACTCTGCGATGATCACAGCATCGTCAGCAAAGTCAAGATCTGTGAATCTTTCTTCACCAAAAGATGCCCCACAGATGCTGGACCCTACGACGTTGCCCAACACCCAGTCCATACAAGCATTGAACAGAGTAGGAGCAAGAACACACCCCTGACAAACCCCAGAATCAACTGGGAAAAACGCAGAGGTCCTGTCTCCACTCTGCACAGCACTCACAGTACCAGTGTACAGGCCAGCCATGATGTCCAACAACCTCGAGGTGATCCTGCGAACCCTCAGAATGTCCCACAGGGCAGCTTGATCAACTGAGTCGAATGCTTTGCGAAAATTGACAAAGGCTGCAAAGAAACTCTGCCAATATTCGCATTTGCGCTCCATGAGAGCCCTCAGTGTCAGGACGCGGTCGATGGTAGACTTCTTAGGCATAAAACTAGACTGTTCCGGTCGCTGGTTGGTGAGCAAGTGATCACGGATCCTATTGAGGCTGACCCTAGCAAGGACCTTACCCGGCACCAAGAGCAGTGTTATCCCCCTGTAGTTGCTGCAATCCAGGTGATCATCCTTCCCTTTCCAGATAGGGACGACAAGTCCCATTTTCCAGTCAGTTTGGATGATGCCAGTGTCCCAAATGGAAGCAAAGATTGCTTGCAATGCCAGCAGGACAGCCTTACCACCAGCCTGGAGAAGTTCACCCCGGATACCATAGATCCCTGCAGCCTTTCACCTCCTCGGCTGGTTCACTACCTGTGCAATCTCAGTGAGATTGGATGGTTCACAGCTATTTGGAGGATCAGCCTCAAGAACCGTGGACCCAGAGATATCCAACGTCCTAGCCGGAGGATCGGCTTTGAACCACTGCTCAAAGTAGCCAGCCCAGTGGGTCAAAACTGCAGTGTCATCCGTAAGGACCGTTCCATCAGCTGTCCTGACTGCGACTCTCCGAGGAACAGATTCAGATGTGCGTAATGCTTCGATTCCTCTGTAAGCAGGACGTGGGTCGCTAGACCACAGATGGTGTGTCACTTGCTCACAGATTCCTGTAATAAACGCCTCTTTATCTGCCCTCAGACCCTTGCTGTCATCCTTCTCGATTCCCAGTACAGACCAGAGTTGCCATTGAGCTGTGCGCTGCAACTCCTCTCGATGATATCCAGGGTGCCCTGCGAGATGAAACACCTCCTTCTGAGAACACCGGCAACATCAACACAACCCTCTGCAACCTTCAAGGTCTTGTCACAGAAGGTCTCCCACATCACATTAGGATCGGCAGTTGTACCCAAATCTGAAAGTTCCTCGCACAAACTGCGTGCAAACTCATTAGAAACAGCCTCGTCTTGGAGTCTGGCCAAGTCCAGGCTGATTTTCCTAGTAGGTGGTAACCTACTGGACCTAAGCTGGATCCCAAGAGTAGCGACAAGTCTGTGGTCGGAATTCACAAACTGGGCATTTCTGTTTTTTTTGTTTCTTACAGAATCAAATATAAAATTCTGTTATTTACCTACAAAGCTTTAAATGGCCTTGCACTGGACTACATCAGTGACCTTCTCCATCACTATGCTTCTGTTTGTCCACAAAGGTCTTCTGATTCTGCCAATCTTGTGCCTGACAATAGAGCTGCACTCTTTGGGTGACAGGGCATTTAGCTGTATAGTGCCAAGACTTTGGAATGACCTCCCTATATTAATTAGATCAGCTGACTCCATTCATTCCTTTAAAAAAACAACTGAAAACTGATCTGTTCAGGAAGGCTTTTAACTTAACCTGACATTCTGCCCCTTCTTTCAGTTTACCTCTCTGTCTAGATGCTCAGGATAACTTGTGTATGTGTGTTATATCACACATTGTTATTTATTTAGGCTTTTGTTCTAAAATAAACTTTAGTTTTTTACTCTGGTTTGTTTTATTTTATTATGTTTAATGCATTATATGTACTGTATTTATCTATTCTATGTATAAAATATTTGTATCCAATGTTACATATACCCTGCTGTTCTATCTGAGACTCTGTAAAGCGTCTTAAGCATGGGAAAGGTGTTATATAGGTAAAATGTATTATTGTTATACAGTAAATCGGAGAAATATTATGTTTGAAGTATGTAATACATAAGAAAAATCCTCGGGAATTGTGTGCAATTTTAGTTTACATAGTGTAAAGGATGAAATAGATAATTTTTTTATTCTTTTAATTAAAGTTTAAAATTGTAAGAACACATTTTTTTGAGCTGACTTCTTAACGTATAATGGTTAAAAGTGTATTTTTATGCCAATACTTTATAAAAAAAAAAAATCTCAACTGTTGAAATTTGTTTAAACTGAACTAAAGTTTTAGACCTTCGTTCTCAGTTTAAAATATTCTTAATGTACAAAGTTAAAGGAATAGATAATGCTAATTATAAAATTTTACCAAACTTGTTTGAAACAACAGGGTAGGGTACTCCATGAACTTTTCAGTCTAGTGAAAAGTTTTTTCAGTATTTCTTTTCAGGATAGTGGTCCTGTATTACCATATTATAAACAGAATGGCAAAACTGCAGCATGGCCATTTCTAAGTAGTGTTGCTCTCCAGTACTACCCCAAGTTAAATTATGCCTGCCCATACAGTATTTGTTAATTTTATAATGAAGTGAAGTTGACTGTACAGTTAAAATGTTTTGAAGCTGGGAACATCTTTGTCCTATTCATAATGTTTTGGGAGGAGTCATTCCGATAATGGGATGAGTGGGTCTGAGGCAGTAACTTCATGGTAAAATTGCTGGAAAATCATTGCAAAATGACATCAGATTATCAACAGTAACAATTTTTTGCCAACGTTAGTTGTATTAATGTGAGCCAGATGAGAAGCTGGTCATCTGTATACAGGCATATACAGTATGCCATCACAGCAACTTAATCAGCCAACCTGAAATAACAATGTACATCTAGGCTATGTTCTCCAACTGTGGTCCTGAAGCACTGCTGTGGTTGCAGGTTTTCATTCTGATCCTTTTTTTAAAATAGTGACCAGCTTTTGCTGCTAAATAACTTATTTCCCCATCATTTTAATTAATTAAATTGCATTTTTTTCCTTAAACAGCACCCATTAGCAGGCCACATTCTTACCTTTGCCAGAGTTTGTGTATTCTTCAAGTGTCTGCATCATTTTTTTCCTCACAAAGACATTTGCATGTTAGAGGAGAGTTTGGTTGAGTGTGGGATTGGTCTGTGATGGACCTAGTATTGGTTCCTGCTTTGCACCCAGTGCTGTAAAAGTAGGCCCCAACTTCACAACCCTTGAAATTTAAACCAACGTTACATATTCTGGTTTTAAAATATATCCTTTTCAGCCACATTTATTTTAAGTTTTGGAGTCATATGTGACTGCACATTCAAAACAAATTCTACTAGTTGAGTGTATAATACAAAAGCAGTACTGAGAAATTTGTAAAGTATTGCACAAAACAATCATCAGCATAGGTGCACAGAATAGTCAAGTCCAGTAATTTAAATCCTACCAGAAAAGCAATGCTAAATGCAAATATACTTTCTGTCCTGATAATCAGTACTTGTGGTCTAAAGCTGCTGACAGTTTTCTTTGTAGTTGCCAAATGATACTTCTATACAAACATGTCTTCAACATGGACATTCTTCCAATTCAGCCGTTGGGCTGACATGTGCAGCTTCATGTAAAAATGGCTTACCTATATTTAAGTAGATTTGTAATAAAGATCTGAGTAGCTTTTACTTTACAAAAAATACTGGACTTGTCATTGCACTCTTCTATACTTTTTATTCCCTGTATGCTGCCTTTGAGCCTATATTACTGCTAAACCATTTGCCTGACACTCCCCTCTTGATTATCTCAAATGGCTTTCACATGGGACTGAGGTTAAGCTTTATTTCTTTTGGCATGTCCTTGCTGCTGCAGACACTTCCTCTTTGCCTTTAGAGGATGAAACATTTTATTTCTGGCTGAGACCAGGCCTGATGCTTGATTTATACATTATTTAATTTCCTCCAGAAAATTGGAAGCAGGGCTTTTAGGAATGGAAGTCAATATTTTTCATTTGCTTAAGAACTCTTTTATGGCCAATATAATCAGTGGTGGTAGATGTCAACTTGATTAGGCCGCCTTAAAGTACAGTAGTGTGTGACAGGAAAATAATTAGCCTTCATATAGGGTTTATTGAAGACCTGTACTTAAGATATCTTAGATGTTTTATATGTGTGTTTATAAGTATATGGTCCCTCACTATCTGACTGCACATTATCATATATTTATAACATATATCCCTTCACAACAGACCTTATTGGAACCATTAGTCAATACCAGACACTATAAATGAATAATAATCTTTTACCACAGTGGAAATAACATATTATGCTTAAAACTGCCCCGGCATTCTTCCAAAACAACAAAACAAATCTATGTGATTAGTCCTGTAAGCCATAATCAAGTTTTCCTCATGAATAGTCACTTAAATAGATTTGCCTAATTTGCATGCCACAGCAGAGAAGATTGATCAATTAAATATGTCTTAATTTTATTGATGTTTATTATCAGAATATAGTATATATGGATCTACCTAGTAGACTCCATACAGCAAGAAAAACATACTTGCATTAAGTTAATTTTCAGATGTTTTAAAGAACATACAATCAAAGCTGTGAACTTTACAGAAATACAATGAAAACTGCTGAAAAGTGCAGTCTAATCTCCTCAGTTCACTGGTACTAAGAATTATTACATTCTTTTCAACAGCAAGCCATTGAAATTAATAAAAAAATACAACACAACAGAAACTGGAATCCACATGATAGGCCGTCTCACTATTATATATTTTTATTTTGGTTAGGGAAATTGCTTGGCAGCTGAATCATTGGTGCTATTTTGGCATTATTTTACCCGACACATAATTGCGGCCGTTTTGTAAAAGTGTTTATGAAATTAGACCTTAAATAAAGTATAAGTTAGGTTTAAGTTCTGATTCATCACTTTTTTGCTAATAATGCTTATGCTTTAAGTCTAAATATGCTACTGCATAATGCACTGCACCTTTTCAGTAAAATAAATTTCACCTTCAAATCTCAAAAATAAAAGTATGTTCAGCATGCAAAATTTCATGAAAATAAAGCGCTTCGATGCTAAATTTTATGAGATTTCCAAAACACTACTCAGCTGTGTCATAAAGAAAGTCTCTGAGCTTTGTCTTAGAGGGCTACATAGATTTATCTCCAGTTGTGGAATTTAGAGCATAAATATTTGCCTACTTCCATGTGCAAAAACAAACATCAGTTGAACTAGCTGGTTACAAAAAATCAAGACTCACCATTATATGCACTTTCAAAGGTAGTGGATAAAATCTGAGCTGTATATGAGAAATACATAAATATCACTAATCAGTTAAGAGGAAGTTTTGAAAATGACAAACAGTATAAATACTAAAATGGAAGGAGATAAAATGAATATTACTATTTGTGACTACCTACAAAAAGAGAAAAGTATGCAAATAAATTTTAATCTGTGAAGAGAATTTGATTAAACTAAATGTATAAAACATGATTAAAGTTAAGGACACAAAATTTCACACTTAAATGGAACACAACAAATAGCTTTCACCAGGCAATAAGTTTGGTGACAAAACCTAAGTAAAAAATAAGCATAAGAAGTCAGATAAACGAGTTAAACAAATGCACACACACCTGCCCATCCACATGATCTAAAAGAAAAAGTTATTCAATCAAACCACCTTCTTCCATTACTTCAGGGTCCAATTCAGATGCTCACTTGCCCATTGTAGGCACTTTTGTCAGTGGACAGGGATCAGCATGGGCATTGTGACTAGTCTGCTGCCACACAGTCCCTTACACAACAAGCTGCAAAATACCGTGTGTTCTGACACCTTTCTCTAATGGCCTTTCATTTTTTTCAGCAATTTGTGCATCTGTAGCTCTTCTGTGGGATCGGACCAGACGTGCTACCTTTCACTCCCTACGCCCATCAGCTGTCATTTTGGTGATGTTCTGACCCAGTTGTCTAGCCATCTCAATTTGACCCTTGACAAATTTCTCAGATCATTACTCTTGCCTATTTTTCCTGGTGACATTGTAATGAGATAACCAATGTTGTTCACTTCACCTGTCAGTGCTTTTAATATTGTGGCTGAACGGTGCAGAGTTATTTAAATAAGGAAGTAAAAACACATCAAGAATATTGTATCTACAGATTGAAAGACAAGGTGTAACTACAGGTTTTCTGCCTGAATTAATAAAAAATGATTTTCTCATTTGTGTCTAAACTTGGGCAAAAATCTTGATGAGATTTAGACCATGACATTGTCAAAGTTATAATTGTGTCACATAGCACAATAGGGCATTCTCCCTTGTACTTACTCATATATAATTTAAAAAAAAAATAATCAAAATGTAAGGGTGCATTGCCTTTTCAGAGTGTACTCTGAAACTGCTTATACTCAAAAATGCTGTAGTTACACCCAGTTACATCGATCTGGAAATTAGGGGTGTCATGTAGATGTTACATCCCAACAAATGCAACAGATTTTACTTGTTGTGTTGTCACAAGCACTGATACCTGATATTACATTTTGTTTGCTTGATATAGCCAACTAAACTGTATGTAATGCAACATGCCAGCAGTTCAAGTAATGTCACCAATTTATTAAATGTGAATACAGTAATTGTTGAAAAAAAGGACCTAAAATAAAAGAATATAATAATTGAATTTCCCCAAGGGATTAATACAGTTTATTTAATCCAATCTAATTGCAAGTAATCTTAAATAAAACTGAGCTAAAGTTTAGTGACTGTCATAATGCACAAATTATACATAAATAGCAATTGAGGGCTGTAAGTATGGCAGATGTTTATTAATGTGCATAGATTTTCTATTCCAAATTCTTGACATAAGCCTTGCTTGTATTTGTTATGTTTGTAAGTACAAAGATATGTCACATATTTTATCCTCCACAATAACACTTTGAACAATAGGCATACAGCATGAGTATTAAGAAATAAAATTACACTTTATTAAATAAAATTATGCAGTGTGTAATGTTAAAAGAGATTTGAACAGAGGATGATGGAGGTCACTGACTTAACTAGTACCTCAGCTAGCAAAGACAAGATTTTCTTTGATGTACAAGAAAGTGAAAATCAGCAGAAGTAATGGAGTTTTAACAGACTATAATAAATGGTTCTTAATAAACGATTGTTAAAACTAAGTTTTTATACTGCTTTATTTTGAGGTAGCTATTGATATTATTAAATCCATACTTAAATAAGAAGTATTCCAAAACTAAAGTGCCAATCATGTGCTCAACAATTAAATTGTACTAACTGTGAGAGCCCCGTGTGCTCATCAACACAAACTGACTAAAATGTGGAAATGTAAATAAACAGTTACATTCCACAAAACAGTGTAAAAACAGCACAGATTTGATTGATTTCCCTAATCAATTTACATTTTTACTTTAGTAGGAAGAAGTTTACGTATACTGGCACAAATACAGTATGTACTGTATCATGAACTGGTGAGAGCATTGTACTCTGTAGCCAAGAGAACTTTCAGTTGGTGTTTAAGAGGCCCATTATAGACCATACCCATAAAGCACTTGCACATCTTCCGAGAACCATACATGTGATAGATAGGTGCTCAGCTGGTGAGGAGGTGTGGTGATATACTGTAGCTGAAGATACGGTGTGACACAAGGTGTCTTTGAGTATGTTGTGTGGGAAGAACATTTTTTAGAGAGAGAGAGATCTTGAGGATTTGCGTGGTTCTTCCCAGTAAAGCTATAAGGTGATCCTTTTTACTGTTGTGTTGAATTCCTGCATTTAAATTTGTGCCTTCATTTTATTCACATGTCAATAGATGCTTGAAATAGATTGGTAATTCTTACAGAGTTATTCAAAAAATGGGCAGGCTGAATGGTGTGTGGAATAGTCTTTTACTGGGCACAGGGTAAGGGAGATTGAAAATTATAATAATTTAACAGTGTTTAACAAGTTGCCAGGACAATTTGATACTTCAGAAATGGTTTTCTATATCTTTAACGTCTTTGTAGATATGAATTCAGTTTCTTTTGTATAGTGCTTTTTATTGAGCACAAGCTGAAAGGGTATATAATACTTTTTTAAATATCACTACACTTATAATGTGATATGATGTTAAACAAATGTAAAGTATTTGATTGACAAAACTGTATAAAGCCTCTTTTTAGTTTTATGCACATTTACTCAAATTCAAGCCAATTGTGTCCTGATTATTTTGTTCTTTTTGTAAGGGCTGTGCTTCCCAAAAAAGTATAAAGACAAGATTTTTCAAAATCTGCCAAATGTGTGCAAATAAAATTACCCTAACAATATGTTTCGAATCTGGCAGCCAGCTACATGAATATTACAGTAACATAACATTCTCAATCCTGCTCAGTCCGGTTCAGGATTGGGGGCCTACATCCTATCACCATAACACTTGGTGCTAGACAGGGAACAGGACTGGGAAGGCCACCAGTCCCTCACAGATTCCACTTGTACACACAGACCCAACAGGGATTTATTTACATTACACAGTTAACCTAGAAATGAAGAGAATGTGAAAACCATAAGGACAAAGACAGAGGTTCAAACTCCGCATTCTGGATCTGTGAAGCAGTGCTGCCCGGGTATTATAATATTGTTGTGTGTGTGTGTTTGTGTGTGATTTATAAATTAAAATATTTGACCAATCACTAAAATAAATTGGTTCTAACATTTAGTCAGCTAAGAAAATTCAGCTTAATTTCTGGAAAAGTACCCTGTCACACTTGTAACAAGAACATCATTAAGGTTACAGTGGTGAATTTCACTTGTCCAGCTTTCAGCTATACCATGCTTTAATGTTTTGCCAGTACACAATATACTAGATTTTTAGTACGTCAGGTTTTTAAATAAAGGAAAAAATGGTGTTGACTTTTTATTTTGTATTATCATTTGTCAATAATAATTATACCTCATATTTTTACTAAAATTATGTTTAATGGGATTTACACAAATAAGTTTAATTTTACCTTTTAAATGAAGTATCTATGACATTTTTGCTCAACAGTGCCCCCCCAAGTAATCATTACCAATATTTAGTGGTAGTGTCATTGTGAGGCATAACAGTTTTGTACGTCAAATGTCTGTTGTGTAGATAGTGGATATTTGTTCTACATTTTTATTTTGCATTTCCTGTGTAATCCTTTTCAATATCATTATTTTTATACTCTATATTTTAAGAATAATCACATAATATATAAATCTTCATATTCAGGATATTTTTAATGGAGTACTGCATATAAATGATCAGTTTATTAAACTAATAAGAGTTGTAAACCAGTAATCTTGTATCCCTATCCTGGATGTTTAAGGAAGGAACCAGCTCTGGGTGAGATGCATGTCGATTGCATTGTACATACAGTTAACCCCAGAAATATTGACCCCCCCTCTGAAGAAAGTGAGCAAAAACATTAATATGATAAAAGATATTACAGTATATGTAATGATTCTAATTTTCCTCAAATGCTCGGAGAAATTGCTAATTATTCAATTAATAAAAATAATTCCAGCAAAAGTGTTATCTCATCTTCAGAATACTTCATTCCTTTAAAAACATGTGGAAAAATTATTGACACCTTTGAAGAATACTATAAATAAAACCAAAAGAATTTATGCCTTTGGGGAAAATTGCTTTTTGATATTTGATATTGATTTTAGTGTCTAGGAGCTTTATTTTTGTCTATGACAATTTCCTGTTTCACCAGGGTATAAATATGATGTGGAAGCCTAAGAGGTCTCAACTTAAAGAAGAAAATAAAACGTAGATTTGCCCAAATTGGGTAATGGCTACAAAAAAACATAATAGGTATTGATTTGAAATTACTAATATGCACAATCAGGGCCAGAGGTTTTAAAAAAAAACTTTGTAAAGCATGGAACTGTTGGAACATATCCGCATATTGCCCTCACGCACAGTGAGGAAGATGCTAAGAGAGGTGAAGAAGAGCCCAAAGATCACAGTTTCACAACTGCAAAGTTTAGTTGAATCTTGGGGTTTTATCATTTCAGAATCAACAATGATACAACACCTCCATAACCAAAAGCTTTCTGGATATGTTCCACAAAAGTAGCCCTTCCTAAGTCCAAGACACAAATCCTAGCATCTGAACATTGCCAAAACAACATTGGAGTTACACCTGGAATTGTGTGTTGTGGTCAGATAAGACAAAACTTGAGCTTTTTGGACACCCACACAATCGTTAGGTTTGGGGAAAAAAAAAAAATAATGACTGCACACAAAGAACGGCACCTCATATGGTAAAATATGGTGGTGGCTTTTTGATGCTTTGGGGCTGTTTTGCTGCCAGTAATCCAGGGCTTCTTGTTAAGGTTAGTGGCATAATGAATTCCAATCAGTACCAGAACATTTTAGCTGAAAATCTGGTTGCCTTTGCCAGAAGGCTGAAACTTGTTTAGGCTCAAAGTATCACTCATTACATGCGTGCTTCTTTTTATATTTTAACTTAAGATCACTCAGTCAATTTTAGGAAAATTTAAAGTCACCCATTAATGTAATGTTTTTGTGATGTTAATTAAACACTAGAATTCATAAGAGCAATGTTAAAATTCCATACTGACCAGCATTGGAAATGCAAGTTATTTCCTGGAGGGGTGATGCTTCAGCACTAACTGAATGAGTTTGGAAGTATTTTGGAAGCCACCCACTGTTATTTTTATTTCTGTGGAGGAAACACTCTTGCATCATTTTATAGCATCTCATAAACAGCACAGCAAAAAAGGCTGGTGTAAAAAAAAAAAAAGTGTGTTATATGCTGTCACTTGGTGATGTCCATGGAAAAAGTGTTCTCTACCTAACTAGATAACTGGAGATGCCTATGTGTCATACAACATTTTTGCTGATATCTTGGCTAATATGTAAAATGGGTAGGAAAGGGGTACATCTGTTTGTGGTGCTGCCTCACAGTCTAGAATTGCAGCTCAGTTACCCCTGTTTGTGTGGAATTTTCACATTCTCCCCATGTCTGCCTATTTTGACCAAGACTGATTAAGTGTGGATCTATGTCAGTTTGTTGGCGTTTAAATGAATACTTTTTTATTGATGTATATTATAGCCTCAAAAACTTAAATACTCAATGTGTTACATAGGGGTAGGAAAAAGGCCACAAACATGCTGTACATGTACAGGGAAAGTGAATTAGATAATTGGTGGATGTAAAGGCAGGCAAAGACAAATTTCAAAGTGAATAGTAGTTGCACTTTTGAGGGCCAACATATAAGCAGGTATGCTGCCCTTTGTCTTATTAAATGTCAAATAATATCAGATGTTATGTTAAAAAAAATGTTTATAAATTGATAAAATATTATGTGTAACATCTTTTTTGTAGTGTTGCTGTAGCTATGGTCCAAAAACACTCCCAGCAAGGGGATGTTAATTAAAACATGTTACCAAATCAAAATATCCAGAAAAAGAGCACTGCATTTTTGGCTGCCTTATTTTTAAATGTATGTACCCCATGTGTGTCTGTTACTGTATGTATATACCCCACATGTGGATAGAATATTCAGCTAATATAATGCTAAAAATGTAATAGTAAACTGCATAATGTGTTTAACTGTGTATAAAGAAGCAGCTGTCTAGGATAAATGTGGGCAAACAAAAACCTGAGTTAAAAAAAGAAGTCACTTTATTACTCTGTTCAGCTGAGGGGCATCTGGTGGCAAATAAAAGTATCCATGTGCAATATTTTATTTTCTTTTAAACTATAATGTGCACGTTTTGCTAATTAAAATAACCATAAAATGTCAATTTGTGTTTAATCATAGTAAAATGTTAAATATTTACAGAAAATACACATAAAAATGGAAAGTGGAATTGAATACTCACTCACAAGTGTAAATCCGTTTTGCAGATGGGGTGAATTGCTTCACTAATACATCTGGCACACTTTTAAAATTGTTCCTTGATTGTATTTTTTCTTTTCTTTACAGTCTTAAAATATATAAAGTATAATTTTTCTTAACCTTTCAGGATATGGCATAAAATAAGATTCAGCACTTCATAAAGGTGTACCCACATTTTGGGGAGGGGTGGTGGGTATGGGGCTATAATATTGGCTAAATTTAACAAACACTGCCTGACAGTGTCAGTGATGTATATAATTGATTGTTGAAATGATTTATGAATGTGGCAAAGAGCAAATTTGCTATTGTAATAAAATGGTGCATAACTCAGTTCAGCTGCAGAATCTAGCTTGCTAATTTATGAAGCTTATGACCAGAGCAGACATTATGTTTCTGGCTTTAGAGCTCAGTAAGTAAAAACTCTTCACTTTTCTTATTTTTAATATTATGTGAGGCACATTCCATTCATGAGGAGTAATACCATTTATACAGTTTATTATTAGAAAAACTGAGAAAATAATTAGCATGTATACATATTTTTGAAAATAAAGTTGTAGGTTAATTATTGCACTGTTTGCAGCATACATTTAAATTCTTTTCAAATCAATATGTTTTGTTAAACCGGATTTATGATATAGTATGACTTTTATGCAAATTATTTAAAAGTGACAAGTAACCTGTGCAAAAACAAACTTACCATGCCCTTACTAATGAAATACAAAATTAAAATAAAGGTTATATGCCATCTTAGCCAAAGCACTGGTAATCAATAAAACTTCATAAAGGCATTCAGTCAAGAAAAACACAAAGCAACCAACCATCTTTCACTTTATATTTCAAGCAATAAAATATTTGCAAGATCTCATTTGTTCTCTTCCGCTCAAACCAAAGTCAATAATCTCAACATCCTGCTTAAAGGCAAAGGCTTTAGTGTAAATAAAGTAACTATGATATTTACAGGATCTTTTTTTTTCCCCTTCATTCTACGCCGTGTTACAAGGAAAAACCATTTCCTGACATCTGGCTTGCACCTGCCCACCCAAGACAGCCAGCTTTGTTTAACAGTGACATGTTTAATTTTACATACTGATTACAAAAAATGTCACACTTCGGAAGGCAAGAAGTGGGTTCATTCTGAGCTGGTATGCTTAATTTATGTCTCTCGTGCCTTGTATCTGGATTCTTGAGGATTGAGAGCAATCTAAAAGAAATAGAACTTTAAAACATGTTGCTCTACAGAGGGATGTACTTAGTGCTGATGACCAGGATTTGTCAGCTTGACAACATATGGTATGGCTCTTTTACTAGTTTTAAAATTGCTTTACAGACACATACTATTAACTGAGTCACACTAAATAGATGTTTTTCAGCTAATTGTCATGCTATATTTCACTAGCAGTGCATGTTATGTTTATAATTTGTACACTATTACTTGGTTCTGTGATGCAGACATTCACATAAACAAAGCCAGCGACTGGGTTTACAAACATTAAAGACCCTGCAGAATTCTGGAAAAAGGTCTTTTGGACAGACGGGACAAAGAGTAACCTGTATTAAATTGATAGCAAACACAAAGTGTGGAGAGGAAAAGGAACTGCCCAAGACTCAAATAATACCACCCCATCTGTTAAACATGGTGGTGAGGATGTTATGGCTTGGGCATGCATGGCTGCCATGGGTACTGGAAAACATTGTCTTCATTTATTATGTAACTGCTAACAGCAGTTGCACAATAAAATCTGAAGTGTACAGAAACATCTTATCTGCTCAATTTCCAATAAAATGCTTTCAAACTCATTGTTTCCAGTTCACTGGTTGCTCTTCCTTGGAACACTTTTGTTAAGTGCTGACCACTGCATTCTGGGAGCACCGTTTTGGAGATCATCTGACCCAGTCATCTAGCCATCGCAAATTTGGCTCTCGTCATGTCACTTAAATCCTTATGCTTGCCCATTTTTCCTGCTTCCAAACACATCACCTTCAAGAACTGACTGTTCACTTGCTGCCTTAATGCATCATACCCCTTGACAGGTTTCATTTTCACAAAATAATCAATGTTATCCACTTTCAGCTGTCAGTGGTTTTAATGTTGTGGCCAATGAGTGGAGGTGTGTGTGTATATATATATATATATATATATATATATATATATATATCTTTTTTTTAAAGATGGGGGGGGGGCACCACTGAACCGCAAAGTCCCAGACACCCATCCATCCATCATCCAACCCGCTATATCCTAACTACGGGGTCACGGGAGTCTGCTGGAGCCAATCCCAGCCAACACAGGGTGCAAGGCAGGAAACAAACCCCGGCAGGGCGCGAGCCCACTGCAGAACCCCAGACACACCACACCAAATAGTCCCAGGTACAAAATAAAGGTTTTTGTTTTCATAAAATACCTTATTACAAGCCAGTTCCACAATATTGTAATAAATACAGTACTCCTCCTCTTCTTTCTCCTCCTTCAGGGGAGCTTTGACTTCTGCCTCTTGACTGTGACTCACCAGAGGTGGCTGGATGGCTCCCTTTTTATATCAGACCTGGGAATACTTCCGTTCGTGGGGTGCAGTCCTGCAGAAGCACTTCCAGGTCAGACAGAAACCTCCTGAAACAGGGAATCCTTCTCCCCACATTGCCTTCTGGCTGTGCCGAAGGACTTCAACCAAGTTGTCCATTAGGACTACGATTCTCATGTCCTTATTGGGTATTATACTGGGGGAGGAACTGCTCTTTATATCCCAGCTACTCCCTACTGCCCACTAATTTCTTCTTTTGCATGGGATGTTGATTCAGCCCCATCCCGGCCTAGTTATGCCACCTCCCGCACTGGCCTTCCATTACAGCATCCCAGTCGGGAAAGAGTCCAGCACAGGATTTGCATATACAGTACAGTATATAGCTACAGCTTATCTGTCATTAGTAAACAAATATTATAAATAGCAAAGCATCACCACTTTACCACCTTATTTGTGTTAACTGCAGTGGGATGTATGTCTCTTTAATTGGCCTATATGGCCATCAAGAGAGCTGAAAGATCTGTCATGTTATCATAGTGGCAAGTTAATATTTCAAAGATTTAACAATTCTGTAGAACGCTTAAAGGTAAACTGTTCAGATTCTCTAATTTCTATCATGAATATCAGCAGTTTGTTGTTAGATATGACAGTAATAAAATGCAAGTAAATCATTAACAGTAACTTCTCTGTGTAATCAGTAGGCAAATAATAAATGGTTATTATGATTCATTATATGCACATGCCTGATAATAGAATTTTTATTAGCTGTACAGCACATTATCGCATAATGTCTGAAATGTAAAGTGGATTATCCTAAAGCTTTAAGGCCACAAAAAAAAAAAAAAACTCTAAACTGAATCAAGTAACTAATGCTGTGGACTGGCAATGATCTCATATTTGATTGGAACAAAGGTTGGTTACAACCGTCAATGAACAAACAACCATTGTTAAAAAAGAATCACAGTTGTAACAGTCCTTGCTCAAAAACAGGTACAACAGGGCAGAGAAACTTCCTCTGTTTGACGCAAGGGAAGACTAAAAATGTTTAAAACATTTTCCCCTAATTTCTAGTAGGATATTAAAACAAAGCAGGGAGATGAGAGCAATAGAGCCTATTAAATATAAACTAGTGCCTGACATTTAAGTTATAGCATATAGGATGAAATACTGTATATTTGTTTGTTAATAAAAATGTATCCTTACTGCTGCATGAATTCAACCAGTCATGCATTAATCCTGGTCCAGTCACTGCCTGTCTGTTCTCAGTATGCATGTGCAAGTATTTCCATGTAGTCTGACAATTTCCTAAATCTCAAATAGACATGTTATTTTACTTTGCCAAACTAAATTGGCTCAATGTGTGAAAGTTAGTGTGTGCATTAGTGTCCTCTGTGATAGACTGCTGTCACATCTAACAATGGTCTCTAAGAAGTTCTAAATGATACTGGAATAAGTACTGGTTTCCTGCAACCCTCACATGGAGGCAGCTCAAATATGGATGATATGTTGTGCACTGTGTAGATATTTAACTACACCTATAAAATTAAATTGCTGAATTGACAATACTACTATTGCTTGCCAGTAGGGGGCAGACTGACAAAATGATTGTACAACACCGTCACAAATGCTACATTTTTTAAGTTGTTCTCACAACCATATTTTTGTCTAAAGTATTTTTCCTAACACCTTTGGAAAAACTCACATTTGAAAATGAAGCAGAAATTACAGTATATAAGGAATATCAAAAATATATACTCAAAGATTGCATATTCATAGTGTGCATACATTTTAAATGTGAATCTACATTATGTGATATGGACTTTCAAGAATGTTAACTGGGCCTCAGTTTAATAGCTGTACACACACTCCTAGTGCTGAAGAAACCAAACACATTGAAGCCATAATCTACATAATGACGATTGCTTTGGAGAAATCTGTGCTATCAATAAACTGGGAAAAGTGGTAGCCGGAGCAGATTTAGCCATTACTCTGCCTATGTGTTTTGTATACCTGCTTCACCCATTTAAGGTTTGAGCATAAGTGAATGAACCCTTGAAGAATATGTCCTTTATTTTGGATTTATTTTATAAATGTTGTGTGCATTTTGACACTCCCTCCAGAGATACTGTTTATCATCTTCAAACCATGTTAAAAATGACTAATTGCTACTATTTTTGTTCTCTTCCAGATTACAGCAGTGTGTAGAGAAGCCGCCCTCCTGGCATTACAGGAGAATATTGCAGCAAAAACTATCCTAGCAAAACATTTTCATCATGCCTTAGAAATTGTGACTCCAAGAATCCCAGATTCCCTCATTCAGTTTTACAACACATATGCAACTGAAAGTGGTTTACATGCGCTCTGATATTGTAAAATTCCTTATTATGTTTAATACTAACATTCAAATGGATCCTACAGATGAGCAGGCGCTGATGATTTGGCAGTACTGGTCATTCTTTAGCTGTTCAAAATTATACATAAAGTTAGCAGCTTATCACTCACTAAGCAGTGCCATAACCATTTACGAAACAGGGAGAACGCAGTTACTGTAATATGACACATTTACGTACATGTAAGTACATTTCAGATTTCAATTAAATAATTACATTTGTTGTCAATAAAAATTCTGTATAATTGAAAGCCATGTGGAATTCTGCAGTATTACAGGTCTTGGTAGTTACTATCAAGTGTCAGATATGAAATGTTTAAATACAGGCTTTTTTTGGATCAGTGAGTGGTTGTTAAGGTTTTATAGGAGTGCCTTTTTCTCTAATAAATCAATGAGTTGGTTTACATCCTTGTGAACAAAATGATTTGTTTTATATGTTTGGAAAATATTAAAATGTTTTACATTAAAAAATATGAAACTTAAATTGTGTTTTGTTCTTTTTTTTCTTCTTTGTATGTTATCTGTGACTGAAAGGATGCAAGTCCTAAAAAACTGGATCTGAATAATGGGCTATAACACTGCACATGGAACATGCTTCAATGCAGCTGTCTTGTTTTACATAGGAATTACAGTTTAGGGGTGTGACAGCATGTGATATGCCTTACCTGACAGTCTTTCTATTCAAAGGACTCTGATAAAGGACACTACTTCACGGTACATGTCATTGTTTCAAAGTGTGCGTAAATTTTAAAGCACTTAAATTTTCCTAATAGCGTGCCTACTCTTCGTCTTTATGTTTGGAATACTTTATGATTGTGTCTTTGACAATAAAAAATTGTATGAATTTAATGACTTGAAAAAAACTTTTTCGTTCTGTTTTATAGGGGAGGGATTTCCTGACTTTTTGCTAATATAATCGTTGAATAATAATATTTTCACGCATTCTCCGTCCAGGGCTGGTCCCTGACTTATGTTCAGTGACGCCTGAATGTTCTGGAAACTGAATAAGTGGGTTAGAAAAAGGATGGATGGATGAACAAAAAATGACGTTTTTCTCAGGAGACTTGTAAGTACGTCTGGTAACATCCTAAACTTCTTACCTGGGGTTTAACGGCACATCTTTTAATAATGCGTTTTATACATATTAAAATATCATAATATATCGGGGTTTACCTGGTGTTTTCCTAGTGTGCGTACCACAGTTATCCGTCAGTCCATGCGGGCATACGCTGTGCAAATGTTACATGAAGGTAAAGTGTCGCACGTGCATTTAAGTAGGTTGTATTGATTGTTTCACGTGGAATTTTAAATGGTGTTCAGTATTTAATCCAATTGAATAGATGAGGTTTCTAGGTTCGTGGTTAATATTTAACCGTTAACGGGTAAGCTTAATATGTTCCTTAGAATTCCAAGACAATATTTGACTTGCATTTAGCTGAAATAATTTTTTTCTTTGGTAGAATTTTGGGCTCTCGGTATTCATTAAATGTGCTCGAAGCATCGTGCAGTTAATCCTGTAAACCCCGATCAAAAAATTGAGCGGAATAACGCTAAAATGTTAGAAAAGTATCGCTGAGTTTAAACTTACTATAAGGTTATGCAAAAATATCCATCCTCACCCAAAGCACTATTTAAAACGAATATGACCGGGTTATGTCCAATTTATTAATCTTATATATATAATTACAATAGAATACAAAGATGGAAAAAATAAGATCTGATTGATTGTAAATTAGTAAGAGCATTTTCAAAGCCGTTATTTAAAAATATACATTCGCACACACAAACACATAAGCCCACTTAACCGTAAATTGAAGCATTTTTTAAAGATTCGCATGTTTAATTAACTTGCAAGTTTCCTGATTTATGAAAATGATTACATCATTATTGGATTTTTTTAACAAAGTGTGATAAAAGTCTTCTGTAAAGTCGCACGATAAGCGGGTTGTTCACATCTGGAAATCAGTGCTAGTGAATCTAAACGGAACAGCCCTAGGACTTCATCTGGTTTTACTTCACCGGGTCATTAATTAACGTAGCTTTCCTTGATGTGTGTTTAACTTGAGATGTTTTGTTTTTTAGGATTTTTTTTTTTATTTCTCTCTCTCTCTTTCTTCTGGGGTACAAACCTATTTTATGCAATATGCACACAGTATACTAAAATGTATGCGTTTAAAATGCGTGCTACATTTATTCCATTTTATTTACATATAATCTTAGGCCAAGTGAATACATTCAAACAATTGCTGGTGGAAGGAAGTCATACAAGCGACTACTTATCATTAGTCTGGAGACGAGTGATAAAATCGCTAATTATAGTAATGAATGGGCGATTTCCTGTGGCAGCCTAATTTAGCGCTGACCATTTCGTCTATATATATATATATATATATATACACACACACACACATATACATACATATACAGAGAGAGAGAGTCGTCTGTACAGATGTATATAACTTGTACCTCGGAGTCTAATGGAAGCTACCTTCATTAAAGTAACAATTTGCAGTCGTATCAACAATGTCACATTTTGAACGGCGTTTATTAGATTTTGTTATACTATTCAATACAACCAGAACAAATATGTTTTAAAAGGATCTAACTTAATTCAGAGTGTCGAAATAATTATACCCAAAATTATTACACATAAATATTTTTTACACTTCCCTGCTTGACTTCTGAAAGGTTCAGTATTCTAGTTACAAGTAGCGCTAGGATAAAGCGCAAATATCCCCTCGTTTACCATATGAATAGAAGTGACTGACTTTGTACTGAACTTCCCATTCTAATGGATCCGGATGTAATGCATCCTCGACACCAATCAAACCAGACAGACGAGGACTGAATGGGGCCATCTTTTTGTTTTCCACAGTCGCAGCGGCGGCTTTTAAGGTGGTTACAGAGTTTCCCAACGCACATCCGCAACCGTATTCCTGGAAAGACACTGGGGTGTCAGGTGTGAGAAAGTTAACTAGACAGTGCTTGATTAAATTCGGACTGATGTGTCCTAAACGGGACACAAACATGTTTCAACACATTTTAGTTAACTACAATTGTTTTTAAAAGTAAGCGCAATAGTAAACTTTCCCATACCTGGTTCTCGTTATCAGAATTATAGACACACGTGAATGCGTCGTTGAAAACAACATGCATATACTATTATGTGTGTCGTCTGTCTGGTCATTTAACTACATTAACTGTGTCTGCTTTTTCAAATATAAGGCACAATTGTAACAGAATTACGCAGTCCGCAAAACGCTCTTACACCGTTACCTAATAGAGAAAATCCACCTTAATGAATCACTATTTCCCCAGCTACCACCTCCTGCCCAACTCCGCCTTCCCTTTCTCACGTGTCCAATTGGGGGCGAGCGGATGCGATATATCCTTTTTCAGTACGTGTAGCAGCCAATGGGAAGATAAGACGCGAACAAACACAAAGGTCGAGGTTCTCATTCATTCAGTGTTCTATACAGAGCCGCGAGGAGGAGGTGCAAAAGCTTGGAGGCAGGCTGCAGCAAGAAGCGTAGTAAAAACAACGATCCGCCTGAGATTCGATTGTCTCGGCTTTAAACTTTATACGACCTAACGGCTGAAGCCCAAACTTGGATGTATTTATGTCTGACTTATATGTCAACGCGTGTCGTTTTTGCAAGTAAGGGCAAACGGTTATTTTTTTTTTTTTTGCTAGCCGCTAAACTCCTGCGATCTCAGATTTTGAGCTGGACTTCCAAAAGAGTGCCTGTTGTCGCACTGGGGAAAAATAACGTGGATTTAACCCAGCTGAGCGATTTGCTCTGAAAGTTTTTTGTGAATGATATATTGGAAAAAAAGTGGAAATTGGTTCCTTCAGTTGGATGTACAGTCATCATTTTGTTTTGAAAACGCTTTGATTTTTAATGCGTGAAGGCACTTTTCTGGGCTGGATATTACTCGGTACATCGGCCAATGGATTTTCGCGTCATGGAAGGTGGCAAATAGGTAAGCCTTACTTCTTTTTGCTCGGTTTATGAGTCTCGGTGCAGATCGTGATCTGACAGGGCTGCACCAAAAGAGACTGTAAACTTTTTAAATTACCAATGTGTTGCGGTATTTGAGACTGCATTCGACATATTATCATTAGTCTCAATCGGTGTATTTGTTCTTGAAAACGCAAGCAAACCTGCACATCTAAACACGTACACATACATTGGACAGATAAGAGACGTGAGACGTTATAAAAAGGCCGCCCTCCTGCGGTAACTCGCCAACTTTTCAGGCCCAGCCTCCCTGTTTTGGCTCTTGTTTTCATTCATAACTTTTCCCCTCTCCGCCTTCGTCCACTGGACCTGTTTATTAATCGTGATCACAGAGGGGCGCAGCTCCACCATTTTAGCCTAGGTGAAACGTGATGCCGTGCTGAAGCTTGGGGGGGGATATGTACAAGAAATATTAATACGGAGAAAGTCGCGTGTGTTTTCTGAGGTGTCCTCTTTTGGAGAGACTGGCGCACTTCGATAAATTCGTATCAACCTTTTACAAAAGTAAAGTAAGGCGAATTTTGTACCATTCGCACTTCAGGCAGTTTGAAGATTTGGTACGCTTAGAGGGTTTAATTTCTTGGTCGCAGATGTCACGCATAAGGTAAGCTGTACACCCTTGCTTTCTCCTGTCTGCATGCGAGCAAGTTGAAAGCTTTACCTCTTAACCAGCCTTAATGTATTAGTGTGTCATCAGTTTTGTGTTGCTCGAACGTTGATGCGATCGTCTGCATCCTTACTTCGTTTTAATACCTCACTGTCGTGCACGGATCGAGTCCGCTAGAAGGCTAGTTTCGGACCCTAATGTGGCATTAGCAGTTTTTCAGTACTTCGTTCCTATTCTCAAAGGGCATTTCTTACTCTGTTGCGATGCATCCTTCCGGAGTGCTGACCTTTGCTGCTGAAGAATCGCTTGCCAAGGCAGAAAACGATGGTAACGAGCTTGTGCCCCATCCACTCCCCAGGTGCACGCTCGCGTGTCCCTCCGCAGCCGCCGGCGTCGCCGCGAGACTCGCCCGCTCACCTGTTTTTGCGCGCCCTTCGTTTAACCCTTTGCTGTCACGGCGCACACGCTACCTGTTGGACTTGATCAACAGCCGACTGGAGCATTCGGCGGGAAGGGCTCGGAGGGCCGAAGCCAGGGAGTGCACGGTAAAAACGGAAAGACTGTAGCTGGACTGGGGAAGACCTCAGCCATGTTGGTGACGGCTTTGAGATCGACCAACGTAAGTCTGGTATTGAGCTGCCTTAACAAATTAAAATGTCTAATTTCATGCGTTGCTTGTATTACTGCATTTGTCGCGTTTTCTCCGCGTTCTCGTCTTTGGAAGGGTTTCACGCCTGTCACCTTTTGGATAAACCCAGTAAGTAGATGCATATCCACGTGTGTAGCTTATCTTGATGTGCTGCTCACGAAGAACATTCTCACCCCCAAAGTAAACCAGTCAGCCTAATACGCATCAAAACATCTAATCCCCTTAGAGCTAGCGACAGTTTCCGCAGTTTTCTTAAATTGCAAGTGAGGGGAGTTTTTTTCCCCAAAGCGGTATACTTTTATATTTAATTGAGAAACAGAAATTATTACATTCTTAAGGTTTTAAAGAAAGGTTTTCGGATCGTGCAGAACAGGCGGAATATCGTTAGGGAATTCTTTCCAAATTGTAGGACTTCAGAGCTCTGCCCGTGCACTCAATGTAGTTGGTGGGGGAAACAAGTGATTCCTCTCAAAAAGATTAACACCAATCGTTCATTTTAATATAAAATGCATATTTGAAATAGGAAAAACTCGCAAATGTTGATTTAGAGAGCTGTGTATTTCTTTTTTTATATAAGGTTTAGAGGTTTATGTCTGCATGAATTAAAGCCAAGACAAAACGGAGAATGCTAGAAAATGAACACAGGAACACAACGCTTTAACGAGTTCCCCCTTCTCCTGTCTTTGCTTGCACCGTGTATGGAATTTTTTTGGGGATTTTTATTTTTCAGTTTGCATTTTAAGTAGCTCGTTTTGTCCAGTACTTTGTAAAATGTGAATACCTGCAGTAATTATTTGTTTATGTTAATTAAAACAAGAAACGTGGAGTCCTTTCTGAGCTATGTCAATTTTACAAGAGTATTAAAGACCAATAAAGTTCTTCAGAGGTTCTATGGTATGAAAGAGAGTCAATTCTCATACATTCCAGGAACCTTATTCTTAAATGTAAGTTGTTATTGTTGGGCCCATTGAGTGGTTAAATGTGTCCTATTCCTTCAAAACCGTTTCTTTCCATCCTCCAGGTGACATTAGTTTTGTTAGCTTGAACTTGTTTGATACTGGAGTTTTCCTTTAAAGACAACAGTGCATGCAATTGTGGAACTTTGTCCGCAAAAATGCAGGCTTGTTTCAAGACCTTATTTATCATATTGTTGTTTTTTATTGTTTTAGAATTAAAATATTATATTTCAAAAGTATGTATAAGCATTTTATTTTCAAAGCAGGTTTTACTTAAACTTTTTGAAATAGTGTTTTACCAGTGAACACTTTTCCTGATGCATGTCATGTCAGATGTTTAGCATGTTTTTTGTTTTAATAGACTTTTTTTTTTTTTTTTACATTTTTTTTTTCTGCTTCTTCTGTATAGGATCTCCGATGCATGCCAATTCCACAGTGAATGTCGGTAGTTGTGATCACCTCAGATGGAGCCCCAAAGTCAGCATGGCAGCGGCGGTTCTTTAGTTGTGATCCAGCAGCCTTCCTTAGACAGCAGGCAGAGATTTGATTATGAAAGGGACCTTCAACACACAGCCATTCTTTCCTTGGAGCAAATTAAAGCTATCCGCTCAAACAATGAATATACGGAGGGACCTTCTGTGGTGCGAAAGTCCACTCCAAGGACAGTACAGAGGGCAGAGAAGCACGAAAGAACT
Source organism: Polypterus bichir lapradei (assembly GCA_026402145.1). Classification (NCBI taxonomy): domain Eukaryota; kingdom Metazoa; phylum Chordata; class Cladistia; order Polypteriformes; family Polypteridae; genus Polypterus; species Polypterus bichir. The sequence goes on from JANRMT010062809.1 coordinate 5,625,257, forward strand.
CATGAAATAATACTGATTAATGTGAATAACAACTATGAACATCGTGCTTCTACCCAAGCTGGACATATGGGCCCTACATATGGCATTCGAGCACCTACCCTGAGCCGATCCACAAGCACGGGCAGCGCAGCAAGCTCAGGCAGTAACAGTAGTGCTTCTTCAGAGCAAGGACTCCTGGGACGATCCCCACCAACAAGGCCCAGCTCTGGATACAGACCAGATAAGGCCGTGCGGACACAGCCAAAGTCTTCAGCTTTGAAAGAGGACATGCTTAAAATTCCTGGGAAAGAGGATATCACAAAGCACCAGTTTATCTGTGAACAGTGTGGAAAGTGCAAATGTGGGGAGTGCACTGCACCCAGGACCCTGCCTGCTTGCTTGACTTGTAATCGGCAGTGCTTATGTTCAGCTGAAAGCATGGTGGAATATGGCACCTGCATGTGTTTAGTAAAAGGGATTTTTTACCACTGCTCAAATGATGATGAAGGGGACTCGTGTGCAGACAATCCTTGCTCTCTCTCCCAGTCTCACTGCTGCTCTAGGTTCATGTGCATGGGATTAATGTCTCTGGTGCTGCCTTGTTTGATCTGCTATCCTCCAGCTAAGTGCTGTGTTAAAGTGTGCCAAGGCTGCTATGATCGGGTAAATCGGCCCGGCTGCCGTTGCAAGAACTCCAACACTGTCTACTGCAAACTGGAGAGCTGCCCCACCAGATTACAGAGCAAGCCTTCTTGATTATGGTTACAGGAAGAGACTTGGCTAACCAACACACACCCTCTTTTTTTTTTTTTTTTGCAACAAATATGGAGTATGATACCACTTTGTTGTCTCTGAGCCCTTCTTGTTTTACATGCCAGTGTTTGCCTTACATTGTTGTGTTGTCTACAGCTTCACTGATATGCATTGTAAAGTTCTTATTTGAGTTTGGGCAGGAGGGCAGTTGCAGTTGGTCATATGCTTATGATTTCAGATATGACTGACTTATTGCTAAACCTGTGAAGATATGTCTAGGCAACTATGTAGCTGTTACCAATTTTCTACCATAAGCTTCTGAACTTTTGCTTAGAAGTGTGAAATGTTACGTGGCTAATTTCCTCCCAGCAATCTTTAACTTTTATTTATGTGTTCAGAGTTGGTTTTCCTTCCCATTGTCTAAAACTTTCACCTTTTATCTTTTAAGAGCCACGGTTATGGCATTTGTGTTTTGTAAATTTATTGTAAAAATGGCAAAGTTGAATTCTGACTATTTTTTAAAAAAATGTCTGTTAAAACATTTTTGTTTGTAAAGAATATTTATTACGTGAAGCTCTATTATTTTATGATATTTATTACAAAAGACTGTTGTGAAATTTTACTCATGTCTGAATATAACAAAATATCAATACTTACTGAAAAATTAAAGGGTGGCACAAAAGAATTCATATGTTAACTATAATGCAGAAATATATTAATTAATGAAAACAAAAACTTGTCCTGTGTCTTTAATTTATTTGGAAGTACCTTGTAACATGCTGTTCCTTTGAAGCATTTCAAACCCATTACATAATGCAGGGGTTTAAGGAATAATCAAACGGCTCAGCTTTACTAAAGGATAGGCTTGCTTTAGTCCTTGTCTTTGTGCTTAATTACTATAGAAGAAGTGTCCTAATTAATAAAGGGAAGAGAAATTCCTTTCATTTAAAATAATCACAAAATGTAAGGCCAGTATAAAGCACTTTTTACATTCCCGGCTGGGTTTAGTTAATCTGATCAGGCCCACACCTATTATGACAACAGCAAAGTGTAAGACGCAAAACATCAAAGGATTGTTTTTGGATCATCAGTCTAATGGTAGGTTTACCTAATGTTAATAGTCTGAAGTATCAGCATGTAATACAGTCGATATTAAATGTCTTCCATGGAGACATGTTGGCATTTCAGATTGCATCATGATTCCTATATTAGCCTTTTTTTCCCCTGACTTCAGTTGTACTTCTTAAACTTGCGTTAAGAGTAAAACTGTTCAGTTTATAATATTTATTGGAAAGAGCTCCCCTACATTGAATTTAACTCTGTATTTGCCAAATGTAGGGCCTCTGACCTTTCATGATAGATTTTCTGCTTTGTTGCAAATACTGTAGTAATGTAATAAAACCCCAACCACTATATGTCTCCTGCAAAACTGCACTTTTAAATTACAGTGATTACTGTACTCTTCCTATATATATCCTTTGTACACTGATGCAACAGATTGCTCATCAACTTTTAGCTTTTCCATCATGCATTTGTGTAGATTATTTTGTGATAAACACTGTCCCATAATTTGAACAACTAAATAACAACCTGAGACGAGGCTTGGCTTTTCCATATTAAAATTTTATTTCCACTGTGTACCTGCTGATGTTTCTGTATTTTACCATTGACACTTTTTTTTTTTTTCTTTTAGGATTTTACATTAATATGAAATGGTGTTGCCTTCAAAATATTGAAGAAGACTGACTTTTTACCTGAAAAGATTTACTATTTGTTTATTACTCCACTGTTCCATTTTTATGACAGATTTGGAGAAGATTCTGTGGTTAATTTTTCAAGCTAAACTGAATTTAAAATTTTGTTTTAACAGGAAAAACCTATATGCTATTTAATTTTGATGACATGCATTTTATGTGAAATTTGTGTTTGCTTACTTCACACACAATACAAGTGTAACATTTGCAACTCTATAGTACATCTTGGTTTAAATAACTACACTCCCAGAACAACCTATGACACCAGAGTGACTTTAAATTCTGTTGTCTTTTAAGAACCAGACTTAGTTTTTGGGTCATTGAATTTCTTTCCTGTCCTTTAAGCTCATATACTGAAAAACTGTATATGGTCGTTTTTTTAAGGTGAAATGGCTCATGAATGATAAAGTTCTGGACATTTTTCCAAGATGTCTACAGTTCATTTCCTGTACTGTTTAAAAAAAAATCTCAATTTTCAATGTCCAGTTCCTTCTTGGGGCACCAAGCACAGATATGTTGTTCCTTTGGGCCCAGCCCAGTAATCATTTGAGTGTTTTTACCAGCAAGGATATTTATCTTTATTACTTAAAGCACAAATAATTGTCCTTTCCTGAAGTTTAAATTGCTGGCAGGTTGGATCTAAAGAGAATAACTTTGTTAATTAAACAATAGTGCTGCCAATGCCTTTAAATAACTATTGCTAGTATTATTTATTACATATTATTTGGCATTCTTCTGTATTCTAGATGACGTACCACATTAAAAATACAATTGGTTACATTTAATTTGTTTTCCAATTGGGTTATGTTCAGGTGAAGTGACTTGCTCATGGTAACTGTTTCAGTAGTAGCATTTGAACTCACAGTTTTGGAAGTCCATAGCCTTAACCACAACATCACACTGCCCTAGCATAGTTTGGTGTGCTGTTGTATTCATTATGATGAAGAGGCTTAACACCAGTGGCCCTGTGTTTAGCACTGCTGTTCCATGGGTCCAGCATCCTGCGTAAGAATCTTGCATCTGGTTGTTGTCCATGTGACAAATGCACATTATCCTGTGTCCGAGTGGTTTACCTGCGAGCATTCTGATTTCAAAAGATGTCAATTTTAAATTAGTTGCCAATTCAAAGTGTGTATGAGCGTTCCCTGATATTGACTGGTACCCCGTTTCCAGCCTTGTGCCTGGTGTTGCCTATACAAGTATAGCCATTGCTGCACTGCAACCATACACTGGATTAAATGGGTGTTATATTATGCACTATTTGTGCCAGTATCTGAATTAAGAGTTTTACTTAACAAATTGGGAAGTTTATGGTAGGATGAAAGTCCTATAGGGAGAGGAAAAGTAATGGAAATAATAGAAAAAAGGAATAGAACACTGTTTTATCAAAATGTTCTGTATTCTTTAAAATAATGAACTTTAAGAAATGTAATGAAGTCGTTATCTTTTTTTAAATTAGAAAACAGTGAGGCACTGTTTTGGTCAAATATACATTTGTGCGTGCAGTGTAAAAATAACAAGAAACGGACTGTGGAGAATAAAAGCGAGAAAAAGAGAACACCTTTGCGTATTACAAGCAAGAAAGATTGTCATGAGAAAATAGATCAGGCTTAAATTTCTGCAGGTGATTTTTTTTTTCTCTTTGCAGGAATGTAGCTTTTGTTACTATGAATAGTTTAGTGCAGATTAGCGGTTTGCCAATTTCCTGTTACCTTTCAGAGTTGCAATTTGAGCCCCATTTGCTGCTGGCTCTTGCACAATTGAAAACAATAGGCGACTTTTTCAGGTTTCACTTTGGAGCTCTTAGACAGAGGGGAAGTGACCGAAAGCTGTGCTTTACAGGTAATTAACAGTAGATAATGTTTGCTCGGGATCTGGAGAGTTGATAAAGCAACAGGAGTACACACTCTTTGGTCTTCACACTGCTTGCCTTGGGATTCTTTTTGTTAAGAGTGATTTATGTTTTTTTTTTTTTTTTTGGTAACTTTTAGGGTGGAAGCATTGGCTATTTAGCTTCAAAACAATCACAGGAAACTCTGCTTATGGAAATGTGTTTTGCGATGCAAAGATATCCTAGTTAAGTATTTGTGCTTTGTTGTCTTTTTTTTATGTAAACTGACTTGTCCAGAGTGTACAGATCGCACCATTTGAACTAGTAAGATGTAGTAGGCATCAATAAAAAAGTGCTATGGAATATGCTTTCTTACAATTAATAAGTAATGGTTTAATGGAAAAGTCAGTTTAATGTTGTCTAGCTCAAAAGCATAATGTTTATTCTGGTCCAGCAATAAGCAACTGATTTTTTAATTCTTAAAATGAGAGCTTTAGTTTAATTTTGGGCTTCAATTGTCATTTGGTTTAGAGGGTGGTATGAATGTGTTGACTTCCTGACATTATCTTGTCACCACGCGTCATTGCGGCAGCTGCTATATCCTGCCAAAGTTGTCTTTACCTCACTCTGGAGAGCACAGATCTGTGGAGCTGTTTAGTGATTATTTATTTATTGGTTAACTTATTTTTAAGCAACAACCAAATCATTTTACATCCATTTATTTTGCAAGGATATGTATCCATGTGTAAAAAAAAATGATTTCTTTATTTCCATTATCAGATTACAGGCAAATTAAGTGACTCACGTGGGGAGCGACCACACTGAGAGTGAGAGCTGAATCTGTAACCTTTGTGGTTTACAGTCCAACGTGTTAGCCACTAGGCTGCACCACTCTGTTTGCAGGTTTTGATTATACCTTCAAAGTCCGTAAGTATTATCAACGATTTTACTAACTGTTAGTGGTAAAAGAAATAGCAGTAGTTGTAGCAGTATTGTGTCATGCACAGTTCAGAGTACAGTGGAACTCTTATTTACATGTCTGAGAGCCATGCTCAAGGCATACTGTGACATAACAATTTTAATTTGGCAAGTACTCGTTTAACTTTGTGGTTGCTATGCACTGAAATTCTCTCCTTCAGCCTGTCTGCAAAGCTCTGCCAGTTTACACATTCAGATCACACTTTACTCTGTCTGCATTTTGAAAGGCCAGACCTCAAACTGATTCTGTTGTACTGTGAATCTACTTTTACGTGGTTATTTTTTGTTTGTTTTGAATCTTCAGGTTTCTTCCTTGAAATTTAGCATGCATTGAGTGATCTTCCCATCTTTATTGGTTTTTGAAGATTGAAAGGTGTATAGAATTTGTGGTTCAGTTCAATCTGGAGTCACTAAGGCCAAGATCCAAAGTCTTCTTTCACTTAAAAAGAGAGAGTTCTGGTGTCATGAAGAGAGTGTCTGCTGTGAAGCCCATAAATAATATGAATGTTTGGAACAGGGCAAGGATTATTCTCTAGAAATGGAGTAGGTACCCAGTAGAGATTATTGTGCATTGATTAGTCTCAGAAAACAAAGAGCAGCTCCATTAAGCTGTGATCTGAATATAAGAGGGTCTGAAAATGTTTTAATAAAATACTGCAGTGGCAGGGATGATCTAAAGTAGAAAAAGATGTGTGCCACGCTTTTTATAATAAGGTTGGGGAAAGGGCTGGAAATGTTATTTGACGCTTCAATGAAGGACACATATGGGATTTGTTGGCAAAAATGTTCTTTTTTTTTAGGACTGGCACAAATCATTTAATACAGTCATTTAAAACCATATTATAAAGAAAAGAAACAAAGGGAGACATTGGGTCAAACACAAATCGGTTAATTTTGTGGCTATCTGCCACATCTCCTGCAGTGCACAAAGAACCACGTAAGCTTGTTGATATGTTTGTGTCTTCCTTATCTATCAAAATGCTGTGCTGGCTAACACTATTCATGTTTAAGGATAGAATATCATAACTGTGGGTGTAACATTTAGTTGAGACCAGCACTGAGGTTTTATACAGTATGCAGCAGTGAGTGACCTTGATTAATATTACATTGGGCCATTGGACAAAAAAGATCCACCAAAACTGAATAAATTCCTTATGCACCCTAAATTTCAGCCTCTTCCTTCTGAGTATGTAGTGGATGTAAGTGGGGGCCTTCTGGGGAGATATAATAATGTCTTTTGTGGTTCACTGAAACATCCATCTTGCGGACAGTGAATCCCTAGTTATTCATTGATAGAGAATGAGCAAAATTATTTGCGTGAAACTGAATTTGCAGCAAAACTCAGTGTTTCACTTTACCACTTTTGTGTTTGCTAAATTGTGTTTCGCTTGCAGCAAAATTTGTGAAATTGACAAAGGAAGAAAAGTGTTTTGTCCTCTAGGTAAGTATTTAAATGCATTCATTCTGTGTCTACATTGAAGGTAAGGCTATGGAGCAGGTCAGCAGCTTTAGGTTCCTCGGAGTCACCCTCACTGATGACCTTAAATGGGCAAGTCACACTGCGGCAGTAATCAAGAAAGCCCAACAACACCTCTACTTCCTCAGGAGACTGAGTAAGGCCCGGATGTCCCCTACAACCTTTTGCATATTCTACAGGTGTACTGTGGAGTCCATCCTGACAGGATGCATCACATCCTGGTACAGCAACTGCTCAGCTCAGGACTCCAGAGCTCTGCAGCAGGTGGTGAACACAGCACAGTAGATCACGGGCACACAGCTCCCCGAGATCCATAACATCCACACTACACGCTATCTCAGGAAAATGAACCGTATCAGGCGGGACCCCAACCACCCTGCACTGTCACTTTTACCCTTCTCCCATCGGGGAAGTGACTAAAGTCCATTCGTACGAGCACCTCCAGGTTCAGGAACAGTTTCTACCCAACTGCAATCAGACTCATGAACAATCAGTAACCTTGTGTCACCTCCACTGCTACCTGCACATATACTTCTGCCACTGTCTCTATATTTATTCCTAGGATTCTGGTTTTATTTATTTACTTATTTATATTCAGTTATTTATTGTGTGTTTTTTTTGTCTATGTTCACTGTCTGCGGGGCACAGGCAAGCAAGCATTTCATTGTACATGGTACTTGTACTTGACAATTCTTTCTTTTCTTTATTCTTTATTGTCATGTGTCATTTGGTATTTTACAAAAATGTGTAGCGTTAAAAAATAAAAAAATCAATGCACTCATTTCATGTCATGCATGGACATTTAGTTGATCCCCTAAATGTAGTGTTTCTTAGACTTTCTGTTGTAGCCCAATCTTGTCTGTCTTAGTGTCTTTGAGACCTAATCCAGGTACACCCCAAAGAGAATCATTGAGTCGCCTCTGACAAACAAAGGAGGGAGAGCAGAGCGTGGGGTTGGACAATCACCAATGACAGTCATAGTGGAGCCATGTCAATAGCTTAAATTGCCTGTGGTGACCCATCAGGAGCGTACATGTACTCAACATGTTCCAATTGAATACAATGGAGAGTCACAACCTTGCACGACACATTTAAGAAACTATGATTAAATGTGTTTTGATAGTACTACTATACATGCTATGCCAATTCAAATGATTGCACTCAACCAGAAGCAGAAAAGAAAATTGAAGCTCTACTGTGCTTAGAGTTTGCATATCCTCAGCTTCTTCTGCAGGAATCAAGAAACAGGCAAGGGCAGTTGCAAGGCTTCCTGTGTAGTGATATTTTCCTGTGTAGATCGCAGCTGCTAAGATTATCACAGGTAAACACCTAAGTGTTCAGAATCCTATGAACCAGCATCAGCAGCCTCAAATCCAAAACTCAAAATCCACTCTTCCCACCTTACCTTAGAACCTCATGTGCACCCCAGGACTCTGTATCCACACAGGTCTATCATGTCTGCACTATAGTCTTGGAACTGTTAATACATCAGAACTCCCAGGGCACTGCAATGCTTGTACCTATCCAACTGTCGGCATGTTACGGTTTCTATTATTTGGACTGTTTTATAACCATACTGTACACTGTCCTTACTGTATTTTAACTCTCCCTACTCATTCAGTTCATACTCTTGATTTACTTTTTACTCTGCACTGCTTTATTTATATTTACTAGGGGGCTTCGCCCCCTGCTGGCTTTGCTTGCCCACCCACTGCCTGCGCTACGCACCAACCGCTTTGCATCTCTGCCGCTCGTGTTATGAAGAGGGGGGCAGAACGCACCCCAAGGAGAAGCGATCGCTCCTCCGACACCCCCTCTTACAATAATACAACGGGAAACACATAAGAATTTTTTTTTTTTTTTTTTTACATCGTCTTTGCTCAATCAGCTGCTGGATTGCTGCTGCCGTGCCGTGTGGGCTGCATTTCGCATGGCGCACTTTTGTCATATCACCTATGTCCATATATTCTTATCTCTTTTCGCTTTTACCTTTTCATCAATACCGCATTGAATTTTCATTCCATGTTTGGAATTACATCGTGAAAACGCAACGTAATACCGTTTCTTTCTCTCTACAAGAAATGTGTCTAACATAACCATGCAGGACTTTTCCAAATCTCTTTGCATAAGCTCTCATCATCGTTTAGTGACAATAAAGTTGAATCTAATCTAATCTAAAGTTTGAGGCATTTTGAAAGGCACTGTATATTTATTGGTTTTCATGCCAAAAACATTTTAATGAGCTTCATGTCTTGCAATTATAAGATCGCCAGTAAAATGTGGGTATCACTGATTTACAGAGACACAAACAGACAGAAGCACTAATAAACAATGTAATAGTCTAGCTTTTACTTACTGTTGATTTGCTGTTCATCCATCTTGGATTTGAGGTCATAGTTGGTGAGACATTACTGACTTTCCAAGTAGGAAATCTGACTACTGGGAGCATTACATTTGAAACTTCCAACTGGGAACTCAGAAAGCCTGACTTCCCAGTTCAAATGGAACACAGAATACAGAAAACTTTATAAATTTGCTTGTTTCACTCATCACCATTCCCTAGTGACAACTGAGCACACCCTTTGTAACATGGCCGAATTAGAGAGTCAGCCTAAACCCCCAGGATTTCAGTAAACATAAAGAGCATGCTCCTTCTGCAGCTAAAACAGTGAAAGTGGGCTGCTATAATTCAAGGCTGGCTCAGATGAACTTAAGAGATAATATAAAGCATTGCATCTTGACCTCAGGCAAAAGAGCAATTTCACGTTGTCTCTTCTTAACATTTAAGAATGGATGTCATGTTACCTATACGATACATCTGTTTTCGATATTTGTGCAATCACCAGAGAGATGTACATAAGGAAACTGCCAGCATCAGCCAGTGCCTTGGGCTGGGAAAGTCACATCCCACTGAACACCATCATTTTTTAACTACAGGAGGATCACTAAAAGTATTTATTCCTGTACTTGGAGTAATGGGTGATGGTTATCCGTGGTTGCAGCTAACTAACCTCAGAGTGATAACTGCCCAATTGGGAGTTGCAAAGACAGTATGGGTCTTATAATAAAACTTAAAGTCTGTTCCAATTTGATCATATAGTCTTGCCTACAGGTAATAAACAACAAGCCATGATATCAAAAGTGAGTTGGCACCTTATCTGGGTGGGTTTTCCTCTATGCTTTCTGGTTTTCCTACTAATACGTCCCCAAATACGCGCTTGTCAGTTTAACTGACAATTCCAGATTGGCCTTGTGTGAGTATGGATGGGCAAGGGTGGGCTCACCAATTTTAGGGTTGGTTGTTGCCTTGCTTTCAGGGCTCCTCTGATAGATTCTGCCCCTGGTCTGATGCTAAATTGAGAAGATTATGTGATGTTTTTAAGCTGTCCCAATGTGTGAATCTTCCTTTGTGATGGACTGGTGCCAATCCAAGGCTGGATTCTACCTTTCACCCATCATATTGAACTGGATTACGCAAGTTTGATGTATGTATGTATGTACAGTATGTGTGAACAAACTGGTTTAATTTTAAATTCTGGTGTCCTTCAGCTTCTGAAGAGCATTTTGCTTGGACTGTCTTGCCTTCCATGTGTTTTGAAGCTTGCAAGATGTCTGTTTATCAGTGTTCAACAGATTGAACCCATTGCATAAAATGTAGATTGAAAAGATTTCAAGGGTTGAAGATATTAATGCTGCGGTGGGCTGGTGCCCTGCCCAGGGTTTGTTTCCTGCCTTGCGTCCTGTGTTGGCTGGGATTGGCTCCAGCAGACCCCCGTGACCCTGTAGTTAGGAAAAAGCGGGTTGGATAATGGATGGATGGAAGATATTAATGTTGCAAAAAGGTTGGAGGTCTGGTGTGACAGTACCTTCACTTGATCATTTGAATTAACCTGGACAGATGACTTGAAAATCAATGTGCACACAGCATTACAATTAAAAAAGTGTCAATCCAGTTCAGGGCCTTAAAGGGTCACATTAGGCATAAGGCAGAAGCTGGACCTGGCTAGGGTGCCAGTCAACCGTAGGGCTCACTCATGCATGCAAACACTCACACTAAATATGGGACCAATTTTATGACAAACAAATCAGCATAATGGCAATGTTCAACATCCACATACGTACACTCAATAGACAAATTGTTCAGAACACTGTGAAGGGCCTCCTTTTGCTGTCAAAGCAGCTTGAATTCTTGGTATGAATTCCACAAGACATTGTAAACATTCCTTTCAGATTCTGGTCTATGTTGACACAATTTCTGCAGATTTGTCAGCTGCACATTCATGCTGCAAATCTACTACAGCCCAAAAGTGTTCTGTCAGATTCCAGTCTGGCGAATGGGAAGGCCCCGGAAGAGCACCGAACTCTTTGTCATTTTCATGAAACCAGTTTGAGATGCTTTGTGAGATGGTGCATTAGGGCGGCACGGTGGCGCAGTGGGTAGCACTGCTGCCTCGCAGGTAGGATACCCGAGTTTGCTTCCCAGGTCCTCCCTGCGTGGAGTTTGCATGTTCTCCCCGTGTCTGCGTGGGTTTCCTCCCACAGTCTAAAGACATGCAGTTTACGTGCATTGGCGATCCTAAATTGTGCTTGGTGTGTGTGTGCCCTGCGGTGGGCTGGCGCCCTGCCCGGGGTTTGTTTCCTGCCTTGCGCCCTGTGTTGGCTGGGATTGGCTCCAGCAGACCCCTGTAACCCTGTAGTTAGGATATAGCGGGTTGGATTATGGATGAATGGATGGAGATGGTGCTTTATCATGTGGGAAGTAGCCATCAGAAGATGGGTAAATTGTGGTCATGAAATGATGCAAATGGTCAGCAACAAGAGGCTATGGTATTCAAGTGATGATCAATTTTGTATTAATGGGTACAAAGTGTGCCAAGAAAATATTCTTCACACCACTGCACCAATACCACCAGCACAACCAGTAGGTTAGGTGCATGGATTCATGTTGTTAGTGCTAAATTTAGACCCACCCATCTGTGTGCCTCAGCAGAAATTGAGATTCATGCATCAGACCAGGCTACACTGTTCCAGTCTTTCCAATTGTGGTGCACTGGAGCCTCAGCTTTCTGCTATTGGCTGACAGGTGTGCACCCCAATGTGGTCTTCTGCAGTTGTAGCTCATCCATCTCAAGGTTTAACATATTGTACATTCTGAGATGTTTTACAGTTTACCAAAATTGTACAGAGTGGTTAATTGAGTTACCATAGCCTTTCAGTCAGCTCAAACCACACTTCTCTTATCAACAAGAGTTTTCTAGCAGCAGAACCGATGCTTACTGGATGTTTTTTTGGCACCATTCTGCGTAATCTCTGAAGACTGTTGGACGTGAAGAGAAGATCAGCATTTACAGAAATACTCAAAGCCATCGGGTACCAAAAATCATGCCATGGTCAAAATCACTAAAACACATTTTCCTCTTTCTGGGTTTTTTAATGTGTACATTAACTGAAACTCCTTACTTGTAGCTAAATGATTTTATAAGTTGCTCTGCTGCTGCTGCATGATTGGCTGATTAGATAATTGCATTGGATACGCAGGTGTTAATTATAATGTACTCAGTAAGTGTATAACTACTGTAAGCTGCCCCTTGTCATTTGTCACTAGGTTCTTTAAGCTTGTATTTTTTTGTCTTCTTATCTCTTGTGGAGTCAATTTGCTTTCTTCAAATGTACTGTAGTAGGTTAAGAAGTCAAGCAAAATTACACCTTTTATTGGCTAACTAAAAAGATTACAAATATGCAAGCTTTTGAGGCAACTCGGGCCCCTTCATTAGAAATGTTAGGTTACAGTTCAGGGCTTCTAGTACCTAAGAGGCTAAGGCTGCTATCTACAGTGCATCCGGAAAGTATTCACAGCGCATCACTTTTTCCACATTTTGTTATGTTACAGCCTTATTCCAAAAGGGATTAAATTAATTTTTTTCCTCAGAATTCTACACACAACATCCCATAATGACAGCATGAAAAAAGTTTACTTGAGGTTTTTGCAAATTTATTAAAAATAAAAAAAACTGAGAAATCACATGTACATAAGTATTCACAGCCTTTGCTCAATACTTTGTTGATGCACCTTTGGCAGCAATTACAGCATCAAGTCTTTTTGAATATGATGCCACAAGCTTGGCACACCTATCCTTGGCCAGTTACGCCCATTCCTCTTTGCAGCACCTCTCAAGCTCCATCAGGTTGGATGAGAAGCGTCGGTGCACAGCCATTTTAAGATCTCTCCAGAGATGTTCAATCGGATTCAAGTCTGGGCTCTGGCTGGGCCACTCAAGGACATTCACAGAGTTGTCCTGAAGCCACTCCTTTGATATTTTGGCTGTGTGCTTAGGGTCGTTGTCCTGCTGAAAGATGAACCGTCGCCCCAGTCTGAGGTCAAGAGCGCTCTGGAGCAGGTTTTCATCCAGGATGTCTCTGTACATTGTTGCAGTCATCTTTCCCTTTATCCTGATTAGTCTCCCAGGTCCTGCCGCTGAAAAACATCCCCACAGTATGATGCTGCCACCACCATGCTTCACTGTAGGGATGGTATTGGCCTGGTGATGAGCGGTGCCTGGTTTCCTCCAAACATGACGCCTGGCATTCACACCAAAGAGTTCAATCTTTGTCTCATCAGACCAGAGAATTTTGTTTCTCATGGTCTGAGAGTCCTTCAGGTGCCTTTTGGCAAACTCCAGGCGGGCTGCCATGTACCTTTTACTAAGGAGTGGCTTCCGTCTGGCCACTCTACCATACAGGCCTGATTGGTGTATTGCTGCAGAGATGGTTGTCCTTCTGGAAGGTTCTCCTTTCTCCACAGAGGACCTGTGGAGCTCTGACAGAGTGACCATCGGGTTCTTGGTCACCTCCCTGACTAAGGCCCTTCTCCCCTAATCACTCAGTTTAGATGGTCGGCCAGCTCTAGGAAGGTTTCAAACTTCTTCCACTTACAGATGATGGAGGCCACTGTGCTCATTGGGACCTTCAAAGCAGCAGAAATTTTTCTGCAATCTTCCCCAGATTTGTGCCTTGAGACAATCCTGTCTCGGAGGTCTACAGATAATTCCTTTGACTTCATGCTTGGTTTGTGATCTGACATGAACTGTCAACTGCGGGACCTTATATAGACAGGTGTGTGCCTTTCCAAATCATGTCCACTCAACTGAATTTACCACAGGTGGACTCCAATTAAGCTGCAGAAACATCTCAAGGATGATGAGGGGAAACAGGATGCACCTGAGCTCAATTCCGAGCTTCATGGCAAAGGCTGTGAATACTTATGTACATGCGCTTTCTCAATTTTTTTTTTTTTTTAATAAATTTGCAAAAACCTCAAGTAAACCTTTTTCACGTTGTCATTATGGGGTGTTGTGTGTAGAATTCTGAGGAAAAAAATGAATTTAATCCATTTTGGAATAAGGCTGTAACATAACAAAATGTGAAAAAAGTGATGCGCTGTGAATACTTTCCGGATGCACTGTAGTGTGGGAGTTTTGTAGTGAGGATGCAATCAGTCAGTCAGTCATTTTCCAACCTGCTATATCCTAACACAGGGTCATGGGGGTCTGCTGGAGCCAATCCCAGCTAGCACAGGGTGCAAGGCAGGAACAAACCCCGGGCAGGGCACCAGCCCACCACAGGGCACACACACCCACACACCAAGCACACACTAGGGACTAGAGGCATTGAACAATGCAGCCTTAACACATAGGTAATGTTTCACACCATCCTCAAATGCTTATTTCACAACTATGCATCCTCTCCATGGCTCTGTAATGAAAGCACAAGATGAAGCGACACACATGAAGAAAATGAAATCAGCAAGTACATGGTGGAATATCACAAAAAATGATAAATTGTTTTTATGTTGGATTTTATATACACTCACCTAAAGGATTATTAGGAACACCATACTAATACGGTGTTTGACCCCCTTTCGCCTTCAGAACTGCCTTAATTCTACGTGGCATTGATTCAACAACATTCTTTAGAAATGTTGGCCCATATTGATAGGATAGCATCTTGCAGTTGATGGAGATTTGTGGGATGCACATCCAGGGCACGAAGCTCCCGTTCCACCACATCCCAAAGATGCTCTATTGGGTTGAGATCTGGTGACTGTGGGGCCATTTTAGTACAGTGAACTCATTGTCATGTTCAAGAAACCAATTTGAAATGATTCGAGCTTTGTGACATGGTGCATTATCCTGCTGGAAGTAGCCATCAGAGGATAGGTACATGGTGGTCATGAAGGGATGGACATGGTCAGAAACAATGCTCAGGTAGCCCGTGGCATTTAAACGATGCCCAATTGGCACTAAGGGGCCTAAAGTGTGCCAAGAAAACATCCCCCACACCATTACACCACCACCACCAGCCTGCACAGTGGTAACAAAGCATGATGGATCCATGTTCTCATTCTGTTTACGCCAAATTCTTACTCTACCATATGAATGTCTCAACAGAAATCGAGACTCATCAGATCAGGAAACATTTTTCCAGTCTTCAACTGTCCAATTTTGGTGAGCTCGTGCAAATTGTAGCTTCTTTTTTCTATTTGTAGTGGCGGTGAGTGGTACCCGGTGGGGTCTTCTGCTGTTGTAGCCCATCCACCTCAAGGTTGTGCGTGTTGTGGCTTCACAAATGCTTAGCTGCATACCTCGGTTGTAACGAGTGGTTATTTCAGTCAAAGTTGCTCTTCTATCAGCTTGAATCAGTCGGCCCATTCTCCTCTGACCTCTAGCATCAACAAGGCATTTTCGCCCACAGGACTGCCGCATACTGGATGTTTTTCCCTTTTCACACCATTCTTTGTAAACCATAGAAATGGTTGTGCGTGAAAATCCTAGTAACTGAGCAGATTGTGAAATACTCAGATCGGCCCGTCTGGCACCAACAACCATGCCACGCTCAAAATTGCTTAAATCACCTTTCTTTCCCATTCTGACATTCAGTTTGGAGTTCAGGAGATTGTCTTGACCAGGACCACACCCCTAAATGCATTGAAGCAACTGCCATGTGATTGGTTGATTAGATAATTGCATTAATGAGAAATTGAACAGGTGTTCCTAACAATCATTTAGGTGAGTGTATAGGGTGGTCCAGATCTAATTATGCAATTTTCATTACGCTATAACTTATTAAGTTTATTACATAGAAAATCACCCGAAAAATCCTGGACCATCGAGAAGTGTGCGAACTGACGACATGAAGAATCGTCTTCGCGCCAAACTGAAATCGTCACCGCATAAATCAAAGACAATCTGGATCTGCATAATTAGATCTGGACCACCCTGTAGTTTATTTGTCACCAAGGGGAAATTAAACTTTACAGAAGCTTGAGAGAAGAAAAAGTATATAAATCAACATCAACTTCCCAAAACACATTTAAAGTAGCGAATGAATGGATGAATGAATTTCCATTTTGGTTACATAATGCATGCATTGGCCATGGGAGGAACGTCAGGAGCAGCTCTGTCACAAGCTAGCCAGCTTTTAAATTTGTTTTGTCATAAGATGTGTGTAACCTGAACCTGCACTATCAAAACATTTAGGGAGGAATTCCTTGAAATGTCACACCATAATTGGCATTCTGGGCCAATTACCAATAATTGGAAACTACTTAAATGGATAATTCTGTTAATCAAAAAACTGAATCAAGCCCACTTCCAAAACAGATGGATGGATGTGGTGGTCAATAGCATCTTTGAAAATACTCTGCATGGGATGCACCAATACCGGTATTTCATATACAATTTAATTCATCACATTCTAAACCATAGCATTTGGTACCAGGACATTATTATGGACCTGTTTTTCTGCTTGTGAATGTAATTGTTTTGAGGATATCAAAGATGCTAAAAGAAGGCCAGAGGGCTTCATTTGTACATTTTCTGGTCAGCATACAGTATAGCAATTTATTCAAGTTATTGGGTAAAACAGAGAGCAATGTGTTGATGTGTGATTTTTGGGATGAAAAGGAAATCATTTGAAGATTTTTAAAGAAGTACCTAATAGAAGTCCTTAAATACCTCAGACTCCAACATTTCCTCACACTTGATGCCATCCTGAGGATGAGAGTTGTCTTTCATTGGTTAGCATTGTTACCTCAGTGGCTGAGAAGACTGGCTTTGATCCTGGTCCAGTTAGCATCTCTATGGAGATGAGACATTTTTCCTTTGTCCAAAAGAGTTTTTGTCCAGGTACTCTGATTTCCCATCACATCCCATAATTTGTCAATATGATGTTTATTATAGATGTGGATGGTGCCCAGTCAAAAGTTTATTTCTGACTTGTTCTAAATGCTGTCCTAAACATTCCAGCAGTAATGGAATAGGTCGCCCCAGAGAAGGTGAAATGAATTTTCAAGGAGGTGAGTATTTGGACAAGTTTATGAACAACTTGGATTTCTGATTTTGTTCCAGCACAATAATTTCCCAAAGGTTTATTTCTGGTAGCTGTGCCACGGTTAATGTATCAGGGCAACACTGAGCAAACCTCTGCTTGATGATTTGTATTTTCATGTCTTGACTTTATCTCATTTAGGGTACAACATGTCATCTGGAGGGGGAAGATGAAACTTTAAACATGAAAACAGGGCCAAAACTTTAAGGAAGTGCCCACTCACACCCACACGGAGCTCTTATTGCTCATGCCTGACTGCTGTAGCTCCAGTCATTCTTAAATAGTAACATTTCTCATCCGGCTATGAGTCAGAGTGGAAATGCAGCCTCGTACTCGACATGTAGGCAGAGACCTGGGAGGAAACTGTGCTGCCACCAGAGCGCTGTCTGTAAACATTCCTGGAGTGTATTAATCACAAACGGAGGTCTCTGCTTCATGGTTTCCCCTCACATCATGTTATTTTCATACATTTCCAAGTACCCTAAAAATAAAATGACGTACATTGCCTCTTTTAGTCATAGGTGAACTATTTATTTTTAAAAAGAGAAATATACTGTATATCGCAATCTAATGTTGAAGTGATTTACAGTACTTGTGATCTTCTTACATTTGTACAAACCCATTGCAATTCAAAAATAAAATGCCATTTTATATATATATATTATATAAATATATATATACACATATACAGTATATTTATATATTTATTTAATTATTTATACAGTAATTATAGTATTTTGTCATTGTATATACATGTGTTAAAGCTGTAACTATTGTCTGCTTATATCATTAAGGATAGCTACAGGAATTACAGTAATTAGATAGATAGATAGATAGATACTTTATTAATCCCAAGGGGAAATTCACATACTCAGCAGCAGCATACTGATACAAAACAATATTAAATTAAAGAGTGTTAAAAATGAAGGTATAACAGACAATAACTTTGTATAATGTTAAGGTTTGGGGTGGAATTGAAGAGTCGCATAGTGTGAGGGAGGAATGATCTCCTCAGTCTGTCAGTGGAGCAGGACAGTAACAGTAGTCTCTCGCTGAAGCTGCTCCTCTGTCTGGAGATGATACTGTTCAGTGGATGCAGTGGATTCTCCATGATTGACAGGAGCCTGCTCAGCGCCCGTCGCTCCGCCACAGATGTCAAACTACATGACTACAATAGAGCCTGCCTTCCACACCAGTTTGTCCAGGCGTGAGGTGTCCTTCATCTTTATGCTGCCTCCCCAGCACACCACCGCGTATAAGAGGGCACTCACCACAACCGTCTGATAGAACATCTGCAGCATGTTATTGCAAATGTTGAAGGACGCCAGTCTTCTAAGGAAGTATAGTCGGCTCTGTCCTCTCTTGCACAGAGCATCAGTATTGGCAGTCCAGTCCAACTTATCATCCAGCTGCACTCCCAGGTATTTATAGGTCTGCACCCTCTGCACACAGTCACCTCTGATAATCACGGGTCCATGAGGGGCCTGGGCCTCCTAAAATCCACCACCAGCTCCTTGGTTTTGCTGGTGTTCAGGTGTAGGTGGTTTGAGTCGCACCATTTAACAAAGTCCTGGATTAGTTTCCTATACTCCTCCTCCTGCCCACTCCTGATGCAGCCTGTCTGTCTGTCTTTATACTAATATGCTGTCAGTGTGGTATATTAAAACAGAGTACAAATTAAGTCATTTTTTCTGGTTACTTGAAGAACCAGTAGTGTGGACCCAAATCAGTTTAAAATCTTTGCTTATCAATAAAGGTTTCACCAAAGTAGCTACTTTTATTGATCATGTCAGTAACCAATGGAAGTCTAATGCAACTCTTGCCTGTGAGCTAGGGGTTAGATCTATTTGTTTTAGAGGGTCACTTGTTAAGAAATTGAAAGACATTTTAATAAAATTAGGTGCCAATCCCCTGTTTGAAGACTTTTTCTTTTGTGATCTAATAAACGAGACAGAACTTCCAGAATGTAACATAATAATAAAACCAAATGTAAGGTATGTTGTGAGTTTTAAAAATGAAATTTTAAAAATCAGTCACATGGGTGGTAGTTTATTCCAGGACTGAAGAACGAAAGACATGTATGGCGGATGTCTGAGAGTGTCACATTTTATTCATTTAAAGGAGATGCCAGATACTCTCTCGAGGAATACTCTGTGTGTGCAGGACACAGCTCCTCCAACATGAAGATTTACAGTGGAGCAGTTTATGTGAGGCAGTAGCTCCGAATTCTTTCTTGAAAACTCTTGGCTGTAGCATAAGTGAACAGTGTTCCTTTTGTCTTTAAAAAGAAACTGTTTATCACTTATTTCTGCATTGTAGCAGATTAATACTATTGTTATAGCTGCTTGCTTTATTGTTTGAGAAATTAGGAATTGCATTCAGTGAATTAATTTATATTTTTGAAATTTCTGTATCAAGAAAAAATAAAATGGAATGCTCACTTAACCATCATCTATATGCTACACAGATCCCTCTCCCACTTGGACAGAGGCAGTGGTGCTGTACGAGTTATGTTTCTGGACTTCTCTAGTGCCTTCAACACCATCCATCCTCTGCTCCTTAGTGACAAGCTGACAGAGATGGGAGTAGACTCACACCTGGTGGCATGGATCGTGGACTATCTTAAAGACAGACCTCAGTATGTGCGTCTCAGGAACTGCAGGTCTGACATTGTGGTCAGCAACACAGGAGCGCCGCTGGGGACTGTACTTTCTCCGGTCCTGTTCAGCCTATATACATCGGACTTCCAATACAACTCGGAGTCCTGCCACGTGCAAACGTTTGCAGACGACACTGCTATCGTGGGCTGCATCAGAAGTGGGCAGGAGGAGGAGTATAGGAACCTAATCAAGGAATTTGTTAAATGGTGCGACTCAAACCACCTACACCTGAACACCAGCAAAACCAAGGAGCTGGTGGTGGATTTTAGGAGGCCCAGACCCCTCATGGACCCCGTGATCATCAGAGGTGACTGTGTGAAGAGGGTGCAGACCTATAAATGCCTGGGAGTGCAGCTGGATGATAAACTTGACTAGACTGCCAATAATGATGCTCTGTGCAAGAGGGAACAGAGCCGACTATACTTCCTTAGAAGGCTGACGTCTTTCAACATCTGCAATAAGATGCTGCAGATGTTCTATCAGACAGTTGTGGCGAGCACCCTCTTCTACACGGTGGTGTGCTAGGGAGGCAGCATAAAGAAGAGGGACGCCTCACGCCTGAAAAAACTGGTGAGGAAGTCAGGCTCTATTGTAGGCACGGAGCTGGACAGTTTGACATCTGTGGCGGAGCGACGGGCGATGAGTAGGCTCCTGTCAATCATGAAGAATCTACTGCATCCACTGAACAGAATCATCTCCAGACAGAGGAGCAGCTTCAACGACAGACTGCTGTCACCGTCCTGCTCCACTGACAGACTGAGGAGATCGTTCCTCCCTCACACTATGCGACTCTTCAATTCCACCTGGGGGGGTAAATGCTAACATTATACAAAGTTATTGACTGTTACACCTGCCTCACACTCTCCACCTTGCATTTTTTAACTTGCACTGCATCTATGTAACAACCTAGTGTTGGGTCAGGCTCAGATAGCCATTTTAAAAACTAAAAGAAATAGAGATACTTTATTAATGTTTAAGGCACTCCTTCAAAGAAGACTGAAGGTTGAATGTGCAAACTATAAACTTATTTAATCAAATAGATATTTTTTATTAAATCTGGGGTGTAAATGATGTTCTATGTTCTATAGAAAATAAATGTCTAGTTGTAAAATGTGAGTAGAAAAAGTCATTTAGTCTTTATCCAACCTGCTATATCCTAACACAGGGTCACGGGGGTCTGCTGGAACCAATCCCAGCCAACACAGGGCACAAGGCAGGAACAAATCCCCAGGCAGGACACCAGCCCACCACAGGGCACACACACACACCAAGCACACACTTGGAACAAGTTAGGACCGCCAAAGCACCTAACTTGCATGTCTGTGGACTGTGGGAGGAAACCCACTCAGACACGGGGAGAACATGCAAACTCCACACAGGGAGGACCCGGGAAGTAAACCGAGGTCTCCTTACTGCAAGGCAGCACTGCTACCACTGTGCCACTGTGCCGCCCAAGTAGAAAAAGTTGACCTTTGTAAATGCTGTATCTATCAATCTATCTATTGTAAATGCAAGGGCATTTGGACTGACATCCTGACTGGGTCAGAGAGTGAATCCTTACCTGGCCAGGAGGCCATAATGGAAGGACCAGCCTGGAGGGACAATGCCACTTGCCATTTGAGAGAATGAGCTGCCTTTGGTATCTGTGTTTGCCCAGTTTCTTTATTGTCTTCTTACTCTAACTGGGATAAGGATCGCCACCCATCCTGACTGGGCTCCTTCCAAGCTGTCCTCCCATTATAGATCCCCAGCCAGATAAGCAATCACTCGCCAATTGCCTTGTCACCTACACTATCTATCATATAGTGCCTTTCAATCTTACTCCTAAGACAAATGCATTGCAAGTGTTCCTTTTCTATACAAAACCAGAAACAGCCTCAACATAAATGATCCTCTGCAAAATCAAACTTTAATTCTGTGTTTATTCAGGAATATCCTTATAATTGCCTTTACTTTGTTATTCGCTGCTCTACGTCACAGATCTTGACTTGCCAATGAAGCCCATATGTAATGTAACAGATGGTGTACGGTTTCACTATTTATTCTACAGCTTTTTTCTGGCTCAAAGAAATCAGATTTCAACAAATCTGTTTGACAGCTACATTTGGTTTTATAGGTTAAATTACCAGGAATGGACTTAATTAACAAAGCAGAGCCACTAGATAGATAGATAGATAGATAGATAGATAGATATTTTATTAATCCCAAGGGGAAATTTACACTAGGAAAACACCAAAATTTTATTTCCATGTAAAGATGGACAGACATGTTATATGGTTAAAAAGCTTTGTGCTTGAAGCTAATACTCAGCTTAATCAGCAAAGTTCAAGTTAAGTCACTGAACACGACTTTGAAACGTACTGTATGTTAGAATGGTGAGCTGAACAGGTAGTTGTGGCAAAGGTTAAGAAGAGAATCAGAAGTGATGCAGAGTGCAAGGTGGCATCATACTTAGTAATGAATTGAGCTAACAGTTTTGGACCCAGAGTGGTGAAAAAAAGTAATTGTCACATGATTCTGTTGAACATCATCAAGGATGATGGTGACAGTAGATCCTCCTGACATTTAGTGTTATTCTTTCATTCTAGTTTACATCTTGCCTGAAGAAGGGGCCTGAGTTGCCTCGAAAGCTTGCATATTGTAATCTTTTTAGTTAGCTAATAAAAGGTGTCATTTTGCTTGGCTTTTCTCTACATTCATGATGGCGAACACGGTACAACACCCTAGTATTCTAGTTATCTAAAGAGAAGTAAACTTCTAATCCATCCAGAATTGTGTCCAATGCTGTTGCATTGGGCACTTAACTCTTAAAACCTTCAACTGAACTAATAAGGTTTGGAAAACAGGCAAAGTGGAGTATAATCTCTTACATGTGTGTACAATGGAGTGTTTCCTGGGTTTAAAAGAGTGGCGTGACATGACAGATAAAATATAAGAAGCATAGTGTTAGAATAATTGGTGGATGGATGTATGGGTCGTTTAGTGTTGTCCAGGTACTGTGGCCTTTGGATAGACTTGGGTGTGGAATAATAACAAGGTGGTGCATTTCTTAGTATTATTGCCTCACATTTCTGGAGACCTACGTTCACTTCTTAGCCTGGTCAGTGTCTATAGGATGCCGTTTACATTTTCTGCCCCATACAGACGTTATATTAGATAACTAAGAGAAGGGCAGAATACATGACTGCCTCATGACTTGGCAGTTTCAAGGTTCCAAAGTATACAAATTCCCTGCATTTTGAAAGGCAATTGTCAAGCTGCAGGGCAGTGCTGGTAGCTTTATAAATGCTTTCCAGATATGATGAGTTCAGTTAAATTCTGTCTAGCTTTCTCCATTTTGCATTCTGTCATGGTACGACAAACACAAGAAATCAGACAGACTAGGCTGTCTTCTGTTTTTGCAGTTCAGAACACCAGCTTTTCTTCCTTCCTTGTGTTTGCATTGTCTGCATTGTACTTACAGTTGAGTGCTCATTAATTGTCATCTCTCACACACAGGAGCCCACTTTGAATGAATGGTACAAGTTAATTCATATCTCATTGAGCCTATCAAGGTAGGCGACATACATTATAACTCATACCACAGTTTACAGCCACTACGGACGCAGCCAGTGTGCAGGCGACCTCTGCTGCTGTGTCTCAGTTACCTGTTGTAATGCTGCCATATAACGAATAGTCAGCCATTTTTATTTTTTATTATATGCAAAAGCTTGTGGAAAATAGGGTTATAAATAAGCAGTCCATAGTTAATTTTGTCACAAAAAAGGTATAAAGGTGCTGATGTTTTGAAACAACTAGATTTGTTGTAAGATGAATATTCTGATGATAATGACAATGATCAAGATAGTGATATCAATTGGATGACGTGCAACCTGTAGGCTCTGGCACTGATGCAGATAGCTGTCCCAATGTTGCTTCTTCATCACATGGCATCTGACTTATCATGACTGTCAGGACAAAATTCCATGGACATTCTTCTAACCACTGACTGCAAATAGTCACCAACTAAAAAAATGTGTTGCATGCAACAAGCATATGCAGTGCAAAGAAACATATTAGATAGATAGATAGATAGATAGATAGATAGATAGATAGATAGATAGATAGATAGATACTTTATTAATCCAAAGGGGAAATTCACAGTTTTATTATATTTGCAGGACATGTGCTTCTAACACTGCATTCTATGTGGTGCCATGCTTCAATTTTTCTCATTCAAATACAGACTTTTAGTCGTGTTGCTGGTGAAAATAATAGAATTAACAGTTTCTTAAACCTGCCACCATCGATACTGTAATTGAGATGAGCCAAGCAGATGAGGACACAAACATCTAGCCAAGGGGTAGGTGCATAAATTGATTAGTGCTTCTATTTAAAACAATGGAAAAAAAAACAAAGGTACGCAATAGTGCAGTGCAATCAAGCATCCAATAAATAAATATTCCATAAAACCATTGAGTCTGTGAAGGTTAAAAATCCATCAAATGTATAATCCTTAAGATTAAGGTTAAAATTCTAGAGCAGGAAGCTGTCCCTAAAAATCCAATCCCCAATGCATCCTCTTAAAATCGACATCTCCTCTACCTGTTCCACATGGGGCCTCTCAGTAGAGGAGACACCCAACCATCTTCTTCAGGTTTGGGTCCCTACTGCTCCATGGCTCCCAGTAAGGTGCCACGCAGAACCTCGTCTTACCAAGGCTCGGGTCCCTGCAGCCGTCTGTGGCCACAACAGGGCTCTCCATCTGAGCCTCACCTCACTCTGTCCTTTCTTTCCGTCTCATCTTTTTGTTCTTTCCTCTTCCGCTCCACCATACAGGCTCGTCTTTATCTGCCTGTTTAACTGGGTACAGATTCATACTACCTGAGGTTCTCTGGTTTATTCTTTTTACTATTATAGACTATTGGCCCGTAACTAATTTAATTATTTATGGTATTTATTTATATAGTCCATTGGTTTATGACATTTCCAATGAGTTACATTCTATTCTTTACCAGAAAGGTGTGCATAATAAGACAATTAACATAAGTTGTAAAAAGAAAAAAAAGCTTGTTGCAACTATTATTTGACATTTTAGACTAATTTAGTGGGTTTTTTTCCCAGTTTTTTTCTGTTTATACATAGATGATAATTTATTGAACCACACTGGTTGTCCCTAAAAACATGTAAGCTGTTCTGTTTTGTGGTTGCCTTCTTCACGTACCCCAAAAAAGTTTGAAACTCCCCAGGCATTTCTTTGTCTTTTGAGTTGCCCCCACTGCTCACTCAGAATCAAGCACTTGTCTCCCTGTAAATTAAATCAAATACGTGGAACTGTTAGTAATTTAAATAGAAGTGAAGCTCTGTGATACGGTTTGCATATGTATAGCTAGAAATCCACAAAGGGAGAAGATGAGTCACGTATCTTAAAATAGTTTTTTTTTTATTCCTAAGCTTTCAACCCCTACCCGGAGTTATCATCAGAGGAAAATGATTAGACATACAGGAATCAAAGGCAATATATAGCAAATTAGGAAGGTGGGGAGGTGGGTGTAAGGGGAAGGGGGGTGATACACGGAGTGTTGGTCATACAGTCTTATTTAATATGCAGATATTTTTTCTTTTTAAGCCTGCATATGCTGGGTTCAAGTCCAAGTGTCTGTTGATGCTGTTTTGTTTGATAGCCACAGTTCAACCAGCTCTCTGATGCTTTTAGTATTAGCTAAGAATCTTACTTGCATTGTGTCCTACTTAAACGTGTGTCCAGTTCTCTGATATATGCACATACAAGTTCAACCTTGAAAAGAAAACATTGCATATTAAATAAGACTTTATGACCAACACCCTCCTGTGTCATAAGGTATATATAATAAGAAGAAGAATGGTGTCACTTTAGATAAGGAGGAACATGCATGAGTTGTTTCTAGAGCACCACCTTGCTGGAGCTTGAACAAGGTAGACCGAATTATAATAGATGAGCTAATGACAATAAAGCAAACAGAATTTTCAAGGTGACAAGAAAAAAAAAAGTAATTGTGAATATGCTGTATTTATCTTACATTGTGTCTGGGCCTTCTAGAGGGTGCAAAAGCCTAAATTACAACGTGTGCTCATTGACAACTGACCCACTTTGAAAGTGGAAATTGTTCCATTTCTTGGACAGGAACTCTTTTTTTATGTAAATAAGGTAATAATGTGTTGAAAAGTGAAATTTAAGCAAATTATTTCACTTTAGCTTTATTTACACTCTTCATAAAAGGCTGTGAAAAATGTATCAGACATGACTGATGTGAGGTGTAAGACCTTTTCACAACAAATGCTTCTTTACAGATGTCTGCCAAGTTTGAAAATGGGGACGGGGATCTACGTCGACTGATTTAGTACTGCATTACTATATTAAAATGGGTTTAGAATTGTTCCTACTTTTTCTTAATATTCATAAATTAAAAATAGACATATTAAGATGACTGCTGTGAGTTATCAACGAATCCCTATTTGTACTTGCTTCTGATTTTTCAGTAAGCGGGTCGTGTTCATGTGTAACTAATAAGAAGAAGTGCCCACCAAAATCGAACTCAAGGAGAAGCAGACCCAAATTAAGGGCAGCCAGTGCGCAAAGCGTGGCTTCTGTGGTTCAGTGGTAACTGCTTACAGCTCACTTGTGACCTCATGTTCAGAGATCTGGTAAAATACGGCCAAGGCAAACCTAAATGAGTGCAAGATGTCAGTGGAGCTTTTACCTATTCATTAGAGAGCCAGTGCTTTCAAATTATAGGACGTGGTGCTTCTATTTATTTATTTGGGCTTAATGAGAATCATCCGGGCACTTCTATTTTAAGCTGCATATACAGTCTTTTCTAGTTAGGCTGAATTTCCACACGTTCAGAATTAGACCTAACCAGTCATGCTGTAATCTCAAAAGGTATCATCAACCTGTAGTTGCTGCTTATTGAAGCACTGCTGAAGGGGAGCCTCTTTAAGAGCGATGCTCGTCTCTCTCTTACTGTAATGTATGCACTTTTTCTGGTCTTTATACTTCAATAAAAAGCAAATATGTGCTCATACTGGTTAAGGTGGCCAAATGTTGAGTGTTTTATTTTAGTTCTATTATGTGTTGTGGCCGCTTGAGGCGCTGTTGCTCTGTTAAACCCACCAGACAGACGTCCAGGACACATGTTCAAAAGCACCAAGAAGAATTTTAATATTTTCTTCAAATAAAGTGCACAAAGCACCACACACTCTACAATTCTTCAATAACAATAATTAATACAATAACAATAATCCTCCAGTCCCAGCAGCTTCGTCACCCAACCTCCCAACTTCGGCTATCCCTGCTGGGTTTCCCAAAGTCCTTCCAATAGTTCATGACCTGGAAGTGTTCCTTCTGCGGGTCAAACGCCACATCATCCTTCCTCAAGTAACCCGGAAGTACTGTGGGCTTCCATCCTCGTGACTGCGAAGTACTTCCGAGTTGTAATTACAGTAGGAGTCCCCAGGTTCCTTGTGAGCTCCCCATGGCGGCACTAACGGCACCCAACAGGGCTGAAGAAACGGACTCCATGTCCCATGATGTCCTGAGGGAATCCGGGGAACCATTTCCATCCATGGGAGCTGCCATCTAGCATCCCAGGGGAGGCAGTGTCCTAAAAAGCCTGCTTTTCCTCCCGGAAGGCTGAAACGCCGGCCGTCCATCACAGTGTGCAAATGTTTGCATTCCGGTAACCCTAAATTGGGCAGAGTGTTTTAATTTAAAAAAGTAAAACTGTTAAAACAAGAAATTAAGAAGTTACATAAAATGCACTACAACATGAAAACATCTAAATATATAGGATTACTATGTAAATATAATACTGCTATGTTCAATTACTATTTAGAAAATAAAATTAAGGAGAAAAATATAAAGTTGACTTGGAAGAGTCTTTTTCTTCTTATTCTTCTTCTTCTTTCGGCTGCTCCCGTTAGGGTTGCCACAGCAGATCATCTTCTTCCATATCTTTCTGTCCTCTGTATCTTGTTCTGTTACACCCGTCACCTGCATGTCCTTTCTCACCACATCCATAAACCTTTGCTTAGGCCTTGCTCCTTTCCTCTTGCTTGGCAGCTCTATCTTTAGCATCCTTCTCCCAATATAACCAGCATCTCTCCTCTGCACATGTCCAAACCAAGGCAATCTCGCCTCTCTGACTTTGTCTCCCAACCGTCCAACTTGAGCTGACCCTCTAATGTACTCATTTCTAATCCTGTTCATCCTCGTCACGCCCAATGCAAATCTTAGCATCTTTAACTCTGCTACCTCCAGCTCTGTCTCCTGCATTCTGGTCAGTGCCACCGTCTCCAACCCATATAACATAGCTGGTCTCACTACCGTCCTGTAGACCTTCCCTTTCACTCTTGCTGATACCCGTCTGTCACAGATTACTCCTGACACTCTTCTCCACCCATTCCACCCTGCCTGCACTCTCTTTTTCACCTCTCTTCCACAATCCCCATTATTCTGTACTATTGATCCCAAGTATTTAAACTCATATTGCATATTGTGATGGGTTGCCTGTTGAACTGGAGAACTACAAGCAGTAATAAATGGCACAGAGCAGTGGCAGGGTTTTGGTAAGGCCCCAAAAGAATTAATATTATAAGAATATTACCATACCAGTATAAAAGAAAGCTCACTGGAAGTCCCAGAAGGCCTACAGACAAAAGCAACGGAGAGCTACAGAGGCTAATGCAGCCTGGACAGAATGTTTCCCAGGGATATTATAGAACAAATGATCAAGCATTGTCCACGAATTCCTGTCCTGGTGAAACCACGAGGAGTCGGATGAAGTCTGAAAGACTTCCTGGCAGGTAGATGGCAGTATAGGTTGAGAGAGGAAGGACCTAGGTAGCCTCTTTATGGGGTGAGGCAGCAAGACCACTGCCCAGGATGCATGGCTGTCTAAAGATAAAATGCTCAAAAGTAGCATTGGACACCAGTCACCACAAAAATAGGGTCATCTCTGATATCAAAAGAGATTCTGGAGCTTGAAGGTTGAGGCAAACAGATATTCCTTTAGCTCACATACTATGTATGGCACTTTAGTTTTTCAACCTCCATAAGTTCTCCAAAGTTTTGTTGGAGAAATGACTTCAAACATGGCTTTATAGAAGGAAACCAGTTAATTGTTCATGCAATGGATGGACCTTCCTGTCTGACATATACAGAAATCTGTATATTTTTATGTTTAATATTTATGCTCCTTTCCAGTGCTTAATTTGTAAATGATGAGGCGCAGGAGCCCATAGTGACTGTCTGGAGGCAGAATGAAAGTGTGCCAACAACAGCAATTTGAGTATCAGAGCGCAGCGCTATTAATGATATGTCATCAGCCTAATAAATACATGAAATCAGTACAGTCTACTTATTTACTTGCATACATAAAGTAATATTTCACTGGAAATCTTACATTGTTCCACAGCACACTTGTATTGGGAGTTTTCGCTCTCCTCAACCTCACCTGATGCCTCTTCACTCCCATTCATTTTATTTCTCAACCTCCATAGCAGCCTCTAGTCCACTGCGCCAGAACCATTTTTATATATCTATACTATTTATTATTATTACTATCATGATTTATTTACGGCACGGTGGCACAGTGGTAGTGCTGCTGCCTCGCAGTAAGGATACCTGGGTTTGCTTCCCGGGTCCTCCCTGTGTCAAATTTGCATGTTCTCCCTGTGTCTGCGTGGGTTTCCTCCCACAGTCCAAAGACATGCAGGTTAGGTTCATTGGCGATCCTAAATTGTCCCTAGTGTATGCCCAGCTGGTGCCATGCCCGGGGTTTGCTCTTGCCTTGCACCCTGGGATTGGCTCCAGCTGACCCCTTTGTTAGGATATAGCAGGATGGACGATGACTTTGTGCTTCTTCCAGTGTTGTTGGCGCTTTTTTTTCTTTTTCACATTAGCCAATTAAAAAAAACATATAGATGTAACATGAACTAGGCTTCTTCTATAAAGTTTAAATAAAGTTTGTAATAAACTAGGTTTTTTTAAACAATATAAAAAAATTAAAAAGAAGATGAAGAATTTTTTGGTTATGGAGGACATTTGGATGCTCAAATTCAGAGTAGCTGCAGCTGAGCCCCAGTCAGCTTTGGGACAACAATAAGCACTGCTCCTTTCCCAGCAGCTTCTATAGGCACTTCTGTCAAGTTTATTAATATAGTTACAGTACAATTTGTTACTTTGTGCAATCGGAGCGATTCACTACTTTCTACCTTTGATGCTTTAATCCTACCAATACTTGATCTGCTCATTTTTCTTTTCCCATAAGACACAAACGATTCCCTTTCATCACCCAAGTCTAAAACTTACAGTGGCTTCCCGTCCCACCATCTGTTGTGAATCCAGGCCATGGCGCCTTACTGAAAGTGTCCCACATTGATTGCTATTATTACCACCTTTGTTCACTATTTGAATAGCGGAGAGCCGGGCAGAAGGTCGCCTACTGTGGTCAAACTAAGGTCAGCAAACTTAAGTTTCAACACCTTTCCAGAGATGGGTGCCGAGTGAAGACAGACAACCTTTAAGCCCCTTATCAGCTTTATCTTTCCAGAGAAATTCCCAGAGTCCCAAGCACTGTTTTGTTTTTTGACAGGAGGAAAGGATAGCTGTTCATTTTTTTCGCCCCCTAACTACTAGTTAAAGTGGTAAATGGCCAGGTGTTAGTCATTTCTTAAAATAGAAGCATGAGTGAACTTGTCTGTCAAAGTCTTTTGTCAAGGACCACCCCACCCCCAACAAACGAGGACGGGTGGGAGGGAAATCTCGTCTTCAGAGTCATCTCTAGTTGTGCACGGAACACAATGGTGGGTGACGCAAGCTCAAATCTGTACATCTAAAATGCAATCAAGTTTCCAAATGGGGCAAAGCTTTTCCTGCTTTCAATCAGACCTCTGAAAAACACGTATGTTGTTATGGGTGTAACACCCTTACGGCAAGGTAGAAGAGGTCAATGGTGGGCGCCGGGGTTTTTCTTTATATTTAAATGATTAGAATAATTCAAATTATATCAAGAAGTAATTGAAGTAATAAAAATCCACGCACATGGCATTTACAGTAACTCTACACAGAGGACGCAACAGGCGGTATTAATTCGCTGTTTAAAATAAATCACATGTTATTTGGGAGAAAAAGTAAAAAATAAATAAATACATTTTCTGCAAGAAAGGCTCGACTGTTTTGACAGAATCATTCATTAAGGATAATCTACTCTGAATAATTTCTTCTTAAATTTCTTAAATGGAATGAAGCCTAATCCAGTGGTACAGCTAATAAGGAACAAACCTCGGATGGGACGGCACAGAGCACACCCACCCTAACCTGATTTACACTCCCCACCTAACCTAACAACCTGTTTTTGAGATGGAGGTGGAATTAGGAATACAAGCTGAGAACAAACAATTCTCCAGTGGTCTAGGAATTGAACCCAGGTCCCTAGAGGTGGGAGACAGCAGTCCTTTCCACCACTCTTTATATTGCATTGTTAAAGAGTCTTTGCCATGCAGGTAGATTAGGTTTCTGGGAAATCGGTATCCAGGGTGTTTGCCATGGCAATACGAAGCTCCGACCTCAAAGCAATGTGAAAAGTAATGGGATCAAAGGGTTTGCAGGGCTACTAAATCCTTTAAGCCGTGTCGATTGTACAGATCTTTGCTTCCTCTGAAGTCAGTTTGTTCAGTTTGGCTGCCAACGCACACTTCGTGGGTTGTGTACGATCACAAAGTCTAAAGACACTCGTTTTCTTCCCCCATTATGATGGACTCCCACGATTTTTTTGTGAAACAGAATGAGAAATGCGGGTCTTGGAAGTCTGAATGAAGTCATTCTTACCATTTAGCGAGGTGTTTGAAGTTTGCAGCTATGATTTGCCCCCTGTTTTATTTTCTACCAGTGGGATACCAGTAATGAATCCTTGATGATTCCTACAACCTTTTCTGCAGTAAGCGGGGAGGGAGCTTGTCTTTTAAATCTCAGAAAGAAAGCCCTAATTGGGTTTCCACCTTTTGTATGGCAGAATGGATTACCAGCTTTGTGTCAGTGGGCCGACACAGATCTTTCAAGCGATTAGGTTTCAAAGCTGAGATACAGGGACTTATAAAGTTAATAGACCCTAATCAGAGGCGCCTTGTTAAAATGGCCATGAAGACCAATCATCATAAAAAAATGGGGCTACATGTGCTCTGATTATCATTGTACTTTTACCTTTTAAAGTTAAACGTATTTCTGAATATCGTCTTATCTGGATGAAATGTTTGGCTGTGTAAGTGTCACAGTGCCCAAAGTGATGAAAATACAGCACGGCTGTGGATGACGTCACTGCCTAGTCACTGTTGTACATTTTCCCCCGTCTCTGTGCTTTTTTTTTTTTTTTTTACTACAAGCGTACCATTTTTTCTTCCCACATGTGCATAATATGTTTATCAATGAAGCTTCGATGAGTGTGTGGGCTGCCATAGTTGGTGTCTGCCTTGCACCTTGTGCTGTCACGCTCTGGCCACCTACTGTGTTTAAATGGAAATTGTAAAGAGATGAACAATCTAGTCAAAGTTTATCAAACATTAAAGAAGATGCTAAATCACCTCTCGTCTCCAGAGTTTGGACCCAAGTGAGCATTAAAGGAGAAGTGTTTGTTTTCCCTTAAGCACTAATGTACTCAGTTTGACTGTTCGTGTGAATGTAACATACATAGGTAAAGAAAAAAATATGATAGCTGGCAAATTTATAAGAATACATCTTTGGTTCATTTGTATGAAGCTACTAGTGTTTGGTTGGCTGTGGAGTAGGAGCTGAAATTGAGCTCTACTGCCCCAGAAAGAGTGGGAGAGCAGAAGTGTACACAGCCTCGAAACAGATGCTCCTCTGCTAAATCGGGAACAATCCACAATGCGTAATCACTTTTTGTAGGAGTAAGATTCAGCAAGAATGAATTACAGGATTAACAACTGATACTGCTGGGATAGACTCTGCCCCCCAACCCTGAACCCCCGATATACATCGTGTAGTGGAATAAGCAGGTTAAGAAAATGAATAAAGGCTTTAGAAGGGAACTTGCCGTTTACATTGTATAATCAGGCTGGCGCCATTTGTAAAGAGTACATATGTCCTCCAAAGTTAATCTGTCCAAGAAGGCCACTGTTGTTTTACCTTTTGCTTCCCTTCCAGTCCACGTAGTTTAATTATAGGATGTCAGGAAGCTGAAGTCTATCCCAGGCAAGAACATGTCCTGGATGAGGCGTCAGTGAATCAATGGACACACTGATACTCACACTACGCTGGCTTACAGTCATGATGAAATAACCCGAAAAGATCATCTTTGGGATACGGGAGGACATGAGTGGAAATCCCACATACTGGAAATATGGGGAAAAAAATAAACTGTCCAAACTGCACACTGATGGTGACCAGGCTGTGGTTTGAGCAATCTCCTAGAGCTCTGAGGCACCAGCAGCAGTCACTGTCCCACCACGCCACTTCAAATCAAGTCAAAAAAAAGGGCTCTGCTGGGGCTACGTATGGGTGTGCAGCTTCACTCCACTCCACACAGACAATTATTTCTTTTTATTCTCGGGAAGAAGATCCCTTTTTCCAGTCTGTAGTTTTTATTTATAATCCAACTTCTCATTTTTTTTTTTCATTTGCTATTTCTAAAATGTAGGCTGCAAAGGTGGAAGAGTATAAATCATTGATGGGAGTCGGTAGCCCCTTAGGGTGGTTTGTTCAGGGGGGTGGGCGTGTTTGAGGGGGTTACTTTTTTCCTTTCTTTTTTTTTTTTTTTTAAGACCACGCATGCAGCCAGATGGTTCCTGTCTGCTGGGTTTTTTCAATACACTTCCTCCAACAGACAGAAGACCTCCCCCCCACCAATTTCACCCCCACCGACTGGCCTTTCAGTTCTATGGCTGGAAATAATCTTTTACTGCCCAGTTGTTCGGAAGTGACCTCCTGCCCTTGATTAGATAGCGCCGGGTTCTGTCACACAATTGTCTCTAAGTTCCTCTTTTTTTTTTTTTTTCTTTTTGAGATCCAGTGTCAGCGGTGACAAGAAGAGAGCTGCAGGATTTTGGTTTGTTTCAGTCTTCAGCTGGGAATAAATAAAGTGTTTAGAGCAAGAGTGAAAAGAAAACTAGGAAGCAGGCACACAAATGGCCTCCTGCTAATCTTTTCAGTGCTGGTTTGTAATCTTCTATTTTCCTGTCAGAAAAACAAATTATAATATTTTGCACCTTTTCTTTTGACTTTTTTTAAATCTGCCACCTTTACATTTATCGTAGAGATTCACTGTATTGCACAGCTTGTAATCCTTTACATAGCTGGCTGATGCCTTTTTCCTAGGCAACTTACAACATTCATGGGATGATTGGTGTCATTTCTTTTGGTTTTCTAGTTAGAACACTAGCAGCTGAAGTGATTTGCTCAGGGTAACCAGCCGGATTTGAACCCACAAACTCTGGGCTGAAAGTTCAAGGCCTTAACCACTACACCGCACCATATCACCTGCCTTGTAGGTTTTGATGTTTCTCTAAATTAATCAAAACTTGTAAGTATCTGAATAGACTTTAATGGGAGCATACAGTCAACTAATTTTAGAATTACTCAATGCTGGTACACATTATATCATACATTTACAGGCACCTTTAATGAAGGTGACTTATAGGATCAGGAAGTATTGTGGCACTTCACAATTTTCTTTTGCTTTTCTTTTTTATACTTGGGGGCACGGGCAGGTTAAGTGACTTGTTCAAAGTCACACAGTCAGCCACATAAGCAAATGAACTGGCAAACTACTGGTTTACAGTCAAGCATCCAACTGCTTGCCTTTAACAAAAATACCCGATAAAGACACCCGGGCAATTTTTTGGGAGCTTTGCAAATGAGCTTGATGGATAGAATGGCCTACTCTTGTCTACAAAATGTCTTGCCTTTCATCATTTACATGAAGTAAGTCATTCTTTTTAATTAGCATGTGCCTTCGGGATAGTGGAGAAGCAAAATACAAACACATCTATACCCAAAGCATCAGCCTTTTTCTATGAGTCTCAACTGTTTATAAGTAATGTGATTATAAACAAGGTTTATATTAGCACAACCGACTCAAAGCTTTGGAATATATAGATGGGTTCAGCTCTCAGCCCAAGCACAGCCTATGTTGAGTTTGCACGTGTCCTTAATGTTTGTTTGGTTCTTACCTAGATTTTGATCTTTTTCTCCCACATCCCAAAGACAAGCAGGACTGTCAGCTCTAAACTGACCAGGTGTGAGGGAATGTGGGAATGTGCATTAGTCCAGAAATGGCACTCTAATCCAGGGCACACTCCTGCTTTAGATCTGATGCTGTTGGTGAAATGTCATAACAAAACTATAATCGGTTTATTTTATAGGGTGCCATTAATATCTGTCTATATTTATATATAGTGCCTTATCTATCTATCTATCTATCTATCTATCTATCTATCTATCTATCTATCTATCTATCTATCTGTCTGTCTGTCTGTCTCCCATTGCATGGCTGCAGTTTGGTCCTAGTATGGGATTCTGAGGTGGTGTGTCATGTGGTGGGTACAGCAGCACGTTGTATCAGCACATGCTCCCAACCAAACTTTTCTATCTATTTTATATAGTGCCTTTTAAATCTATGTATCTATGACATATATGTAATGCTTTTTACATCTATCTGTCTATCTATCTATCTATCTATCTATCTATCTATCTATCTATCTATCTATCTATCTATCTATCTATCTATCTATCTATTTTTGATATTGTGCTGCTGGCAAACCACATCAATGCCTGCACACATTCCATTTCTAAGATAAAACGGTTTTAATGTGTGCTTATGGCAGATGGTTCCCAGGTGCAAACGCTGGCTAAGCTCTTGTCAGACTGTATAACTGCGACCGAGACACTTGACCCCTTTTTACTCTTGACCCCCTAAAAGATGTGAAATACAAAGCGTCCCATACAGGCTGTGGCATTTGTCACTGACTCTTTATATATAAAGACATGTACAAATATTTTATATGTAGGTGTTTCAAGTTCTTCTCAACTGTTTAGGGAATGTTCATAGATTCACTTTATGTCATAAACTTGCTAGACACCGTGATAATACCTATTTCACTATTAGCACATTTTGCTTTGCAAACAGCACTCATTTTCAAAGTGTACACCACACTGAATCACTAAGGCTAAGTTCTAATTATATATATATATAATTAAATTATATATATATATAATTAAATTATATATATATATATATATATATATATATATATATATGTGTGTGTGTGTGTGTGTGGTATATATATATATACATTTTTCCATACTTAAATGCTACCAAGTTCAGACACGTTTCAGTCTCTCTTTTCCACCTACTGGTATTCCACCTGACCTTTACCTGTTGTTGTCTTGGACATGGGGGCTCCATGCAGTTTTTTAGGCTTAGCCTGACTGAACTCCTTAAGTTACCTGACTACTAGGTGCTTGCCAGTGAATAAGCCTGGTTCCAGGAGTGGATCCAAGTATTGCTAAAGTTCTTTTCTATTCAAATGAAACTTTCATTGGGGCTCTTGAGAAGCCAGTGCTGCAAAAAATGCATATGCAAAAGCTAGACCATAAAAAAAAAAACTTTAAATGGGAGTTGTTTTGTTTAAATTTAGCAAAAAAAACAAATCTGCCAATGGGGTAAACAAAATTTACTTGACAAGATTTCTTAAAGTAAGCTAAATAATTTTTTTTTAATCTGTCAATAATTCTTTCTACAAGGAAAACAAGAGTTAATGTCATGTAATAAATACTTTTCACTTGCTTAGATTTCATTTTTTTACAGTGAGTTGAGATATGTAGGTAGGGTACCTCCTGGGTATACCAGGCATTGCCACTAGGTGAAGATGTTGGGCATGCCTGTTGAAATATATGTTTCATTTGGGCCGGAAGTATCACATAATTCCTCACAAGAAGCTGGTGAAATTGCTCACTTCACGGTTCGGTGATCTAGTCAGTTCAGGTTGGCATTGGCTACATTGACCAGGAAAAGCGGAATAAAATGATCATGATGATATCAATACATACTTCGAATCACAATCAAAATGTTCATTTCCTCAAGTGCACACATATACATGGAATTTGTTTTGGGTTTAATGCTTATATTTCACGATAGCTTGCCCTCCATTTAGATGTTTACTCAGGTAAAGTCCGTGGATGACCTTTTATTATAAACAAAATGAACCCAATATCTGTGAAAATGTAGGTTGATTAAGTTTATTCACATAGAATGTAATTGTTGTGGTAGTATTAATAATAGTATCTATAAAATAAAACGCAAAAAGTCTGTGTGTGTGTTCAGTCCGTCTGAGCAATCTGATTGGTCAGTTTGGCTCTGGTCTGATTGGCCAGTTTCATTGTGTTGGCTCAGTCAAACGCAATCAAGGCAGGAAGCACCAGACAAGGGAGGTCGACACAAACGAGGACACAAAGGGAAGAAGACAAAGGGGGAACGCTGAGAGTCGCTTTTGGGAAATATTCACAAGAATATGAGTGATGTTTTTTTTATAGTGGGTAATAGGGGCCTGTCGGCCATTGGTGGTAGTCCAAAAAGCAGACTGGAGGTGAACAACATACCTCAAAATTACAGTCTGAGAAGCAGGCTTTACATGAACACAGCTGGAGAAAGATTGGGATACATGAGAATACAGAGGAAAACCATAGGATGAACACTGATTGTACACATTTGATATCCAATTTTTAAAAATGTATTTTATTACCAATCCTTGACAGGCCACACAGCTAGTTGCAATATAATATAATATAATATAATATAATATAATATAATATAATATAATATAATAATAGCATTGTCAAGTGTGCAGAATATATTGAACGTGGATCTCCCCCAACATGTAACACATGGCACCATGTCTATAAATACAATGCCTTTCCCACTCAAACCAGTTCAGAGTTGTAGTGATGTAATATGTTTTCAATAGATATTAATATATATGAATGTAGGATAAACACTGGATTGCTGTCCAAGTTTATATCAATGATTGCCACAATTAAAGTCGACAAACAGACCATAATGAAACAGAATCAGGTGCATAGGTTTCAGTTCTCAGTTCAATTTATTCCTCTGTTCTGCTCTTCCATTCACAATGCCAGAGTTCCGTACACATTTGAGAGCAATATATAGCTATAATAAAACCTAAACAAACTTGCAATAAGACACGAAAACACCATGCAATATAAATATAAAACTATGCAGACACTGTTCATAACTATATACTGTACATATATACAAATGTCACATTCACTTTGCTTACGGGATTTTTGTAATGTCAGGAAATCTTGAAATATTACACGTTTTAGGATAAAAACCACATGCATAACAAAAGAGCCAACATTTGGCAGATTAAAAATAACATTTTGCTTCTTTGAAGTCTGCATTTGTTTTTACTTTGGAGAGGGGGCTGAGCGCTTGCTACTTTTGTGGAGGAGGGTGTGTTCGGATTACGGCTTTCAGTCTTCAGATGACTCCCAGGACCGTGACGACGGACCTGTCCAGCACTGTCCACTGGCAAATTGTCACTCTGTTTAACAACGTTGGCTGGACTGGCTCACAGAACTTGCTGTCACTACTGTGGCTTTGTGTGGCTTGTTCTTTGTCATCCTGATGCATTTGCCTCTATCGTATAGCTATAACACCCTTCTCATTGTTTTAGAATTATTGTTCAAAAGGGCAAATCAGAAATAAACTAAGATTCTCAAATCCACTTAGTCCAACTTGTTGTTGAGTTGCCCATATTGAGGACCCCAGTCCCTCACAGGCCCCACTCAATACTCTCCCACACAGGGGCTAACCCACCAAACCTAAGGTGGGGCAGCAAAATGCACACACATTTTAGCAGTGCAGAGTCTGAGAAAAATGCAGGGATAGCCAGAGATAATAGAATCTTTCCGTTGCTGCTAGGGCAAGCATTTTATTTCTTGGTCACTATAAAACCAAACAATAGTTGTGGGCTCTCATTGCAGCTTGAGAATTAGGGCAGAGAATTTGAATAGGTGCAAATGAACAGGAAAGCAGCTTGATTACAGCTATAGAGAGACAATAGGGAAATAATGCTGGTCTGACAGCACTCATTAACACTGACGAGACTCGTTCTGAAAAGTTTTAAGTTACACAATGTAAAAAAAAAAAAAAAAAAAAAAAAAAAAAGGAAATTATACTATAATTTATCTAGTGCTTCCTGGGGGTCATTATAATAATCAACCGAAATTCTGTTGCTAGGATTCAGGCCACCTGTTTGGCACTCATTAGGCACAATCATGTTTCGGGTAACATTCCCAATGTCCTAATATCTCCGCTTGCATCTCTCAAAGGCAAACAGCAGGTATTAGTCTAAATCTGTGGGAATAAGAGATTTCCCTTTACTGAGTTAAGATCAGATAGGGACAAATGATCTTTGTCTTTTCAAGTTTCTTATCAATGGAATAGTTTTCTAAACCACATTAAAGCCCTTACCGCCTGCAAAATCTTTAATACTTAGCTGCATGACTTTTCTTTTCTGTTCTTTTTTTTTTTTTTTTTTTCCTTTAGCAGCATTCAAGAGCGTGGCTTGTCTTTTAAAGCCATCGTCAAAGCTTCGAAATGCCTCTTGAAGTTGCCTTTAATGCTGGCCCGAAAACAAGATGTTGAATTTAAAGGGATTAACAACTAGTGTAATAATTTATTGCAACAAATAAATTAAAGATCAAAGAAGAGCGTAAATGCTCAGTTGGACTGCTCACCAGATGTCCATTTTGTGGCTTAAAAATGTATTTATTTTTGGATTACAAAAAAAAATAAT
This sequence comes from Polypterus bichir lapradei, assembly GCA_026402145.1. Taxonomy (NCBI): domain Eukaryota; kingdom Metazoa; phylum Chordata; class Cladistia; order Polypteriformes; family Polypteridae; genus Polypterus; species Polypterus bichir. The sequence goes on from JANRMT010062809.1 coordinate 5,664,929, forward strand.
AATAAAAAATAAGTGTGAAGTTACTATCCAGGGTTGACAGAATATTATAGCCTTCTGGATTCAGATGAGCCTCGAGCAACAAGTTGGAAATTATAACATGTCATGTCTTTCACGTGCATGTTGAATGGTTTGTGATGTGAAAAATGACTTTATTTTTTTGGGGTATTCGCTTTTCTTTACTGGTGATCTCTGATAATTACGCTGACACGTAATTAGTAAACCAGCAGAACTCAACCAGTCAGTCAGTCATTATCAAACCCACTATATCCTAACTGCAGGGTCACGGTGGTCTGCTGGAGACAATTCCAGCCAACACAGGGCGTAAGGCAGGAAACAAACCCCAGGCAGAGTGCCAGCCCAGCGCAGGGCACACACACACACACACACCCCCACACACCAAGCACACACTAGGGACAATTTAGAATCACCAATGCACCTAACCTGCATGTCTTTGGACTGTGGGAGGAAACCCACACAGACACGGGGAGAACATGCAAACTCCACGCAGGGAGGACCCAGGAAGCAAACCTGCGAGGCAGCAGCGCTACCACTGCGCCACCGTGCTGCCCTGGTTGTTAATGTCAAACTTATTATTATAATTATTTTTGTAGATTATGGAGAGAGTATACTCTTGCTCTAAAACGTACATCTATGGAATATGAAACAAAACCAAAGTATCCACTGAAAAGGCAAGTAAACATTCAGTAAACTCCATATAGATCAGGAATTTGACCCAGGCCTTTAGACCAGTGAAAAGTAAGAGCTAACTATCTTGCCACCCCATCAGTTAAAGCATCTTTATTCATATGTCACTTTCAAAGGTGCGCACAAAGAAAGCAGAGAGAGAGCAATAAAAGCAAAATCATATTAAACACAAGGTGTAAAAATAGACAGCTCAGCAAAAAATCCATAGGAAAGTAAAATAAAAGGAAAGAATAAAATAACATTTCATCCATCCATCCATCCATTATCCAACCCGCCACTACAGGGTCACGGGGGTCTGCTGGAGCCAATCCCAGTGAACAAAGGGCGCAAGGCAGGAAACAAACCCCGGGCATCTATTATTAATAATAGTTTTAAAATACAGTATTGAAAAAGTCAGTGTTAGACGTTTCCCAATGTTGTAAAAGTACGGTGATCAGATCACACTTCACACAGCTTACAATTCCTGGTTTTTATGTGCATTACCTCTTGTCATAAAACACACAATGAGACATAGCAAGGTTTGGGGCGGCCACCCGTATAATGTGGTATCCTGGCTGCAAATCGTCTTTTTAAATGGTAGCACTGTTGTGCTCAAAACCGAGTCCAATACAGAACTGAGGGAAAAGGGAAAAGGGGCAGACTTTTAAAGGGGAAGACAGGAAGTGAGGTCATAAGGATCGGGCACGTGGTCTTCAATCATTGGAACACACCCGGACGTGACATCAGAGGGGCCGGAGCTGGTAAGGTCTCCTCCCATTGGCTCGGTCCCGGAAGTGACGTCAAGAGAGCCAGGTGGAATCTCCCGGGAATGGTCTACAGGAAAGGGAGAAAAAGAGTCAGTGCACTCTGCCACATCCCGGCATGCCTCAGAACCGCCGACACTCAAGCCCTTTAGCTGCCTCCCATGCGCACGTGTGTGACACCATATATATAGACCTAATGCACTGATGATAACCTAATTGTTACATTTCTGATTGTTAATCTACATTTACATTTACTTACTTGGCTGACTCCTTTATCCAACATTTATGATACAATTCGTTACATTTCTTTTGGTTTTCCAATTGGAGCCCAGGCAGGTCAAATGACTTGCTCAGGGTTACACAGTGTCGGTAACGGGATTTCTACTTACAGATAATTCACGTTGTATGTGAATTTGTGCCTTGTTAACGTTATGATAATTCTTGTTCCACAGTATGTATATTTGTGCTTTTTTTTTCTTCTAATTTTAACATGGAAGCTGAAATCATTTCTAAGGTTAGAATGGTGAAATCGGAAGGACACTGAATGGATTTTGAAGTAAGAAAGTGACTCTTCATTAATGTGATGATGCAGTTTAGCCATGTGCAACGCAGGAAAGGCAGCAAAGTGTGGAAGTAAAGCTTGATAGGAGCTTCAGGTCCAAATGAAATAGTACAGGTTCTATAGCAACACACCGTTTTGGAACCTTGCTGCTGCCTATTTGGCATTGCTTCATTTAATCTTGACTGCCTGGCTGTGTTGTTGTTAGCGTCAATGTCTTTAGTTCAAATCCCAGTTGCCGCCTGTGGGGAGTGTGCATATTTTTCTGTGTCTGAGTGGGCTTCTCTGGGTACTCTATTTTTTTCTGACATTTCCCCAAAAGTCTTGTATGTTAGGTTATTGTATTATTTCCCTGAGCATTTGTTGTGAGTAGGCCCTGTGATGGACTGGTAGCTTGTCCCAGTTTGGTTCCTACATTGCACCAATGGTACCACAATAGATTCTCATTCCACGGTGACACTGTTTCAGATTATGCAGGTTTCAGTGTGTTCTTTAAAGCTTTTCAATTTCTTTTCTATTCCATCTGGTGTATTTCATGTCTTTTCAATGGATTTGAAATACCATATTGGACTCAGACCTACTTAATCCACTTAATCCAATTCAGAGCTACGAAGCTAAGCCAACTGCAGCAACACTGGACGCAAAGAAAGAAACAGCTTTCAACAGAGTGCCGGTCCATCACAGACTCCACTCTTGCACACAAGTGCACTGACACAGTGCCAGTGTGGAATTGCCAGTTGATTTAAACGACACATCTTTGCAGATGTGGGAGGAAAATTGAAATTGCCCTTGCAGACACATGGAAAACATGCACACTTTCCACAGATAGGATTCAAACACTGGCTATGAAGCAGTAGTGCTAATCAGTGTGCTACTCTGTGAAGAAATCAAAATAATGATTTAATAAATCAAAGGTAGTAGGCTAAGGTACAACAACCTATTTTTTGCAGGCAGGGCAAAAGCTACATTTGATGTCATTGAACCTTCTTCAGCACCCACACTTTTACATGGGATGACAATTCTATCAACACAGGAAGCTCCTAAATCACCACAAAATATGTGAATGAGCTAATCTCACGAAATCCTTACAAATGGGTAACCTGAAAACTTCCCAGCTTGTATATATGAAAGGATTTCCTGACAAACCCAACTCTTTTCAAAAGATGCCCAGGGATGTGCAAAGAGTCAAGAGGTTAGGAACGTATTGCCGCACACCACCACATCACAAACCAACTCAGGATCCCAGATTAGGACCCGAGTGCAGCCGTGCCATGGGTGACACCACACTAGTTCAGATAGAGTGGAACAGTGTGAAGCTTTTTTATGGTGGCAGGAGTGCCAATTCTGCCACCAACCCCCAGGTTTTTCCCTGCAGGTTGGAGGGCCTACCTGCAGGGCTGGATACAGATTAACGTCATACCCAGGACGGTGCAATTGCAGGTATAGGGCCTTGCTCAAGGGCCCAACAAAGTGGAGTTATTTGTGACGTTTATGGGATTTGAACCGGCAACCTTCCAATTGCCAGTGCAAATCCCTAGCCTTAGAGCCACCACTCCGTCAGGACCTCGGTTTTATGTCTCATCCAAAGAATGTCCCTGTCACTACCCTGGGATACACCGTCATATATGTGAATGAGCCAATCTTAATCCTTAAAATGGTTAACCTGGAAACTAACTAACTTTTATGTTCAAAAGGATTTTGTTCTTGTGGCCCTCTTCATCACATAAATTATGCATTAAAGAATGATCCACCAATAATAAAAGTATAACACGTCTGTGTATTTGGCTGTGTCTCCTTTCAGTTGCTATTTCTCTGTTATTTCAAACAATTGTGCATCGGAAACATTTTTAGTAATAAAGTGCATTGCATTTGTCATTCCAACAGATGTCTCATCCCAAACATTAACACTGCTTTTATGAATCCCATACCAAATTGCACATAACAGAGAGATATGCATTGCATGGTGCACTGCAAATGTTAAAACTGAGGTCTTTGTTGATTATTTAGATTTGAACTTGTTTTTGACGGGTAGCACAGCTAGTAAGGCCATACAAGCATTAGCCACACAGTTAGCACCTCTAGTCTTTTACATGTTTCTCTGTTTCCAATGTAAGGCAATATAATTAATTACATAAATAACATAGTTTTCTCACTACTCAATGTGCTTTATATAGACACTGGGGAACCACTTCCACCACCACTAATATGTAGCATCCACATGCATGGTGAGACAGCAGCCATTCTTGCAGTAGCATGTAGGACAAATTAGCTATTAGGTGGTAAACAGCGAGACAGATAGCCAGATTGAGACAGGGGATGATTGGGGGGCAAGAATGGACAAGGTTGTGATAGCAATTTGCCCAGGACATCAGGATAAGCCCTACTTGTTTTGAAAGATGCCTAATGATCTTTAATGACCACAGAGAGTAAAGACCTCGGTTTTATGTCTCATCTGAAGTACGGTGCCGTTTTTATAGCACTGTGTCGCCATAACTACACTGGGGCATTGGGATCCACACACACCACAGAGTAAGTGCCCCCTGCTGGCCTCACCGACACCTCTTTCAGCAGAAACGTAAGCTTTTCCTAGATGGTCTCCCAAACATAGTTAGCTTCAGATGGATTACCTGTGATGAAGTGCAAATAGTATAAGGAAAAAACGTAAAATCTTAGTAACTCCTTTGGTTCTTCAGTTCACAGCAAGTAAGCTAAAAGAGTCAAGTGGGCAGAGTGTAGCTATGGCACAAATGTTTAACATATATCAAGCTGTTATCAGTTCATTGGCAGCATCCTGGAAGCAGCAGGGCTGATCTATAGCACACAAGGAGCCAATGCTATAAATTATTTGAAATGTTAGATTTCTAAATTGAAAATTGAAAGTGTTTAGGACCACAGTTTAGCACCAGGCCTATTGATCTTCACTGCTGAAAGTTAAGCTGGGAAAAGACGTCAACCAGAGAGGAAAAGAGATTCGCAGCACAAAGCTATCACAGTTTTGCGCCCAAAGAGCCGACGGCCAGAGAAGCAGTACAGAAGTACAAAAGGAAAAATATTTGTTTGCAAGAGGAGCATGTTAATAGACGTGATGAAGAACAGAAAGATCAAGAAAGCAGTCTGAAAAGCTGGTACCAGGGGACAATATGCAGACAGGTACCTGGGCACATTCAGTGGGCATAAATGGCAGGTGGGATCAGGAACAAAACCAGTGACATAATGCTTGCAGGTATAGTGTGTAATCAACAAAAACAATTAAATTGGCCACGTTGGCACTTTGAGGAAGAAGAGGTATTTTTCAGAATAGATTTAAATGAAATGCTAGGCACAAAGGCAAGATTTCATTGCCATACTGAGAAAACTGGCAACAGTCAGTATGAGGCTTCACACAAAATGATATCTATGGCTGAAACCACAGCAAGTGGTTACCCTTTGTGTCTCTGTCTTTGGTAATTGCAACATAACATTAATGATTGGCTAGCTTTTGCTTAATACCAATTTAATTTAATTCTAATTTAGTATTTTTTATTTGTAGAGGCACCTTTCAACAAGGAAAGAAAGGCTGCTAGCCCAAGACTTGAGATTTCCAAAAGGAGCTTCTGATCAAGATGGAGTGTGGAAGAGGGACACAACAGGCAACCAAACACACACACACACACACACACCTCTTTGTTATGGTTCATTAAAGTGCTAAGAAGGGTTGCCAGACTGGCAAAAGGTGGCAATATGTTGGTGTACACCAGGCTCTGAAGAGGAGAGTGAGACTTCCAGTAGGGTAGATTCATTGTAGGACTGGTGTAGCCATAGTTACTGGAGACTTGTTTATTTATCTTTTCTTTTACCAGAGGAGCAATTCAGCTTTATGGTGAACACGGACACAAAGTATTTAGAAAAAAAAGAAAAAAAGCTTTGATATGAGATATCAGGCGGCAAAAAAATGGCCCATGTTGTTCAGCTCGTTCATCATTGTGTGACAGCAACAGTTACCTTTCCATCCCTTTGATCTGATTATTGATAATTATTTTTTACAATGCCAGAAACATTCAAACAAGCTAATAAGACTCGGCTTATCAACATTGTGTGTTTGAAGAGTACTCAAGTGATTCTATCTCTTTTCTAACATTTTTTTCTTTTTCATTATCGCAGCATACAGCCTGGAACAAACAGTTTTTCTATTTTGCTTCTTTCTAGCTTGCTGGCCAGATTCATCAATTCCTTACAGGAAAACTAAAAGGCCACAAGGTTACCGGTTTGATGTAATTGATTTAATACGGCACCATCGTCCTGTGAGTTTTTGTTTTCGATGGATTTGAACAAATCTGTACTCTTATATAGTGAGAAGTCAAACAAAATGACACCTTTTATTGGCTAACTAAAAAGATTACAATATGCAAGCTTTCTTCTTCAGGCAAGCGTGCATATTGTAATCTTTTTAGTTAGCCAATAAAAGGTGTCACTTTGCTTGACTTCTCACTACATTCATAATGGCTAACACCCTTGTACTTTTATATGAGAGAGTTCTATATTTTGTGAGTGGTATAATCTATTCTTACATTTTACCCATGAGAGTTGTCATGGCGCTCCGTGCCTGCACTTGGTGAGGAGTGCTGTACAAGAACAAAGTAGTTTGTACTACTGTATTGTAATTCTGAGGTGCCAATGATTGATTGGCCATCTAGCTCTGTGAAAAGGATTACTTCTGTTCTGTTTTGTATATTGTATTTACCCCATTTTTTGACACCCATTGCACACCTAAACTACACGGAAGGGGGGTCTCTCTCTGAATTGTTCTTCCCAAGATTTCTTAGATTTTTTTTTTCCTAGAAATTTTTTCTTGTCCTATTAGAGAGTCAAGGCAGCGGGACTGTCAAAAAACAGGGCCTGTTAAAACCCAATGAGGCATCCCATGTGTGTTTTGGGCAATAAAAGACACACATTGTTGTTGTTGTTGAGTCAGATAATCTTTGCAACACTACTAGGTCACCGTCTTGTTTTACTCAAGCAGAAGAATCAGAGCCCATCTACTGTATTCCTGGAAGAGTTCAATTGCATAACCTTAAATTAGGAAGAAATTAAGCAAGAACAACCCAGACAGTTTTTAAGTATATGGCATCAGCACTGTGCACCCTTAAGCTCATTCAATTTTGCAGACATTTTATCATCTCCACCCCCCGCCCCCAACTACTTCCTATTATTTCCTTTTTCATCTGCTTTTCCTTTGTTCTCTGAAATAGAATTTTAGCAGAGAAGGGGAACCAGAGTGAGACTAATGTCTTAAGTACATTAGATATAACTAGCTAATTGGCAAGGTGTTGTAGTGCATCATGTTAATTTTTTAAAAAGTAAAGTGTGTTCATGTTTAAGTATATCTGTGACTGTACAGGTCTTCAGTCTCTCTGGAGACGTGGGTTCATATTCCACTGCTGCCACCAAATGTGACATGTGACATTGTGTGTTGGCTCCACACTCCTGCGCAAGGGAGTCTATTGAACACACCACCTTCGATAGTCATGAAACCAAGATGAGCTGAGCAGATGAGGACACATACATGTCAAGGGGTGGATGCATAAATGTTCAGTGTTGTCACAGATGTCTGGGGTTCTTACCTGGCCGGGATGCCAAAAGGGACCGGAAAGGGACATTCATAGCTTCCGGGTCATGAGGGGGCAAATGCCTTGGAGTAGGAGAGGACCTGGGAAAGGAACAAAGAGGTTCTGGCCTGTTTGGACCCGTGGCCACCGCCAGGGGGCGCCTCAAGCCTCGTGGGACCCATAGAATTGTTACTTCTGCCACACCAGGCAAGATGGTGGATGAACCTGGCAGGGACGCCCGGAGTGCTTCCGGTGCAAAGGGCAGCACTTCCGCCACACCAGGAGTCTAGGTGCTGCAGGAAGATCGTCATCAGCCACCTGGAGCACATCCGAGCGGGAATAAAAGGGGCCTCCTTCTGACAGTCGAAGAGCTTGGATTATTGCTGAGTGCTTTATGTGGTGTTTGGGACTGAAACCTATAAATAGTGGTGCTTAATAAACGTATGAGTTTTATAAAGATGTGGTTTCACACACCCATGGAAATCAAACCAGCTATTTATTTATTTATTTATTTATTTAAACACTGGCCTCTATTGCTTAGCCACAGACCCACTATTCCACAATCTCAGCTTGCCATAAATAATACTGACATTTATATTTTTGGTGGGTGGCATGGTGGCACAGTGTTAGCTTTTTTTATCATTTTGATCCACTTATTGATCATTTTTTTATAGTGCCAGAAATATTGGAAAAAGTTAATAAGACTGAGCTTATCAGCATTGTTTCTTTAAAGAACAGTTAAGTGAGTCTGTCTCTTTTATAACATTTTGATACTCTTTCATTATTTCAGCATGCAGCTCAGAACAAGCAGTCCTGGGTGCTCGCTCCCTGGAGTTTACATGTTCACCCAGTGCCCACGTGGGTTTCCTCCCACAGTCCAAAGACATGAAGACTAGCTGAACTGGTTTTGCCAAAAATCCACCTGATATGTGTATGTGTGTGTGTGTGATCACACTGCAGTGGGCTGGCATGATGTCCGGGCTTTATTCCTGCCTTGCACCTAATGCTCACTTGGATAAGCTCCATGATCCTGTTCTGGATAAGTGGCTTTGGAAAACAGATGGACGGATTATTTTTGGGTGGAGGTGGCGCACAGTTTTCATTTCCTTTGAAATATTTATATGTGTTTCTTTGTATTAGACATGGAGAAATTGGGCAACAACATATACAGTACCTGACACAATTTCTGAGATGGCTGACAGTTTGTTTCATTTCTTGCCATGCCCTCTTTTCTGCCGGTGTAGTGAACAATTTTATATAGAATTAATTTGTGTTTTTGTTTTTTCTTTAAGAAACAAAACATAACAGTAGACACAACCCAATCAAGTGAAAATAACAAAGCAAGGTAGACACTCCATGAATTTTAGCAATCAATTCATTTCTTATCTGAATTGTGCCATGTTGTTCCTCATTTTAAACCTAAATGAACAACACCTTCCTGAGATTTAAAAGAAGACAATGCTCATTTAGATGCATTTCTTCTTCCTTCCATGATTACTCATAAACCGTTCCACACTGTAATCACAGGTCAGCAAGTACAGGCTTGGTTGTGCAGACGAAAAATACAAAGCCCTTTATTTTGCTCCAAGTGGCAATTGATGTTTAAACCAACAACAGTACTCTGCTGATGCTGTGTCATTAGATCTTGTTGCTTTAGCTTAAGAATGGAGTCTGCAAGTTGAAACTGTTCAGTGGTTCATCTAGTGCAGCCACGGAGTGCTGTAGCATGTAGAGAACTACACAGTCAGGCTTTATATGCTTTCTGTCCTTCCTGTTAGCTTGAAGCTCACAGGCTTCAAAGAAGCTAAAGTCAGCAAGCAGACGATCCATACATTGTAAACCAGACATCAATGCAGTTAGCAGCAAAGTCATAAAGCATCTTAATTTCATATGTAGTAATTATCTTCTCACAGGCTTCTCACTTAAACTCAAAAATAGGTGGAAATGTCCAAAAAGCACTCAGTCTACTAAGCTCACTTTCAAAACAATGTTTTTTTTTTCTCTTCAATTGATTGAATTTTGGAAATTCTCATCAATAAAGTTTTTATTCTCTTTAATAGTTTGCAAACATATTCTAAATATTGCCTCAAAATCTGCTTCAATGAATTTGAAAGTTTGCAGCTCCATGCCCTTCACAAATCATCCATTACAGAGCACGTTACTCAACACACATCTGACTGAAATGATTGACGCTGCATCCATACCTGATACTGTTCTACAAAATGATTGACCAAAATAATAACCAAAATTGGTATTCTGCACTCATCAATGATTAAAATGTTACAAATATATCAAGTATGTTGTGAATTTTGCGGTTTGAGTGTCGTAGAATTTGTTTTATTTATCAATTTGTAATAATATCTTTTGGACCTGTCATTATTTGTTAACCAGTAGTGGCGCACTTCATGATAACGTGCAGTGAATACACTTGACTTGAGCATTCATAGTTTTCATGCTCTTCCTCTGTACGTTTAGCATTCGTTTGCTCAGAGGTTGATGCGCTTGCTGCTTTGTGAGCAGCTCTTCTTTTCTCCACCCTAGCGACCCACTTCTCTTCCTTCATAGGCATCTTTTCATGTTAAAACTAATTAAGTCGGTGTTTGTGTTGCAACTACTTAGTACGTTTTTCTTAATTTTTCACTTAACCTGGCACTTAAGCCTTTAATCTGCCTCAAGAATGATTTAACGTATGAAGAGGTAGGAGAAGTGACGGGCAAGATGGCAGGGATGAGAACGGCACCCGTACGCATGCGCTGCACATCAACTGCTGAGAGTTGATTCTACAATAAAATAAAATAAAAATAAAAAGAGGAATAACCTTTAAAGGTCAATCATTACCCTGAAAGAGGATAGTAGACTATGTGTACCAATAGTTTAAACGGTTTGTGAGCTACAGGTGATTTAAAATCCTGGACAGAAAAACGGACAGCTACGGTAGCATATTATATAAGAAGACATTATGTGTTTGTGCTGCCAGTTTATTTATTTTGGGCACTGCCAATTTGTTTTTGGTTTTTTTTTCTTGACAGTGGCGATATGGTTGTTGGCAACGTTACTTGATGGCTGGAAATTATATTTTGTAATGTCGACACCTGGGCACTATTTAAGATGGTGGCACTCTAGTCCTGCTTTTAAAGATTGAAGACTAGTGCAAAACGTTTGTGGCTTTAACTAGTTGATCAATCCAGGGACTAAGAACTTTGCATGTTTTCTGACGAAGATCTGGGTGTGAATGTTGGGGTTTAGCATCTTTGGCATCATTTTGACATTTTTTTTATTGGTCCAACCTTAATTCTGCCTGTTCTGTCAGCAAACTGGCAGATAAACTTTTCGAGCAAAAAAAAAAAAAAAAAAGAGAGTGAAATGAAACCAAAGCCCAATAAAATTTTTGGGTCAGAATTGAAAGCACACACAAGAAAAAAGCACTATGATAAACTTTGAATTCTTTAGAGATTTGGTATCCACATATTTTATAAGGATTTGAATTTATAGCCATCCTTTTATGCCTTTGTGTCGAATACACATGGGTCCTGACACCAGAAGCCATGCCCCTAGGAATGCTTTAAACAGACCCAACGACAGAAATAAACAATGGTGGCATTTGAGAACCAAAATCATATCAAATCATGACACTACCTTTGCAGCTTGCCTTTACCTACATTGGCTACAGAAACTTGATTTGATGATTAGCTAATGTTTGAGGCTCTCTCCAAGTCTTCTAAAACAGCATCAAATACTGTAAGATAACATTAGAACAATTGTGACAAGAACATGCCATTCAGCCCAACAAGGCCATCAATCCTATTCCCCTAGATTCTCCTAACTAACATCAAGTTGAGAGTTGACAGTCTCTGAAGTCCAACTCTCTTCAGTGTGTTTAATGTTCTTAGTGTAAAGAAAAACTTTCTAACATTTGTGCAAAATCTGCCCTCAACAAGTTTCCAGCCACATCCCTATCTTCGTATCCTGATTATTGATGTAAATGAAATGAGGATATTTATTTGGTTTTCTAAAGCTTTTTGGGATGATGTTTTCATCCATTTTGGTTTTTACATCAAAAAATTAATTTTTGATTTTATTAAACTTTTAAAAGTTTGGAATTTTTCACCTTATTCCGCAATATGACTTTGTTTGAATCAAAATAGGTTACCTGCATTTTAGAGTTATCCGTTGGAAGTGTGCAACCACAGATGCCATTAGTGTGACAGTATTTAGGTCAGTGGTCCCCAATTCCAGTCCTGGAGGGCCCCAGTGGCTGCAGGTTTTCATTCTAACCCTTTTCTTAATTAGTGACCTGTTTTTGCTGCTAATTAACTTCTTTTGAATTAAATGTAATTGACTTGCTCTTGAAGACTCAGACCCCTTAATTGTTTGTTTTTCCTTAATTAGCAGCCAAACAGTAATGAGATTTAAAATGAACCAAAACAGGACTATCAAACCTGTGTCGATCACACAATATCTGAAAATAAAGAAAGGTGAAGGTCTCAGGAATGCTGATCTGCTCAGGCCCCCAAAACATTTTTGCAGTGCTCTTAGAAAAGAGAAAATCAACAATTTTGGAAATGTATGCAATTGTACAATGAGTGCAGTAACAAGCTTGGAACTAAAGAACTGGTTTAATTAACAACAAGACTCGGCGCCTAATTAAGCAACTGACTGGAGTGAAATTGGTTGAAGTTTGAGTCTGTAACTTAGTTGGTCTTCTGTTGGCTCACTCACTTCATGTTTCACTTCTGTTTGGGTGCCATTTTAAGGAAAGGAATGAAGCAATTCAGAGGAACGATGAAGAATTCAGAGCAACAAATCCTAAAAAAACAAGTCCATTAAAATGAAAGGAAAAGGAGTTAATTAGCAGCCAAAATTGGTCACCAATTAAGAAAAGGGTTAGAATGAAAACCTGCAGCCACTGCGGCCCACCAAGTCCGGAGTTTGAGACCACTGATATAGGTCCTTGTGTATGATCCTGTATCATCCTTAGTTTGGGTTTGAAGAGCTTTTGTTTGGTGTTTTCTAGTTATTGAGAATAAAATTTGTTATTTTGAACTTTAGGATTCAGGGTTTAATGACAGATCAGTTTTATCTTTTTGGTACTGACCTTGACCCATTGTTCTGACATCATCTCTGTCTCTCTGCCCTTCTCATGAAATTTGTTTCTGTCTCATTCAAGACACTGTAGAACAGCACTGGCTCACAGCACCATTGAATCAGTATGTATTGAGCATCCTTTAGCCAGAAAAAGGATTTTATTTCCTGTTGCTTAGCTGATACTGATGAGAGGGCATTGCCAATACACTCTCTACCATGCATCTTAATGCACCGGGGAAAAGATCTGCCTGTGCTCCAAACAGCTATAGGAAAAAGAGTGGTGAGGATGGAGTAATGTCCATCAGCCTATGAAATGCCTTCTACACTCTTAAAAATGCGGGTTCTTTCATGGCACTTTACTGAGTTGTGTGGTTCCTTGTCGATCCTTTGCTTGACAGAGCACCCTTTCATTCTGGGAAGGGTTCTTTGCATATGAATTTGGTTGTTAGTGCTTTTAAAAACATTCTGTATGCAGTGAGACCCCTTTTAAAGTCTTGACCCATTGGTATTTTACAAATCTGTTACCATCAAATGATGGTTATTTCCTGTATGGAGCCTGTTGCAGATCTAACAAAATAAAGGTTCTTTCTGCAACCTTCTTACGGATGGGTCTTTTGGGAACCAAAAATGGATTCTTATGGCATTGCTCTGTAGAACTACTCTGCCCCCTTTATTTTTAAGAGTATAGCTATCCAAAGCAGGAAAGCAGTGTAGTGGGACACAAATGATGTTTACTTACAGAGAACTTGTCATGATCTCCACTTTCGTAGTGGTGCTGTTTTGAGAATAGAATCCAGTTTGCAGGACCAGAAGGTTGTGATTATGAAGAGCAGAGGCTTAGTCAGTGAGAGTTTCTAACCCTAACTTTCTGGTGGGCCTTAAGGGGAGGCCAAACCCAAGTCTCCATCATCTTTGGGAAGTAAAGGCTTACCATAGCCTTGATGTTGAATCTTATGTAAAAAGATCTACAGTGATAAAAGCAGAAAATGATATAAGAACTGCAATTTTTTATAGCTGGTACCAACTAGCTGACAAGGTTCCCTGCTTATTCCCCACCATTACAGTATTTGTAAGACTCTTGCACTTTGTTCACAAGTGTGTCACACTGAAATACTCCTATAGGCTTACTTTTCTCAACAAATAGGCATTTTCCTGTAGTAGAGATACATTATAGCAAACTTACTGCTAATTTATTGGTTCAACTCTACCTTGCGGTACACATGTTGCTTTAAAATATTAGCAATATATTCAATATGAATTCAGATTCTTTTTATAGTCTAATACTAGCAAGCACTGGGGCAGCAGACTTTTCGCCCTGTTACAAATCAGTGTTTATTTTTCACACAGTGAACACTGGCCTAACGTGATTTTCAAGAAAAGTACACTTCAACTTACAACCATGCATATTTCTAGTCGGTGAGGTGACTTACTCTGATTAACTATGTGCGTCACACTAACAGGCAAACTTTATGTATATTTGTATACTGCTTACTATCCCATGGTGCTTTAGATTACTTTCTACATACATATTCTTGCATATTTCTGTCATGCTGTCAGTGCAGTAAGAGGCCACTAAGCCACACTGCTCACTACAGAGTTGTCCTTTCCTTGCACATCGGACTGGTTACCTTTATGGTACACTATAAGAAATAATACAGAATGCACAACATTATATATTTTATTTGAATTTTCACGTTATTTTTGTCTTTCTACATGATCATTCAAACATACAGTGTACAAATTTAAAATTAAAAGCAGAGTATCTGAAAATTTAAAACTACAACTTTAACTTTAACATGATACACCATCTAAAACTAATAATATTCTTTGATAAATTAACTGGAAATGTTTTTAGAGACAAAAAGTAAAGACTAAAACAGCTGTTCGGAAATGCCACTTCTTTATAATGTGGCTGTAATGCAAGTCAGTAACAAGTTGAAACTTTGCCTCAACAAATCGCTTCATTTCCTTTAACTGTCATCTTTGGAGAGCAATAATGCAACACACTTTATAAGAATATAAAACCAAATGAGTATGTAGAAAGCAGGGACTGTATATTTTCTACAAGACATCCATGTTGAAGTGTTAAAAAATCTCCATCTCTGTGCCACAAGCCGTCCAAACCCTGAAACAGGTGTACACTAAAAAAGAAATATGAAGTTAAAGGAAAAGTGATGTTTAATCCTTGGCATTTGCCTGCAGGAGTATAACAAGAAAAGACCACCGTAAAGAGATGAAAGTATCCTAAAGGGTTAGGGTTTGTCCTATTGTGCCAGAAAACATCCCAACACTTCCAACAAAATTAAAAAGCTGGAGTGCCATCCACAAAAAGACTTACCCAATAGTGAGGAACATTTTGAGCCTTCAAAACCTACAAGTGAAGGCCACTTTCATGAAGTGTAGGAAATCAGAGCGTGACAGCTTTTGAAACTTCTCCCACTTTTGTGTAGTAAAAAAAAAAATAAATAAAAATGGAGGGGTCAACATCATTTCCAGGTTCTACAAAAATCCAGTCTCTAAATAAACAAGATCATTCTGGACTGGCAAGACCATGAAGGTGTAACTAAGCCACAAACAGCATGAAACAAAAGAACACTTTTACATGTTATAATTTATGCATAATTTCCTGTTTGTTATCTGCATATGTGGTATTCTTTTTTATCTTGCTATGAATGTTTGGATAATTGAGTAAACACATTTCCTTACTTTGGTCTAAGACAACAGATCAACTGCCTTGAAGAAAGAAGATTAGGCTACCAAGTTGGGCTACCACTTTTGCTTGGGAGGATTGGAAGAGGATTGGTAGGTCATTGCAAAAAGGAGCAGTGGAGAGGTCTGGATGGCACCCTGTCCCATTGTGAGCTGCATTTTTTAATTTCTTCCTGGAAGTTGGTCATTATTTGCCATCACTTTTCAAGGACAATGATGTAAGTTGGCAGAAGGTTATCTTTCAACACATTTGTTTCATAGATGTTCATTATTACGGACTGTGTAGCAAATTGTTTTTCGTCTTACTTTCTATATGTAAAGACTGTAAATGTTTCATCATTGCAATGGGTAAAATATATTTGTTTTATTGCTATTTTTGTGTATTTCTGTGTGCTAACTTTGAGAAATAAATCCAGATTATCTAGAAGTGTTTCAGTTACTAAGAACAGGGACTCCCTCAATAACCAAGATATGGCTCGAAAATTGAAAGTCTGCCTTCTGTTATTGCCTCCTTTCCTGACTGAAGGGAGAGAGGGAGTTAAACCAGAAGGCCATGGTGAAAAGACTTGGCAGAGAAGAAATGTTTTTGATATGCAGCATAACATATTGCTAGAGATGAAATAACAAACCCACATTTACTTCTCCATCATCTGCAAATCATTTTTTTTAATTTTAAAACACAGATAAATAGCATTAGAATAACCTGCCAACACTGAATGCCAGAATGATGTTTTGCAGGTGTGTCATAGATAGATAGATAGATAGATAGATAGATAGATAGATAGATAGATAGAGTGAGGAACATAAGTATTTGAACACCCTACGATTTTGCAAGTTCTCCCACTTAGAAATTATGGAGGGGTCTGAAATTCACATTGTAGGTGCATTCCCACTGTGAGAGACAGAATGTAAAAAAAAAGTCAGGAAATCACTTTGTATGATTTGTACAGAATGTATTTGTATTGCACTGCTGCACATAAGTATTTGAATACCCGAGAAAATCAGTGTTAATATTTGGTACAGAAGCCTTTGTTTGCAATTACAGAGGTCAAACGTTTCCTTTAGTTCTTGACCAGGTTAGCACACACTGCAACAGGGATTTTGGCCCACTCCTCCACACAGATCTCCTCTAGATCTGTCAGGTTCTGGGGCTGGCGCTGAGCAACACGGAGTTTCAGCTCCCTCCAAAGATTTTCGTTTGGATTTAGGTCTGGAGACTGGCTAGGCCACTCCAGAACCTTGATATGCTTCTTATGGAGCCACTCCTTGGTTATCCTGGCTGTGTGCTTCGGGTCAAACCCAGCCACGACCCATCTTCAGTGCTCTGACTGAGGGAAGGAGGTTGTTTCTCAAAATCTCACAATACATGGCCCCATTCATCCTCTCCTTAATACAGTGCAGTCATCCTCTCCCCTTCGCAGAAAAGCAACCCCAAAGCATGATGTTTCCACCCCCATGCTTCACAGTAGGGGTGGTGTTCTTGGGATGCAACTTCCCCTTCTTTTTCCTCCAAACACAGTGAGTGAAGTTTAGACCAAAAAGTTCTATTTTGGTCTCATCTGACCACATGACTTTCTCCCATGCCTCCTCTGGATCATCCAGATGGTCAATAGCAAACTTCAGATGGGCCTGGACATGTGATGACTTGAGCAGGGGAACCTTCCATGCAATGCGTGATTTGAAACCATGACTGCATAGTGTTCTACCAACAGTGACCTTTGAAACTGTGGTCCCAGCTCTCTTCATGTCATTGACCAGCTCCTCCCGTGTAGTTCTGGGCTGATTCCTCACCTGATACCCCACAAGGTGAGATCTTGCATGGAGCCCCAGTCCGAGAGAGACTGACAGTCATCTTTAGCTTCTTCCATTTTCTGACAATTGCTCCAACAGTTGATCTATTTTCACCAAGCTGCTTGGCAATTGCCCCGTAGCCCTTTCCAGCCTTGTGGAGGTCCACAATTTTGTCTCTGGTGTCTTTTGACAGCTCTGTGGTCTTTCCCATGGTAGTAGTTGGAGTCTGACTGACTGTGGGGTGGACAGGTGTCTTTAAAGAGCTCAGACAGGTGCTACTCATTAAGATTACTAAGTGTAGTAGAGGTGGACTTCTTAAAGGCAGAGTAACAGGTCTTTGAGAGCCAGAATTCTTGCTGATTGCCAGGTGTTCAAATACTTATGTGCAGCAGTGCAATACAAATACATTCTGTACAAATCATACAAAGTGATTTCCTGACTTTTTTTTTACATTCTGTCTCTCACAGTGGGAATGCACCTACAATGTGAATTTCAGACCCCTCCATGATTTCTAAGTGGGAGAACTTGCAAAATCACAGGGTGTTCAAATACTTATGTTCCTCACTGTAGATGCATAGATAATTGGATAGATAGATAGATAGATAGATAGATAGATAGATAGATAGATAGATAGATAGATAGATAGATAATACAAAGACGGATAGACAGATAGTACATTATTAGTCCAATAGTATTACATAAATTCAATAAATCACAAACAACAATAATCCCTCTTAAATGCACACCAGAATTACTAAAAAGAAGGTAAACATCTGACTTGTCAGTCACAGTAACAGTGTGGCACTATGCAGGTGTATTGCTGTTAGTATAAAGGAGCCCCAGTGATGTTTCTTCACGCACTTCTGCTGAATAATTTGTTGGCTGAAAGTCCTCAATGTTAGTGTGCAGCATTGTTCATAATGGCTTTGAGTTTTGCTTTCATTCTGTGCTCCACTACTACCTCCACTTGGTCCAGAGTGTACCCCATAACTGAGCCTGTCTCAGCTTGTTGATTCAGCGGGCCTCTCTTGAAGTGATGTTACCAGTCCAGCAAACTACAGCAGATAAAAAAAAAATCACACTGGCCATCACAGAGTTATAGAATACATAAAGGAGGTCACTACCCTCATTGAAGGAGCGCACTATCCAAAGGAAAAAGAGCCTGCTCTTTCCTTTCTTATATAGTTCCTCTGTGTTTCAAGACCAGTCCAACCTGCCATTAATGTGGATCCCCAAATACTTGTAGGAGTGACCATCTCTTCATCCAGTCCTTGAATCGCGACTGGACATAGAGGCTGTTTGGTGTGACAAACTTCAATAACCAGTTTCCTGGTTTTGCTGATGTTAAGTTGCGGATGATTCCTTCTTGGCCTAAGTCTCCTCCTGACTCCAATAATCTGCCTCATCTATAAATTTCTAATTTCTATAAATGACATAAGTTGGTGTTGTATTTATAGTATGAAGTGAACAGAGTAAAGAGAAAAATTCACTTTATTTGCCAGGTACAGCAACATGTACTAGGAATTTATCTTGGTAGTATTAATGTAGTATACAAGGGCCGCACAAAATATAAAGAGAGGATTAAATATGAAGACAAAAATTCCAAAATGTGCAGGTATACAAAGATACTTAGTAGAAACTCAGACCTGTTTAGTCAGAATAAAGATGTTAAGGTGATGCATTATTTTAGCTTTCACCTCACAAAGGCATTTGTTTGGAGGGGGTCTTTGGAATCAGTGGTACCCAGTGTGCCTCTCTTCCTTACCTTGGACTCATGCAGGATTGGAATGGGTGGCAAATTACAGCCTATCATTTATTCACAGGTTCTGATGATGTGCTGCAGACTAACCATAGCCGGCCGCACCAAACCAAACAGCTACAGATGATGCCAGAATGCTCTCGATGATGGTTGTGTAGAACTAGACCAACATTGCTTGTAAAAGGAAGCAAGTGACATGGAGAACTGTGGGTTCTTTTGTTGTTTTGCATCTTATTGCTAATAAGCAGCCGTTAAAAACAGTGGAATGCAGCTACTTAAGACTAGGAAAAGCAATTAAGGGTTTGAAATCTTAACAAGCGAGACAACTAAAATGAAGAGGAAAAAATGTCAAGTGCTCTATCAGCCATAAGTAACTTCTTCTTAAGCAAGTGGATTGGAACAAAAACCTGCACTCATCGCGGCCTTCTTTGACCAACATTGCTCACCACTGCTCTAAACAAAGGTGCAGTCAAACCAATAATATTATAGATGCTAAATGAATACATAAAACGTTAAAGAAAAACAACCAAAATCATAGCAGACAGCGGATGTGTGCGCGAATGGGAACTGTGATCGACAAGTTCCCTCTCTTTTGAGTCCTTCCTTCCAACCAGTGCTGTCAGGAAGCCCACAATTACCGTGAACTACAGTAAGTGAGTTTTAGAATGCTATGGGGTATGTTAACTAATTGACCCTGGGATGCCATTTGGGTTGCCTTCTGTCTTAAACCCAATGCTGCTGGAAAACGCTGCAGCCTTCTGTGACCTTGTACTGGAACATGCAGGTTCAGGAATGGAGGAAATGGAGGTAAGGACAAGTGATAGACTGGTCCCCTGTCTAACAATTAAATGTATGTGCAATAGACTAGCACCCCATCCAGGATTGGTTTCCTGCTTTGTGTTCAATGCTGCTGGGAAAAAAATGCTGCTCTCAGAATATTTAATTGTACTAAATGAAGTAGTTAGTTTGTGAAGTTTAAAGGCATCCCATTCAGAGTTGGTCTCTGTCTTGTGTGTCAAAACTCCTGGATTAGACTGTGGCCCATGTGACTTTAAACTGTAATAAATTAGATCGACCAATAAAGCAGTAATTAATGTCCAAGCATTGGCTGGCTGGCGTCCTACCTTGGGTTGGCTCCATCTTTACACTCCAGTGGAAGAAGGAAGAGCAGCAAACAAACTATATATAAACAGAACATACATGCATTTTCAGATTTCTTTAATTCCAATTCAGGATGAAGAGAAGCTGCAGCCTATCCTGTACTGAACACAAGGCATGGGCGCTCCATTACATGGTACACACACACGCATACACCTGTGTTCACACACTATAATACTAAGGTAAACCTACATATTTTTGCCATCCCTCCTCTTCATCTCCTCCTCTCTCCTTCTGAACCCTTACTTTAACTCACCTCCAAATTCTAAGTTTACCAGCTAACTCACCAAAAAGTAGTCTATAAGCATTATCTTGGGACCTATTTTCAGGTAAATGAATCATTTCCGTGATTGGAGTAGCCCTCTGAACGTCCCACAGTTACTCTATCAGCAGCATACTATATGCAATTCAGGAACAGGTCATCTACCTGAAGCTAAGCATGTTCAGGTCCAGCCAGTACTTGGATAGGAGACCATCTAGGAAAAGATTGGGTTGCTGCCAGAGGAGGTGTTGGTGAGACCAGCAGGGGACGCTTACTCTGTGGTCTGAATGTGGATCCCAATGTCCCAGTGCAGTGACGGGAACCATATGCTGTAAATATGGTGCCTCCTCCTTCAGGTCTGATGTAAAACCGAGGTCCTGACTCTCTGCGGCCTTTAAAGATCCCTGGGCATCTTTCAAAAGGAGTAGGGTTTATCCTGATGCCCTGGCTAAATTGTCCCCCATAGCCTAGTCATCCTGACCCCTAATCATCTCCCGTCTCTCTCTCAACCACTTCACCACCTAATAGCTAATGTGTGGTGAGTGTACTGGTGCAATAATGGCTGCTGTCACATCATCCAGGTGGGTGCTACACATTGATGGTGGTTACCCTCGGTCTAAGCACTTTGAGTGGGGAGAAAAATGCTGTATCAATGTAATTACTTATTAATATTATTATTATTGCTGGAGCTCCTTCTCCTCTTTCAGTCCTGCAACCCAAGCTTCCCTGTCTTGTGTGTCAAAACACCTGGATTAGACTGTGGCCCATGTGACTTTAAATTGTAATAAATTAGATCGAACAATAAAGGAGTAATTAATGGCCATGCATTGGCTGGCTGGAGTCCTTCCTAGAGTTGGCTCTATCTTTACATTCCAGTGGAAGAAGGAAAATCAGAAAGCAAATGTATGGATGTGCAGGTGGATGCTGCACATTGGTGGTGTTTGTAGTAAAGCAGTTTGAATGCCTTGAAAGGCACTATACAAATGCAATGTCTACTTCTTCTTCTTCTTCTTCAAAATAAATAGCCAGTTTCTTTAACTGAACAAAGATTACAAAAAGCCAAATAAAACACAACAGACAATGTTTAATGTGATGTGTAAGGGCTCCAAGAGAAATATAATACAACTAATCAATAATTTTTGTAAATAAAATGTCATTTGCAGCCCATTAAAAAGTAGGGTTCAAAGAATCATCCAGATGAAAAATTTAGCGCAGCCTGATGCTTCCTTGTCTAAGCTTTGGACATGTACTAATATAAAAACCACATGTAGGCTCGAGCATGCCTCTGAGTTTATGTCTACATTGAACTCCATGCCAAGATGGTCTCCTTTCTATCCACACACAAGAGATGTCTGGGCTTCATAATTCACTGAACCCGTGGCCTCCGGAATGCTCCATGCTCCGAGGCTTTCACATGAGACTTAAAAACGTGTAAAGGAAGACGGCTTTTAGCCCTTTCGGAGAGGGGCCTTCTGCGGCCACATTCTGTCTTTATCTGCTTTTGCCCTTTTCTTTCTTCAGATTTTTTTGCTTCTTTATTACTATGTGTTCATTACAGCTGTTACAATAATCAGCTTTCTGAATGTCTTTGCCATGGGATCCTTGAAGCCAGTCAGTTGCAGAGTTCTGTTTTTTGTTGTTTTTTAAGCCGACCGCCGCTTGAATGACACACATTGGTTGAATTAATTGTTGGCAGGCGTCCTGCCTGTGTTGTTTGGAGCTGATACTTAATTGGGACTTTGTTATCCAATTCTTTATGGAGATCCTTCTGGGATGGGACAATCTGCGTGATGATTTGTAAAATCAAGAGCAACTGACTGACCTTGTAAGTCCATACATGCTGTTTTGGAAATGAATTCAGAATGGCTCTGTAATCGAGAGCCTTCAAGGAAATGACAAGTCGTACCACTGCTGTGCTTATCATCCATCCTCTTTCTGAGTTTTTTTTCCCTAATGTGAAGTGGTGGGGAGTTGTTGGCACTTATCACAGCAGCATTGGATTTAAGGGAGCAGCCAGATGTGTATATCCCAGGCCAACAAACTGTTAGCCTGACACACAGGGCAGTTTCCCAGCATAAACAAGCTAAGCAAATACTTGGGGCCCTATGATAAGTGGGGGACCCCAACACACACACACATAAAGAAGAGAGGCTAAGGGGAGTGGTGGTCCAAAATAGCATAGGGGCTCAAAAGGCTAGAAATGGCTCTGCAAACACAGGATAAACTCCCACAAACATGGGGACAATGTGACATATCAGGTCCCTAGAGTGTTGGTAAACTTCACGGCATGGAAAGGGAAGGAATGATGGATTTGGATGTGTGCTGGGGGTGTCAGTCGAAAGGTTTAGGTGCTGTTGTGTATATTTCTTCGTTTGCATTTCAATGAAACCTGCTTGTTGATTTGATGCCCAGTTGCTGCGGTGGCTTCCATCTGAATACGGCTTTGTTATGTGTGTGTTTTTTTTTTTTTTTTTTTAGCTTTGGTCGAGTCCACTTGTTGCAGTGGGGAGGAAGGCAGACGCATTGAGATTGTTAACTCAGGCAGAACGCTCAACAGGAAGGAAGGAGGAAGGGATTCTCTTTAGTGCCTTTGTCTGGGCAACAGGGCTTTAGCAGCCAAAATGACCGTTTAGTCTATAGGGTGCACTCCACTTGTATGCAGGTTCTCAGAGAGCGGAGGAAGAAAGGTCATAGCTTCAAGCGGGATTTAATTGGATGTGGGGCACTGATATGCAAATAGGCGTAAAATGTTTTAGGTTTCCTTTTTGGTAAAAATGGTCGTAAACACTGTCACGCGGCAAGGAAGCAGACATGCATTAGGGACTGCGAGACCACTACACTTGACCAACAAATGGCACCAACAATTACTAATCCTAGCAAAAGAAGAGTGTCAACAGAGAAGGGTGGGAATACAAAATCTATATGTTCAAGGAATGCCACTATATATAAACAAAACATTCAGACTTGTTTAATTCCAACTCAGGATGAGGAGAAGCTGCAGCCTATCCTGTACTGAACACAAGGCACGGGCACTCCATTACATGGTACACACACACGCATACACCTTTGTTCATACACTATAATATTAAGGTAAACTTACATATTTTTGCCATCCCTCCTCTTCATCTCCTCCTCTCTCCTTCTGAGCCCTTACTTTAACTCACCTCCAAATTCTAAGCTTACCAGCTAACTCACCAAAAAGGAGTCTACAAGCATTATCTTGGGACCTATTTTCAGGTAAATTAATTGTTTCTGTGATTGGAGTAGCCCTCTGAATATCCCACAGTCTCTCTATCAGCAGCCATACTATATGCAATTAAGAAACAGGTCATCTAACTGAAGCTAAGCATGTTCAGACCCAGCCTGTATTTGGATAAGAGACCATCTAGGAAAAGACTGGGTTGCTGCCGGAGAAGGTGTTGGTAAGACCAGCAGGGGGACGCTTACTCTGTGGTCTGAATGTGGATCCCAATGTCCCTGTGCAGTGACGGGAACCATATGCTGTAAATATGGCGCCTCCTCCTTCAGATCTGATGTAAAACTGAGGTCCTGACTCTCTGCAGTCATTAAAGATCCCTGGGCATCTTTCAAAAAGAGTAGAGTTTATCCTGATGTCCTGGCTAAATTGCCCCCCACAGCCTAATCATCCCCTGTCTCTCTCTCTCAACCACTTCACCACCTAATAACTATTGTGTGGTGAGTGTGCTGGTGCAATAACGGCTGCTGTCGCATCATCCAGGTGGGTGCTTCACATTGATAGTGACTTGCCCTCGGTCTAAGCACTTTGAGTGGGGAGAAAAATGCTATATAAATGTAACCACTTATTAATATTATTATTATTACTAGAGATCCTTCTGATAATCCCTTTCAGTCCTGCAACCCAAACCTCAGCCGGACCACTATAATATGCAGTAGGGGACCACATATAATGTACAGGACCTCTTGGCTGGGTGATTTCTACTAAATTACCACTTGTCTCCTACTGCCATTCTCCCATTTCTGATCCACAGGAGTATGACCCTGAATATGTGACTTGCTGCCACATCGTGATGGTATCGTGATGTAGTCTTGGTTGTGCTTACTTTCTTCCTATTGATGGGGCCTTGTAAGGCCCTGTAAGTGTTATAGAGCCCTCTGTTGCCTGCAATCTCAGTCTTGACTAAATGAACCACTACAATAAATGCTTAAAATACTTAGAATAAAACATTTAAAAATTCAGCTAATAGTTCAGAATGATGTAGCAGGACATGAAATATTATAGGAAATTACAGAGTTTTTTTTCCTTTTTTACACTGAACGATGAGCTATTTTTTATTCAGACATGAGTCAATAGAGCAAACTTTTAGTTATGATACGGTGCATTTCAATGGTGCTACACATTTCTTTATTATTTCCAGTAAGCATGTTAATTGTGGTACAACCCTCATGTATCTAGTGCGACTTTCAATATTACAATACAGTTACATAAATATTTCCCCTATTTGATGTAGAGGAAATTGAATTGACCTTTACTGTATAGATCATTGGTGGCAATGCTTTATGGTTTTTTAGTCCAACATTTTAACTGCTAGGTGACGCTGCCTAGGAAGCTGAGTTGATCAATTGTACTTGATCCATGCAGGCTTGCTTGTCCAGTATGGTATACACATCATATAAGTGGGTTTGTTTTTTAAAAATACCCAATATCTCCACCCAAGGATATGCCTGTAGATCTATGAAGACTCTCTGTGTCCAAGTACCCAACTTCATCCAAGTACCTCAGGTGCTTCAAGTGCATATTTTAGAAACCAATCCATCTATCCATTCTGAAGCATATTTAATCCAAGTCAGGATTATAGGAACAGAAGCCCATGCAAAGAGGATAAGCACAAGCCTGGGACAACAACCCCTGGATGGGGTACCAGGGCATTGCATAATAATACAAATGCCTGCTTAGGATCAACTTAAATCATCAATGAATCTAACATCTTTAGGATTTAGGAGGCAAAATAAAGTACCTGGAGATTTTCAATTTCCTGTATATCAAATGGGGGAAATATTTATGTAACTGTATTGTAATATTGAAAGTTTCACTAGATACATGAGGGTTGTACCACAATTAACATGCATATTGGAATTAATAAAGTTACGTCTTAACACCAGATAGATCCCAGATTTAAACCAAGGCCACTGGAGCCGTGAAGCAGCATTGCAAAGCTCTGGGCTATTCTCCATTTAATTCAGTGTGGTTTAATTTATACAGTACATTTTCTTTTGTCACGCTTATAGACATATGCACATAAACAGGATGAAACATATACAAACACATACTAAAAAAAATGTCAGATGTTCCAAAATATTTCCAAACTGGTTTTATTAAGCTGAAGCCTTTCAAGGAGAACATAATCAAACGACAACCACAACGTAGTATGCAAACAAACTGATTGAAACTCAAGCTATCTCACATTCCTTGACTATGTATAAAGTGGTCAATCACTCTCAAACATAGTGACTCACACACTTGCCCACCAATCAAAGAATTGTGTTTCAGAATGCAAAAGAATCTCCAACTCTCCTTCTGTACACTCTCTATCTCTGTCTCTCTAGATAATTATGGCCACACTACCTCCTTGCAAGCTGAGCCTTTGCCATAGCTCACTTCTTTACTCTCAGCTCATTGGTCATCTGGTGGCCTTCAGACATCGCACCAGCTTTACTCTCGAGACACTCCCCAGCTAATTTCTCAAGTGAGGAGTTCCCTTTAACAGTCTTTGGATCATCATGTTAGCATTTCCCTGGATCTTTCACTCATGAACTGGGAGTTCAAAGCACCAGAATATCCCAATAAGTTCCAAAAGCATTTTCAAACATGCCAAGTAGAAGGAGAAATCCTTCCAAAAACCCCAGCTAGACACAAAAAGGGCCTTTTAGAATCTTCACAAACTGTCTGGAGGCACAAAAGAAAGCTCTATGGAGCAGAAAAGGCAAAGTGGAATTGTCTGTAACACAAAAAATAATCCAAAGCAAACAATACTCAATACAGATATTTAGAGGAAAAGTCAAAAAGCAGAGCAAAATGGTCAAAATCCAGAAAATTCACAAAAAACACTCAGCCACTCCACAGCACATTCACAATAAACCTCCAGGAACTGTGGGAAACCCCCCAGATTTATAGCTTGGAGGGCAGTTCCTGGCAGTGATTGCTACATGGCCCCACCTTTTGGGGGACTACCCACAAAACACAAAACACGCGGCACATAGCACAGGGAAAGAAAATACAGCAGATAATTAACAAAAGTAACATAAATAAATGGTTCCAGAAAGAACAAAAAGGACATGAAAGAAAACTTTGAACCCCACCCAAAGGAGGAGCCGTGGCTACAATATTACACTTCCATGTATTTCTGGACTTCTTGTCTTTCCTTCATAAAAGATCCAAATACCCTTAACTGGTCTTTTATTTCCTGCTGTCTGTGTCATGCAGTGAGATAACATTCGTCCCTTTTATATTAACGCACTGTTATAAGTGTAATTTTTGTTTATGTTTTTTTCACCCAAGGATTCCATTTCTGTGGTTTATTATTTTTATTTAATTTGACAAAGTTTATTTTTGCTTGCTTTTTTTATTTATGCTCCACAAACAATTATGTGACCACATGGCAGCATGTCACCATCGTACCGATGGTGTCACAAAAGGTACTTGTACACGACAACCGCAGTCTCCATTATCCCTCAGTAGATTCACATCAAAGAAAACAACTCTGATGTAATGGGAAGTGATGATATAAAATATTAGACCTTTATAACAATCTAGATGAGAACATGGCATTCATCCTAACAAAGCTCACAAGTCCTATCCACTTAATTCTTCTAAAAAAACATCAAGTCGAGTTTTGAAAGTCCCTAAAGTCTTACTGTCTACCACACTACTTGGTAGCTTATTTCAAGTGTCTATCATTCTTTGTGTAAACAAAAACATCGTAATGTTTGTGCAAAATTTACCCTGAACAAGTTTTCAACTGTGTCCACCTGTTCCTGGGGAACTCATTTTAAAATAAAAGCCTTGATCCACTGTACTAACTCCCGTCATAATTTTAAACACTTCAATCATGTCACCTCTTAATCTTCTTTTGCTTAAACTGTAAAGGCTCAGCTCTTTTAATCTTTCTTCATAATTCATCCCCTGTAACGTTGGAATCAGCCTAGTCACTCTTCTCTGGACCTTTTCTAGTGCTGCTATGTCCTTTTTGTAGCTGCACACAGTACTCCAGATGAGGCCCCACCAGTGTGTTATAAACCTTCAGCATAACCTCCTTGGACTTGTACTCCACACATCACAGTGCTATATAACCTAACATTCTGTTAGCCTTCTTAATGGCTTCTGAACACTGTCTGGAAGTTGATAGCTTAGAGTCCACTACGACTCCTAAATCTTCTCATAAAGTGTACTCTCAATTTTGAGACCTGTCATTGTGTATTCAAACCTAACATTTTTACTTCCTATGTGTGTTTGTTTACATTTATTGACATTAAATTTCATCTGCCACAAATCTACCTAAGCCTGTATGCTATCCAAGTCCTTCTGTAATGATATAATGGATTCCAAATTATCTGCCAATCCACCTATCTTGGTATCATTTACAAACTTAACCAGCTTGTTACTTATATTCCAATCTAAATCATTTATATATATATATATATATATATATATATATATATATATATATATATAATTAAAAATAGCAGCGGCCCTAGCACTGACCCCTATAGAACACCACTCTTAATTCTGATGGGGTTCCTCGCACCATCACCCTCTGCTTCCTGTGTCTGAGCCAATTCTGCACCCATCTAAAAACATCACCCTGAACTCCCACTTCTTTTAACTTGATGCCCAACCTCTCATGTGGTACCTTATCAAATGCTTTCTGAAAGTCGAGACAAAAAATATGATATGCTCCACTTTGATCATACCCTTTTGTTGAATTCCAGCATGCTAATAAAACACGACCTCCCTCTTCTGAACCTATACTGACTGTTCAGAAAAACTGAGGTACTTGCCATCTGCTGCTCATTCTTATTCTTTACTAGCAAAATACCCACGCTTCGCAGCGGCGAAGTGCTGCCTTAAAATTTTTATTAAGAAGACAAGTAAACCTTTTTAAACTGAGGGAAAATATACCAATAATTATTTGTTAAGGATCTCTTTGTATACCACATTGTCATTTCAGCCCTCTGGTTGTAATATGACCAAGCTGTGCGCTACAGCCAACAATGCAGGAGACGTGGGGATGGGGGACCCAACACCGCCTCACACGGCGACCCAGCTGCAGGCTATGGACGTATATATGTACGCAAGTAGGATTCAGTTAGCGTTGGGAACCCGCGTACCAAATTTCTTGAAGATGGGCCCATAAGTAACAAAGACCGTTGGAAAGTTCAATATGGCAGCCGACAGTGGCGTCATACCACCGAAATAAGTACGTACATCGGTTTCGGTTAGCGCAGGGAAGCCGCCTACCAAATTTCGTGAAGATGGGGCCATAAATAAGAAAGTTGAACATGGTGGACGTTGTCGACCGTTATGACCGTTACGTGTAGAATTTCGAAATGAAACCTGCTTAACTTTTGTAAGTGAGCTGTAAGCAATAAGCCTGCCAAATTTCAGCCTTCTACCTACACGGGAAGTTGGAGAATTAGTGATGAGTGAGTCAGTCAGTCAGTGAGGGCTTTGCCTTTTATTAGTATAGAAATTCCTTCCATTAATTTTCCTGTAATGAACATAAAGTTTACTGGTCTATAGTTGCTTGGATCTGCTAGGTCACCCTTTTTATATAATGGGATAATATTTGACATTTTCCAGTCCTTCAAAATTTCCCCATTGTGCAGTGATTTCCTAAAAATATGTGTCAAAGGTTTACATATGTACTCGCTAACCTCCTTAAGAACTCGTGGGTATATATTACCTAGTCCTGGTGATTTGTTTGATTTCAGCCTATTTAATCTGAGCAGCATTTCTCTCTTTACAATTTCCAAATCAATCAGTAGCTCCTTAGTAGGCCCATGTACTCACTTGTGAAGATCTCAGAAAATGCTTATTTCGCGCATCCCCTATTTCACTGTCAGTATTTTTTAATTCCTCTTTATTATTCCTGATGCACTTCACCTCCTCCTTGACCAATCCTTTACTACTAAAATACTAAAAGAATCTCTTAGGGTTGTCTTTCGCATTATCTGCTATGTTCCTCTCCAACTGTCTTTAAGCCTCCCTAATATCCTACTTAATGGTTGCCCATAAATATGACAGAGTACACGCGGAGTTATCCTTCTATGGATATACCTTTGTCATTGCCATTTATAGTTTAACTTCAAAATTGAAGTAGTTGAGCATTGTTTCAGGTTCTGACTTTGACAATTCCTTTTGGTTCTCCTGTTACTTTTTTGGCTTGATACTCACAACTTCAGACCTCTGTCTGTCTGACTATGCTTTGTGCCTGTGTTTCATTTATCATCTACTGATTTATCATCAGACTAACAATAATCTTCAAGTACTCAAATGTGCTTATAACAAATACTGTATGAGCACTCACTCACCACGGTATAAAAAAATAATTACTTCAGTGGCAATAATTAGACAAATTGGGGAACACGGCCCCATGCCCTTTTATCTTGTTAAAACAGAACAGAAAATAGGAGGGATTCTTCAATCACAAGGGTAGGTTTCTTTTTTAAATTGTGGATTGCAAGGCTCTTCTCCTGTCAAGTGCCAGCCCAATGATCCTTAGGACACTTGCTAGTCTTTTTTCAGTGTGGTATGCATGCATATATTTATAATTGTAAGAGTAAATAATAATGCATAAGTAAATTCATCTAAGCTTCCAGCCTAAACAAATTCCAGTAAAAAGAAACTTCTGGAGTCTCATGGTTTGTATGAGGTTTGAAAATGGACAGATGAGCTCATCATTCTGACCTCACCCTGTCCTATGTATTCTTCACTGAGCTAATGTCTGGGCAAATACGAGAAGTGTCTCATGCTGGTTCTGCTCATGCTAATCCTATACACTCCATGGTCAGTGAGGATAACGTGAGGAAAGTGGGAGTAACACTAAGCACCTCCACCAGACTAAAAGTGAATGTGAATGGAACATAAAGATACAATTATCAAAAAAAACCTATTTGGACAGTCCCTCCTGCAGCCCAAATGAGTGTATGGAGTTTTAACCAATATGTGATGTGCCTGATGTATCTAACCTGCTATTGGACTGTTTTGTTTAATTTTAGTGCTCAGTATTTCATTTATTCAGGGCTCTTATGGCATATGGGTATTAAGCTGAGCTTGACCTTTGGCTCACTATGAGCTGATAGAAAAAGGGAACTTGGTGTGCTATTTATTTATTGTCTTTAGGAATTTGTTTCAGATATCTCCATGTTCTTTATCTAAACTCAGTGATGTTTATTCATTCATATATTTTTAAAGCCTCCTGTACATGTCTGTCCTGGGTATGACGTTAATCTGCATCCAGCCCTGTATGTAGGCCCTCCAACCTGCAGGGAAAAACCTGGGGGTTGGTGGCAGAATTGGCACTCCAGCCACCATAAAAAAAACTTCTCACTGGTTACTTTCCTTCTGAACTAGTGTGGTGCTGAGGTGTCATCCATTGCCTGGCTGCACTCGGGTCCTAATCTGGAATCCTGAGTTGGTTTGTCATGTGGTGGGTGCGGCAATGTGCTGTATCAGTGCGTGCTCCTAACCTCACCTGTAACAAAGGGAGTTTGGGTCTATCCTTGTAGCAATTTGCACAGGATGTTGGGGTACCATCATGTTTACACCCTCATGTGGCTAATTTAGTGACACCATTTGTTTTGGTGTGTTTGAAGAAATTAGAAAACCCACTCAATCAAACTTTTATTGTCGCTCAATTACTTGGAGGGTAAAGGTGATTTGGAAGCCTTATGGGTTACATTCCTGCGTCTTGGGCACTATCCTGCACCACCCAACTCACAGACCATTAAGCTAAATTGTGGCAGGAATGGAGATTGAATTTGCAAAGAGACCAGTTCACCCACTGATTAAGATTAGGCAGCTGGGAGACAAACTGAAAGCCTACATGACATTTGAAGAATTTATAAACTCATTATAGCTAAGCATAGTATTCCTGTGGTCCAGACTTTATTCAAAATGCTAAATATCTTTTTTGTTCTGGAATTGTGATGTTCCCTAAATGGATGTTTGGTAATAAACATGAACACACATTAGGTGAGCTAAAGCTACATCAACAGTTGCACCTTAATTTAACAGCAGGGGCCTCATGTATAAACGGTGCGTACGCACAAAAATGTTGCGTAACCCTGTTTCCATGTTCAAATCGCGATGTATAAAACCTAAACTTGGTGTAAAGCCATGCACATTTCCACGGTAGCTCATACCCTGGCGTACGCAAGTTCAGCGCTCAGTTTTGCAGACTGGCGGCACCCAGCGTTAAAGCAGTGCTACTGTTCCAGTGTTTTTTCCCTTTCTTTTTTAGACCCACATCCCTGACACAGCTTTATAAATACACTGAAATTAACTGCATATTATTTATTAGTTTAATGTATCTGACTGTAATTCACTTGTAACAATATAATGGTTCACGGAAAGGCCAAACTATTCCAAATACCATAGTTGCTTAGCGTTGTTACTTTTACTGCACCTTCTTCTTCTTCTTCTTTCAGCTGCTCCTGTTAGGGGTTGCCACAGCGGATCATCTTTTTACATATTACTGTCGCTGCACCACTTAGAGTATTTATATCACCGTATCTGAGTGGGGAATCACAGCTCT
Source organism: Polypterus bichir lapradei (assembly GCA_026402145.1). NCBI lineage: Eukaryota > Metazoa > Chordata > Cladistia > Polypteriformes > Polypteridae > Polypterus > Polypterus bichir. The sequence goes on from JANRMT010062809.1 coordinate 5,697,080, forward strand.
ACAGCAGCTGATTGGAAAGAGAATTATCGGTATACAGCATCAAGTACACGCTGCCTCAGCCATGCTGTTTATTGAACTGCTCTCACATGGCAAACGTTTCAAAACCTTTCCTGTATGGACATGGCGGTTCAGAAACAGTTTCATCCCATGAACTATAAACGCACTCAATCAGTCCATCAAGTGCTCATTGTAGAACTGTTTGTACTTATTAGTACAATCACCTCAATGTAAACTTGCACTACAGTTATAATATTGCACAACCTGAGCCACTTTAAAAAGCGCGTATTTATATACTGTATGACAGTGGTGGGCCAACCTATTTTTCGCACTGATGAATGCTTTAACTCGAACAAGGCTGCACCATTATGAAGTCGTTAACAACATATATAGGCATACTTTATTAATTATTTATTATTAAACTTTATACTGACCCCAAAGTGTGTAAAAGTGTAAGAATAATCCATAACACAAATTAATTCTGTCATTTTCAATGATCTTTTTGAGTCTGTTTGTTGGTTGACAATTCATTAAAACTTGGCTCAAAAGTTGTTGTTTTTCTTAAATGTAGCTGCCGTTCCAAATGGTCATCTGTCAGGACTGTGCGGTGTCGATTTTTAATGTACTTCATATGAGAGAATGTACATTCACAAATGTACGTGCTACCAAAGCATGTTAACTCCCGTCAAGCGTGTTCGCGCAGAATGGGGTAGATGTGAGCATCACGCCAAAATGAAATCAAATCCACGGAATTTTGGGATAGCTTGTGTTGAGCATTTGGATCTTCACTAAGTTCCAACAATTCCATTTGGAACTTCTCTGGCACATTGTCAGGTTCCATCAGGTGTGGCTCTGAAACCAACTGTAAATCATTGTCATTGACGTGGATATCGGAAAATTGAGCCTCAAATTCAGTGACTAGTGAACTGAGCACTTCACAGAAGTCATTAAAATGTATTTTTACAGATGGGTTGTTACTGGCAAAATTACTCAGACACGGAAAAAATATGGAGAGCTGCTGCTTTTGAAACTTTCCGTGAAACAATTTCAACTTGCGCTGAAAAATTTTTATACTTCGCCAGAGGTCACAGACACTTTGATTTCTGCCTTGGAGGTGCTTATTCAGACTGTTGAGTTCATTCAAAAGATCGCTGAGAAAAGCCAGGTTCATGCAAAAGTTGATGTCATCGAGTTTACAAACCACTCCTTTGGATGCATAGAACTCTTTGAAAGTGCCTTAAATTCTATTTATAACAGATCCTCTTGACAACCAACGAGCATTTGAGTAATATAAAATGTCTTCTTTCTCAGTTGAATCATCATTTTGGAGGAGTTCTCTAAACTGACGATGATTGAGGGCTCGAGCTCGAATGAAATTCACAATACCAACGCCGTCTTCCAATGTGTTGTTCAAGGTTGCAGACTTGGCACATAGAGCTTGTTGGTGTATAATACAATGCAGTGACAATAATGTGGGAGATATTGAGTATGAATTTGTTGTTTAAGTAGAGTCACAAAACCGCCCATTGTTCCTACCATTGATGGGGCGCCATCTGTACACACAGCAACAAGTCTCTTTAGATCCAATTTCTTCTCTACACAAGTGTTGTTAAATGCTGTGAGAATATCTTGTGCCTTTGTTGTTGATTTGAGACTGATTAAGGACAACAACTCTTCATGGATGTCAAATGTTGGTGACATTGTTCTGATGAAAATAAGCAGTTGTACAGCAGGATTCATCCAACGCTACAGAATACAAAGTATTGGACTCTTGACATATTTTGTTCAGTTGATTTTTTTAAGTCAACCGCGATCTCACCTTGGCACCTCACAATTGTCCTTTGTGATAGAGGTAAATCTTTAAATTTTTGAAGTTGAGATGGTTCGAGACACTGAACAACTTCAAGCATGCATGATTTGAATAGCTCTACATCAGCAGACTTGAAACGTTGCCTCAACTTCCGGATTGTGAGAGGATGATTTGAATTTGGTGAACATGGATCTTTCTTTTGTATGGCTCTTGTTCAAGGAATCATATGCTTGCTTTCTGGCCTCATCTTTTAAATTGATGTAGTTCACGTGTGACTTACAACTCTCATAGTGCCGTTTTCCATTTGATCTCTTTAATGTTCTTATTTGGGTCTTGCATCTTAGGCACATCATGGAGTTTCCTTGGTTTGACATGAAGAAATCCATTCAATTTAATCCATTCAAAATCCATGTCGATTTTCATCGTCTACATGTCTGGATTTCTTTGATGGCGGTAACTGCATTATATGGTCAGTAAAACACAACGATAATTATCAGATGAGGAAATTATGGATCTGACTACTTTCGTTCAAATTTAAGCATGCTGAACTTTAACCTTTTTCGGTGCCATTTGATTGGCCACTTTAGTTACCGCGGGAAATAATTACAGCGGTTCTCGCGAAAATCTACAGTGCGCGTGCACTCTAGCTTGACTGCTTTTGGTAAAACTTGCATTCAGTCTGGCTGTATTTCGTTAGCTGTCATTGACCATTCCGTCAGGTTTGAACACAGAGACCAAACGAATCTTCGTTTACGTTGTTTGTTTCATTGAGCATTTCCGGCTAGTGTGAACAAGCCAAAAGGCCGCAATTACTTGTTTCAATGATACCTTCATGACGGCCACAAAAAAAGACCTCGAAGGCCACACTTGCCCACCTCTGATATATGATGACAATGTCATTTTTAAGTTGAAATGCAGCAAAATATGTTTATTATATTATACAGATAAAATTTTAACATCATTTAAATAATCTATATCATCCTCTTTAATAAAACCCCTGTGTGCATCCAGGTGTCCGTGTGTGTGTGTCTTCTGGTGAAATGCCCATGCGTGGGGCCGCACGTGTTCAGTCTCTCCCTGTGCATTCCCTGTGCAGAGGGAGAGAGAGAGAGAGAAAGAAAGACACACACACAGGCGTATGTGCGAGAGAGAGAGAGACACACACACACAGGCGCGTGCGTGTGTGCACTGTTGCAATGTTACTTTTCTTGGTTGTTTATTAAATTATGGATTTTTCAAATGTTCATTTTTTTCCCTGTGCTTAAAACTCATTAAAAAAAAGTGTTTTTAGTGAGCAGTTCGTAGCGTTATAGCGCAAACTCTTGCAGTGTTAGTTTTTTCTGTTGTTCAAGGGTTTCTCAGTGTTATTCAATGTTTTTACATTTAGTTTACTATTACGTTGTGCATTTTATGGTATAATTAACTATATTTGTGCTTAAAAACTTAAAAATATATATATTTACGTACAGTTCGTACGGTCTGGAACGGATTAATTGTATTTACATACAATCCTATGGGGGAAATTACTTTGGTTCACAACCAAATCGGGTTTCAACCAGAATCTTGGAACGAATTATGGTCGTGAACTGAGGTTCCACTGTATTACTGTCAGAGAAAATTACAGGCATTTTACGGAAATACAAACCAGTATTATTGCGAGAGGAAATTAAAGTCACACAATACAGTGACGCATATTACAGCCACATACAAGGTCCCTTGCCATTTAATATAGACTGTTCCTACTAATGTTTATGCACTACTGTTCTAGCGCCCATTATTGTAACGGGCTTAATGTCTAGTTGTTAATAATTAAACATGTGAAGACATGGTGTCACAGCGCTAGCAAGGATCTGGCACTCCGTTCATGGATTTTTTCCTGCCTTGCGCTATATGCTTGCTGGAACTGGCACATCACTGGAAGGATCGAATAATTAAACATGTACTAAGAAGATATTCAATGTTCCTTAAAAGTTTTAAAGAATCCCGTTCTAAGCTTACAGATAGCTTAACGGCTATTACAGAGGTGATTGTGTGGCGATTGGGTATTTGGAGAAAGAAAAGTAAGGACAGGAATTGGGGGTTAGTCCGTTTGAAAGAGACAGTACTGCTGCAATAAAGTATTTCATCGAAGGTCGCGCACAATCACTGCACCACCGTGTTCTCATGTATAATAACATGATTTAACTCCTATCATCATGAAAATGATATCACGTATACATCTCAGTATTTTAATTATTCAGAGAGCTGTAATATCACGAATGTAATGGATTATGTGTCCTGTCAGAGGAAGAGAAAGTCGGGAAGCACGTAGTGATTCACACACATAGAGCACATAGAAGATCAAATACAAAACAAAACATTTAACGTGCTACTTTAGTTTCGATGGGATTTGAGAAACTAGTAAATTAAACGATTTTAAGATTAAGTTTATGATGTTGTACTTTAATGATAAAATAAACTACGTGATTAAAGTGGAAATTTAGAGATTAAAGTTGACATTTTGTGCTTTTTTTCCCAACTGTGTGCTTATTTTTTTTCTCTGTATCCTAATAAGCTTTCATATGACACTCAGATGGTGGGGTACGACTTGCCTTTTCACGGCGACTTTGATATCTGACTTCTTTTTTATTTTGGGCATTGTGCGACTTTGTGAACTTGAGCTTTCGAGTTTCTCCGACACTCTATGTCACTCAATCAAATTCCTTTTGTTGTTTATACCACTGTTTAAACCAACAAATAGTATGTTTTACCTTCCCTCCACTTGGTATTCGCTGAACTTCTTCTATTTCCTCCCGTGCTTTTGCCATTGTCTTCTCACAGAACGCTGAGCTTAAGGGCTATTTATATTGATTTGCATATTCAAAGAGGCATAATTCTGGGAGGAGACGGGGCGGGACAGCAGGCACGTGCACTTGCGTTACTTTTCACACTGACTTGGGTTTATATAGCAGAAGAACGTGGAAGTTGGAGTTTGCACAGATTTATGCATCTGGATGTTTTTGTGCGTAATCACATTTCCGCTTTTGTCCGCATGCCATGTTATAGTGTGAATTCTACGCACAGCATTATGCATGAGGCCCCTGGTCTGATTTTTACTTATCACACTCAACTCTTGGAAGAAATGAGTAAAACAAACCTATCACAGGTACAGTCATGAGGATACCCACTTACTTATACTGGACAAATATGGATGGTGAGTTTCAGTAACGTCATCCGTTTATTGTTTCTACTCTCTTATCACCCCAGTCAATCAATCAATTAATTAATCCATCCATGCATCCAATTGTCTATCCAGCAGATATGTAATCAATCAATCAGTTAGCTAAAGGAGTATTTTTTTTAAAGTAAGATTTTTTAAGTAGTAAATGAAGAAATAAATAAAGTGATGAAGGTTATGATCAGTTAGTCAAGTGTTTGTTCAATGATTCAATCAATACATCAGCTTAATGAAATCAAGCCTATGGTAAGGTATGAATAGAATAATCAATAAATCAGTGAAGCTTTCTGTTACAGATATTCAATAATTAATTCAACCAATCAATCAATCAAGAATTAAGATTACTCAATCAATTTACAGATCCATTTGTCAATCAGTATTACATCAATAACACAGCATCTCATTCAATAAGTCAATCAGAGAAACCAATAATTCAGCCAATCACTTATTACATAATTTGGGCACTTAGCAACTCAGCAGAAAGAGGATCTAGTATTAGTAAATTGAAGAATGAATGCTTGAATCAGCCAAATTGAATGGTAATCAAATATTAATCTACTTATTCAGTCAATCAATAAATCAAGCTGAAGATCATTGAGCTATTTGGCCAGCCTATCAATCGATCGATCAACTGGATGAAAATGTAGGGTCAGTGTATTACTCCGTTACTCAAGCTCTCTGTTAATCTAAACTTCAGCTTTTTATTGAATGGATAGATCAATCAATTGAATGATTAAAAGTTACTGAATTAATCAGTGAACACATGACTCAGTCACATTGATTGTTAATCAAATATTCAGTCACTTAATCAATTAGCCAATTAAGTTGCCTTTCAATTAACTTTTCATTGTTATGTCTGTCAACCAATCACCTGAATGAGAGTTTACAATCAGCTAATCTGTGATTCAATCAATTAATGAAGTCCTCAGTCAGTTAGATATTCAGTCAGTAACTCCACCAATTGGGTGAATACAGTTTTAATTTTGTCAAAAACATCTTCACCACTTCCCTTACCTTTTACCTACTGTGTATCTATCCTTGAAGTGATACTTGCGAGTTTCAGAGATTCAGAGAGCCTCTCCAGAGTATATTAAAAAATTTCAAGGAACACACCACTTAATGTTCTCAGGGAAGGATGGGGCAGGGATTTTCTAATTCAGCTGTTAGGAAAAGATTGGGATTCAATGATTCATTAAAATACATTGTAGTTCAATATGCAATCAAGCATGCCTAAAAGTTGTAAATCATTTGCATTCACCTTGTCTAAAGTTTTCTAAAATGTGATCAATGTCTCAGAAAAGCCATACATTTTGGAAATGTTTTACACTCAAACCACGAGCAAACACTTTTGTGGATCTATTGGATTGGCTTGGATTTAAAAGCACTCCTAACACCTAGCCTCCTAGTAATACTTGGATGAGATGAAAGTGGGCTATGAAAATTCAGTTGTAAAGAAACAGCAATAAAACTTGGGAGTTGAAGGGCCACCTACCCTCAAGTCTAGAATGCAGAAGTGGTGATGTCATATCTTTTTAACAGCTCACTCAGAACCTGTTCTCCTTGTAAATGTAACACTTCATCATGAAAAATCACATTCTGGTTTCAAAAATAACACCCAAAACGTCCACACATTGAAATAGCGCATGGGTATGTGTGTCCCACAGACTTTGATGGCAGTAACATACTTGCTGAGTGAACATTCTGTATGCAGAGCTGTACTTGAAGATGGATATACGGCAAAGAAAATTAATGTGTACAGATATTTCAAATTGCTTTTTAAGATATTTTAAAAAGTATTATAAATATCTGAAAATATGCCTTATAAGGCAAACTTAATGTTAATGTTAACTTCACATGAGAATTTCCTTAAATAAAATAGAATGTTAGTTTTACATAGCTACTCAGATAATGGAAGGTTCTGTTTTGTCCCCTGTGAGCTAACATGCTATTGGAACATTCCAAACACTTGTGCAGAATTCTGATATATTAGTAAAATAAACTCGGTGAAAAAGATAGGGAGTTTGCATACAAATGGAGACATATAGAGGCATAGAGTTTGCTCACCATATATCATATCATATATACTTTGGCGATGTTCACAACAATGTACTTAGCAATATAAACAGTAATGAGTATAGTACCTTAAAGAAATATAAAATTTAAGTCTGAAACTGAAGCATTTCAAGTAAGAAGCTATCTTTTGTGTATTATCAATTTTTCCCTTTATTTTTATTTGAACTGTTTTTGTTTTGAATTTAACTAAAGCTTTTATAAAGTAAGATATTCACAGAATTTCTTGTATACATGTTATACTCACTGCTCCTTTTTCTAGTAGCAGGTGAATTTTGGAAAAAATGTAAAATTGCAGCTACTGTACAAATGTAGTTCAAGATATCTTAAATTTATTATAAGACTAAGGGGCTTTGCCCCCTGCTCGCTTCGCTTGCCAAACCCCGGGTCGGTTCAGCCGCTCATGTATGGGGAAGCAGATGTACAATTTAAACAGATTGTTATTTTCATGGGAATTGTTACATATGCATAATATAACTAACTATTTTACATTACAGTGAGTAATTAGCCATATTAAAAAATAGTAAAACGTAATAATTTGAAAGTAAATTATGTTTCATGTTGCATTAGAGTTATTTGTTGCGTTTTATGATTTTATTCTGTTTGGATTTGAAATTAACACACAAATACTTTATAAACTTACACTTTTACTGTAGAACTTCAGTAAAATCAATTTTTAGTTAAATTTTCATCAATATCACATTGAATTTTGACTCTGTGTTTGGACTTACATCGTGACAACACAATGTGTAACTGCCCGTGAGTGAATTTCGTTTCTTTCTCTCTCATACATAAACCGATTTTTTCGAATGTTTGTCTCTGTGATTTGTTCATTGTCTCTGCAAAAGCTATTCTAACAGGAAACTGTAATGTTTCAATACAAATGGCATATCAAGATCTCCTTTGGTGTCTAATGTTATCTGCGGGAGATGTACTACATTACCTTTCTTGGATTCATCCTTGTTCTTACAGTAATTCGGGCGGTGGGAGACGGTGTTAATGGTTGTAGATATTCTTCGGGACATTGTAAGTTGATCTTTTCTTCTTCCACACAATCACCACCAATTGTTTCAGCATACTCCTTTGATATGCATTTAACCAATCTGCCGTGTAACCGACTGACAGTTTTTGCATTAAGTTGTTTGACTTCATTCATCATTTCTCGGTGCTAGGATTGCCTGTGTACTCATTTCTTGATAACCCTTCAAGATGAAATTCTTCAATGAGATTTGGACATAATAAGTCTTCTTTTATTGGGAACTTAAAGTGAGGAAAACGTAAAAATATATAAGAGCTAAGAGAGCAGGAACTATGTCTGTCAAAAGCATTCACACGAATGAGAGGTGAGAGGGCCGTGTGCGTGATTAAATATGGTTGAGAAGAGGGCGTGACTTGAAAAAATCTAATGGCCAAAGTATCGTCTCGTGGGACTTGAAATTATCTCTTTGAAAAAGTCTCATCTCAGGATTTCCTTTCATAATGGAGAGACATCTCAAATACATTTTGAGATGTCTTAAAATAACTCAAGAACTGAATCCACATTTTGAGATATCTAACATGCAAATTGAGATATTATGAAATTTCCTGTTTTCAATGGGACTTCATATAATTTTATTATGTTTTGAAATAAATTTGAAATACCTTGAATTGCACCAAAAGTTATTTTAAAACATCTGGAACTGAATTTCATATATCACTATATTCATTTCAGGCATCTCAGAATGGTCAGGGTGTTATCTCAAATACATCTCATAATCAAGATATCTTCCAATGCATTTCCAATATCTTCATATTGACTCACAAAATAATTTTTAGATATCTCAAATTAATTTGTTGATATTTTAAAGGGGTGTTCTTATCCATTTGAGATACCTCAACTTTAATTACAAAATATTTGAAAATCTGCGGTGGGCTGCTGCCCTGCCCGGGGTTTGTTTCCTGCCTTGCGCCCTGTGTTGGCTGGGATTGGCTCCAGCAGACCCCTGTGACCCTGTAGTTAAGATATAGCGGGTTGGATAATGGATGGATGGATATTTGAAAATATTTTAAGCTATCTTTAAGAAGTTACAAAGTTATTTCAAGATATCTGGATATCATTTTCATATACGGTATCCTTTATTGGCTAACTAAAAAGATTACAATATGCAAGCTGAAGAAGGGGCCTGAGTTGCCTCGAAAGCTTGCATATTGTAATCTTTTTAGTTAGCCAATAAAAGGTGTCATTTTGCTTGGCTCTTCTCTACATTCGTAATGGCTAACACGGTACAACACCCTAGTACTATATACGGTATCCGAAATACACTCATATATATCTCAAAATAGCTTCATGCACATTTTAATCATGTAAGAACACAAGAAAAAAAGGTTTGGGGGGGTTCCCGTATATTACATTTTCTCAATAGAAAATAGCAAGGATTAAGAAGTCACTGCTGACTGTGTCCAAAATGATACTGAGGGGTGAGGAAAAAGTGGGTGTTTTATAGCTGCTGAGGAGGAAGAGGTGTGTCCAAGGGGGTGGAACTGGAAGTGATGTCACTGAGAGGGAAGGTTCTGGAATTATGCAGGCTTCTTTTCAGAGGGTCTGGATGAAAGAAAGAAAAAGGCATTAGTGCATTCTGCCAACCCTTCTCTCTGCATATTACGCCTAATCAAGCACACTGACTGCCTCCCATGCACTTGTGTGTGACAATATATATATATTGAAATGTATATTTAAAAGCACATTTTAATATATATATATTGAAATATATAGTTAAAAGCACAGTTTAATATATATTGAAATATATATATATATATATATATATATATATATATATATATATATATATGATATGTGTATAGTAAAATCCCTAAGATGTCAACAACTATTTCAGATACAGAATCTTCAAACGAGCAGGAATTTATTTTGAGATAATATGTTTTACATATTTCGAAGTATATTCGAGACATCCCAAAAGGCATTTTTGATATCTTAAAATATTGTGTTTCAGATATCTGGAAAACAAAATTGCATTTAAATATATCTGAAATGTATTTTGCAAGATTTCTAAATGTTCATTTATTTCATTATATGAATATAAGGTCCCATGCCAAATCCCCCCACAGAATTAACAATTTGTGCATTTTTGTGCTCTCAGTGAAATTCAGTGTGCAGTTTCCCGTCATTCTTCATCAAGGCTGGAGGAAGAGCAGGAGATGAAATGCAGTCAAAACCAGAAACAAGTCGAAACCCAGAAGACGTAACTTTTGCACCAAAGCCAAACTGCTATTCAAAATTCAAAGGATTGTCAAAGTGGTTCAGGCAGGCCCAGAATGGCGGACGATTATTTGATTTCCTTTTTTTTATATACTCCTTCTATTTATTCCTATCTTGTTTGCTTTTTAAGAGTAAACACACAAAACTTTCTTATACCCATTTGTCCTCCTTGACATTAGTTAGGGTCAGAAATGGCTCAGATCTACCCCTGTTGTTCAGGGCCTTCCCCTGTTAATGGCAGAGTTTTCAGATGGTGAGCGAAGGCAAGGGTTTACCTGGCAGGAAGTTCTTAGAGAAAGAGCAAAGGAGGGACAAAATGGAGATGGGAGATGTATATTTTGGTTGAAACACAATGCTTGAGGTGAGCAAGATGATGAGCCACTACACTAGCTAGACTAGGACACAGAAATTATATTACCCAGGCTTACAGTCAGTTATTGACTTACTTTAAAAGCAACATAAATGTACATTTTTAGCTTTTAAAAACAATACAGTTTTAAATGTATAGCAATACAATATTTTTTTTCAAAAACATAAGGATACAGTTTCCAACAACGACAACAGTTTTGTTATAAAGATCAGCTTATCATGCATATGAAAAAACCCCACAAAGCTCATAAAATGTAATTTGAAGGAACTGAAATGTCATGTCATTTTTGAACCTGCTTAATTTAGACCATGGTCAGGCTGGAGCCTATCCCAGCTAGCACAGGATGCAAGACAGTAACAAACTCTAGACAGCATGTCAGTCCAATGCAGGGTGAACATACCTCACACACCACACATAAGCTAAGGGTCCAATTTAGCATTGCTAATAACTCTGCATGACAGTGGGCAGAAACCGGAGCACTCAGAGAAAGCCCATGCAGACAAACTCCACAGTGGGGAGGACTCAGTACATGAACCCTTGTCTCCTTACTGTGAGGCAGCAGTGCTACTATTGCGCTACTGTGCTGACCAGTAAAAGAAATTATCTGGAGATTTGATGAAAGTGTATTTGATTCAGTACGTGAACAAATGGCCAATAATCACGAGAATGGAGATCTACCTCCAAAAATGAAGTACAATTTATTTCAAATTCCATTCTTATTTATTCTGTTATGCATATCCAGGCAAGAAAGAAGGGGTTTCGGGTCAAATTTTCATTAAAATCATGCAAATGTAAATCTTGAAAAAGTCTGAATTAGCGTAAGCTGTGCTGATTCAGGGCATTCATAAGAAATGTAATGATTTAGTTCATGTAGAAGTACATAACAAACAAAAATAGTTGAATGAAATGTTTAAAATGTTTGAGTGTTTACAGTCTAAATATTCTCAATTTCTCATTTTTCACCCTCTGGTAGTGGTGGTCCAAAGAGGGCTAGACCAGCAGTAAAGGATCTAAAATAACATCATATAAATAATCATTGACCTTGAAATAGTCTACAACAATACTCTAAATGATTATGTTTGACATTTGTCATTTTTAACCTTCTGGGAGTGGCTCTTAGAGGACTAGGACCACCAGTAAAGAAACAAACATCAAAAATACTATCATATTTGTGGTCAGCAACATTGAAATAGCATAAAACAACACTCCACATGCCTATATTACCAGTTCCTATTTTTCAAGGTTTTGTGAAGAGGAGTAACTTGAACCCATTGTATCACTTTAGGGGATGAACCCCTGGGGTCAGCTGATGTGGCATGCAGAAATTCAAGTCTTTCTGATCATTTTGCTGAAAACTTCTATTGGTTTACTCTTTAATATAAGGGTGTAATTTTATGATCAAAAATAGCTTAAAAATACAGCGTTTTTGGGTCTAGAGGCCCAAAAATGTTGATATCTTACATAACTATGCATTAAGATAAGATGAATGGTATATCATATGTGGAGGTTTTCTTGTACTGGTAAGTCAGGAGGCACCGTACAGAAAGTGTTTTTAAAACGTTCAGTAATTCTTATTAACACAATAAGTACACAAAAACATGGGATCACAGTTGGAATTTTGCTAAGTGCAGATTTCATGCAAATGTTGCAAAGTTTTAATTTGCGCAGAGAACCATAGAAACATATAATAAACAGTCAAGTAGTGTAGTAGAGAGTAGGACTTCAAGGACCTTCAAATCTCCACCTGATGTTATTTTGCACACTCTAGGAGAATAGGATGGCTGAGCTAGGCGGACTAAATGGCCTATTCTCGTGAAAATTGTTCACATAGATCATTCTTTCATATTTTAAAATATTTTATTGATTTTAAGGATTGCATTACAGCAACATAACAAAACAGAACATTTTCAAAGTTACTTAATCCAATTAAAATTTATGGGAACACAAGGCAAGAAACAGCCTCACCAGTTCCAGGGTCTACTCATGCGCACGCCCATACTTGTACTTACACAACAATCTAATCACCCCAAACTGTTGATTTTTGAGGGGTATGGGAGGAAAACTGGAGTAGCAAGAGGAAAACCCACAAAGTGATAAAGGAAACACTCCACATGGTCACTCCACGAACATTACAGTGGGTAAATTACAAATCAATAATACATAAAGTACTGCTTTAGCAGTTTAGCAGTCTTAACTACAACTTTAAATAGAACTGGTTATTCTGCATAAATGTGCTCATTAAACCTGACTTTGGTAAATAGATTTGTCATTTGGAAGAAGTTCCTGGTTGTGCTTTACAACTTTTTCTACAAAGCAGGTGAGCATAGTCAGTGGCAAGAGCTCAGTTAATGTGAGGAACAGAGGCCAATGTATGATGTTTGGCACTTTACTGGAGGTACTAGAGGATGCAATGAACATGTGGGTAATGGACCAACCACCCCATATGGCACGCAGGGCCCACTACTTATGTAGGTAGGCCCATTGGAGTCAATTGATACTTTCCCACCTGTTTTGACCTTATTCTGACCCTAATCATTCTGGCCAATTGTTTTATTTAGATCATAAAAATAATTTAATATTATTGTCATTTTATTGTAAATAATATATTTTTTAAAATAAATGTATTTATTAAATAATAAAAAATATACATAAATGTATTTTTATTTTATTAAAACCAAATATTGGATCTGTTCTTTTCCCTCACCACTTAGGCCAATTGGTAGTTTTCCTCCTGTTTGTACATTTGTTTTTCCTACTGCATGTTATGATGCCAGCTTTGTAATGAAATCTCTTTGTTATTGGTATATTTGGCTATTACTGTATGATCTATAGAGTTCAGTATCGATAGATGCCTAGATAGACAGGAAAATGTAATAAAGGAATAATTCACCTAAAAATGGTATTTTTTTAATATGTTACTTACCCCATGTGCTTTGTAGTGGTGGCTGAGAAAAATTTTTAATGTCATGTTTTCATGCAGAATGGAGAGAAAGAAGATAAAGGACATAGCAAAAGTCAGCTTTGACAAATGCTATACAACAGCAAACAATATGAAAAACGTTCATGGAAAAAAAAAATCTCACGTTATTCACAGGAGTGAATTTTTTATTGTTTATGATTAAATATTTATTGAAGATTAAATAACATTAATAAGAAATATTAATAATGACATCAACAAGTTTCTCAAAAAATACACTGTCAAAAGAAAACAATTGTAAATGTGGTAATAACAGTAAAAATGCAACCCAGTCACAAAAAGAAAAAGGAAACAGCCTGAGCAAAATCTAGACGGGAAGCACAGCCCAAATGTCAGACCTCACTAAGTCAGGGTTTAAAAAACAAGGAGTGACTTTATGAATTGAAGACTCACTTCTCCCCCTCATTTGTTGGTCAAGGGTCCTGTCTTTAATTAAAAAAAAAGGTAATTCCCATAAGGCTTTTGGTTTTCTGTTTATGTCCACACTAATAAATCCAGAACTATTTAACAATATTTTTGTGAAAAAAGCTTTCAATTTGCATGGCATGTGGATTAAGCAACACTAGTAACATAAGATTTTTTTTTCTAGGGACATTTTTCACATCGTTTGCCATTGAACAGCACTGGACACAGTTGACTTTTGTTATGTCGTAAATGTCTTTTCATTCTGCATTCGGAAACTATGAGATTTAAAAATATTTTCAGACACCACTACAAAGTACATGGTGTAAGTAACATAAAAAATATAATATTTGGGTGGAGTATCTTTAATGGTAAGAATCTGAATATTAGTACTTTGTTATGTGAAGTGAGAAAACCTCTAGCGTCTAGTCTGTCAAACTTATTAATTTTGTTAGCTTTATACGTATTTATTACTACATTTGTACAATTAGGTGCAAAATTATACAGCAAAGTAACAATTTAATGTTTACATTAATCATTAAATTACATCTCCAAGTGTTGTGTGACTTAAACTTATTAATAATTTTTTATATATGTTTTCACATCTGAAGCCAATTAATACCACTAATCATGCTGCTGTAGTACAATAAATCAATACTAAAGTATTTTTACCAACTGCATCAAAGATCTGTGCCGAGTTTAGAGGATTATTCTTCCTTAAAGGCGACTACTTTGACATGCAAAGCATTCAGGATACAAAACTCCACAGGTTTTCTTGTGCATTTGAATAGTAGCTTGATAGCAAACTTTATTTTTGACTGCTTTTTTGACAGGAAGAGATTATGAATGACAGTTGTCTGACACAGGGTAGTATCAGAGCTATTAAGAACAATTTGCTGATAAGAAAAAAAATTTCTGAAAACAGAATGAATAAATAAGTGGAAACTACAGCTAAAGCCAGAAAAGGCTTAAATACTATGATGAATCTGTCAACACTATTTCACCTGTCACATACGTGCAATTAGAAGGAAATTGAATGGACCAAGTGAAGGTAATTACCCGCCAGGCTAGGGGGTGGTCGGTTGCGCTAAACCTGCTTCTGTTGTCTCTGCAGGCCAAATACGGGAAACCTACATGATTCAACACTGATGACATCACATCCGGTTCCGGCAACAAGAATGATGTCACTTCTGGTTCTGGTGCCAAGAGATGACATCAACTCTGGTTCCGGTTATAGATAACATAATTTCTGGTTTTGGCCTTTAAATTCACCATCTTGCTCAAAACAAATCAGTTCAGTCTGGAACTCGAGGAGTACACATTGTGCTCCTTTCAAATACCAGGGACAATACATGGGTGGCTGCCCCAAACCTTTTTCCTATGTTGAGGCTGATTATTTCACACACTATGAATAATTTCTTTCTCCTTTTAAAGTAACCCACATTTTCAAATCTACATTATTTACATTGTAAGAATTCAACTCATTTTTATTTCAGCTAACTCGTATGATGCATCAGAATACCACATAGATGCCAGAATAACAGAGAAGTTATCAGGTAAGCGCACACAGAATGAAACATGAGGCTAGCATACAGCACATTGCATAGCCAGAGGCAATATGTTAATAATGTATCTACACCAAAGGTCATTTGCGCTCGTGATTCCATCCATGCTTGCTAGATGCTTATAGTTATTTTCACACTGGAAGGTCTGCTGGAAATACCTTGTGGTTTCTTGTGAAAATAAAGAGGTAAAGTAATGTGCCAACTGATCTGCATGTTTTACATGAGACCAAATGGATGACTGGTTCATACAAGCAGCATAAGAGGCAGAATTGTAAACACCTATTCCATGTGACTATCATAAGTCACATTACTATTCAGTTTGGCTAGAAAATGTCACATTACCTGATGTAACAAAATTACAGTTGGTTCAGTTTAAAATGCTGTAACTTCCACAAGGCTCTCAAGAAGAAAAGGACAACCTTGTGTGAAGTGTCTTCAACATTCGCTAACTTTGGGACTGTTTATTAAGCTGAAATACTGGTATATTTTGGTTTGTAGCAGGTGCCCGTCTTCAATGTGATGGCCTTAGTGTGTGAAGAAGTGCCCATCTGCCAAGAGACTTTACGGGCCTGAGCACCACTAAGATCACACAATGCAGTGGTTGGTCCGACAAGAAAGGTCAAGTGGAGACGGAGCGTCATCCTGGCTGTAGGATAGGCCATGCATGAGCCAATGTAGGGGGCATGGATGGGATATAGTATACTCTGGATGTAAATAGGTTCTCATGGAAAAGCTGCAGAAAAAGACAATAGGAAAGGAGAGAGTAAAGTGTAAACTGGAAGGAGAGCTGCTAGATGGCAAGAAACCCAGCAGGTGGCAGCAGGGCTGGTGCCACTATTAAGGTGAATTACAAGGCACAGATCATAATGGGGGGGGGGGGGGGTGACCCAGCTGCACGGGTTAGCTATCAAACAGTCGGTTGGCGCACTAATAAGCTTGGCCTAGGGCACAAAATAACCTAGCACTGGCACTGGGTGACAGTAATCTTGACCTTCCTCGGACAGAAAAGTTGGCAGGGGAACCTTCTGGCCAATAAAGAGAGTGGGAGCAAAGTGGAAAAGGAGGGAATTGGAAGGTGAGAAAGTAAATGCTTGGCAGTGTCTTAGAGGTGTAAAAACAATTCTACTTAAAAGACAAGGGTGTAATATCCATATGAATTGACCCAGAAAGGCCATATTTGACTTGCTTATATTGATTCCTCCCTTGTAATATTGTATTGTGGCTATTAATGGTGCTGTTTTTATGTATTTCTGATCAACTTGGAGTGGTGTTTTAATGGCCCTTTCCTGATAAATTGAGTTTTTCTGCTAGTGCAAGAGAGGTTGTTTTCGTGGGTGTTGCTCACGTGTTCTCCATATTGCCCAAAGCCTCGTCTCAGTTGGTGCTCATCTCTTTATTTGTCCAGGCTGAGAAATGACCTCCATCTTCCGGTCCATGCCATTTACCTCTCCCTGCTGAGATGTGGTTCAGGTCGTTCAAATCCCTCATATCACTGTACGTTTTTATGTCCAGAGGGAAACAGAACAGATTTTTTTTGCCCTAGTAGTTCTAGTGCCTGCTTATAGAATCAAACTCTGAAGTCCCTCCCATAACGGGGAGTATTCAGAGAAATATCTGACAATAGACTTTAGAGTTCAGAGATACTTGCAGGTATGGTAGATTTATGTATAGCAGGTGATAAACTATGTACAGTCTGCTGGCAAAAGTCTTGTCTGTTTGTCTATAATATGTTAAATTATTTTTATATAACTTAACAAAACAGAGACATACCACAATAAGCAGTATAAAAATAATGTGCATACCTTGATATGGCAGCACACACCGCAAATTTCCCTCTGGGATAATAAAGTCTGCCTAACCTAACCATTATTAAAAATTATATTAAATGATGATGAAGATGTGCTTGCCTAGCTGCTGATCTGTTTGCTATAACCTCTGCTTCCTGCCCTTTTGCTGTGCTCCCAGAAGCAGTGGGCTTCATTTCATCTGCACAGCAATAGACCTTGACTCCCATGCTAAGGGTTTCTGGCATCATCGTCATTGATTGAAGAAGAGCCAAACAACATTAACCTCAGACAAATCAAAGCTCTGGAATACTGCAGACTTGCCTAGGTGGAGCAGTCATATGCCAAGTAAATGAATACCAAATGTGATCCCACTAATAGTCTAGAAATGGAAACCAGTTGTATGTTAACCATTTGTTAATCTTGCCATTTTGTTGATGGATTTTTCAGGTTACTGTATCTGATCTGATGGAAGTGGCTGGCCAAAACTAAACAAACTGGTGTCTAATTTTATTTTAACGTTTGTAAGTATCTTCTATCCATCATAGACAGTTACATTCAGAATCATGGAAATTAATTTGGATAATTGGAAGAAGTTATTTAAAACAGACCATTGTACCAATCTAGCAAACTGACTTTCATTTCCATTATATACATTTTTAATTCTTTTTAATTTCTTCAGTTTTTTCAATATATTAACTTTTATCATTTTTACTCAAATATATTTCATAAGCATTCACTACTCCATTGCAAGCCATTCTTGTAAAAGGCTGTCTAGATAAATTGTTACGTTATTAAATATGTATGAATGATGACCTTTCTGAGGGTGTAGCAGCACCCCAAACCCTAAACGCAACCTCATAGACACAAGTCATGGGTTCAAATAAATGATGTATTACAGCAAAACACCTATAAAGAGTTTTCTTGTCTCCTTCATGACACAATTACAGTTCTTTTTACTTCTCTCTCATTCTTCACTGCTCTCAGCCAAGCTTTGTCCTCTTCCAGCCAGTGAGGTACAGAAGATCCTTTTATATAAAACTTGTGAGTACATCCAATGCCCGGACATTGCACGCAGGAAGCACTGCTAGGTCAAGCGTAAGGCACACAAAATTGGCATTAGTAATCCCTGCAGTACCCCTTGGCTGCACCCATGGAGGCCAACAGGGCTGACCCACCGGACTTTTGTTCCCAGCATGCCATACTGGCATCCAGGGGTACTGTTAACTAAAGTGTCAGGGAAGCAAATAGTCCAAATGTCTCTCCCTGTTCCTCCATTATACTGATCTTCAGTCAAGCCCCACCATGCCAGCATGTCCACTTTTGTGTTGGTATTTTCTGCCAATCTCCTGGCTGTTGCAGGAAATACCCTGCCTTTCTTATTGCTTTTTCACTTACTTGGCCTACTGGCCATGTAAGGAAAATTGAACCATCCCAGCAGGGACGTTAGTCCATGCTTGACATCCATTACGATAAATAGATGAACAATCAGACAAATGCAGACACAAATCTCTCTTCTATTAATTAGAATTAGTAAGATTTACAAGACTATTTATATGGAAAATTGTGTCTGGCATACCTTAACCATGACTTCTTTAAATATTTAAATATAAAAATGAATTCCACTCCAGAATTCACATTATAATTCATACCCTATCATGATCATTGCCAGAATCACCACTCAACTCTTCTCAACAGCAGGTCTTTAAGTCCGTGTCCTCCTACCTCCTGTTTTTCATTACACATGAGCTCCAAACTATTAAAAGAAGTAAAGAAGTTTGATTTCTTCTTTAGCAAGCAGATACACCAGTATTGCAGGGCATATGTCGTTATGATCACTAGGAAAAGACAAATGATCAAGAAAGTAATTTAAGACATTTAGAAAGTGATCAGGAAAATGAGAGAGGAAAAGGAGATGGAAAATTTGTTGTCTTAGAGTAGGCAGAGGTCAAAGCATGAAAAGAGCAAAACAAAACCAAAATGTCAAAGCCAAAATGCTCAACAAAAGGTGTAGACAAAATAGCTGACTCACATTAGCCTGTTTTTCTTTCCATTATCACATGTCACATGGCTTACAAACAGTATAGCAACAATAAACAACTTGACTGTGGCTATCAGAAAACTCCACAAAATGGTCGAGATGCCGAAAAAAGCCATTTAAAATTGTATGGATAGGATATTACAATCAAAAATTAAAATAGATGTTTACAAAATAAGCATGAAACATATACAAATTTCAAAAGTTAATCTCTAGACATGTGAAAATGAAGACTCATCACACATACTACCCAGTTTGTCATTTCCATGCACGCTTTCAGTTGCAGCTTCCCATTGTCATGATATAATGGGAAGGAAGAGCTCAAGAATGATTGCAAGCAAGAAAATAATGAAGAGATGAAAGCAAAAGGAACAGGCAAGAAATTAGCTGAAAGGAAAACCAGAAAAGACAAAAAGTCATTAAAAAAATGTTTTAACGGCAAAGAGAAAATCATAAGTCGTTAAAAAATGGGATCAAAACTCCAATTACAGTACTTCATTCTGAACTTTATTCTTTTTGCTAGCTAGCGCTAACAGTATTTTTTTAAAGCGTTTTTTCATCCAAAGAGGGATAATGACAATGTCGCCATTTTACAGCAGAATGACATCAACTGCTTCAAGCCAAGTCACATGTTGACAAGAGGAAAATGTATCTAAACAACAGGTACCCAAAATGTCAACTCCTAAAATGGCATAGCGAAAACAACTTCAAAACCAAAACAGCAGTGCAAAAGGAAGATGAGTATAAAACCTACATAACAGAAACACCATAAGAAGAGATTACTGAATCGCAAACAAAATGTATTAAGTCGATACTAATGGATGACCGTGTTTAGGAGGCCATTGTACTAGTATGTTATTTTGGAATATTAAATAAAAAAACAGTGAGTCAATTTTTTGTTTGTGATCCCTTTGTTCATTAAGAAGAGTTATTTGGTATTCTGCAACATTATTATGACTTCAACTTTTGTTACCTATTTAGGGTTAGATGACACATGCCTTTTGAACACCCTCCAAATGACCTTTGGAATGTTTCTTGACAATTAGAATTCATTCAAAAGAAGCTAATTAGCAGCAAAAATTGGTCACTAATTAAGAAAAGGGTTAGAATGAAAACCTGCAGCCACTGCGGCCCTCCAGGACCGGTGTTGGAGACCCCTGGTTTACGGGCTTGAAAATAAATGATTCTCCGCAGAGCCAAGGGATGGCGCTGTCCAGTAATACGCTCTCCTCTTTTCCCTCTGTAGACCCTCAACAGAACCTGCCTCCTAATGATGACACTTCAGCCTACCAAGATCCTGCCTCCTGATAACATAATTTCCGGTTGCTGTCCCACCAGCTCCCACCTCTTCCTGTCTCTCACATATATATCCACCATTTTGCCTAACTATATCAGTTCCATTTTGAACTCGTCTGTAAAGATGTCATTCTTTTTTTGCATATTTAAAGTATACAGGGTACAAATTCCTCAAACCTTCTTCATTGTCCCTGCCTCTTATTACAGTGAACATAACAAATTATTTTAAACTGAAAATCTAAGCTAAGGTTATCTGTACTATTAAAAAGAGTTTATGATACTGATGTTTATCTTAGTTACAAGATTAATTTGTAGTAGTAGTAGTAGTGCAACTTTGTCTCGCTCGTATTTTTTTTAATCTTTTTATCTGTTGCTTTTGATTCTTGTGCCTGTATGTAAGTCACCTTGGATATGGGCTTCTGCTAAATAATAATAATAATCAAAGAGAGGTATACATGAAAATAAAAATTTAATAAAAACATAGTAAAGGCATATTTATTGAAAGTTTTATCCATAGTTATCCATTCATTCTCTGTCCCGTTTTTGCCTCTAGAGGGTCAGGAAGGATCTGAAACCAAGAACAGTAGCCAATAAAAATTGAGCGTAAAGCGTATTATGTAACTGTAATTACAACCTGAGCCAGAACATTATAATAGAACGGATGCTGAATGGGTTAAGCAGGATGAATGTGCTCTACTGGTGCTTCAGATCCCTTTGTCAGTAGTGGATTTACTTCTGACAATACAAAATTCTTCCTAGGCCACATTCCCATTCATGGACTTGCTCATCAACTTACAAAAAAAACAATCCAGATTATTGGAATGAAGGAGAAAATCAGATTACATAGAGAAAAAGCTTGGGACTTATGAAGACATTGCAAATAGGCAGTGGCAAGAATTTAGATAGATAGATAGATAGATAGATAGATAGATAGATAGATAGATAG